>CM056554.1:24565755-25165755 GCA_029721515.1 Synanceia verrucosa | reverse complement strand
CACGAACATTAAGCTCACGTGTTGGAGTCCTTTCAGATTTTCCCTTAGCTGCTGAATGCTTGTACTTAGACTCCAGACAGTGTGTCACATGACCACCACGAGCTAACCTGAAATGAAACCAAAGCCTGAAGGCCTCTTTCTCCATTTTTTTCCTCTTTCTTCAAAATGTTGCTTACAGTTCGATTGAGTCTGGGTTTCATCCGGGACATTTTAGAAATAATCTGTGCATTGACAGTGGACTGTCGCTATCCTGGGCTGACATGAGGCCAAGCCGGCTGGGGGCATACACCGTTGCTTGTGGGGTTCTGGCAATTTTTAGCCTCCTGGGTGCGCCGTGGGGTGGGTTGCTTGGGTGCCGGGCTGCCGTTGCTGCGGAGGCAGCGTTGGCGTTTTATTTTCCCAGCAGTGTTTGTCTCCCCGTGCTGGGGGTGGGGGGGGGGGGGATGGTGGCATTCCCTCATGTTCAAGGGGGCATTCCGGGGTTTTGGGGGGGGGGGCAATCTGGGTCCGCCGGTAGGGGGATCGTTTGCCAGACGGCGGGCGTGATTGTCGGGGCTGCGGCGCTCTCTCTCTTCCTTGCCGTCCGGCGGTTGCTGGTTGACCTGGCTCGCGCATTTGGTTCCCGGCTGGTGGAGGGCGTCTGATGACGTCGCTGGCGATTGTTGCCGGTTGAGTTTGTCGGCGGCAGGCTCCGTGGTCGGTTCTTTTTGGCTGTGCTGGCTGGTCGCTGCATCTCTAATTAATGTGTGCAGCTGGCTCGCTGCGGTTCTGCGTGGCTGCTGGGGCTCTGCTCTAGGGTCACGGCTTTCAGGGTCATGGTGTTGGTGAGGCCTGCTGATTTGTGTGGGCTCTCCCAGGCCTCTTGGTCCTGGGGGCCCCGTGCTTCAAGGACTATGCCCATCTCTTCCACTCCCCTCGCAGCTCTGTTCCCATGGGCCGGGTCCACACCAGACTGCCTCTTAATGTGCACCTCACATAACTTGCACCTCACTGTACATAGTCACTTTTAAGTACATATAGAAATTCAGCACATAGGGCTTTGAGGACGGGGGGGGGGTGAGAACAGAGGATAATTAGGTGGTGCGAATTGCAGTGCTCCAGGGCACTGTATTCTCCCCCTCTCCCACCTACTTATCCCCCTTGCTCTTCAATTTTAATGCAGCAAACACACTGACACTTTGAGAGGGGTTTGGGGTGCTTGAGGATTTGGATCAGGGTTGGCTGCAGGTACCCCTACCCCGCAGCCCTCTGTTCTTCCCCTGCAGCCTCTCCTGCCCTTCCAACTTTCAATGCACCACATTACACACAGGGTAGCACTAAACACGTTCTAGGGGTTAGGCTTCCTCGTCTGGAAGCGGGGAAGCTCATAAATAGGTCGGAATCACTAACCTAAATTAATGGCCCTTCTGGTGGGACCCTGCCCCCTCGAATCTCGGGGCTTCGGGGGGGCCTGGGGGGTGCCCTTGCATCTATGGTGGGCCCCCTGACACTGTGGCCATTGGGAGTTCCGGGCTGTGGTTATCGGCCTGATGAGCTCAGTGTCGGTGTAACGGCAGCTAGGTTTAGGGTGTGTGGCGGCTGGTCGGTATGGTCAGGGGAGCTGATGGTCGCCTGATGACGCCTTCCGGTGGTAGCTCCCGTTCTGGCTGCCGCCCGGTGATGGCCTGCTGTGTGCGGGCCCGGTGCCCCCTCACTCTCTCTTCCCCCTCCCTCCGGTGGGGAGTGCTCGGTTCGCGGGTCCTGCCTCCCGGGCGGCGATGGCCTCCTCGTCGTCGGATCTGCGTGGTTCTCGGTGGCCCGGGTTCTCTGGGTTTGGCATCCCCGGTGCTCCCGCTTCCCCGGGTTGTTGTGGACACCTGGCCGATCTGGCCATGAGGGGTCGTGGTAGATGCTCTGGGCTTCGGTGTTCTTCACACATGCATGTTTTATCCAGATCTTACCAGCTCCTCTCGAGTCACATTGCTGAGTACTGATGTGAACTGCTAGTATGTGCCAAATCATTCCTCTGACTTCTCACTAAGCTCATATCTTCTCCACATACTTCCCTCACTTGTGTTCTCGGTAGCCTACTCTATACGGTTAGGTCCTCCACAACTCTGGTGTTTGGTACCGTTGGGTGTTGGGATGAAGGTGTTAGCAATGACACAGCAGCTTACACGTTTTTTTTATTCTAATAGCACTGCCTGTCTGTAACCTCCCCTTTTTGTCTTATCTCCCTGTCTATCATTTATTTCCCCCTCTTGTCACCCAGGTGTAGCACGTCCCTCTCTGGCTTATAAACAAGAAATTCCAATAAATAAAGTATGATTAGATTCCAGGGAGGGCCGGTGATGGTCACATACACGCACCAAATATTAATAGCTTTTGCTGCCAGACTAAAATATGCATAATCTCATAAAAGGTTGACACTTTTTATAGTGTTGAACAATGGGAACAATGCAGACAAAGTGAAAAAAAAAAAAAGACAGTGGACTGTTTGCTGACAAAACAAATCATCAAACCATTATCTACCACGTCTGATTTAGTTGATTTTGAAGCTACTGGAAATACACATTTGTGCAAAATGGACAAAATAATAAGGACATCTTACAACATGATGAAATTGCATGTAACATAAACTATCAGGCCCTGCGATGAAATGGCGACTTGTCCAGGGTGTACCCTGCCTTTCGCCTTTCACCCTAAGACAGCTGGGATAGGCTCCAGCACCCCCGCGACCCTATGTGAGGATAACCGGTAGAAAATGGATGGATAAACTATCAGAAACAACCTCTCTGACAGTCTCTAGCTATTTTTTCCCACCTGCTGACTATTTACATAAGAGGCTAAAACTTTTCTGTCTGTCGCTGACTGACATTCAACCAGTTAAGTGACAAGAATACAGTAGTTTATATAACAGGGGTTTTTCCATGACTGAGGGCCTTTTTTACAGGTCCATCAAAGCAACTAATGCTTTATTTTGATGGCCTGCTGGTATCCTGGAACTTTTATATTAAGTCTACGTATATTCAAAGACAAAACTCCTTGTCGCTGTAATTTATAACCTTTTTTTTATCCAACCCGTACAGTCAGGATTGCCTCCACATGGATCTCAACATGGCTATGACTGAGCCGGTGGCGAGCAGGTAGCAGCTAACAGCGCTAGCAACAGCGCTAACTTTCTTTCCTAAGATGGCTGAGTCGTTCTCTACCTCTGATTGGCCAGTGCTTCTTAGTTGTGTTGAGGAGTGATTAGGGTAATATTGCAAGCTGGAAGTGGTGACCTTTGTCGTTGTCGTGGTAACCACCAATCGAGTGCAGTGCAGAGCATTGGCTATTAGCAAACACACAGCTTCCATTGCCAGAAAAATGTATTAAATTAAGTACTCTATTGGTATACTTTCAGGGTACTGATGTTAGTGCTGGTATCTTAATTTGATCCAAGTCAAGTGAAGCTGAAGACGAACAGTAAACCTGAATCTCTCCTGTTGACAAAATAAATTTCTATCACAATTTCTCATAAAGAAAACTGCCTGAATGCCACATATTTAAACCGGCATCATTTTCAACAACAAAGATCATAAGACACAAAATTAGATAACATGCTTGTCTGTCATGAAAAAAAATGATTCTTTCATTTTGTTTTTGAGGTATGATTATTGTCAAGTCTATATCACAATAACTTCAGGAAGTCTAGATTTGAATCAGATTAAAAATCAGATGGAAAAAAAGGAGTCAAAAAACAAGATCAGGTTTGTAAGAGTAACCTCAGCAACCAGTGGTGTTCGGATGAGAACTGTGCAAATATTCCAACATGTTTGAGCCACCACACCTGTGCACAACGTCACTGCCTGAAATGACGTCACATGCATGTAGGTCATCAACTGCTGGTGTTAATGGTCTTTGTGTTTGGTGTGAAATCTCTCCAGCAAGGCTCTCAGGATGTTCCCTGGGATCTGCTGGTGCTGGTCGATCAGAGACTGAACTGCCTGCTGCACCTGCAGAGCACAACAGTGACATGCATTTAGATTTACAGTGGTGGTGGCCACCAGCGTGTCCATGAAACCATGAATAGAAATTCAACAACGGTTAGGACTAGGGCTGGGCATCGTTCAAAACTTTTTGATACAATGCCAATTTCAGTACCTTTGTTTCGATACTGGTTACAGAACAATACTTTTTTCAATACCTCACAAGTTATTTTTGTGTAATTTGGGCTTTATCATGACAGACATACTAGACAATAGTCTGACGATGATCAACAGACACAGGTGTTACCACTTCCTCTTTAGGACCCTGGGGAGTGAGAGTTTGCCTTGTGATATGTTCACTGGGAGTCAGAACTTGGAGCTCAGATCATTGTAACCTCAAAGTTTAGTGACCCCAGCTTTTTCAGCCTTACAGACATACAACAAAGCATGTAGCTACTGTTTACGACAGCAGCAGATAGCATGAATTCTATTCTGGTTGGTGAGATTCACGGGGGTTCTGATTTAAATTCTGACTTGGAGCTTGGAAATTCCCACGTGTACAACCAGAACACACCATGAAGCTAAACATAAAAACACTGTGCTCCCAATGTTGCTGCAATGACATTAATGCTCTGTTTTACTGGCGATGTTTGTCTCCTTATGCTGGGAAAGAGGGAGGACGGATCAGTGTCACTATGAATCTGAAAGGGACATTTCCCCCCCCGTCCATAGAGACAGCTGACAGCATGGCTCACAGACACCTGGATGTTTGGAATTTGGAATTTGGCACCAAAAGATGATTCATTTTTTGATACCCAATCGGACTACAGCTTTTTGGTCGGGTCTGCAAAAGTATCAAAGTTCAGTACCCAGCCCTAGTTACGACAAATACTTTGTTAATTTAAAAAGAATACAGTCATTGAGGGTGTACCGATTTCCCTGTTGGTGGAAATAAATATAAATAATATAAAATAATAAATATTCATCTGCAATAACGTGATTTCAAACACAGTATAGAAACTAATTGATTCAGGTAAACTAAACTTCATTATGTTTTTAAAACCTTTGAAATGGAGTACGGTTGTATATCTGTTTCTATGGAAACACCAATGATGGCTGCATCAAAAAAAGGCTATGAGTTGTTTTTCGGCATGAAAAAAAGCATAAAAACAACTAATCCACAACAGATCTAAAAACCAAAACTAGTGGGTCAGCCTTATTTGTCTTTCATTTTTCATTGTACAAAAGGCTGGGTGAAATTTTAAAGTTTTAAAAATTGTAATCTACCTTAATTTTAATTTTGGATGCATTGCATCAAACACTGTCATGCTCCATAATACAGCTGCATTTAGCTGGAGAACATCATGTGTGTGCCCCACAGGGCAACATGAGAAAATAGTCATAACTACAATGAATTTACAGTGAAACAGTTGACTGATTTTAATGGGCACATTTTTGTCCTCAAAGGCCTTAGTGACCTTGACTCTAAACTACAGCTGTCCAACGATTCATTTTTTTTAAATCATGACTAATCACATTATTTATCGCACGTTTAAAACTTTCTCTTTGATCATCTCGAATCAGTTCTTCAGATCATATCATCAATGAGTATCTGATGATGAAATGATGTCAAGTGACAACGAGCCAACCAGAGTTGGTCTCTTACAGTAGACCAGAGTCTTCATGATGTTGACTGGTCTGCAGTCAGCTGACACATTTAACAAGAGCTGGAGTTGCCATCTGCATTTAGTTTCATCCTCAGGTCTGTGGAGACTTGATCACTGAGAAATAGTAGCTTTAGTCTGTCAGCCGTTTGTCAGCGTCTGTCTGATTAGCTGCACTAGCATTAGCTTAGCTCGTCACTACTAACTCAAAGATATTTCCCTGATATTTCAATTTTTATACAAGGTGCGTTTTAATGTTTGATGTCTCCACTAAGCTGCCTGGTATGTTTTCAAAATAAAATTCAGACGTGTATTGCTGTCGTTCTTCTCCATGACGGCAGCGGGAAGCTGCTGGTAAGGGTGTGTTGAAGAAAAAGCACAAAGCTGAAAATTTACTACGTAGAATGGTAGAAAAGGAAGAAAGAAAGAAAAGAAAGAAAGAAAGAAAGAAAGCTCACTAACTTTCTCTGCGAGCTCTGCAGCGTTTATCTTGGGGTCATATGGGATGGGATCACCAAGAAATGTCCGAAACTTCACAGGAAATCCACCATAAATAGGAGCTACAGGGAGGCGAAACCGCTCATAAATCCAGCGGAAGAATCCTGAATAACGAGAGAGAAAGAGAGAGATCATGTTACTGAGAAGATTCATTTCCACCCGAGTCAGATCAGCTTACGGCCCCTTGTTACTTGTTACCCTGTGTCCACCAGTGAAACCAAGAGTGGAACCACTATTGGAACCACGAGTGAAACCACCAGTGGAACCACTCACCGGTGAAACCAATAGTAAAACCACCAGTAGTACCACTAGTGAAACCACCAGTGAAACCACTCACCGGTGAAACCAACAGTAGAACCACCAGTGAACCCACCACTGAAACCACTCACCGGTGAAACTACCAGTGAAACCACCACTGAAACCACTCACCGGTGAAACCAACAGTAGAACCACCAGTGAAATCACCAGTGGAACCACCAGTGAAACCGCAAATGGAACCACCAGTAGAATCACCAGTGGGACCACCAGTGGAACCACCAGTGAAACCACTCACCGGTGAAACCAACAGAAGAACCACCAGTGGAACCACCAGTGAAACCACCGGTGGATCCACCAGTGGGACTACCAGTGGGACCACCAGTGGAACGACCAGTGAAACCACCAGTAGCACCACCAGTGAAACCACCAGTGGAACCACTCACCAGTGGAACCACTCACCAGTGAAACCAACAGTAGAACCGCCAGTGAAACCACTCAACGGTGAAACCAACAGTAGAGCCACCAGTGGAACCACTAGTGAAACCAACAGTGGAATCACCAGTGGGACCACCAGTCATCTATTTGCTGTCAACTTTCTTCTCCACTTACTGAGCGTTCCCAGAGATCTGAAGCCTTCTCGCACATTCTGAGTAAACATTGGAATTACTGGCTGGAAGACAGAGAGAGAAGAGATTAGACAGGAAGGCTTTCCACAAACATGTTGCATGACGTAAATGTGGTGTCAAATCTCTTCAGTTAACTGCTGCTCAAAACAATGCAGACGTGCTTTGGACATATTGATGATCTTTCAATAAACAAGCAATAGTGCCATAATGCAAATGTATATCTGAATCCCTGTTTCTGTGTTTGTGTCTGCAAATGTGTGCAATGATCTGTAAATGTGTAGATTAAACCTGTAAATATCTGTAAATGCACACTGTATATTAATAGCAGAAAAGGATTTTGCAAATAGATGGTATTACAGTCATCAGTTACAACTCAGGTCGTGATTTTTGCTTCACTTCTGCTGTGGTGAATCTGCAGTCTCTATGGCTATATAGCTGCACTATATTGCCAAAAGTATTCGCTCACCTGCCGTGACTCGCATATGAATTTCAGTGACATCCCATTCCTAATCCATAGGGCTCAATATGACATCAGTCCACCCTTTGCAGCTATAACAGCTTCAACTCTTCTGGGAAGGCTGTCCACAAGGTTTAGGAGTGGGTTTATGGGAATTTTTGACCATTCTTCCAAAAGCATATTTGTGAGGTCACACTCTGATGTTGGACGAGAAGGCCTGGTTCTCAGTCTCCGCTCTAATTCACCCCAAAGGTGTTCTATCGGGTTGAGGTCAGGATTCTGTGCAGGCCAGTCAAGTTCGTCTACACCAGACTCTGTCATCCATGTCTTTATGGACCTTGCTTTGTGCACTGGAAGAGGAAGGGGCCAGCTCCAAACTGTTGCCACAAAGTTGGGAGCATGGAATTGTCCAAAATGTCTTGGTATGCTGAAGCATTCAGAGTTCCTTTCACTGGAACTAAGGAGCCAAGCCCAGCTCCTGAAAACCAACCCCACACCATAATCCCCCCTCCACCAAACTTTACACTTGGCACAATGCAGTCCAACAAATATCGTTCTCCTGGCAATCGCCAAATCCAGACTCGTCCATCAGATTGCCAGACGAAGAAGCGTGATTCGTCACTCCAGAGAACGCGTCTCCACTGCTCTAGAGCCTAGTGGCAGGGTGCTTTACACCACTGCATCCGACGCTTTGCATTGCACTTGGTGATGTATGGCTTGGATGGAGCTGCTCGGCCATGGAAACCCATTCCTTGAAGCTCTCTGCGCACTGTTCTTGAGCTAATCTGAGGGCCACATGAAGTTTGCAGGTCTGTAACGATTGACTCTTCGACCTCTTCATATTACATCCACTGACCTCTTTGCACCATGCGCCTCAGCATCCGCTGACCCCGCTCCATCAGTTTACGTGGCCTACCACTTCGTGGCTGAGTTGCTGTCGTTCCCAAACACTTCCACGTTCTTATAATACAGCTGACAGTTGACTGTGGAATATTTAGGAGAGAGGAAATTTCACGACTGGATTTGTTGCACAGGTGGCATCCTATCACAGTTCAACGCTGGAATTCACTGAGCTCCTGAGAGCGACCCATTCTTTCACAAATGTTTGTAAAAGCAGTCTGAATGCCTATGTGCTTGACTTTATACACCTGTGGCCATGGAAGTGATTGGAACACCTGATTCTGATTATTTGGGTGGGTGAGCGAATACTTTTGGCAATATAGTGTACATACCACCACCACTCAATGAGTTAGTGGCTGTGCCCTCTGACAGTAACGCTGGAAGCTGCAATAACCAGCAATAAACAGCTAGTAGACAGCCATAACACTGAAGGAAATACGACCACACTGGCAGACAGTGACGGTAGATTCGCTGAAGAATAACTCACCACTTGAGAGTCGATGGCAACCTGGGCGAAGCCTCTGCGTTTGCCCCAGAGAAGAGTATAGGTCTCATCGCTGAACAGAGCCTCCCGCACTCCACCTGGAGAAATCCCCAACAGGTGGCCATTCCTCAGAGCCCGAACACACTCCTCCTGAGGACCGTGGATCACACTGAACACCTCCAGCAGCAGCTTGAAACCTAGGGGACAGTACATGGAGTGGTATTATTATTATTATTATTATTAATAATAATAATCCATCATTGATAATAACCCATAATTGGTATTTTAAAAAGAGGAAATTCTGACCTTCATTCATACAGTGCTTAACAAATTAAAAAAAAAAATAGATGTATGGAGTTTTTCACAAAACAAAATAAATATTTATTTACTGAAGTCAAAGGTAGAACTCTGTTTTCAGTTTGTGGAGTAAAGGTCATTGTGTTTTCCAATTTAAAAATAGAGGAACCTGGCTGATGCAGAGCAGCATCGGACTGTTTTTGTAGAAAGTTAATTTTTTGCTGCAAAAACATGCGTGTATTGAAGACTGTTTTTGTAAAGGTTGATATTTGACACAATGTTGGTCTATTCTTCTAGGCCTGTTTTATTTTCATAGCCTAATTGTGAGATCCACTCTTACTGAAATTTTGCTTTTTTTTATGAGAAATAAAGTTAATGGTGAACAGAAGTGAGGTCAGTTTATTGGACCGGCCCTCCACCACACTTTCAATTTCTAGCCCTGCCTAGCCCTGTAATGGGATGGTGTCTTTCTAGAGGATCACTGCATTGAATACGTCACTAATTGGTTTGTGAATTATGATTCTGAAGCCTAGAATTTGTCATTCGGCCGCCACCATCTTGGTTTTTGGCCATCGCCATCTTGTGACGCCAACTTTTGTGATGTGAAAACGTACTCTGAAAGGGTTCAAAGTATGTAACCTTCTCTAAACACAAAATAAACCCAGGAAACATCAACATTAACTCAGACAGTTAGTCTGTGAACGGAGGATGAAAACACGGACAGCGACCTGTCAAATACAAGGTAGCTCAGCCATAAAGCATCCCCTGATTTATGGTCTGTGTTACGTGCAGCAGCCTGCTCTCTCTCTTTCTCCCTGCCTGGTTTGTCTCCCTCCTCCTGCTGCCTGCTGCACACCTGAGTACAATCGGCAGTCAGGTAGAAAGAGGAGGAGGGGATAAGAGGGACAGGGAGTGTAGAGACAGAGAGACAGCACATGGCACAGACATCCGCAGGTAGTGAGGAGTGTTCTGTTCCCTCTTTCTTTCTTTTTCCCACCAGCAGGGTTCCTCCCCCCATGCTAGGGGCTGGGGTTTTGTTGTTTTAATTTATTGTGTTAGTTTGGTGTGGAGATTACCGGTAATTACATTATTCATCTTTTTGTTGATCATAGGTTTCTTGGGTTTCTTCTTTTTGGTAGTTTAGGGGGCGACACTGGGAGCGACAGCCCACGGTGTGGTTGTTTTCTCTTTAGTTTGTTTTTGCTTTTGTTTAATACTTTGGGGCTCCAATAAAGCTCGTGGGTAAACTATTATATTTTGGTGTGGCGTCCACTTTTATATGTTGCAGCCTCTTGCCCCTAATGAGCCATGCGTGTGTTTCTTTGTTTGTATGGAGGCCGTAACAGTCTTTATTGTTATGTTCTATATTTCCCACTGTGCATGGGAAAATTACGTGTGTTCTAGGTAATGAGGGTAGGAGTCAGTCGTTGTGATGGTGGTACGGAGTAAAGTCATGAAAACGTACAGTTGTTGTCATAGTTCTTGAGCTAACAATAGTAGCAGAGGATGGCTACTGGTAACTATAAAGTTTGTATAAAGCCAGTTTGATGAGAAGAAATCTTATGAAAGCTGGAAAAATGAGGTTGAAATCTGGAGATTGGTTACTGACTTGGATAAGAAGAAGCAGGTTTTGGTGGTTGCCCTGTTGCTAACGCGAAGAGCACAGGACAGCGCACTGGAAATAGCCACAGAGGATTTGAACAAAGATGATGTAATGACAACACTTCTGATAAAACTGGACTCTGTGTTTTTGAAAGAGGAAAAGGATCGCCAATACGAGGCGTACACAAAGTTTGACCGGCTAACGAAAGACGATACAACAGAATTCACCAGTTCATAATGGAGCTTCCAGATGCGGTGTTGGCATTCAAGCTGCTGGACAATGCGGGACTTAATGGTAATGAGAGACAGTTGGCGCTTACCGCTTGTCCAAGCCTCATGTTTGACAACCTGAAAGCTGCCTTGAAGACGATATCTGGGGACACTACACCACAGAGGGGCGCTGATGCGCTGCGGGTGAGCGGATGACAACTGATGTTGCCTACTACACAAAGTCTGCCGGCAGGAGAGAAAGTAAGTCAAATCTACAACATCAAACAGGTCTTCAAGGTACCAATCTGCTTGATAGATACACTATATTGCCAAAAGTATTCGCTCACCCATCCAAATAATCAGAATCAGGTGTTCCAATCACTTCCATGGCCACAGGTGTATAAAATCAAGTACCTAGGCATGCAGACTGCTTTTACAAACATTTGTGAAAGAATGGGTGGCTCTCAGGAGCTCAGTGAATTCCAGCATTGAACTGTGATAGGATGCCACCTGTGCAACAAATCCAGTCATGAAATTTCCTCACTCCTAAATATTACACAGTCAACTGTCAGCTGTATTATAGGAACGTGGAAGTGTTTGGGAACGACAGCAACTCAGCCACAAAGTGGTAGGCCACATACACTGACGTAGCGGGGTCAGCGGATGGTCACCAATTTTCTGCAGAGTCAATCACTACAGACCTCCAAACTTCATGTGGCCTTCAGATTAGCTCAAGAACAGTGCACAGAGAGCTTCATGGAATGGGTTTCCATGGCCGAGCAGCTGCATCCAAGCCATACATCACCAAGTGCAATGCAAAGCTTCGGATGCAGTGGTGTGAAGCACGCTGCCACTGGACTCTAGTGCAGTGGAGACGCGTTCTCTGGAGTGACGAATCATGCTTCTCCATCTGGCAATCTGATGAACGAGTCTGGATATGGCAGTTGCCAGACGAACAATACTTGTCGGACTGCACTGTGCCAAATGTAAAGTTTGGTGGAGGGGGGATTATGGTGTCGTTTTTCAGGAGGTGGGTTTGGCCCCTTAGTTCCAGTGAAAGGAACTCGGAATGCTTCAGCATACCAAGACATTTTGGACAATTCCATGCTCCCAACTTTGTGGGAACAGTTTGGAGCTGGCCCCTTCCTCTTCCAACATGACTGTGCACCAGTGCACAAATCAAGGTCCATAAAGACATGGATGACAGAGTCTGGTGTGGATGAACTTGACTGGCCTGCACAGAGTCCTGACCTCAACCTGATAGAACACCTTTGGAATGAATTAGAGCAGAGGCTGGGAGCCAGGCCTTTTCATCCAACATCAGTGTGTGACCTCACACACAAGAGTTGAGGCTGTTATAGCTGCAAAGGGTGGACCAACGTCATATTGAACCCTATGGATTAGGAATGGGATGTCACTTAAGTTCATATGCGAATCAAGGCAGATGAGCGAATACTTTTGTCAATATAGTGTATGGTGGAAGAACGAGATGTGCTGCAATGCACATATCACTGGAAAAGGACTGCCACCACAAAACGAACATGCTAAACTAACAGAAGATGAAAGACAAACAGAGGTTGAAGAATGTAACGTTACCTTATTGTCTAAAGACACAATGTCTGACAAAGAGACTTTCATGCTGGAGTCACTGGGGTCTGCTGTGGTTGACACAGCTTGCACCAGAACAGTGTGTGGTGAAAAATGGCTTGATCATGTCATCCAACTCACACAGGATGAGTTACTGAAAATGAAGGACATTAAAAAGTGCAAGACCATTCAAGTTTGGTGATGGGAGAATCATCCATTCCACAAGGAATGTAAAAATCCCAGCTGTGATAGCACAGACTAGATGTCAAATTGAGACAGAAGTTGTCCCAGCCGATATCACTTTGCTTTTAAGCAAAACTTCACTGAAAAGAGCAGGAGCAGTTTTGGACATTGAGAGTGACAAAGCCATAATGTTCAAACAACCTGTGACACTTGAACTGACATCTTCAGGACATTATTGTGTGAACTTGAGAGATGAGAGTACTCCAGATAGAAATGACATCCAAAGTGAAGATGATATCCTCATTGTGACAGAACGCATGAAAAAACAGGAAAAACTAAATATTCTATTGAAACTACATAAGCAGTTTGGATATGCTTCAAAACTGCAAAAACTCCTGACCTGCTCATGTAATACTGATGAGGAGTGCACCACACTAATAAAGGATATTGTAAATAACTGTGAGACATGCATCAGATACAGTAAACCAAAGCAAAATCCAGCAGTGGGTTTACCCATGGCCTCAACCTACAATGAAACTGTAGCTATGGATTTGCATGAGCTTGAGTCAGGAGTGTGGTAGCTGCATACCATTGATCACTTCACACAGTTCAGTGCAGGAAGCATTACCATCACTGACAAGGAGATAGTCCTCATAGTCCTCCATGCAGACTGTTCACTGACATTGGGGGTGAATTCAACAATGAGGAAATGAGGGACATGGCTGAAAACTTTAACACTGAAGTGAAAACAACTGCAGCCTATAGTCCATGGAGCAATGGGATCTTAGAAAGGCATTATCAAACCCTCACTGGGATCCTGTTGAAAGTAAAGAGAGACAACAGCTGTGATTGGAAGACAGCCCTAGACTGGGCCCTGATGGCAAAAAACTCACTGCACAATGTGCATGGCTACAGTCCCTACCAGCTGATGCTCGGTCAGAACCCAAATCTGCAGTCAGTTCTCACTGATAAGCCGCCAGCTCGAGAAGGGACTAGCATGTCTACCTGGATAGCCCAGCACATTTCAGCATTACATGCTACAAGGAGAGCCTTCACAGAAGCAGAATGCTCTGAGAGGATCAGAAGAGCCCTTCGTAAATAACTGCGACCCACGGATGACCACTATGAAACAGGGGATAAGGTTTACAACAAACGGGTGGATTCTGCAGAGTGGAAACGTCCAGGTGTGGTCATCAGCCAAGATGGTGTGGTGGTGTTTGTTCGCCACGGGGTACTTATGTTCATGTACATCAATCCAGACTTTGAAAGGTTGATGCCTCACAAGGCATGCAGAGAGAAAGAGATAATCAGTTGATGGGAACTGACAGTGTCACATTACCAGAAACTGAACTCCATGAAGATAACAATGAAAATGATAGTGAGGAAGAGGCACCCTCAAATGATGCAGATGCTGAGGATCACAATGACCACCCTCACATATCAACACACTCAAATACTACTTGTGAAGGACTTCAGCTGAAAACTGGACCAGTAGTTACATACACTGACAGTGGAAGTGGCCAAACACACACTGGAAAAATCCTCAGCCGGGCAGGAAAGACCGCTGGAACATACAAAAACTTGTATAATTTACAGTGCACAGAGCCCGAGGGAATCGCTGGCAAAACTGCATCAGTGGACTTAGGACAAGTAGAAAATCTTCAACTGGGTCCATCTGAGCATGCTGTATTATGTACAGACTTCCATAAAGAGGATGTACTGATTGTCAATGATGATGCCTTTATTCCAGCCAAACACACTGAACTCAGTAACTGAAAACAGAACAATGTGTTGAAGAGGTGAAAGATGAAGGTCAGAAATGCATCTCTACAAGGTGGGTGTGCACACTCAAGGAGACACCAGAGGGTGCTGTACTTAAAGCCAGACTAGTTGCAAGAGGCTTTGAAGAAATGAACACTGAGGAACTTCCAAAAGAGTCACCTATATGTGCTTCAGAGTCTCTAAAAATGATCATGACTGTCATATGTCAGAAGAAATGGAAGCTGAACCCCATGGACATTAAAGCAGCCTTTTTGCAAGGTAAAGAGTTAACCCGAAATGTCAAAATTCGGCCTCCCCGAGAAGCTCTGAGCCAAGGAACTGTGTGGAAACTGAAGAAGTGTGTTTATGGTCTGGCAGATGCTTCTCTGTATTGGTACAATAGGGTGAATAACATTATACAGCAATCGGGGTACAGTGTCGAATGTTCCCCCAGCAGTGTTCTACTGGTTGGATGACTCCTGCAATGTGATGGGAGTCCTTGCCTGTCAATGACTTTATCTGGGGAGGTTCAGAAACATTTTCCATGACAGTCATCCCTCACTTAAAAGCTGCTTTTCAAATTGGATGTGAAGAACACAACAGCTTCAGCTACATTGGAATGGAGGTTCTGTCTGCAGAGGATGAAATACAGGTGCAACAATGGGTGTCCATAATAAACCTCCAACCCATTCCTGTGGACCCCACCAGAGCCACACAGTGAGAGGCCCCCCTAACAGACACTGAACATGATATGCTTAAGTCAAAGATTGGTCAAATACTGTGGGTGGCGAGGCAGAGCAGACCTGACATAATGTGTGACATATCCATCCTGGTGTCCAGTACAAAGCATGCCACTGTTCAGACACTGCACTGTGCAAATAAACTGATCAGAAAACTGAAGTCAGAAGAGGTGACGTTGAGGTATTGATGCTGTCAAATCCACCAAATCAGTAACAGAAAAAAGACTCCAACTGGAGATCAGCAGTATCAAGGAACTCATTAACTCTGGGACTATTCAGCAGATCATGTGGTCAGCAACTAAGGAATAGCTCGCTGACTGTTTGACCAAGAAGGGAACATTTGCACTTGTTTTGCTGAGGGGCCTCAGCAAAGGTGTATGTTGAAAAGTTTAAAAGCTAAATGGACTAAACAACAAAGACATTTTCTTTAACATTCTACTCTGGTTATTTAAGCTGAAAGTTTAAGGCTAGTTGTATTTTAAGGTCACTAGAAAGAAATATTTTCTTTGCGCTGTTTTTCTTTAAAGAAAAAAAGGGGAGAGTGTTATGTTCTATATTTCCCACTGCGCATGGGCAAATTATGTGTGTGTTCTGGGTAATGAGGGGAGGAGTCAGTTGTTGTGATGGTGGTACACGTCGGAGTAAAGTCATGAAAAGGTACCGTTGTCGTCGTAGTTCTTGAGCTAAAATGTATGACTCTAATTGAAGACTTGAAAACTAGTGCTTACAATGTTTCCAGAGGGAATAAATCAAGTTGCCATTTGATAGAATGCAGCATTCATTCATTTGTGTGTGAAACAGGGTGAGTACCTGGGATCTTGAACAGGAAGTGGTCAGCAACAGAGTGGCATGGCCGTCCCTTTTGGATGATGACGTTGGCCAGAAAGTAATAGTAGTCGATGGGAATGGCTCCGTGATAATACACTATCAGAGCTGGTCCTTTGTCAGGGATCTTCTCCATCCCATGAATCTCATAACCTGGTGCACAGAGAACATGAGGCACACATGTCATTCCACTGAAAGCTAATTTAAACTCAATGCTCCTGCAACAGACCCAAATGGTTCGAGGCTTCTGCCCCTGCCATGGTGCTAAACATTCAAATCAGTATGCAAATGTTTGTTTTTTTTTAACATTATATATCATCAGCCTCAGAGCAAAAATTCCTGAGTCAAATTTCAAGGTTTTCAGAAAGGAAGAAAAAACACATTTTTCAGATCACACAGAACGTTTTTCTTTGTACTGCAACAGTAAGTTGAAAAAGTTGTGTGAACAAGTTTGCAAAAAAAAAAAAAAAACCAAAAGTTCTAGACAGAGTGAGGCAGATATCACAATTTAGCCTAAAATAAATCAAATAGGGTGTAGTAATGCCACATTATTTATTATGCATCAATTATTCTGAGTTATTCTCAGCAGGATAGTGCAGGAAGACATCAATAAAACTGATATTTTAAATGCAGGCATGGTCTACAATCTATTTATTTTTTTAATTGATTTATTCATACTTATTGAGTAGCATAAATAGTGTAGATCAGATTCGTCAATCATTAATTAATATCAAATTATGTATTTATGAACAATATCTTTAAGTTATTGATCATGAAGCAAAAATTGCCTTTAATAGTAGAAATTATCAGGGCGCCACCCAGTTTTGCTAAAACAGGGAAAACTTGTGAATTTGACATTAATTAATAGAGTCTCTTAATCTCAGGGTGCTACGGAGTTCTTGACCTAGTGTACAGTGATTCAATTGCTTTATATACACACACAAATCAAATAACCAAGTTCTTTGTAAATGAGACGTTTATTTGACAAACTATAACCAGACTACTACTGTAAAAGAAAATAACTAATAATAAATGATTAGTTTGACAAACTAAATGACCAGGCTACTAACAGAAATAATAAAATAGAAAATAAAAAACTAGAATAAAGGAAGATTGATGGTGAAAACATGGGATTGACTCATTGTGACGAAATGGAATGAATGATTAAACAAAAGTTTAAAGGATGAATGATTAATTAATTCAGTGTGACCAGTTAAATTCAGTGGTGGTTATCTAGACCAAATTAAGTATTAGGCTGTTACCAAAATTTGGTTTAGATTTGGTGGCATTCAGCACTTGAGAGTTTGAGAGGCATCAGAGAAGATTGTGAGTAATTTACTATTCAGAATTGGTTTAGCATTTTACTGATATCTTACTAAATATTATTAAATTTGCTGGATTAAGCCCTAAATTCAGGCCATTTAATCTAGCGTCTAATCATCAAACTCTTTAAAATCTGTAAGATGTATATGCAGTATATCACCGTTCCTGGATGGATGGGAGTGAGGAGTGGCTGCAGGTTCAGTGTGGATCTGCTGGATCTCTGCAGGCGACTTCGGCTTGGACTTCACCAGTGGCTGTTTCGGGCATCGGTAGACATCTGTGGACAGCTCTGGACATCTCTGGGGAGTTCTGGAAACTTTTGGTCATCTCTGGACAGTTCTGGACGGCTCTGGACAGCTCTGGACATCTTTGGTCGTCTCTGAACATCTATGGTTGACATGGCTCCATCTCAGTCTCTCTCTGTCTCCCCCCTCTTTGTTGGTGGGGGAGGTCGGCTGGATTCACATCAACGTGTCGACCGACAGTCTTTTCTTCTTTTAGTTTCTTCATGATGGCTGGAGTCATTTTCTGCAGCCTGTGTCTGAGCAGAGGAGCTGGCTCACATTTTCGGGGCGAAGGAGTAGACAGAGGAGACAAGATGGTCTTGAGGCAGGATAGGCTGTTCTGGATAGGCTGTTCCTCATGCCATGAGGTGCTGGGTCCTGAGGAGGCCATTCAGAGTCTGTCAGTCAAATCTGGAGCAGGTTGAAGATTCTGGAGAGGTTGCTCTTCATGCCATGAGGCGCTGGGCCTGCGGTGGGACAGCATGTCTCTGTCTCTGGGTCATCATTGTTTCCCTCCCCCTCCCAGCATGTGGGAGAGGGAGAACAGAGATGCAGTGGAGACGATGAAGACCAGAACTTGACTGGCTGAAGGGCTGAAGAAGAGTAGAGCCAGCGCTCAGACCAGCGGGGGCTCTTTATTATCTTTGCTGATGGTCCAGTGGGGGTGTGACCACTGGTCCATCCCCATCCACCAAGTTAACTGAGATGATATTCTTTTAACTTATTTAATATTAATACTGCTGTGTTTTACTTATTAAAGTTTCTCTATATGGAAGCTCGCTCTCTCCGCTGCAGGTCAATACCAAACACCTTATAATAGGAAACCACAGAACAAAACTTGACCAATTGAATCAAAATTAATCAACAAATTAAACACAAAAAAACACAGATGAACCATGGTATCAGAGCATGTAGGAAGGTGTTTTACAACAGGCATATCTATGTATGATATAAATGTATGATTGTGTCTGTAGAGTTAATCCACAACCAATCCCACGTCACATTTAGTCCTTATCAGAAGGAGGAAAAGGAAGAGGATCTATGTGGAGACTGATGTTTGACATTGTAACAGTGATACTTATATGACAGTAGCTGAGGAATGAAAGCATAGTTAACCATTAGAATCTTCATGTAATGTTCTGTTCCAGGCGGGGAGAAAGGAAGAGGCCACATCAAGCTTTGGATGTGTCTGGCAGGATTAAAGCAGGAATGTGGGCAATAAAAGTCCTCCTCCTGGGGTGTGTGTCCTGGAGTTCCTTGGGTCAGATAGGAGGAACTGGTCTTATCTGTTTATTTTGCCAGTCATAAAACTTAAGCCTTTAGCACTTAGGTGTCACATAGTGTCAGATGGATTTCCTGGGGAAATACTCAGAAATAAGAAGAGTTATGTTCATTATTTTATGCTCATTCATATGCTACAATTGTAAGAGCCAATTCATTTTTATGGATAATAGTGCTGTGATTTATTCAATTATGTTTCATTTTCTTTTCAATAAAAAGGAAAATTCAATTTGTGAGCTCACCTCTCATGAGATAATAACGGCAAAGAAAAAGACAAAGTTTTCAGAAAGGACAGCTTGTGTTGTCAGTTTTAAATGATGTGTGTGCTATAAACTAACAAACTAACACAGCCATTCATATAAAAACTAGCAAGCACAGAACATGAGGTCCATGTGTTATGTCATGTCTTATCAACACATGGTTTTCAGTTTTTGTCTCATGTATATGTCATCTTGTCATTTCCTGTTTTATTTTGTAGTAATACTTTACTTCCTGTCTCACACATCCTCATCTCCCAGTGAACCAGCGTGCTGTCACCTTTTCTTGCATCTTGAAACACACACAAATATGTTAAATATTTCCCCTTCATTTTGTATGTGTTATACTTCAGATTTCTTTTCCCTTTATATTTTGTGTTTAGTACTTGTCTAATGTTGAATCCAATTATATCAGTATCAGTTAATTCAAGAAGCTTCTTGGATGAGAGGTGAAACTTTGACTCTTTGGAGTGATTTTGAGTTCCCTAGTCCCTAGACTAGTACAGGTCTGCTTTTGGTCTGCTCTTAATGAGAGAAACCCACCAGTAAATACACTTTAGAAGTCTATTTGGGTATTTTCAGATCAGTGCCCACCCAAACTGTCAGAAAAAACAAACAAACAAAAAAACATATTTTCTACTGCACATGTACTCTCTGGACACTTTTTTCACAAAGCACCTTCCAGCAAACTCAATATGAGCGCTGACAGGAAGAATGACTTTATGAATTTATGAAAGAATTTATGACTGCTGTCCTACCATGCCATATGGCTCCATGTCCATCCCACAGAGTTGCCAGGGTTTTCCTGGCTCCGTCCCACAGGTTGTTGCAGTAAGCTTCCCTCAGCTGATTCTTCCTCTTTGAGCAGGAAAGAAACGAGAGATATGGCCATTATTACAAGATTCAAGACTCTTTATTGTCATGATGCACACAAAACAAAATGTTGTAGAGGGGCTTAAAGGCATGCATGCTGTAAATAAGAAATAAAAAATAATGATATAAAAGATATACATATAAAAATCTAACAAATTTATAACACCAGTATTTGCAGAAGATAAAGATATCTATACCTACAAACAATGATGGCATGTTGAATTCTTTGTGGGTGTTGAACATTAAATCATATTAACTGTGAACCTCTGACTGACCTTGTAGACGTGAAGGAAGAGTATGGAGAGGTAAAGGAGGATGACGATGAGGAAGGGCAAGATGAAAACGATGGCCAGAGGGGTGAAGACCCACAGCAAGTACTCCAGAACACTCAGGTAGTCCTGCAGCTGACCCAGGCCTGCCCACTCCTCCCACTCATGAAACACACACACCTGTGGACCACGACAGAGAGACAGGTTGATGAGTAGACGCACAGCTGTGGTCCAGATCCAGACAACGACTGGGTGGACTGTTATGGATTCATTTTTGTTGTTTGATGTTTATACATGGAAAAGTTTAGCTGCGGCACCTTTCTGAACATAGAGCATGTCCATAAAACATCCCACAATAACAGGCATCGACATCTAACATCTACATCTAGGATGTTATCCAGTGATCTCTGATGTCTATTTGAACCCATTTCTGATGAAGAGCTCTGGGAGTAAAACAGACAAATAGACAAATAATTCCTTTATTCATTTGAACCTTTCTATGGTAAGTATCCGTCATAAATCACACATGGAGGACAGAAAATGATAACTCTGTGACCTACAGGAGGAGCACAAAAACACATGAACACTGGGATACCAACAACCCTGATATGATCATGTGACCATTGTTTCAATCAACCAATTCTTTAATTTATTCTGAATGAGAGAGATTAATCGGGAAAATGGTATTAAAATATCAGAAAATAGTGAAAGAAATTGAAAAGAAATTGGAGAAGAGAGTCCAAAGTGAAATCTCCACATGAGAGGCTGCAAAAACCATTTTTCTGCCATTTCTACATTTCTGTCGATTGGCAAATCAATTAGTCATCTAACTGCTGTGGCTCTAGACTTGTGTGACAAAATGTGAATTTTCTTTTCTTATTTATTTACAGAGAGGATTGTAAATGTGTGCAAACACTAAATGAACAGTGTTCATACCAGGAAGGAGATAGTGTCCTCTGCTCCCGTGAAGCAGGACTGGTTACCACTGTCTGACATCCTGCTGTGCTGACAGCCACTGCATGGAGAGAGGAAAACACCAACAGCTCTGTTCATGCAATTTCTCCTTGTCATATACAACTGTAAGATAAACTTTGGTCATACACATACAGACATAATTTATTTAAACCCCCTCACGATTAAGGAAGTATCTATATCCACAGGTACAGAGCTTGTGTAATGGTTAATCCACCAGTATGTACAAGCTATTTCATCAAAATGATATCTTTAACGCTAAAATAGCCTATAATTTATGGTTGTTGCACATGAATTTGCAAACCGCGACCCTATGTGAGGATAACCGGTAGAAATGGGCACCTATGTCAAAGCACATTATTCTTCTTTTTTAATTGAGATTTTTAAATTGCAGTTATTTCCTGTCCTTACTGAACAGAAAATGTGTTTTAGTGATTGTTTGTTATTCTGGATTCATTTCTGACTTTTCAGTGAATTTCAGTGTTCTGGCTCAAATTTGGTCTAAAAGGTGAATTCAGTTTAAATTCCTCACTCCTGTTTAAAATGGTGAAGAGTAGTGAACTCAGTGAGAAAGAGAGTCCATTTAAAGTGAGTGAGGTGATGTTCTGATACATTTGTTAAGCTCTGTATATACCTGACATTTTACGACTGCGTTTAACAAATTCTTAAGCATTTAGGACACAACAACACATGAACAGTAGCAGCCGGAATTCGAACCAGCGACCGTGTAGTTGATCTATGACACCTCGCCGTTTGCACTGAACAAAATGACGGCTGCATTCATGTAAAGTAGCCCAGCGACACTGGAAACTAAACGCCATATTAAAAATAATTGAGTACAGGAGGTGTGATTCATTTAGCATCCTGGAAAATGTTTGACAGCAAGCCTTCGGTGTGAAACGTCAACAGCCAACGTAACCTTCTCTAAATACGAAATAAACCCAGGAAACGTTTACGTTACCTCAGACAGTTAGTCTGTGAACGGAGCCATTAAAGACATTACACCATGGATGAACGTTATATCAGCACAACATACAAATCTGCTGGATTGAACTGTCCTGCCTTGTTCCTCTACGGAAGGCTTTGACTATGACACCACCAGGTGTTAGGGTGATTCAGTGTCCCCGGGAAACAACGTTCCGACAGATGAGTTCCCCGCCGTAGCAAAAAAAATAAAAATAATTAAAAAAATCTATATACATTGAAACTTCCTGTTTGACAAGTGATCTTCAAAATAAAAGCGCAAAATCCAAATACGCCACGTTATAAATGTGTCATTTTCTATCTCTGAAAAGCCACAGTGTTATTATCCTAGTCAGGAAGTAAATGGAATTTACAAGTAAAACATGTATTCAAAACAAAACAAAAATAAAGTGCACTAAAATGGTGTCAACACGTACACTTAGTTTTCTGCAATTATGTGGTGAGCGTTTTATTGTCCCCCGTGCGCTGCGTTATTACACTTTAATTCTGAAATACCGAAGCGGAAGTGTCCGTGTTGTCCCTGTCATGCTCTTAATTGGCGGAACCACAGACACGTATGAGCGGAGCATTTGTTTCCTGAGTCTAAGCGGGATGTTGAGGTGAGTCTGTGCTGGTCCTGACGGTAACGTGAACAGCCAGGTTTAGCCCGCCGGTGTGCAGTCGAGGCCAGGTGAGCCGATCGCCATGATGCTGCTGGAGAGGAGCAGGGTGACCGTGGTGGCGGATATCCTCTTCAGCAGGAGCCTGTCATCCGAGGAAGATGAGAGAATCCACTGTCGCTGCTCCAGAGCCTTCGTACAGTAAGATATTTTATCTGTTAATGTGCAGTATCGCTACACTTCATTGTGAAGCACTGCTGTTGTCTTTTTTACATCAGTTGGTACATTGTGTTCAGTTATTTTCTTCGTTGTGTATACAATGACTTCTCATCTGTTTTGTGGCTTCTTCAGCCTTTTTGCATTGTTTCCTGATCCATATTGGTTTTAGCCATGCACATATTTTTATGGTACATTTTATATAGTCCCTTATTGTCATGATGCTCTATCCACTTTGCTGTTCCGTTTATAGGACTAATAAAAAATGATAGCAGTTTTAAACATGAAGTTAATGTTGCGAAACAGACATCATGGTTAGGTTTAGGCAACAGAACCACTTGGTTAACTTTAGGTGACAACAGACCTTTTGGTCAGGTTTAGGCAACAGAACCTCTTGATTAGGTTTAGGCAGCAACACTTTTGTTGCACGAACCACTTTGCTGCTGTGATGATGCAAATCTCCCCATTTGTGGGGCAAGTAAACTATTATCTTAATTTATCTGTTTGTGTTCTCTGATTCCAGGGATCGGGAGCTGTATCGCTCTGATAACAGATTGCTGTCATTTGATCCAGCAGACGCTGCAGTCCAAGGTGTGTGTCCAACTTCCTGTTTCTGAATACCTCTGTTGTCCAGCTGACTCTGAGCTCATTCACTGATTCCTTTACATGTTTTTTTCACCTCAACTCACAGAATCAGATGATGATGAAGAGGAAGAAGAAGAGGAAGTGGAGAATGCGGAGGAGGCGTTAGATGAAGAGGCCCAGCTGATGGCCAGCATGGGTCTGCCTCTGGCCTTTTCCAGCTCCTCTGACCAGAGGCGAGCAGTAAGTCTGACCCAATGCTGCATGTCTGTTATAGCCTGTTGACCTAAAGGCAAACTAAGGATATGTCTTGGAACACTTCCTGCAGCTGAATGCACTTATGTTCTGGTTATGTGACAGGAGAGGAGGTCGAACAGGAAGCCTGCCACATGCTGGGAGTCTGCTGAAGAGGAGGAGGATAAACCACAGGTTGCCAACAAAGGTAAAACAACTTATTTATTGTCAGTTTGACTATTTACATTATGTGTCTGTCAGGATACAGAGAACAACTTCCTAGATGTGAAGCCATCTTTTGAAAACACATAAATCCTGAAAGACAGAAGTAATCATTTCATTATCTTCACTAAATCGAGCCCTGATGAACCACATCTTCCTCATCTGTTAGAGCCTGACACTTTTGGCATTATTTCCAAAACAATGCCGCAACATATTTATCATTATGTGTTGATATTTTGTGTGTGGTCTTTTAGAAACGGAACCACTCGGTTCAATTCAGGAGGAACAGAACTACTTTGTAAAGTTTAGGCAACATAATGTATGAGAAAAATATGGTTTATGAACATTAAAACATGTAAACACATTCTTGTAGAAAATGCAAGTGTAAACCTGAAAATATTCACATCAATCATTAAACCATATGAGTCTAGTATTAATTGATTGTGGTCCTCAGGTTCTCTACTTGTCTGTACTTTATGTATGATTTTAATTGTGTTTACACGTATATTACTACTATGACTATTATTATTATTATTACTACTATTTTTTCAGTGTTGTGATATTATTTGACACTGTTTTATGCTTTTTTGTTGTAGTTGTAAAAGAAGTATGTGATCCACCAGCGGAAGAAACAGACGGGACCCAAGCTGCCGGCTGGGAGATCTACTGGGGTAAAGGCTGGAATATACTTCTCCGACTACGTAATACGTTATCCGACTCCGTAGCTACGGAGACCCCTCGAGCCCTCGCACTTCTCCGTCGTGATGCGTGTTGTACAGCCCTGCGCTGAAATGCACCCCCTCGGAAAGTGAAGCAATTCGCCTTAATATCGCAGATAAAAGCAGGAGAAAATACTATTTTATGATTTAATTATTTGTGAGGGAGATAGAAGAGAACAACATTGATTGCTTTCAGTCATTAAAACTCCTCTTCCTCTTTCTTTTCAACATAAAATCGGATAATAGCGAACGCAAACCAACAACTTTCGGTATGTTCTGTGTAAATATACCCTAGCCATAATTACTAAATGAATTAAATAGATTTTTTGAGCAGGTTGAATGTGTTTGATTTGCCTTTCACAAGGATAATCGATACTTTAGTTCCTGTTCTGATTGACGGACAGTTAAAAAAAAATTCCTGCGCCCGGAGACGACGGAGAGGCTCTCCGTCAGGCTCTCCGGCGACGGAGAGGGCTCTCCGTCTCTACGTACGGCACTTTACGGAGTACTATAAATTGGCCTTTAGGTTTAGGGAACAGAAGTATTTAGTTAGGTTTAGGGTCATGATTCAGGTTATGTGATGTATATGACGTGGTATACCTATGAAAAGCAGGGTTATGTAAAAACATTGTTATACTGTATATAACATAAGATAAAACTGAGTTAATTTATGATGACTTGGGTCAAAGTCCTGTGTTTTCACTCTTTATATTCAAAAGAGAAAAAGTCAATTTGACTCTTTTCTTTTCTCTTTGGATTGACCTGGATGACTCACAATGTTCACAGATTATCATCTGACTTACTCCTTTGCAGCTGTCAGAAGTATTGTGGCCACAAGAGGTCACACATTTCCTGTGTTTCTGCTGCAGCTCAACAGGGTGAAGCTCTGCTGTGGAGCAGCTGGCTTGACAAACATCCAGAGACTGATTCAGGAACAGCGACTGCTCCCTGGGATGACCCACACACAAAAGCTGCCTGGGACGACCATGCTACAGAGACCTACTACTCCTACTGGGAGCAGTACTTATACTGGTCTTCACAGGGCTGGACCACTGACCAGACCGTATGTAATGGGAATGCCGATGGAGAAGAAGCTGCAGCAGAAGTGAAGGTTTTTCCAGATGCTCTTGATGTTTTGAATGATGTGTTTGGACAGAGTTGCACTTTAGAAACAGGTGATGCCAGAGATCAGCCAGACACAGATCTCTGTGGCTTTGATCCTCCTTCTGATGGTGGGAACGATGGCAAGAGACCTGCTGCCTCCTCACAGCACAACACTGCCGAACATACAGGTGAGTACTCAAGAAATAGCTCTGCATTTTTTACATAATTTAGTCAGAAAATGTAGCCCAAGATTCTTCAAAGTCACAGTACATGACACTACATTGCATGACAAGAACAGTTGGATGTTCTGGTGCATATATTGAATTCAGGGTCAGTTTGGGAAAAAGATAGCAGTGGCCTCATCGATCACATCTCCGCATGTTCCAGCACATTGTTTTATCAGATACACAGGTTTTCACAAATCACTCCTTCCCTCTCAAAATGAATATTTCACCATTCACACCTGCAACCATGTGGCACTTATCTATTATAATATGTAATATTTTAATGTCACAGTTAAGTAAATGAATTTCAGACTGAGTATCAGATGTGTTAAAGTGAGGGTTTTGGAGTTGATTTACTGCACATTTGACGTGATTTGTTCCGATAAATATCTTGTATATTTGACTCAGATTCCCAGAAGGCTGCTGGCAGTCCTGACAGACTGAACAGCTCAAGCAATAAGATGTCAGACAGAGAAAATGATGACGATGACGACAAGCCCCCTGGACGAGGACGTGCTCAAGTGAAACGCAGGCAGGTTTCTACTTTATCTGTATTAATGTCATCTTTTCAAGGAACTTAACATCAGATAGAGATTTCTGAAAATTAGTTGCAGCAAAGTATTCATATGTGCAACCATGACTCTTGAAAGATAGTGTTAGTGTTCAGATTATGTGGGATTAAATTAAAAGAGGAGATAAGATCCATTATATATCCCACAAATGGGGAAATTTCCAGTGTTACTACTGCAAAGTGGACAGAACAACATAATAAGGTCCTATATAAAATATGAAGCAGTGACATCAGCAAACAGAGTATGATATGCCCAAATAAGTATACAGTATAGTGAGCAATTTAGCAAAATAAACAAAAATGGACCAGACCAATAACTGATATAGATCAGCAAACAATGTATAAATACTGGACAATATACAACATAAATGAACAAAAGCAAAAGGATCAATAAAGCAGCAAATGACTGTAGTCTATAGATACACTACTCAAAAAAAGTAGGGATATTCGACTTTTGGATGAAATTTCTGGAAAATGTAAAAAAGTTCATGCTACAGTGATATTATATCATGAAAGTAGAGCACTTAAGTAGAAACATACAGTGGTAATTACTTCATCTCAGATAATTTATTGAAATAAAAAAACTAATAACAGTGGTGGGTATACCACAACAAAAAATGTCAATGTCTCAGCAACGTGTCCTGTTTCCTTGAGCATCAATTACAGCTTGACAATGACGTCTATTGCTGTTAACAATTCGACTTATTGTCTGCTGAGTCATGGTATTCCATTCTTCTTGAAGGGCTGCCCTCAGGTCATTGAGGCACTGGGGTGCGGGGTTATGACCCTCAACACAATGACTCAGCTGATCCCATAGGTTTTTTTTTTGGGGGGGGGCTTCAGGCCTCTCCTTTGAGGTACCCCAGCCTCCAGCAGCTGTTCCCTGGTGATGTGACCTCAGTGAGCTGGGACACTGTCATCCATGACGATGAAATCAGGCACAATGACTGGGTTAATGATGTTATTCATGTAGTGTCGGCTTGTCCACAAGGTGTAGGGCAGTTCTTGTAGACACACCTTTCCAGACTGTAACACCACCACCTCCAAAGGCTGATGCATAATGTCCTCCTTGACGTTTCCAGCAGTGTTGGAGCGGTATTCTTGCAGATCGTCTAGCACGCAGACCATGCTGATGTAAGCAGTTTTGAATGGCCTGACGTGGAACTTGGTGCCTCCCACCTCCCTTAAACTTGCCTGGAGTTGAGTGGCATTCACCATCTGGTTCCACAGGGCACTGTTCACAATGAGGTGGTCATCAGCATGGGATGTGACCAAAGGATGTCCACTTCTATGCCTTTCTGTGACTCTTCCAATCTCTCTGTGTCTCTGACCTGCTGATGACACTCTGTGACACTCTAAGCTCAGTGGAAACTTCCTTCTGAGAACATCCTGTTTGAAGCCTCTCAATGACCAGGTACTGGTGATCAGTTGTTCAAGAAGGTGTTTATTATCATGTGAACAGTAAGGAAACATGTTTCCCTGCGCAATGAAATCCTTCCTTTGCCATCCACAATGAATGCCGAGCAATAAGTTTAAAAAATAGATAAAAAGATCAAAATTAGATAAATAAAACAGCAGCTTAAGGACAAGTAAGGCAGCAATATGATTAAAAAAAAATTTCAGCTCCGGAAAAATTTAAGAGACCACTGAAAAATAATTAGTTTTGCTAGTTTTTCTATTAGTGTTTGGAGTAAAATGAACATTTTTATTTCATTCTTAAAAGTGCTGACAACATTTCTCACAAATTTGAGGTTAAATTATTGCCATTTAGAGCATTTATTGGTAGAAAATGACAAATGGTCAAAATAACAATATAAGATGCAGTGTTTTCAGACCTCAAATAATGCAAAGAAAACATGTTCATATTCATTTTTAAAAACAACACTAATAATTTAACTTAGCAAGAGCTTAGAAATCATTATTGGTGGGATAATCTCAAGCTTTAATCGCAGCAGTGATTTTTATAATGTTCCTCGTAAAATAAGCTTTCGTTCAGATGATTACCTGATCACCTGATCAGTGTCTCATGAAATAGAATGAGAAGGCTTCTATTGGAATTGAATAAACATTGGAATGGACTGGCTGCCATAGATGTTTACATTTGTTAGAGTGTTCTCTTAATTTTTTCCAGAGCTGTATACATTAAAACATACAGGCTGTACAAAGAGATAATATGCAATATTGGGCATGTGCAATTGAGCTGAATGTGCAGTATTCAAGCAGAGGTAATCTATGTTTGAAGACTCCTATCACCTGTTAAGGAGTCTGATGGCTGAGGGAAAGAGAGTTTTTCAGTCTGGAGGTTCTGCATTTAACACTTCTGTACCTCCGGCATGAGGGGAGAAGTGTAAACATGTTGGGGTGTGTGGGTCTTTGAGAATGGAGGCAGCTGTCCTGTGGACTCTGTGGTGGTAGATGCTCTGCAGAGAGGGCAGTGGATTCCTGATGATCTTCTCAGCAGTCTTCACCACTCTCTGCAGGCATTCACTCTTCATTGTTAGACGTTGTCTTTGTCTCATGATGTCAAAATGTGAACATAAATGATGAAGAGGACTGTTTAAGTGCAAATTGTCACAGAACCACAACATTTAGTGGTCAATTCATGGATCAGACACTTGTTGTGTTTTTTTTACCATTATGTTATGCAATAAATACTGAAACACTGAACAGCTGCAGATGTGCATTCAAAATGTTAGAAACGGTCAAATTAAGTTCACATGTGAAGGTTTTAGTGCATTTTAGGTGCAGTCTGAAATTTCATCCAAAAGCCCAATATCAATAACTTTTTGTGAGTAGTGTATAAAGGCTAAGAGGATAAAGTTGCTCTCCTTCTGCGTGTGTGTTGAAATCAGAGATTCTCTGTTTTGTTGATTTATCTAGTAGGGCTGGGTATCACCAGGTGCCTCACAATCACGATCACAATCATACTATCATGATATTTTGCCCACAATAACAATAATATCACGATACAGTGATTCTGTGATAATCATATTGCAAGAAATTTCATCCAAGATATATCACGATATCTGTGTCACTGAAGAAATGTATTGAATTGCATTGTTAATCAATTAGCTCTTTCAGCAGCTGCCATTTTTAACACCATTAGCTGCTAACTACCAGCTCAGCCATTGCCTGGTTGAGAGCCATGTGGAGGCAATCGATCTTTGATATATCTATCCATCCATCTATATAAACTGCTAAAACTGAAAGAGATGTAGATGTGGAAATAGGAATCCTGTGGAAATCACTGAAGCAGTACTTTGTGTTTGCAGTCATGAGCTGGACGTGGAGGAGAGCCCACCTTTGACACCCGAGGAAGCCTGGAGCAAACTGGGGCTCAAACACAACCCAGAGCCACTGTAAGTCTGATTTTCATAAGCAGCAACTTTAATTATCAATAAACACAGCAATTCGTACACATCTATGATTAGTCTTAAGTAAAGCGCGTGAGCTGTCATGGATACAAGTTGCTAGCTATCGGATTTAGCTCCAAACTGATCACAGTTTTGAAGAATTAAAGCTAGGGTTGGTGACTAAAGTTGGGGTTGGTAATTAAAGCTATGGTTGGTAATTAAAGTTGAGGTTGGTTCTTCAAAAACATGTTTTGTTGTAAGTGTTAATGCAGTATCAATAAATGCTCTGACAAAAAAAAAGTAAATAAATCCACTTTCTGTGGCTGTCACTGTCTACCCCAGTCTTCCACCAGCTGCTAGCTTGATAGCTGTGAGTGCTATCAGTAGCCATGTTTGTTTGTTGTGTACATTTGTTGTGATGTTGTTGAGGGGAGTGGCTTTGGAGGGACTGTCAGTGCTGCTTACTTTGAATTTCTCTTTAGATTTAGGGCTTTTGCTTAAAGCTTCTTTAATTGGAGAAGAGTGGCATCGCTGCTAGTTCAGTATTACCAACCCTGCCTTTAACACTTCTCCTTTAAAGTTTGAACAAGCTGAACTGAAAAAATTTTAGGGTTCATAATTTATAATGTATAATAATGTTTAAAATACTATTTTTCAGCTCATATTAATAATGATTGTATGATTAATGGTGACAGTTTAGTTTTTCAAAATAAAATCAACCATTTAGAAGCGTATTGCTATCATTCTCCTCCATGACTGCAGCAGGAAGTACTTTTATTCAGTATCCAGCATAAAATCAATTCGTGTTCAGTGATCCACTGTGGCAACCCCTAATGGGAGCAGCCGAACAACACTCATCGGCCACTACATTAGGTACGCCTGTTCAGCTTTTCATATGGCAGCAGCTCTGTGCAGTCAGGCATGGTGTGCCCACATACTGCAGCAGCTCCTGCCACAGGTGTTTCACAGTGGATGAGTTTGTCTTTCTGGTTGTGCCTCAGGTTCCACAGCGTGTTGAGCTTTAAAGGCGGCGCCGGTCAGAAGCGATCAAGGCAGCGCTGGGCTAAGAGAGCGGTCCACAGCATCTGTAAACACACCAGGTTCTCAGAGACGTGTGGAGACAGTAAACAGCCACAGATCAGCACATCCCTCAACAAGGTACCGTCTGGACACTGTTCACACCATAGACATATATACATAGATGCCGCATCGACTGCTGCCACCCACTAGAGCGGCATGCCTACACAGCGGCCATCCTGGAACAGGGCCACTCTCTCCCACTGTGCATTCATAGACATGTATACTAGGGCTGGGCGATATGACGATATATATCATCTGGACGATAGAAAATGTCTATCGTTTAGTGTGAAGCTCTATCGTTTATATCACAGTGTCGCAAAACACGCTTTACGGTAGTATTTTACGTCACCGACGAGCCTTACGTTAAGCCCAGGCACGCGGCTAAAACATAAACAGCCATGGAGGAACACGGCGGACGTGACTCAGAAGAACATGTTACCAATTAGCAATCTAAACAACAACAAGATGACGAACCACCAGCGTAAACCAACAAGTTTGTACCTAAAAGAGGGGGAACTTCTGTCATATGGTGGTGGTTTGGATATAAAAAGACCGACAATGATCAGACTACCGCACTATGTACAGTATGCCGCTGCCCGATCCCAACAACAGACTCGAACACTAGTAACTTTTTTTTAATCACCTGATACAGAGTCAACGAGAAAAAGCAGCAAAAGCAATGTCGAGTGACGTTGACGTTAAGAAGAAACTCCAGACGCAGACGTTGCAACAGGCTTTTACCCGTGGCACACCATACAGCCATACCTCCCGCAGATGGAAGGAAATAACCATGGCCGTTGCCAAGCACATCTGTAAAGATATGGTTCCAATCTACATGGTCGAGAAACTGGGGTTTCTTGAGTTAGTGCAAACACTCGATTCCAGATATGAAATGCCCAGCCACCGAAAACACATCAGTAGCGTTGTGTCACCTGCTTTACATGATGAGTGCCGGGCCAAAGTGGAGGAAAAAATACACAAGGTGATGTTTTACCTACTACCTTTATTTGTTGAGTATATAATTTCAAACTGCATTTCCACATTGCAATGTTATATAAACTGTTCGTTCATTGAATTTACCAAAAATGTGCTATATCGTGATGTATATCGTATCGGGATATAAAATTTTGGTCATATCGCCCAGCCTTCATGTATACATATGATTACATTTAGGAAGGAATGGTGTTTCCACACAATAAAAGTGATAATATATCGCTCAGTTGTCAAGCTATTTGACATGACAGACAGACAGAACAAAAAGAACCCAGAAAACGTTTGGGTGTGTTCAGGTCTTATATACGTATATATATATATATATATACGCGTGTATATATATATATAAACTATTTTATATATATATATATATATATATATACGCGACATTCAAGTTGGTTGTGTGGCTTCAGGTGTGGCCATCACATACATTAACCACTTTAGTCCTACAGACTATGTTTTGCAACAATGAAAATTACCAGTTTAAAACATAACATAAAACATATATATATATACAGCTGTATATATATATATATACAGTATATATATATATATATACAGCGTATATATATATATATATATACGCGTATATATATATATATACGCGTATATATATATATGTTTTAACATGGTTAATGTATGTGATGGCCACACCTGAAGCCACACAACCAACTTGAATGTCGGTTCATTTACATTAATGAGCACATTATGAATAATAACTACCACACACTAGTCCAGCTCGGTTCCTCACAATGTATTTAACAATCAGGTGACATGGAGAATACCGTTGCAATGTATGGGGATGTGGGAGAGGAAGATGTTGAGACTCTCTCAGGAAGCTATATGCCTTTGGACCATGGAGGTATAGCGTAAGGGCAAACTCCCTCTGCTCCCTGGTGTACTCATGGCCCTTCTTTGCCAAGATGTCTACCTGAGGATCTGAATTTCAGTCAGCATAAACTCATGAGTAAGATCCCTTTAAATAAGAAGAGAGTTCAGCACAGACTATCAGCATAACTTACATATGTAAAATATTCAAATTAGTATTTCCTTACCTGAGTAGCATTCAAACCTGTCTTTCAGCTCTTCATTTATGAGGTTTTCATTCCTCAGATCCTCGAGAAGAGCGTGCACATTTTTCTTTGCCCTTCGCTCCTGGAGCATGCTATTCCTCTTCTCGCGCTCCAGACTCTCCACTCTAGCCAGAGCTTCACTAAGTCTGGCCTTTAGAACAGCGGGAGAAGCAGGCAAAGCATAATTGTGGTCCTAGTGGCAAATATGAAAATATATAGTGGTATTTATAACTCATCACTCACTGATGTAGCTGGCCCACATTCTTAATTTCATCCCTCAGTCCTACTGTTTGCACCCTGGATATGAGCATCTTAGTGACAGGGACATAACACACTACAATAAGTTTTAATGTGTACTCTAGTGTATTTCAGTGGGTCTGAAATGAGTGGCGGAGAGCAAATGTGATACAGGATTTAATGTGACCTGGACATTGATGCTCTCCTGTGTTTGAAATTAGAATGAGTTTCAGCTTCAAGGAAATCCCGAGACAAATCCACTGGAAGGCCTTCTTCTGCTTTCCTTGAAGCTTTTGTTGTCCTTGACACTACTTGCTAAAATGTAAGAAACAGAACATTTTAAAAAAAGTTCTTGGCATCGGATAGTGTAGTGTATTTTATTCCTAAACATGCAGACAAAAAAAAAAGTTTCAAACCTGTGGCATTAAGCAACTATCAAATGCTTACATGGACATATGAATCAGAAATCAGAACATATGAATTAGTTAACCAAATGGCACACGTACCTTTTGTAAATGAGATGGAAAGTTAAAGACGGATGGTTTGACCACATTTCTCAGACTGACAATTTGCCCTGTTTGGTCAAAGTCATCTAACTTGAAGTGCTCTGCAGAGCAAGGACCTCTCAGCTGCCACAAAACCTTCCCGTTGCACTGCCAGTTCCCACTGTCTCTCGAGACTATTGTCTTTGGGAAACCTTAAAAATGTGAGAAATGTAGTGAGAGATGGAGAATCGTCCACAAAAAAAAAACTATTCCATCGAATAGAGCTAATAATAATAATAGCATAATAATAATTAGCTTTACTAGATGCTGTATTCTGACTAATAATCTACCTAATGTATTCTAATCAATCACTGCAGTCTACGTCTGTTTTAATTTCATGGATACTCAAATCCGGACTCGAAGCTGAGGGGTTTTGTCTGTCCTGTCAGGGTTTATTTCAATATATAACAACCTGCTCATACTATAGATTATACCTTACCTACATCTTACCTGTGAAAAGTGATCCCACGAGATCCGATTTGTATGCACCGCTCATTAGAGCATCCATAAGCAGCACAGATGTCCGGCATCTTTTCATGAACAGATCTTGTGTCAGAAGCTTGCCCGTTAATAACATTAAGTATAATTTTTATATGGGTAGTAAAACCAGCATTTTTAAGACCTGTATCATAGCTACATCTTTGATGTTTTTAACAAATACTTGAAATCTGTCCAAAATTCAGCAAATAATTCTACTTTGAGATTGAGATGTACCTCTTTCCTTTGTATGTTGATGCACTGCTGCCTCCGCTAGCCCTGTTCCAAGATGGCGGTGCTTTATAGAATATAGGTGGGAATCGCTAGGTACCTGCCGATTCGATTCGATTCTGATTAAGAGAGTCATGATTCGATTAATCCCGATCAATCCCGATTAATTGGGCTATGCTACGATTCGATTATAATCCTGATTAATCACGATTAATTGGGCCACGATTCAATTACATAACATGATTTATTTCCCCCTCACTGTGTGACTAATAAAATGTACTGTCTAATGATCCATAATGAAAACAGATTAACTTATTTCCATCTTGTATTGATAAAAACAAATGGAAAAGATGTGTCACTGTCAACTGTAAAGTTTTTATTTGTCAACAATTTACTCACAGGTAAAGAGGTGCACAGAGACCCGTCTGATGTTCCCCAGCAGCTTAAGTACGAGGGGCAGCTTAAGTGCTTTCTGAGACGCCAGGTTTAGTGTGTGGGCATAACATTTAACATACAGGAATTTACCCAATTGTGCAGCAAGGATCATGTTGGCAGCATTATCACTCGTTAGAACCATATCATTGGTACTGATGTGCCACTCTTCTGCTGCTTTCATTAACAGCTCCATCAGATTTTTACCTGTGTGCTGCTCGGTCATTCTCCTTGTTTGTAAAACATGAGACATCAGTTGCCAATCATCGTAGATGTAATGCGCAGTTACGGTGACATACGAATCCGTGGAAATAGATGTCCACGCATCAGTTGTCACTGCGACCCTACCCGCTTGTCGTAGCAACTCCTCAACTTTGATTTTCGCGTCCTTGTAAAGAGTTGGGATGACTACATCTGTGAAATGTCGCCGACATGGGACAACGTAGCGTGGCTCCAAAGTGTGTAACATGGCCAGGCAAGTTCTCCACGACCGAATACGGACGTAAATCCTTTGCAATAAAAACGCAGATGGACTTCGTAATTCTGGACGCTTTTTCGGAGTGCATGGGAAGCTTCGTTATTGTATTCGGGATGGTTGTCTGTTTAGAAGAAGTAGTCAAACTCCCAGCTGTATTTTCTGACAATTCTGGATGCCAGCGATATGGTCTCTAATGTTGGTCGTATTACCGTGGTATTTTTTTCTTCTCTTTACACAATTTGCACACTGTGTGAGATTTGTCGATTTCCCGTTTCCCCTCAACCTCAACTTCATAAAAACCGAAGTGTTGCCACACACCGGTTTTATATGACGCAGGGGCCGGTCTAATCCGTCTTTCTTTTTCTGTCATAGTCTCTCTCTTTCAATCCGAGACTCAGTGAATGCATTGCTGGTGACTCAAATTGTTTTGTTTTGCATGCAAAGCAGCGTGAGCGAGGCGGCGTGCGTCTGACGTCATCGCACATGACGTCATCGCGATTAATCTAATAATCGATTTTTTATCCCACCTTTAGTGCTTTAGGCGCGTCCCTCCACAGTCGATGCGGCATCTGTGTATATGCTCTATGTCTATGGTTCACACTGAAGCTGGAGAATCATCTGTGTCAGGTCATCTTCCACCTCCAGCCACCCCACCTATTCCCAGATCTACTGCTACATTCATTGCACCATGCTGAACGTAGCACTTCAATTTTATTGCATAAATATTTATGTCAAGGTTTAAAGTGGTGCCTTTTTCCTGTGCTTTAGTGTGTTATATAGTTTTTTTGTGTAGGCAAGAGATTTGCTACAAAGGAGCCCAGACAGTGTTTGAGAAGAGAAGCTATGTCTTTAAGAGCGTGGGCCAACTCCTGATTGGTTAGTTCCTGGACAGGTCGGACTAGACAGGTAATAAGAGGGCTAAACACATTAACAAACAAAAATCACTCTCAACAAAAACACAGGTTGTATGAACGAGGAGCAAAACTATTTTATACTTTAGAGGAAACAACCAATGTGGGAAAACACTGAAACCAGAAAGATATTACTACAAAATAAAACCAGAAACTTAAACCAGTGAACTTAACTTAAAGTGAGTCATGACAAACTTGTATTGAGTTGAGTTTTAAACAATGATTTAAAATTTTTGATGACTGAGCAGCTCTGATATTTAGATTTTAATATGAACCTCAGGGCCATTAATACATCTGGCCCTTAGAGTGGAATTAAACATATTTGGCTTCCACACAGTTGTGAAAAGTATTTGTCGTGGTGTGAACGTTGATAATCCATATTAGTTTATGATTTTCTCTCAATCGAGCGAGAAAGATAAGCTGAATGTGGATAGAGCAATGTTGCAATAAGAGCCTGTTTTGTTATGCTTCATGTTTTATTATCTAGTAGTTTCAATATTACATCATTAAATTTGTTTTGCAGGTGAAAAACTTCCTTGAAAAGGCTCAGAGAGAAACGGAGATGACCAGATGTGAGGACGCTGAGGAGGGAGGAGGAGGAGGAGGAGGAGGCGTCTTCATGATAGAAGATGAGCCAAGAACGACGAACAACAGTGCTGAGGCTGGAGAGGAAGATGGTCCGTCCAGTTTAACTCGCCTCTGTGCTACTGGGACTGTGGACAGTGAGAGGACGGAGGAAGAGGAGCAGCCCGGAAGACACTTAACATGTCTGGAGATTCCTGATTTTCTCATTTGTGATGCACCTGAAGGCAACAGCAGTAAGCTTCCAGCATCAGTAGAATTATTCTGGTGCAGTGTGAGCATGAATGTAATGTAATACATAAAGTGTGTGTGTGTGTGTGTGTGTGTGTGTGTGTGTGTGTGTGAGACAGCTGAAAAGAAACCGAAGAAGAAGAGGAAGCGAGGGAGGAAGCAGCAGGTGCCAGCAGAGATGGCAGCAGAGCCGAAGCTGGCTAAATACTGGGCTCAGCGCTACCGACTCTTCTCTCGCTTTGATGAAGGGGTCAGGCTGGACCGAGGTCAGTCTGCTGCTGCTCAGATGTGTAATGATGGTCTGAGGAATGATGTTTCAAACATGAACAGCGGGCTGGGAAACATTTGAATGCTCCAACAAACCCAGAGCTTCCTCTCTCCACTCTGTGGGTCAGAAACAACATGGCAGCTTTATTCTAGTGAAATAAAAAAGCAACAGATGGGGAAATAACACAACTAACTTCTGCATGACGTTGTGCCTTTCAGAGGGCTGGTTCTCTGTGACGCCCGAGAGGATCGCCGAGCACATCGCCCACAGGGTGGAGCACAGCTTCCCTGACTCTCAGCTGGTCATCGACGCCTTCTGTGGCGTGGGAGGAAACGCCATCCAGTTCGCCCTCACTGGAAAGAGAGGTAAGGTACGCTTTCTTCCTGCACCTCTGGTTGCCTCGATCATCAGCGTCTGTTACTGACTTCCAGAATTGGATTTAATCCCCTCAGGAAAGTTCAGTGTTTGAACTCTGTTACATGTAGCGGTCTTAAGATGGACACTGGTATTTATGAAGGCACACAACTCAGGCAGGGTCATGATCAGCACGATTATTCTGTAACGTGGCAAGAGAAGGCACATGTCACAGACACAGTGGCAGCAGTACAGTCTCTCCTCTGTAGCGACTGAGACGTTATGCAAATGAGGCATGATGTCCGACGGTTTTACCATAGTGTAGCATCACTTTTAACAGACAAAACTGACTGTAAAAGTCATATACAGACTCATGGTAAGTTCAAGCTACGTTTTTATGCAGTTCAAAAGTTTACAACTTTTATACTCACTAGTCTAGTCTAGTAAGACATACTCGTATATAGGGCTTGGTATTGATGACAATCTCTTGATTCAATTCGATTTCGATTGTTTCGGTTCCGATTCGATTCTCGATTCAACATCGATTCTCGATTCTATACTGATTCAGTGAGTAGAAAAACAAAAAATAATTCTAATACTTCTTGACATTTTTTTATTATTAGTTTCATGCCCATTCAAACATATGTGCTTCAAGTCATCACACATTTTTAAGAATGAAACTTAAAAACTGAAAATAAAACTCTGGCACCATAAATTACTTGTGCAAATGGAGTACAAAAATAACAACTGACAGCTCTTTACCAGCACTGAAAAAGCAAGGTCAAGGCCATACATTCCTTGTGATATAGCTTTAAACAGTTTTAAACAGAGAATGTGGTAACAAGTTCTGAGAATGTTCACAGAAAAATAAATATAGTAAAATATTTTAAAACAAAATTTTTACTTGTCTACATACACACAGTTGAATTAAAGCTAGAGTTGGTAATGCACTGTCTTGCCAAAAGTATTCGCTCACCTGCCTTGACTCACATATGAACTTAAATGACATCCCATTCCTAATCCATAGGGTTCAATATGACGTTGGTTCACCCTTTGCAGCTATAACAGCTTCAACTCTTTTGGGTGTGTTTATGGGAATTTTTGACCATTCTTCCAGAAGTGTATTTGTGAGATTACACACTGATGTTGGACGAGAAGGCCTGGCTCTCAGTCTCTGCTCTAATTCATCCCAAAGGTGTTCTATCGGGTTGAGGTCAGGACTCTGTGCAGGCCAGTCAAGTTCATCCACACCAGACTCTGTCATTCATGTCTTTATGGACCTTGCTTTGTGCACTGGTGCACAGTCATGTTGGAAGAGGAAGGCGCCAGCTCCAAACTCTTTCCCACAAAGTTGGGAGCATGGAATTGTCCAAAATGTCTTGGTATGCTGAAGCATTCAGAGTTCCTTTCACTGGAACTAAGGGGCCAAGCCCAGCTCCTGAAAAACAACCCCACACCATAATCCCCCCTCCACCAAACTTTACGCTCGGCACAATGCACTCCGACAAGTATCGTTCTCCAAACCGCTAAACCCAGACTCGTTCTTCAGATTGCCAGATGGAGAAGCGTGATTCGTCACTCCAGAGAACGCGTCTCCACTGCTCTAGAGTCCAGTGGCAGCATGATTCACACCGCTGTATCCGATGCTTTGCATTGCACTTGGTGATGTATGGCTTGGATGCAGCTGCTCGGCCATGGAAACCCATTCCATGAAGCTCTCTGTGCACTGTTCTTGAGCTAATCTGAAGGCCACATGAAGTTTGAAGGTCTGTAGTGATTGACTCTGCAGAAAGTTGGCGACCTCTTTGCACTATGCACCTCAGCATCCGCTGACCCCGCTCCGTTAGTTTACGTGGCCTACCACTTCGTGGCCGAGTTGCTGTCGTTTCCAAACACTTCCATGTTCTTACAATACAGCTGACAGTTGACTGTGGAATATTTAGGAGGGAGGAAATTTCACAACTGGATTTGTTGCACAGGTGGCATCCTATCACAGTTCAACGCTGGAATTCACTGAGCTCCTGAGAGCGACCCATTCCTTCACAAATGTTTGTAAAAGCAGTCTGCATGCCTAGGTGCTTGATTTTATACACCTGTGGCCATGGAGGTGATTGGAACATCTGATTCTGATTATTTGGATGGGTGAGCGAATACTTTTGGCAATATATCTTGTACATATTGTAAATATTTTATTGTATTTTATTATTACCATTACTAAGCTACTGCAATTTGTATGTATTTTTTTCTGTCTATGCTATTCTATTCTAAGTTTAGTGCTCCCAGCTCTTCTAGCCTCACAGATGTACGAAAAAATCATGTAGCTACTGTTTATGTAAGTAGCAGATAGCATGAATTCTGTCAGGTTGATTTATCCAACTTTCCGAGTTGGAGATCAGACTTATTGTCAAGTCAAGTCAAGTCAACTTTATTTATATAGCCCAATATCACAAATTATGAATTTGCCCCATTGGGCTTTACAATCTGTACAGGATATGACACCCTATGTCCTTTACAAATGACCCTCACATCGACTAAGGAAAAACTCCCCCAAAAAAAACTTTTAACAGGGAAAAAGAAACGGGAGAAACCTCAGGAAGCGCGACAGAGGAGGGATCCCTCTTCCAGGATGGACAGACGTGCAATAGATGCCATGTTTACAGAATAACAACAATGAAAACACATTAACACTACATATAAAATTGTATGGAAATGTCCAAATCAATATAACAACAGCTAATATACATTGTGTATATATAGAATTATATGAGATTGTCCAAGGGGATGAAGAGCATCATCAAGCTATCAGCAAAGGATGAGAAGCATGTCGTCCTCTCCACCACGCCAACCAGAAGAAGCCTGGGCAACACGTCTTCCTCTCTCCACCACGCCAACCAGAAGAAGCCTGAACAGCACGTCTTCCTCTCCACCACACCAAACAGGAGAAACCTCCGCAGGATGACCTCGTCACCACCACGTCGCTCAGAACCAGAAGATGAAGCCTGACTGGTCTGCACAACCACTACTCCACCAGGTAGACTGGATCCATGGATACCTGTGAGATGAGAACGCACAGGGACTACGAGGCACAAAACTAATCTGCAGCATGTGTTAAAGGGAGGAAGAGTAAACACATCCTCTTCTCCACTACTCTAACAGATACAACCTGAGCAGCATTGCCTCTTCTCCATCTCACCACCATCAGGACAGATGAAGCTTGGATGACACCACCTCCTTCTCAACAAGTAGCCTCAGCTCACGGACACCTGGGAGCTGAGAGCACAGGGACTCCGGGGAAGAAGATGAGTTAGTGAAATGACTTAATGGAGGCATCAAAATGAAGAAGAAGAGAAGCTCAGTGTGTCAGAGGAAGTCCCCCCGGCAGTCTAGACCTATAGCAGCATAACTAAGGATTGATCCAAGGCAGCCTGAGTCAACCTTGGATCAGTCCTAACTATAAGCACTATCAAAAAGGAAAGTCTTAAGCCTACTCTTGAATAAGGGGATGGTGCCTCCCGGACTGAAAGAGGGAGTTGGTTCCACAGAAGAGAAGCTTGATAACTGAAAGCTCTAGCTCCCATTCTACTTTTATAAACCCTAGGAACCGCTAATAGTCCTGCATTCTGAGAGCGCAGAGTTCTAGCAGGATTATAAGGCACTATTAGCTCTTTAAGATAAGATGGTGCCTGACCATTCAGTGCCTTGTAGGTGAGGAGGAGGATTTTAAATTCTATTCTAGATTTTACAGGGAGCCAATGCAGAGAGGCTAACACCGGAGAAATATGGTCTGTTTTCCTGGTTGTGGTCAGAACACGTGCTGCAGCGTTCTGGACCAGCTGTAGAGTCCTGATAGACTTATTAGGGCAGCCTGATAATAAGGAGTTACAATAGTCCAGCCTGGAAGTTACAAATGCATGGACTAATTTTTCTGCATCGTTTTGGGAGAGAATATGCCTTATTTTTGCAATGTTGCGCAGATGAAAAAAGCTGTTCTAGCTGTTTGTTTCATGTGGAAGTTGAAGGACATATCTTGGTCAAAAATTACCCCTAGATTCCTTACAGTGGTCCTCGAGGCTGGTGCAAAGCCACCTAGAGTAAATAAGTCATTAGATCGGTTATTTCTGAGATTTTCAGGGCCAATTAGAATAACCTCAGTTTTATCTGAATTTAACAACAAGAAATTGTGCGTCATCCAAGTTTTTATATCCTGAAGACATGTTTGGAGTTTAGCTAACTGGCTGGATTCGTCTGACTTAAATGACAAATATAGCTGAATATCATCTGCATAACAGTGAAAGTTTATGGAGTGTTTCCTGATAACATTGCCTAAAGGAAGCATATATAAAGTAAATAGAAAAGGCCCAAGCACAGAACCTTGAGGAACTCCATAACTGACTATGGACTGCATGGAGGACTCATCATTAATGTGAACAAACTGTGATCGATCCGATAAGTAGGATTTGAACCAGCTTAAAGCAGTTCCTCTGATGCCAATTAAATGTTCTAATCTCTGCAACAGGATATGGTGGTCAATAGTATCAAATTGGAGGTGTTTATTAAATTTGGACTTGAAGATGGATATCCCGACATTTGTGCACAAGTGAACGCACCATGAGTTGGATCACATATACATTATTGCCTTTAATTTCAATGAGTGAGAAGTAGTGCCGGTCTGTTGTCAAGGTGTGTTCCCCCGATAGAAAGTGTTCCCCCTATTCTGTAAACCCTTCCTACCCGTCAACACATCCTACAACGCATGCGTCTTAGGCCTTAGATCACTTGTTACTGAAATAATAACACTCTTAGTAACGCCGTTATACTCTAACGCCATTATTACCAACACTGGTCACGATAATCAATAAATCAGCTAATTGCACGATAAATGAAAACAAACTCAGTTTTGCCGGCCTCGATATATCACCTTGCACATGCGTGTTTGTTTTCCTTGTCTTTTCCAAAGAGGCTGGATGACAAGAGGGTTCACCCTGTGCGTCCTGGGCACGTTGTTTCCACAGAGAGTGAACAGAGTGAGTCCTCCTGTTAGTCATCCAGTCTCTTTGTCTCAGTGGGTGGACGAGAGCGTGCAGCTGTTGAAGGCAGATTTCAACAATTTCATATAGGTATCAGACGTCCAACAACATTGCTTTCAAAGTGTAGTACCCCAAAGTCAGCCTTGGTCCTGACTTACAGCCAATAAGTTGTGGGACAACATATCGTCTAGCAATATTTGTTATTGTGACAGGTCTAGCTGCATGGGAGCAGATTGTGTGGGCCACCCGGTTTATTTTCAAAATAAAATAATCAGTGTTTGTAGCGGATTGTATAATTGGCTGGAAGAGACCAGTTTTTTTCTGATGTTATAATAACAACATATTTTCTATGATCTTGTTAGTTCTCGCCATTCCAGCTGTCCAGTGGAGCAGCGACAGACGGATCTGGGGCCCTCTTTTCTCAACTTAACTCAACTTTATTTATAAAGCACTTTAAAAACAACCACAGCTGAAAACAAAATGCTGTACATAAACAACCATAAAATGATAAATAATAAAAAGTCTCATGCTGGGTCTAAAGCCAAGGACTAAAAGTGGGTTTTGAGATTAGCTATATGATCAATGCAAATTAGCACATCAATATAAAGTATCCATGTGGCTCTGAGATTTGTGGAGAGACGTCAGCGGACACAGAGATCAATATGCTTGTTGGAGAGACAAAATCTCCAAAATGACAGTGATCATAAATTATTGGCATTTGGTTTGATGGTGTGCTGTATTCAGTGTGTGACGGTCATTACAGTTTGAAGCAGCAAAGACCAAATGTGGAACAATATTTGATGTATGTGTAATTTTTACATTGTGAGGTGCCTGTGACATCTGTAAAAGCCTTAACAAATATGATGTATTATTATTGTTATTGTTAAATGGGCTTGTTCGAGGAAATGCTCTTGTATTTGTGGTGAATTGGGCCATTATGGACATGATGGTGTTGTTTTTCTTTATATATCAGCGCTCCTCCTCTCTCCCTCACAGATTGCAATTCTGCAATCACCAGTTCCCCGTCTCCAAAAAGCATGTTACCGTGTAAAGGGTACACCATGATCAGGTCTGGTCATAAATGTCTGCGCTTTTTCCTGACAGGTTTTGGTTTGATTAATCCCAACTATGGCGGACAAAAGAGTTTGCGCACAAAATCAGGGAAAAAAAGCGTGTAAAATAGTGTGTCCACAATGATAAATGAGGCTCCAGGTGGGTATTGTGGGACGGCGGATGACAAACTGTGACGAACAGCGGTGTTGTTTTGCATTCTGTGGAAAATAGAGGTTAGAAAATTTACCTCATCCAGGTAGGAAAACTACTGAAGTTGCTCTGAAAATAAAGGTTAAAGGAGTGTGCATGGCAGATGGCAACCAAATGAACTCTCCCTCTTCCCTTTCAGAGATAGAGCTAACACGATTAATGGTCAATATCATCTGACAGTCCTAACTATGAATAATGACAGTACAGTATTGTACTGTACTGTACTGTATATACAAAGACTGAATGCTAACTGTCTCTTCCTACTGTGTCCTCTCCTCAGTCTTGGCCATTGATATCGACCCAGTGCGTTTGGACTTGGCGCGGCACAACGCTACGGTTTACGGCGTTGCCGACCGAATAGACTTTCTGCAGGGGGACTTCCTCCAGGTGGCACCCCGTCTTTGTGGCGATGTGGTCTTCCTGTCACCACCATGGGGAGGACCGGACTACCTGACGGCTGATGTGTTTGACATCAAGACCATGATGCAGCCTGATGGATATCCTTTGATGTGGAGGACGTTAGCCATGATTTCTGCTTGTTTATTGTGAAAAACACATGAACAAAATACACAGCCTCCTATGTTTTATTGTAGTATCTGATTAGCTGCATTAGCATAAGCTTAGCTCATAGCTGCTAGTTGATATTCTAATTCAGTCTTTTACTCAAGGTGGACATTAAGGTTCGATGTCGCCACTGAGCCGTCCAGGAGTTTTTCAAAATAAAACCACCCATTCAGAAGGTACCAATCCAGAGGAAGCCCCATCTTAAAGCATACTCTACTCATCAGATATTTGTATGAAATAAACTAGTCATGTTTATGAGTAATTTACAGAGGGACTAAATCAAGAGAGAAGTATCTACTATGGCAGCTTCATAGGGATGTGTTTTGGAAAAAGTGGATTGTGTTTCTATCAAATATTTTTTTTTTATCCTTAATGCTGGACACATTTGAGATTTTCCGCCTGGCCAAACTGATATCAGACAACATAGTGTACTTCCTGCCTCGCAACGCTGATATGGATCAGGTGTGTATGTAGGGTCTGTACGTGTCTGGATGTTAGGAGTTATAGTTATTAAAAAACACAAATTTAATCTATTCTATAATATAAGGTTACTTTATTTCTGTTGGCAGAGTGGTTTCCTCTAGAGATTCAGCGCTTGCTCTGCTTTCTCTCTGGTGTTTGTTCGTATTGATCAGAGCAGAAACAGTTTATAAAGAAGCATCCAGAAAGGACAGAGGAAGAGTATGAGTATGAAAAAGGTGGAGGGATTCTCACACAGTAGACCTGAGAAAGTGACAATTAAAGGCAGGTGATGCTCCAGCCTCCATTCAAAAGCATCTGCTTTTATTTTTCATTCGATTTTCTGTCATTATTAGCACTATAATTTAATCCTTACTTTATTTACCAGGTAAGAACAGTAGGTGGCTATATGCACATTTTATAAATAACTATTTATTTATTTAACTTGGTTTGATCTGGACAATGAGCCCAGCATCAGATCATTAGCTACTATTTTATTTTATTTATTTATTTTTTGCCCTCCTTGAGCCCTCACCTTATTGTGGTGGAGGGGTTTGTGTGTCTCTGTGATGCTAGGAGCTATGTTGTCTGGGGCTTTATGCCTCTGGTAGAGTAACCCAAGGAAGATACTGTAGGTCTTAGGTGAGGGACCAGACAAAGAAGTGCTCAAAGGACCCCCTATGATGAGAACCAAAAATGGGGCGTGTTTTTCTTCACCTGGATGTGGGTCACGAGGTCCCCCATGGGCTATGCTGGCTGGGCCTTCACCCATGGGGCCCGACCGGGCACAGCCCGAAGAGGCAACGTGGGTCACCCTCCCAATGGGCTGGCAGCCGAAGGCAGGGACCTTGGCGGTCCAATCCCTGGCTGCAGAAGTTAGCTCTAGGGACATCGAATGTCACCTCTCTGCCAGGGAAAGAGCCCAAGCTGGTGCACGAGGTCGAGAGTTTTCGACTAGATATAGTCTGACTCACCTCAACTTACAGCTTGGGCTCTGGTACGAGTCCTCTTGAGAAGGGTTGGACTCTATTTCACTCCGGAGTTGCCCTCGGTAAGTGGCGCCGGCTGTTGTTTGTGCTTATGCACCAAACAGCAGTTCAGAGTACCCACCCTGTTTGGAGTTCCCGGAGGGGGAGCTGGAGAGTGCTCCCTCCGGGGACTCCCTCGTTCTACTGGGGGACTTCAGTGCTCACGTGGGCAATGATAGTGAGACCTGGAGAGGTGAGATTGGGAGGAAGCCCCCCCCCCCACCTGACCAGAACCCGAGTGGTGGTATGTTATTGGACTACTTTGCTCGTCATGGATTGTCCATAACGAACACCATGTTCAAGCATAAGCATATGTGCACTTTACACCAGGACACCATAGGCCGCAGTTCGATGATCGACTCTGGTCGTGTCACCAGACTTGTGGCCGTATGTCTTGGACACTTGGGTGAGGGATGACGTCAAGCTGAAAAAAGAGTCGGGCCTTTTTGGTCTGTGGGATTCTGGAGGCAGTTGATAGGTACCAGCAGGCCAAATGGAATGCAGCTACGGCAGTCGCAAATCATGGGAGGAGTTTGGTGAGACCATGGAAAATTACTTCGGACGGCTTTGGGGAAATTCTGGTCCATCATCCGATGTCTTAGGAGGTGGAAGCAGTGTACCATCAGCACTGTGTATAGTGGGGATAGAGCGCTGATGACCTTGACTCGGACGTTGTGAGTTGTAGGGGAGAATACTTCGAAGACCTCCTCAATTCCACCAACACACCCTCCTATGAGGAGGCAGAGTCTGAGGATCCCAAGACGGGCTCTCTTACCTCTGGGGTTGAGGTCACTGAGGTGGTCAAAAAGCTCCTCGGTGGCAGGCCCCGGGGGTGGATGAGATCCGCCCGGAGTTCTTAAAGGCTCTGGATGCTGTGGGACTGTCGTGGTTGACACGCCTCTGCAACATTACGTTGACATTGGGGACAGTGTCTCGCAGACTGGGATGGTGGTTCCCCTCTTTAAGAAGTGGGACCGGAGGGTTTGTTCCAACTGGAGATCACACTCTTCAGTCTCCCTGGTAAGGAAGTTGAATCTCAGATTCCATAGGAGGAGTGTGGTTTTTGTCCTGGCTGTGGAACAGTGGACCATCTCTGCACCCTTGGCAGGGTCCTGGAGGGTGTGGGAGTTCGCCCAACCAGTCTACATGTGTTTTGTGGACTTGGAGAAGGCTTTCGACCGCGTCCCTCAGGGAGTCCTGTGGGGGGTGCTCCAGGAGTATGGGGTACCGGCCTCCTTGATACGAGCTGTTCGGTAGGCCTGTCATGATAACAAATTTTGCTGGACGATATATTGTCCTACAACTTATTGCAGATAGACAAGATAGATATTATTGTCAGCATTATTCTGAGGTTCTAAAGAGGTTCATATATTCTCTATGTAGCTCCCTGTATGACCGGTGCCAGAGTTTGGTCCGTATTGCTGGCAGTCAGTCAAGGCTGGCTTTTGTCACCGATTATATTCATAACTTTTATGGACAGAATTTCTAGGTGCAGCCAAGGCGTTGAGGGGACCGTTTTGGTGGCCTCAGTATCACATCCCTGCTTTTTGCAATGTGGTTCTGTTGGCTTCATCAACAACTATCTACAACTATCACTGGAGCGGTTCGCAGCCAGTATGAAGTGGTTGGTAGGGCTGCTTGATCGTGGAAAAATCATTATCACGATTATTTTGGTCAATATTGAAATCACGATTATTCAAACGATTATTTTTGAGTTACATGATGCATTTATTCAGCATTTCTCTCTCAAAAAAACAATTTGTTATTGATTCTTTACACAAAACAGTCAAATTGAAAATGAATATAGGCTACAAATATGTACCTTACAGCTGTGTACTGTCCTTTCAATGTGTTATGCTGTGCTAGTGTTAACAATGATTAAACAGTCAGCCAAACTCCTTTTCATGAGCCAGGAAGGATGAGCGTCCTTGCTCCTTTATTGACTTCCACAGGTTGACAACACAACAGTGAATTTGACTGAAACTGGATAAAGCAAGAAAAAGAAAGACGGCATTATTTCGCATCCCACGTGACTATGATCTATATTTAGCAACCATGCTAACATACGGCCAGCACTCTTAGTGCCGTTAATGCAATCATATCTCCCCATCAAACATTTTCAAAAGTTATCAAACGTCACACATAAAACATATTAGCACACAATGACTATGCAACACCACAGTCACTGCTTTCTGAAGGGATAGCGTGAATTGAAAAGTTAAGGTCCTATTAATAAAATTACAACACCCAATAAATCATTTCTACTCAAAATCGTGATCAAAATTCGATTGATTGCACAGCCTTAGTGGTTGGGATGAGAATCAGCACCTCCAAATCTGAGGCCATGAGCCTCAGTCGGAAAAGGGTGGCATGCTCTCTCCGGGTCGGGGATGAGATCCTTCCCTAAGTGGAAGAGTTTAAGTACCTTGGGGTCTTGTTCGCGAGTGGGGGGAGAATGGAGCGGGAGATCGACAGGCAGATCGGTGCAGCTTCTGCAGTGATGCGGATGCTGTATTGGTCCGTCGTGGTGAAGATTTACCAGTCAGTCTACATTCCTACCCTCACCTATGGTCACAAGCTGTGGGTCGTGACCGAAAGAATGAGATCATGGATACAAGCAGCCGAAATGACTTTCCTCCGCAGGGTGTCCAGGCTCTCCCACAGAGATAGGGTGAGAAGCTCAGTCATCCGGGAGGGGCTCAGAGTAGAGCCACTGCTCCTCCGCATGAAGAGGAACCAGATGAGGTGGCTCAGGCATCTGGTCAGGATGCCCCCCGGACGCCTCCTTAGTGAGGTGTACCGGGCATGTCCTGCCGTCAGGAGACCCCAGGGACTTTCCCAGGACATGCTGGAGAGAATACGTCTCCCGGTTGCCCTGGGAACACCTCGGGATCCCTCTGGAAGAGCTGGACAAAGTGGCTGGGGAGAGGGAAGTCTGGGCTTTCCTGGTTAGGCTGCTGCCCCCACGACCCAACTCCAGATAAGCGGAAGGAGTTATTTTCTGTTTTTCTGTGTATTTAATTTACTCTACACTTCAATTGCACTGAGTCATGTCCTCCATGACTTGAGTATTTTCAGATTTTTCACCATAGTAAACTGTGATGTGGAGAGCTTAAGATCCAACAATTGTGTAATGGTTTGTGCACATGATAAATAAAGAACCTTGAACCTTATTATTAGCTGTAAACAAAAAATATGCCATTGTGTCATAATCTGAAATGCTTATTGACAGTCAGGATATCAATTTAACATTTAGAAATGGGTCCAAGGTGTAGATTTCTTTCTTCAGCAGAGCCACTTTCAGATCATAATAGTAACAATAATAACAAAGATAATGATAATGTTCCCCACAGATTGCCTCTCTGGCCGGACCAGGAGGAAAGGTGGAGGTGGAGCAGAACATCCTGAACAACAAGCTGAAGACGGTCACTGCTTACTTTGGCAGCCTGGTTGACAGCTAGAGACCTGGTGCAGGATGGACCACTGCACTTTACTGAGTCCATCTTTTCATGACACTTTTACTTTTTTAATACAAATATTTCTGAATTGAATAGCCACAATTTACATTTTCTGACTAGCCTGTATGTTTGAGTTAAAGGAGGATTTCCTTTTATGCCTCTATAGTCTTGATGAACATAACCTGTTTAATTCTACTAGTAGATCCTCAAAATGCTTCACACTGTTCCTTTAAGTTGAGAACGTGAAGTCACGTGTTTTACAGATTTTATTGTTTCCTTTTTTTTATTGTACATGACATCAAATAAATAATGTTTTTTCCCATGATGTTGGTTGTCATCTTTGTTTTTTTTTTTGGATAAAAATGACAACATCTGATGACACTGTTTAGATAGTTATCAGATCATTAAAGCTGCAGTCCATAGTGGGAGAGAGCTAGCAAGATTTGAAAGTAGCACCTCCTCTCAGTCTCTTCCATGCGCCACACTCTCCTCCTCCACCCATCAGCGCTCCGTCCAAAGCCACACCCCCTCAAACTTGAACAGTAGGATTCAGCAGGGAGAGGAGAGCCGTTATGCTACATCACCACAGTTGTAAAACTTCCCGTTCAAAGCCAATATATCAATGGCATTTTGTCACCTTCATAATGCAGACACTGATGACTATGGCTGTGCAATATTGTTGGCAAACATGACATAGTTCACGAAAATAATAACTCCTCCTAAGGCTAAACAAATAATGACCTGTCCAGCAGCTAACTATTATTATTTCTGCTGAGGAGTGTGCTGGATATTTCCAGCAATAGTGGGGAGGAGGGAGGGACGTGCAGGACGAGCCATGAAGGCATCTGATTGGTTCTCCCATCTCGCTCGTTGATTGGTCAGAGTTTTTACAGTCCTGTAGCTGCCACAGAGGTCTGATTCTTTTCCTTTTTCTGAACACATAATGTGTTGACTGCTCTCAGGATGGAAGGAGCATTTCACCCAGTAGAACAAAAAGTGTTTCTGAACAGCGTCAAGGATTGCAGCTTTAAGATGGTTCAGATCAAGAAGGAAATCCATTTCCTGTTCACACAGACTTTAAGAGTAAACAGGTTGTTTCAAAGAAAAGTTTTTTTGATTGAAATAAAAGGAGGACCAACACCAGACCATTTCAAAGTAAAGCTCCTCGTTGTAATAAAAGGAGGACAGACTCCAGACCATTTCAAAGTAAAGCTCCTCATTGTAATAAAAGGAGGACAGACTCCAGACCATTTCAAATTAAAGCTCCTCGCTGTAATAAAAGGAGGACATACACCAGATCATTTCAAAGTAAAGCTCCTTATTTTAATAAAATATCTAATAAGAGGAGGACATACACCAGATCATTTCAAAGTAAAGCTCCTTATTTTAATAAAATATCTAATAAAAGGAGGACAGGCACCAGGGGCCTCATTTATCAAAGTAGGGTACACCAGGAAATGTAGCATACTCCAGCATGGTGCAAACTGGCGCTGCTCCATGTCAGCTTCCTAGCTGGCATATGCCAGGTTCTGAGGCACTTGTGATATTTTTTGACTCCTCTAGATGGTGCTCTTGGTTTAAAGATGTAATGGAAAGTTAGTTATTTTACATTACACTCTTCTTTTTCAAGAGCGCCATCTAGAGGCGTGAAAGTATATCACAAATGATTCATGAAGCTTCATTTGTCCATCACTCCTGGTCTCAGCAGTGGTTATCAGCCTCACAAATACAGATGGTGGGTTTTATCATGGATTCACCAAAAGAAAGAAAAGCTGAAGATGACAGCGTCCTCTAGAGTCTTTAGTGACAGAAACAAAAGCGACAGTCAGACACTGATATTTTACTCACCAGCCATTTGATTAGGAACTGGCTGTCAGGTAGACAAGACTCGCTGGCAGTTTTAGTACAATCTCCATCACATCATGTGGCATTCTATCTTAGTGTTTAGCAAAGACTAGTATACTTCAAGATCATTCTATTAAGTATGCTTGAGTATAAGTATAGCAAGTAGGCTATACTATGAACCATGTACTTGTAGCGTACTAGCATTTATACTTTAAGAGTACTTTAAGTCATTTTAAGTTCACGAAAGTAGTGATAGTTCACACTAGTCTATTGATGTATACGCAAGATAAACCACCTCTTAAGTCTTTTATCAACTGTATTTATCTATATATAGAGAGAGAGTCACAGGTCTGTCAACAGAAAACACTGTAGCTAATAAGGGTAAGATCACAGACACTTACTTTTTATTTGCTTAAGAGAAAGGTGATTAACCTCACTACCAGTCTCATTCATGGTGCAACAAATGTCAAGTTTTAACATCATAAACACCAATAAAATAGTCACGGACATTAAATCACATCATGCTGGGAAGTCTCTGCCCACTCATTCCCCAACACTACAATAGATTGCAGAGTCAGTGACTTGACCTTATTCTGTACTTGGCTCAAGAGGTACTAAGTATTTACTTCTTTGTCGCAGAAAGAAGTAAAAAGTATACTCAAGTACAAGTATAAGCTTTAGCACTGAATTAGAAGTTTAAGTCTTTGTATTAATGTACTTAGGCTTAGACATTTCTTTATACTTTTCATTATAGCCAAGTATACTTCTCTATACTACAGAAGCTGAGAACGGCCATGGCTTTAGATTTTTTATGCACTATTATCTCATGATGACGACTTATTATGTCGTTATCTCGATATAACAAAGATTGTTTTCTCGTGATAACAACTTAATTATTTCGTTATCTCCATAAAACAAAGATTGTTTTCTCATGATGACGAATTAAGTAATAATGTGTTCATCTAATCTACAAGGGTTGCCACCACTGGCTTCCTCTTCCGGCTATATTTTCAGTTGAAACATAATAAAGTCATAAAAGAACTTCATGAATGTTTTTTGTGACAAAGAAGTATCTGTTCCAATCACTCTATCAGAGAAAACTCAGAGTTTGTTATGTTGGTCATGTCAAGTTAAGTTTTTGGTTCAGTTTTGTCATATTGTCCTGTTATTTCCTGTTTTATGTTGTATTAATTGTCTTCCCTTGTGTTTCAGCTTCTCGTTTCCTGCCCTTGTGTTTCCTGCGTCTGTTGATTGTCTGCCCCGCCCTGATTGTTTCCAGCTGTTACCCATTACCTCGTGTATTTATGTCTGCGTCTCCCCCAGTCATGTGCCAGTACGTCTTGTGAATTCTCCAAGCTACCAGCCATTAAGTCAAGTGTTTCGCCGTCAGGTTGTGTCGTATCAGTTTCTGTCATTGTGTCGAGATTTGTCCAGTTTAGTACTAGTGTTTTGTCTGTCTCTAGCATCAGTGTAATCATCCAGTCCAGTCTTAGTGTTTTGTCTGTTTTGTAGCATCTGTGTTGTCTACCAGTTTAGAGCCTTTTTCCCTCACTGTTAGTGAGCGTTTTATGTTTTGTCTTTTTCTTTAAGTTATTGTTTTCCTCATTGTGTGAGCGCCTTTAGTTTAGCATTTTTCCTAGTATCCTAAGTTTGTTTCATGATCTGCCTAGTGTGTTTTCAATCTGAGTTTTAGTTTCATCTCGCTTTAGCATCAGTGCCTGAGTTGTTTTGTTAAATTTTGTTTGTGAACATTTTTTTGTATTAAAATACCTTTAACTTATTTCTGTCGTGACGAGTCGTGCATTTGGATTCAGTCATTTCGTGCCACGTTCTAACAGAACGTACTGGCCATAACATGAACCCAGCCGACTCTAGCCAGTTAAAGGAGCTGGTAAGCTCGCACAGTGACAGAATCTTGAGGCAGGAGGAGCAGGCAGTTGCCTTGGGTCGAGACTTAGCCACGTTATCGTCTCGCCAGGATGAGTTTAGGCGATCCATGACTGCACAAGTTGACTCGTTAGCTCATCACATGCAGGACCTGCTAGCTCACCTGCATAAGCAGTCAACCGCGTCTCCCACGGTTCCTGAAGGCAGCAGCTCCAGCCAGCCGGTGGTGACACAGACAATGTTCATTCCTGCGCCACCGCGTCTTGCTCCCCCTGATAAGTTTGCCGGCCAGTCAGAGTTATGTCGCCCTTTTTTAGTGCAATGTGAACTGCATTTCCGCATGAACCCTACCGCGTTTCCCACTCCTCAATCTCGAGTGGCATTTATTACCTCACATCTGACGGGTAGAGCAGCGGCATGGGCTACGGCTGAATGGTCGCGGGACTCCCCAATATGTTCATCCCCGGAGGACTTTGTGACTGAGCTCCGTCGGGTTTTTGATCAGTCTCGCCCGGGCCGGCAGGCAGCTCGCATGTTAAAGAGACTTTGTCAAGGCAACCGCTCGGTAGCTGATTACGCCATCGAGTTTCGGCCGTTGGCCAGGGACAGTGGTTTAGGAGAACCAGCGTTAGTTGATGCCTTTTTGGACGGCTTAAGTGACACTATTCATGACCAGATGGGTCCACAGGAGTTGCCCGACAGTTTGGAGGCGGTCATCGAGGCGGCTATCCGCACCGATCTCTGGGTTCGGGATCGTCGTTTCCGACGGCGAGGAGGAACCGGGCGAGGATGCGAGGCGACCAGAGGACCAGAGATGGCTCCAGTGGCTGAGGGATCCGGTGGACGAAGGGCTCTCCCGGCACTTAAGGAGGAACCCATGCAGGTCGGCAGGACGAGGATTTCCCCCGAGGAGCGCCAGCGGCGATTACAGCAGGGGTTATGTTTCTACTGCGGAGGAGCAGGACATCGCCTCGTCACCTGCCCATTAAAGGAGCAGGCTCATCAGAAGACCGGGGGGGGTCTGGTGAGCCAGTTCGCTGCTGCAGAAACCCCCCCGAGACATCTGACACAGGTAACTTGTACTGTCAATAACTTTGAGAGAACTTATGAAGTACTAATTGACTCAGGAGCAGACGGAAGTCTAATGGACTGGAAGGTGGTTCGGGAGTTGGGACTTCAGACAGAGCCTTTATCTCAGCCTCTGGCTGCCAGGGCTCTGAACGGTAGGGAAATTTTTAAGATCACTCACCACACCGAACCAGTGACAATAACCATAGGGAAGCACAGCGAGAGACTCAGTTTCCAGGTTTATGAGTCTGTACATCATGTCATTGTTTTAGGTTTTCCATGGTTATGTAAACATTGTCCACATATTAATTGGGGAACAGGGGAGATTGAGGGATGGTCTGAGGACTGTTCGGGGAGGTGTTTTGAGAGGGAGGAACTGGTAACCATGGGAGGGTTGAGAGCTGATCCAGATCAACCAGTTATTTCTTCTTCTCTGCACCAGATTGACTTGTCCTTGGTACCTCAATGCTATCATGACCTAGCTTTGGTTTTTAGCAAAGCTAAAGCAACCTCCTTGCCCCCTCACAGAGATTATGACTGTGCCATCGAGCTGAGAGAGGGAGCCCCTGCCCAAGGGCCGGCTTTATGCCATCTCGGGGCCAGAAAGGCTGGCGATGGACAGTTATATACAGTCTTCTCTTGAAGCAGGTATCATCCGGCCGTCATCATCACCCCTTGGAGCAGGATTCTTCTTTGTGGACAAGAAGGATGGCTCTCTGAGACCATGTATCGACTATGCACCACTGAATGAGATAACCATAAAAAACAGGTACCCCCTCCCTCTCATGACATCAGCTTTCGAGCTATTGCAGGATGCCCAAGTATTCACCAAGCTGGACTTACGCAATGCTTACCATCTGGTTCGAATAAGGGAGGGGGATGAATGGAAGACCGGGTTTAATACACCGTCGGGACATTATGAATACCTTGTCATGCCGTTTGGACTGTCTAATGCACCAGGTGTTTTCCAGAATCTAGTCAATGATGTGCTCAGGGAATACTTAAACAGATTTGTCTTTGTATACATTGATGATATTTTGATTTTCTCTCCCAGTCTTGAAAGTCATGTGTGTCATGTGCGTCAAGTTTTAACCAAGTTGCTGGAAAACCAGCTTTTTGTGAAAGCGGAGAAATGTGAATTTCATGCCAGATCTGTGTCTTTCCTGGGCTTTATCATAGCCCCTGGGTCGATACAAATGGATCCGGCTAAAGTGAAAGCGGTTGCAGAGTGGCCAGTTCCGAATAACCGCAAGAAAGTGCAGCAATTCCTTGGGTTTGCTAACTTTTACCGTCGGTTCATTCGGAACTATAGTGCAATTGCAGCGCCTCTGCATACATTAACCTCTGCCAAGTCTCCTTTTCAGTGGTGCCCTGCAGCGGACGCTGCGTTCAAGCAGCTCAAGCAGAGGTTCACCACAGCTCCCATTCTCGTCATGCCCGACCCAACCAAGCAGTTCCTGGTGGAAGTAGATGCTTCGGACATAGGCATAGGAGCAGTGCTCTCCCAGAGATCATCTACGGACGGCAAGATGCATCCCTGTGCCTTTTTGTCCAGGAAACTGTCTAAGGCGGAAAGAAATTACGACGTGGGCAACAGGGAGCTGCTGGCGGTAAAGGTGGCCTTAGAGGAGTGGCGTCACTGGTTGGAGGGGGCTCAAGAGCCTTTTGTGGTTTGGACAGATCATAAGAATTTGGAGTACATTCGTCATGCCAAACGTTTGAATTCACGTCAAGCCCGCTGGTCTTTGTTTTTTAACCGTTTCAGTTTTACTCTCTCTTACAGGCCTGGTTCACAGAATGTGAAGCTGGACGCCCTCTCGCGGCTATATGATCCAGAGCCTGTGACCAGGGAACCAGAGCCCATCCTGCCATGTGATGCTGTGGTAGGAGCGGTAACCTGGCCAATAGTAAACAGGGTTAAACCCGCCACCTAAAGGCTGTCCGCCCAATCGGCTGTTTGTGCCGGAGGGTTTGAGGTCTCAGGTGGTACATTGGGCTCACACATCTCGCCTAACCTGTCATCCTGGAGTAAAACGCACCTTGTTCTTTTTACGCCAACAGTTCTGGTGGCCCGCTATGGACTCGATGGTCAAGGAATACGTGGAAGCCTGCCCTGTGTGTGCCCGCAATAAAACATCGGTGCAGGCTAAGGCTGGACTCCTTCAGCCCCTCCCCATTCCCAGCCGGCCATGGGCGGAAATAGCGCTGGACTTCGTCACGGGTCTGCCTACGTCATGTGGCAATACTACTGTATTAACTGTGGTGGATCGATTCTCTAAGATGACACATTTTATTGCGTTACCAAAGCTGCCCTCTGCTAAGGAGACAGCGGAGGTCATGTTCAGTCGAGTTTTCTGTATTCATGGATTTCTTAAGGACATTGTTTCAGATCGTGGACCACAGTTTGTATCCAGGTTTTGGCGAGAGCTTTGTGAGCTGATCGGGCAACGCGGTGAGCCTGTCATCAGGATACCATCCACAGTCCAATGGCCAAACCGAGCGACTAAACCAAGTGTTGGGGACCTGTCTGCGATGTCTTATCACTCAGAATCCAGCCTCATGGAGCAGACTACTTCCATGGGTTGAGTACGCTGCACAACTCCCTTCCATCTGCGGCCACTGGACTCTCCCCGTTTCATGTTGTATATGGTTATCAGCCCCCCGTCTTTCCAGATGTGGAAAGAGAGGTCCGGGTCCCGTCAGCTCACGCCCTGGTTCGGAGAGCCCATAAGGTCTGGGAGGCCACCCGTCGTGTTCTCCAGCGTAGTGCGGATGAAGAAAACGGCTGATCGACGCCGCCGTCCAGCACCCGAATACCAGACGGGTCAACGTGTGTGGCTGTCAACACAAGATCTTCCCCTGCGGGCCACGACTAAGAAGCTTGCCCCTCGTTTTATCGGACCTTACCCCATCTCCAAGGTGGTGAATCCAGCAGCGGTGCGACTACGCCTGCCTCGCTCCCTCAAGGTCCACCCAACTTTCCATGTCAGCAAAATAAAGCCAGAAAGGATCAGCCCATTGGTTCCCGCTTCCCGACCCCCACCTCCCCCCCGTATCATTGATGGGGGACCAGCATATACTGTCCATAGGCTCCTGGCGGTCCGGAATAGGGGCGAGGAAGACAGTTTTTGGTGGACTGGGAGGGGTATGGTCCTGAAGAGAGGGAATGGATTCCGGCATCCCACATTCTAGACAAGACTCTCATCCAGGATTTTTACCATCGCCACCCTGAGATCCCTGGGCCGTCAGGAGACGACCCTTAAGGAGGGGGTACTGTTATGTTGGTCATGTCAAGTTAAGTTTTTGGTTCAGTTTTGTCATATTGTCCTGTTATTTCCTGTTTTATGTTGTATTAATTGTCTTCCCTTGTGTTTCAGCTTCTCGTTTCCTGCCCTTGTGTTTCCTGCGTCTGTTGATTGTCTGCCCCGCCCTGATTGTTTCCAGCTGTTACCCATTACCTCGTGTATTTATGTCTGCGTCTCCCCCAGTCATGTGCCAGTACGTCTTGTGAATTCTCCAAGCTACCAGCCATTAAGTCAAGTGTTTCGCCGTCAGGTTGTGTCGTATCAGTTTCTGTCATTGTGTCGAGATTTGTCCAGTTTAGTACTAGTGTTTTGTCTGTCTCTAGCATCAGTGTAATCATCCAGTCCAGTCTTAGTGTTTTGTCTGTTTTGTAGCATCTGTGTTGTCTACCAGTTTAGAGCCTTTTTCCCTCACTGTTAGTGAGCGTTTTATGTTTTGTCTTTTTCTTTAAGTTATTGTTTTCCTCATTGTGTGAGCGCCTTTAGTTTAGCATTTTTCCTAGTATCCTAAGTTTGTTTCATGATCTGCCTAGTGTGTTTTCAATCTGAGTTTTAGTTTCATCTCGCTTTAGCATCAGTGCCTGAGTTGTTTTGTTAAATTTTGTTTGTGAACATTTTTTTGTATTAAAATACCTTTAACTTATTTCTGTCGTGACGAGTCGTGCATTTGGGTTCAGTCATTTCGTGCCACGTTCTAACAGAGTTGTAGAAATAACTGGAAACTCAAGAGAGCCATGACATGATGTTCTTTACAAGTGTATGTAAACTTTTGACCACGACTGTATCAAGCATACAGGTGAGCCATGCAGGATTAACTGACGCCTATGTTTAAATGACAAAATATTGAAATTGTATTTAATTTGTTATAACTGTTTCGCCCTAAGATAGCTGGGATAGGCTCCAGCCCCCGTGCAACCCTATGTGAGGATAAGTGGTAGTAAATGGCTGGATGGATGTGCAACAAAATGAATAAATACAATTCAATAATAATAATAATAATAATAATAATTAAACATTATGAAAACATTAAAAGATTTTCTCTGTGTCCACAGGTCAGTTTCCATGGAAATTCTGCCGAGCTTTATTTTAAACTCTCGACAAGAATCATGGTGGACTTTTCTAAATACTCAAAATCTTTTATTTAATCTTAATATTTAATTTTATCTTAAATTTATGGTACATAAAAACACTACAACCAATGGGGCATAAAAAGCTGATAATTTGTGTATTAAAAGTATACTTTCACTATTAAATTTTCATTTTTGTTCCATTTGTTCTCTTTGTCCTTTTTGTTAATGAAGAAAATTTGAAAATTTTAGTTTAATACTTTCCATAATTGTATTTTAATCAATTTTAATTATGTTTATACCACACATGTTCACATTGAGTTTGCCATCTGAGGAAGAAAATAATATCGCACTATAAATATTTTAACATGGGTCCTAATAATTATTTATCTGCATATACATTTTGATACTTTTATGTTGCTCTTCTTATACTTTATATTGTAAATAGTAATACTGTTTCTGTTTTATATTGCTTTTTCTGTTTGTCATACTACTTGCTGTTGCTGAAAAATAATTTCCGTGGTTGAGACAAATAATTTGATTCTATTGTAAAAAAAAAAATAAACAAAAAAATAAATACCCATCCAGAAATGTGTCCACAGTTGACCTGGTCCATGATGATGACATGTTGGGATGATTGACGACAGGACAGAGGAAGAAAAGGATGTATGAGATGGATGGAAATATTTTAGGTGTGTGGTGTTGTTCTATTTTTGCAAACCATTTCATAAATAAAGTTATTACAGGGTGACAGAGGGTCATAATCAGCTGCTCACTGCTGTCATTCATTAAGAGCCACCTGTGCTCCAGATAAGAACAACACAGGAAGATGATGACAAATAAATGTGTTCAAAGCTTCCAGTCCAACATGCTCAGGACCTGAAGATGAGTCAGATAATTGTATTTATTATTTATAAGAGCACCGGTGTTATAATGGGTTTTAATTAAAAAAATGTGCATGGTGTATATATATATATATATTTCACCTGTGGATAGATAAAGTTTCATATGGAATGCCATTTAATTCAATAATAAATAAAATGCATTAATAAATAAACATGCCTATGAACTCAATAAATATGGCAATGGATTAAATTCTAAGATAAATAAATAAGACTAACCTGTATTAATACTAAATGAGAGGTGATAAAAATATAATAACATGTAAAACTAAATAAATGTAAATAATTTAAAATATATTATTAAGTGCTGCAGGAGTACACCAGCTAACGAGCTAATTCTTGACCACACACACAAAAAATTAAGAGCTGTGAATTACATGTAGATTGATGAAATAAAAGTGCCTTAATAAAGTCATAAACATCATCTGTAAATAAAATCCAATTTATTAATTTATTGAACAAAAGCAACTCATCTACACATTTACATTTATTATTATTGTGATTATTCTTGTTATTATTATTATATATGTATTGCCTCATTTATTTATTTCAGAATGTATTTCATAACATCGACATGTGAGTTATTAAATTTGAATTAAATAACATTCCACAGATTTACTGATGCATTTTAAAAGATGTATCCATCAATTATGAGAAGGATCCTGAAAAGATCAAGTTGCATCATGGCAATTAAAAGAATCCAGCATATTTGTCCCTGACCCATGCTAGGAACGAAAAGTAAAACTAAAAATCAGCACAACTCATCCAGCACTTTTACAGATTTTAAGATTTTTACAAGCTTCCTGGCCAGAAATAAAACGGATCACTATAAACTGAATATGAATCATTTCTATTTGATGATAATGATTCCACAAGTGGGGAAGTGGTTAGCATTGTATCCTCACAGCAAGAAAGTACCGGGTTTGATTCCTGCCCTGGGGCGAATTCTGTGTGGAATTTGCATGTTTTCCCTGTGTCTGTGTGGGTTCTCTCCAGGTACTCCGCCTTCCTCCCACCATCCAAAAACATGCATGGGGATTAGGTTAATTGGCTAATTTAGGGTGTATTCACACCAGGAAGGTCCATTAGTTCACTTGCTTTGGTCTGGACCATTTTTTTTAGTGCAGTTTGCTTTCACATTGTGATTAATTGCAACAGGACCAGAATTAACACATGTGTTAAGGTCATGCAACCACTGGAGGGTAAACGTATGGGCGGGGTAAAGCAGGAAGTCCAAAAGTAAAAGTAGGCCTATGTAAACAATGGAGACTTTGCGTGCAGTTCTCGTTATCCTTAGAGCAACATGGTTTATACAGTTACAGCTTTTTGCAGAAATGTTTGAGTGTTAGAATCGTTTGATGCAACATGAGTTTTACAATATCATGCTCGTTATTTTGCAACGACGAAGACGTGCAGCAAAACAGCTGAGAAGGAGAACTCTCATGTGTCCAACATGCTACAGTAACAACAGGTCTACTGTGCAGAAGACGGAACAGGTAGCATTCGCTTCACGTGTGTCTCTCTCTGTGTGTTGTGTCACATGCGTGAAAAATACGGGAGCCCCTCAAATCCAAAAAGGTAGACTTTTTGGAACTGGTTCAGATCGAAGTCGGGTTGCTTTCACACCTGAAACGAACCGCACCAGGGTTTGATAGGAACCGTTCTGACACCACCTCCTCACCTGTGTCTTGCACCTCACCAAATTTCGGGTGATCGTATTCACACCAGCCAAAAAGGTCCGAACCAAGAGAGGAAACGAACTAGAATTTGTTTTAATCGAACTAAACAAGGCAGGTGTGAATACACCCTAAAATTGCAAGTACTGTAGGTGTGAATGTGAGTGTGAGTTGCTGTCTGTTTCTATTGGCGCTTTTCCACAGGCGCGGTACAGTACGGCACGGCTCTACACGGTTGTGGCGCTTTTCCACTAGTACCTGATACCTGGTACTTGGTACTTTTTCCGTACCTCCTCAGCCCTGGTTCCAAGCAAGCCAAAGTGATACTAAAACGCACCGTCAGCCAACTGCCTTCCACTAATTGGCCAACAAGTGTCATCATTGGAAGCGTCATTGGATGTGGGATGTCCCATTGGACTGGAAAAGCCAAACAGAACTCCACCCTGCCATTTTTAAAACCAACAACTGTTTCGCTATTTTTACACTTCCTGGAGTCTTCTCTGTCTCTCTTCTTTCACTTTGTGCGTGACAAAAAGTCACAGAGCAAGCAACAAATACATGATCACGCCACTGTCCTCCATTGTTTGTTTTGATGTTCTTCTTCTTCCTGGTTGTCTGTGTCGCATGCAAATGAAGTTACAGCAGTTTCGTGCTGCCATATGACGACCCCGCCCATCCCGAGGAGGTACTCAGTTGTAATGGAAAAGCAACAAAACTGGGCCGTATCGTGCTGTGCCATTACTGTGTTGTAAAAAAGCGCCATTAGTGTTCTGTGATGAACTGGAGACTTGTCCAGGGTATACCCTGCCTTTCGCCCCAAGACAGCTGGGGTAGGCTCCAGCCCCCCCATGACTCTATGTGAGGATAAGCGGTAGAAAATGGATGGATGATTGTTACACAAGCCCATGATGACTTGTTTGGACCACAAGCTCTCCTCCAAGTAATAATTGATGAGTAATAAAGTATCCTTTACCTGAGTGCATTTGTTCAATCTATGTTTTTTTTTTTTTTTTTGTCAGCACCCGTTCCCATCGTAAAACACCACAGTATGGGAGGTGTCAACTTTTTATGGGATTGGTGCTTATTTTAATCTTGCAGAAAAGTATGATATTTTGTGCATGTGTGTGACTGGCCCCAGCCCTCTCTGGAAACTAAGCTGTCATTCTTTATTAGATTTTCTTATTATGAGCCAGAGAGGAAAGTGCTGCACCTTTTGTGAACTGAGGGGGAAAACGGATAATCGACAGGATGAGATAGAATGGGTGGGAAAGGGTACAAACATGCAGTGACATTAGAAATCAAGAATGTGAGATGTATTATTCCTAGCAACCAATATCCCCGAAATAAGGAGAAGACAGAAAAGATAATAACAATAATAATGATAATAATGACAATAATAAGTAAATAAATAATGTTGGGCACCAAGGGGTGAAGGTGAAATGTTCAGTACTCCACATACTCAATGGAACACGACAGGCATTCGTACACCCTGAGCCAACATGCAAGAGTGACTGGCAAAGAAGTCCGGAGCAGCTAAGATGACTGAGCAGGGGCCCCCTGGCCGAGCGTCCGTCCCACCCAGGCAACAGGAGCAACCATGAGGCATCCTCCAGAGAGCCAACCAGGACCACAGAGAAACACACAAACCCAGGGACCAAGAGGAGGTACAGCCAGACGCCCCCGCAGCGCCACAATAAGCACAGGAGGACAAGAGGGCCCACCTGCCACCCAACACCCACCACCAACCCACTCCATCCTCACCCCTATCCCCACCACCCCCACCCCAGAGGAGGCAGGAGGCCCCCAGCCAACCAGGGGCAGACCCAGGAGCCAAGCACCCCCACCAAGGGGAGGGCCAATCTATGACTGATTTCATTCAAACCCTTGACTGTTTGGATCAATGAAACTTAACAAGGTGTTAGGTGTGGTTGGTACGAGGCACACCTCTTTCAGTGATAATCACAGTTTCCCAGTTCCTGCCTTGTCTTCCCTAATACTTACCTCTTTGCTTACCATGTTTTTCTTTGCCCTGTTACATTTCTCGTCACTTTCTGCTTCACCTGATCTCCTTGTGCTCAATTCTCAGCTCTGTCCACCACTGCTGCCCGGGTTCCTCCGATGTTATACCTGATACCCTCTATCATAGCAGACAGATTCTCCAAATCTAAATTTGAGACTGCCAATCTCCTAGTCCAGCATGTGTTCCACCTTCATGGAAGTCCCCCAGTGTGACACAGTGTGTGACATTTTGCATCACAGGTATGGAGGATATATTGCCGAGCTTTGGGGGACCTTGTCATTTGTTTTTGGGCTATCATCAACGAAGATGGCAAATCAGGAACCAGTCCCTCACCGAGAACCACCGCTGCTCAGGCCCTAACTACCCTACCAGACCAGAAGGTCTGGCTTTCCCTTGGCCTCCCTCTTCAAGTGGAACTCTATAAGTTGCCCTCCAGAATTATCAGCCCTTTTGAAATTGACATTGCTCTCTAATCTTGTTCGTCTCCACTCCCTGCTTTGATCTCTGTGGCATATACTGTCTCTTTATTTCCTGCCTACAAATCCCAGAAGCCCCAATATTACTCACAGGCCGCGGGAGACCGTGAAGGGTGACCCACTGCCAGGTCGGCTTTGATGTATTACACTGGGGAACAATTTGAAAGAAAAATTCTCTTGAGTTAGATTTTTATGCTGATTAAAATTGGCATGCTGATTCCAAAATTGCAGAGGTTTTTTTTCTAACACGTCAAGTTTTTTTCTCCACAGCTTACCCTCCACTAGTGAAATTCCACTAGCTGTAGTAAGACTTGCCAGCTGATTACGACTGTAAAGCTAGCATAGAAGGAATTAAGAGGATTTGTGCTGGCGTTTCTCTTAACCTTGTAACCATGGGCATACCATTGTAAATTCTATTTCATTTTATGCTGTTTTCTTAGTTTTCAAAGCTTGTAACTATTCTTAGTGTTTTATTTACATAGGTATATATTTCCTTTGTTCCAGATCATGTCTGCTCCTGCTACTTCTCGTCATAAATGCCTAAACAACCCTGACTCCTTTTGCTATATTTGCGGTAGATTCATCATTCCAAGTCAGAAGGCAAACATCAGTGCATTTGTCAAACAAGCATATTTTGCATATTTTGAAGTAAAACTCTGTGATCGAGACAAGCCATGGGCCCCTCACAAAGTGTGCAGGCAGTGTGTCGAGAGTTTACGGATGTGGATCAAAGGAACACGTGAAAAGTTGGCATTTGGTATCCCCATGGTTTGGCGAGAGCAAAAAGATCACTGCACAGACTGTCACTTTTGTTTAGTGAAAACATCAGGATTTAACAAGAAAAATAAAAGTAAAATAGAATATCCTAATCTATCGTCAGCTACAAGACCAATGCCTCATTCAGCTGAAATTCCAGTGCAGGGGAAAAGGGGGATCCTATAGTTTAAAAACTTGACGTGATAGGTAAAAACTGAGATCAGTTTTGGATTCCGCACCCAAAAATTAGTTAAAAACAGCTGTCAGACCTAACTCAACAAAAATTGTGTTCCCCAGTGTTACTACGTCGATGGCACTCAAGTGTCAGATTTTAAATCACGTTGATACATGTCAATGTCACTCAAAGAGTTAAAACAAGTGACTCTTTCTTGATCAAAGGCCTGGATAAATGGATTTCATCACTTCCAGCAGCTGACAGATCGTCAGGTAAGTATGACCTCTGGTGAAGTGCTTTAAAAACAAGTAGAAGAATTTGACAACCAAACGAGTGGACTATCTTCCCTCCGTGCTGAAGACAGTCCTGAGGAGGTCAGGTTGAGCGATTCACTCTCTGGTTGGTAAAAACCACTGCAAATGTTAACGACACAGAAGTGATGACCTGTGAAATAGGAGAGGGTGTGTGCATGAGGAGATGGTTGAGGTCTGACGCTGACTCTCGTTGACATGCCAGTAGCAGCCTGAAACCAGGGGCACTGGTTCAACCTCCTAAGAGAACATCTAGACACACAGACTCCAAGCTGTAATATTTATTCTAAAATGTATATTTGCAACAGAAACACGCTGATGGTCAGGATTCCTGCACACTGAAAAGATTCCAGAAATACTCTGGGATCGAGAAAATAAGATTAATCTGAAATGAAATTAATCATCAGTTGCAGGCTTACAATACAAAATAATTTAATGTGTTTGCAAAATATTGCTTCAAATTGATGCACAAATAATATTTTATCAGCTAAAGGATGGAGGCACAGTGGCAGGTAATTCCTGATTGGTCACTGACGGCCTGCAAGGTGAAATGGGTATACTAATGGGTGAATGGATAGCATGGACAGTATTTAATCCAGTAATATACAGATTTCCTAAGGGTAATAAAATAAATAGGAAGGGACTAACTGCAGAGCTCCAGGCTTGGGAACCTCCTCCTCCATGTGACACTTTCTGTCCGAGAAGTGACTGGAAGATGATCATCAGGATACGACGGCATGTGTTCATTAGTTTAAAAAAGCCACTCAACCTCCACAAATATCGCCAAGATAAACAATACAACTTTAATATTTCAACAGTACTATAACTTATAATGACTTCGCTGACATTAGCTCGATATGCTAATGGTGGAGCATTAAACGCAAGCTAAAACGACCACATTAAGCTTGCTATATTTGCTATATTTCCTGTCATTGTGTGTTTTAGTATATATAGAAATATATAGATACTGTATATATACAGCTCTGGAAAAAAATAAAGATACCACAATATTTTAATTTCAAATTTGAGAGACATGTTGTCACTTATAGAATGAAATAAAAATGTTCATTTTACTCAAACGCATACCTATAAATGGTGAAACCAGCAAACCTAATCATTATGCCGTGGTTTTTTAAAAATTTTCCAGAGCTGTATACATATACATACATATATGCATATATATACATATCAATACGTATACATATATACATAGATATTTATTTATGTATATATATCTCCATTTTTTAAATTGTCTTAATCAACCTTAAGGTAAGGTTAGAACAAGTTAGAACTGCTTTACGTAAAGGTGCCTAACACTATAAGGTTCGATTATATCAAAACATTAAGGGTGTATTATTTTCCCTGTTATTGTGCTAACAATATTAGCATAGTTTGCTAATATTAGCAAACTCATCAGGTTAGAACAAGTTCTTTGCGGCTTTATGTTACTTACCTAAGGCTATAAGTTTTAATTATATTGACACATTAAGGGTGTACTGATTTCCTTGTAGTTGTGCTAACATTAATTTGCTCATGATATTAGCATAGCTCACTAACATTACCAAACTCTGAAGGTAAGTACAAGTTCTTTGCTGCTTTATGTTATGTTACCTAACGCTATGAGTCCCAGTTACACCTAAACATTAAAGTTGGCTAGTTACGTTAGCATGGCTCACTAACACTGGCTTTAAAGATGCACTGCTTGCCTTTGTTGCGTAGCATGGAAGTGATGCAGTGTATCAAATATACGCTCAGTAGGTTACTTTATTATTAACAATTAGCATGATAAACTAGTGATGGACAAATGAAGCTTCATGAAGCACTTTTGATATTTGACTCCTCTAGATGGTGATCTTTGTTTAAAGATGTAAAGGAAATTAAGTAATTTTCCATTAAACTAGCCTTTTTCTTTAAAGCAAGAGCGCCATCTAGAGGAGTCAAAAAATATCACAGTGCTTCATGAAGACTATGACTATGACAAACAATGCACTGCGCAATACAATACACTGGCATGTAAACGTTCTTTATTGACAAGGAAGCATACGTGATTTTCCACCATGGGTCCAGGCGATGGAGATGGGTTCCCACCACCGGAGGAGCCTGGAGCTGTGCAGCGGCACGCTGTCGAAAAAAAATTAAAACGATCAATAAGCACTAATCAGTACCAAGATGTGAGGGGCCCATTTACCCTTGGTGGGGGCCCCTGAACAGATCAGTTTCCAAACACGGACTATATAAGTACATAAATTCACAAAAAGGCCAGACTTTGTCTTTATGGGGCATTATAAATTGATACTATAATGGGGCTATATGGGGCAATATAAATTGATATTAATTAACATTTTTTTTATGTCCCTTAGCACATGGGAGTTTCTATTTAATTCAATCTCGCTGTACTGGTACAATGACAATAATGACAGCTACTCATACTCATATTAATATGTTTATTTCTTAAGCATATCAGTATTTCCTCTTAGTGCTAAAAAGAATTGTACAAACTCTGTGTGGAAGTGGCCCCTCTCTAAACAGCTCAAAGTGCAGTCTCCAGGCAGGCCAGCAGCTGTCAGCCATCAACTATTTTGGTCGTAGCTGAGCTAAGCCAACTTTCACGCTTTAGTTACTTTTTTAGTTAATAATGGAATAGTGTGACGCAGGGGTGGGGGGCATCACCACACTGTGGTCATGAGGAATACAGCATACATTACTGCAGCAACGGTAAACATAAATTAAATTAGAAATGAGCAAAAGCAGAGGGCAAAGAATACAAAAACACATGAAAAATGTGAACCCACTTTTTTAATTTATCTCCATAAAAACAACTTAACAAAAATTTTGTCATAAAATACATGTGCACTGAATAGCCAGCAGCAGCCAAGATGATCGTTAAGCAATCAAGCCAAATATTCAAAACACAGTCATGAACAGATTTAGAAAACAGGCTCTCAAAATGCCTTGAACACAGTGAAGCACAAAGTCTGTATAGAGACAAAATAAAAGGTTGTCATTTTTATTTCAGATCTCAGAAGTAATAAGTCTCTTTTTGGGGTCGTGGTAACTGTAGCAAGAGATGTTGGAGATCATTTCATGCACATTAAAGGCCCCTCCATGACTATCAACACAAGCTTTAAACCTAGCTCCAGACTTACAGCTCACTTCAGATTCCCTGCCAATCACATCTTCAACTTAGGCCACAAAAAAGAATTCCTAATACACAAATCCTGTCTTTCTCTGCCTCAAACCTCTTTCCTCTCTACGACCAGGCCTTTAGCGTGTTCCTTAAAACTGAACAACATCCATACAAGTTCATAATGCATCACCTCCGTCTTATTTCTGAGGGTTGTTTGCGCCCACCACAGGCCTTCTTCAGGGATTAGCATGTGATCATCTGCACCGCTGAAGGCCCAAACATGAGCAACCGCTCAGGCTGAAAATAGCACTGGATGAATAAAAATCACAGGGTTCTGTTTGGTGTGAGCATGTTGCTATAATGACAAATGATGAATATCAGAGATGTGAGGCCGGATTCAACATCTACACAAAGTTAAGTTAGGTTCAGGTCACAAAACTATTGGGTAAAAACCAGTTTAAAAAATGACTGTTAAGTTCTGAAACTGGATGTCATTTCAAAATGAATGTTACATTTTAGTTTAACACTTGTTATCAATACAAATGCATTTGTGACATATGTCAAAAACAAATATATTCAAAATATTCATCAAACTTTCCATATCATCAAAAATCTAGCTCTTTGGATCTTTGTTTCCGTGGTTACAGTAGGACTGAAGGAGGAAGTCAGTTGACGTAGAATAAAGAGTATAAAGAATATCTGTATTTTTTCCAGTAAAATACAAAATTTTAATATACCGTAATATCAGTCAAACGGTGGTGAAGGGCATCCTTAATAAACTTCATAAACCTCTATAAAGGTTAACAAATGTATTATTCCACCACCCAGTGTCAGGTGTCGGTGCCCTAAATTAAAAGTTTTGCTGATTATCAGAATATTTTTTAATGTTGCCGTAATGGTTAATCCATCAGAATGTTTAAGCTTATTTAATCACAATATTTTTAATACTAAAATACAATTATTATTGTTATCCATGGACCTGTTTTACAAAAGCTGACAAAATATCAAAGCACATTATTGTTATTATTTTTTGGTGTTAAATTCCAGTTATTTTCTGTCATTCCTGAACAGAAAAAAATCAAAGTCATGATCAAAGTTGATCAAAGAGGAAAAGAGACTTTTGATTTGTTTTTTTCTGTCCTCCTTATTTGAAAGTTGTTGGAAAGTAACAACATGATTTTTCTGACACTGTAATGTGATTACTTAAGTTAACTCTTTGAGTGTCATTGACGTAATACAGCATCATTCAAAAGCCGACACTTGATTGGTTTTTCAGGGCTTCTGTAATTTGTAGTCAGGACATAAAGGGTTGACATACACCACAGAGATCAAAGCAGGACGTGGAGATCACATTTAGAGAGCAAATTCTGGACAAAAAGTTGTCATTTTGGTGAAAGTGACCTCTGCTCTGCTCCAGATAAAACAAGAACAAGGTAAAGATAAATGTTTTTTTTTGTTTTCTCTTCTTTCATTTGAGCTACTCTGTGTATTCAGAGTAATAATAAAAATATTCTGTGGGTCTGGAAATATGATTAAAAATGGGGAAAATGCTGACACAAGGCACTTTCTGTTTAAAAAAAAAAAAAAAACAAAAAAAAACGGCTGGCACTCAAAGAGTTAAAGGGGTAGTTCAGGATTTTCGACAAGGGGCCTCATTTCCAAGTTAGCCGGAGTGTTGGAGATGTGTGAAGACAGACAGTCAAAAAATTTCATACAGTCCTCGTTGTAGAGTTCACTGGTGCAAGGTTAACGCAAGTCAATGGTTCTAGTTTAGCCTGCTATTAAAAACACATTTACCCACTCCACATTGCACCCAAGACAAATCAGTTATAACGCCAGACTATCGATGTAAATGTCTGTGTCGATAGAATAATTTTAGACAGAAAAATAATCTTGCATTTTGAAGGCAGCAGCAGCAGCAGTGTACTATACTCCTGGTAGTAAGCTTGACAGAGGCGGACTGATATCACCTAACAGCGAGCTTACCAGATCTATAATAGTTTGTTTACATGGGAGTGTAATAATCAGACTTATTGGCTTCACCCAACTAACATGGAGTTACGTATTAACTACTACTACGTATACGTATAAACTAACATTTTCACGTATGAACCTTTGTTTGACGACCAATTGGAAAATTGCAGTCAGATTAAGACCCCTAGATAACTCGGCTGTTAGTCGCACAAGGCGTGCATGTATATGGTGAATTGGATTGGCAATTGGACTTTGCGCACTGCACATGCATTTCAATCGGCGGCGGCGTCTTTCCTCCATAATCACATCTGGGTCCAAACCCGGCTGCGAATGTAAACAGTAATGGTTGCAGCCCATCTATACCAACAACAGCAATTGTCCTAATATATATGGCAGTGAAGTAATTGAATCATTGGCCAAAAGCACATCATACCCCGGTATGATAAGTGGCACTGTACCCATTTCAAGTAGCGGTAATAGAACCACTTCTGCTTGACCTCTTAACCACCGACAACATGTCTGCAGCCTATCTATACCACTGGATTGTAAAATGCCTGGTAAGGCTATTAAGACATGGAATACACCGTTTGAAAAGCGGAACTGTGAGGATTCGTCCACATTTTAAAGTAAGTTGATCGGACTTTTATATCTCACATGCGACATTATCATGCTAACATAACTAGCGTTAGCTAACAGCTATCTCTGGTGGCTCGTGATATATGAGATATAAAAGTCTGATCAACTTACGTTGAAATGAGAAGAGATCCTCACAGTTTCGCTGCCGCCGAATGAAATAGACAACGCAGAATTTGCAAATGCAGGCAGAGGAGGAATGTAAGGTAAACAAACTATTATAGCTCCAATAACCCAGCTGCTAGGTGATATCAGTCTGTTCCTGTCAAATTAGCTCCTGCTGCTGAGACATAAATCCTTCAAAATGTCTAAAATTATTCTATCAATATAGACATTTACATCAATAGTCTGGCGTTATAACTGATTTGCCTCGGGTGCACTGTGGAGTGGGTAAGACTGTTTTTAATGGCAGGCTAACTAGAACTACTGACTTGCATTAGCCTTGCACCAGTGAACTCTGCAGCTGGAAGGACTGAATATTTTTTGAAAACTGTCTCCAAACGTCCCTGGCTAACTTGGAAATGAGGCCCCATGTCGAAAATCCTGAACTACCCGTTTAATACAACAGTTACATTAATGTGTCACTTAACTTTCTGGTTACAAAGTTAAGTTTTTTTGTTGTCATTGTTTTGTCATTGTTTTCCCTGTTGTTGTTGTACTAACATTTGTTTGGTAATTACATTAGTATTAGCTAACTTGTTCTAACCTTGCGAGTTAGCTAACATTAACTAGGTAATGTCGCAAATCAACAATAGCTGAAAGTATTACATTAAGATTTTCTTCATTGTTTTCCCTGTTGTGCTAACGTTTGTTTGCTAATGACAATAGCTAACTTATACTAACAGTGTTAGTTTGCTAACATTAGTTTTCTATGTGGCATAGCTAGCTGAAATGCATACAGTTACATTACTGTGTTACACACACACGTAATAATCCAGTTACAACAGTCATAGTTTGAGGGCACTGACCAGCGTTGGGAGTTTCAGAGGCATCATATAAACAAATGTTATGACTCTAAAAATGTGCCAAACTCTGAATTCTTTATACAATATTTTACTCTGGCATCCAAACTAACAAAACACAACCAACCAATTTCTGCATGCATAGGCACCACAATCGTATCATAACAGAAATAAGTTACACTAAATCCAGCAATCAGGGTGGAAACAGATTTAAGACATTTTTGCTTTTTTTCCGCTAATGTAAACTTGATTAAGAGTTCAAATATATATATAAAGATATGATATATATATATATATATATATATATATATATATATATATATATATATATATATATATATATATGTATGTATATATATATATATATCTTTCACCCAAATACATAAATCTATTCGATACCGTGTCATGCGTGTTAGTAGTGGCTGGCAAAAAAAACCCCCAAAAAATACGTAATTATCAAGCCTCCATTAACAAACCAGCAGCTTTTAATAAATTAAAAACACAACTGAACATTATCCTCTCAAAACCCCAAATGCACTAAATAAACGCTAATCTGATTTTTCATGAATCTACAGGTCTGAGTGGGTTACTCAGATTACACCATGTCCACTCGTCAGAGATCAGCATTAAATAATCAAAAGTCATATTTTGGAGCATTTAATCTTTCTTGGTCTGGAACAAATGAATCCAGATAATATCTATAATGCGAGTGATCTACTTCATCCACACATTTGATATATCAAAATGTGAGTGCCCTAAATTGTTTCTGCAGAAACAATTAATTTTTGCGCTGTATTAACTAAGAAAATGATTTACAATCGCATAACATAACCGAGTGATGAATCTTGTTGAAGGTACTGTACAATGAATGTATCAAAACCCATCCCATCATGGTGATGCTTCACTTTTCAAGTCATGTCATTTCCTTATTATCTCCTGAAAACAAAGCTTCCCGACCACCAACATGTTGGCTTGTTATTGTAACATGAATAGAATATTGAACAATAACTGAAAATGAATCATGAGGCCATTGTTACACAGAACAGGTATCATGGCTAAATCCATGGATATTAACACATGAAATATGAGACTGTTATTTTATTGGTTAAAGCTTCATGTTTCCACATCAAAATACAAATAAATAAATTATATATATATTCAGCATTACAGCTCTGTTTCTTGGCCATAAAAGTAAAATACAAATTAAAATTGAGTTCTTCCAAGGACTGATTGTCACTTTAACATTATTTTTTAGGAGGATTCCTTAGATGGTCTGCGTTACTGACATCATAAATTACAAAGTTATAATACTGCATTATAAGCAGTGTGACAAAAGCTCAAACATGTTGAAACTGTGTGGTGACTCCTGACAAGTCAACAACATTAAACTCAACAACCAATAAATAGTTTAGAATCAGAATATGAAAAATGGCTAGAAAGCCCAAAACATCCAGTGGGCCTAAAGTGATCACAGTACTGTGTTGAACAGTATGTTACTGTTGTCATGGTAATACAGGCAAAGAGAAGGGTCCAGCTGCAGAGTTCCAGACTCAGGCCCACCTCCGCCATCAGACCCATCATGCTCATAACAAAGTAATGTTAGCTGTAATTATTACATTAAGCTTTTTGCACCTTTTTCCCTGGTGTGCTTAAGTTTGTTTGCTAAAGTCATTAGCATTAGCTACCTTGTATTAACCTTTTGAGTATACTAATGTTAGCCAGCTATGCTAATATAGCAAACTAACATTAGCTGAATGTAATACATAAAACTTTTTGAACTGTTTTCCATTTTGCTAACATTTGTCTGCTAATGGCATTAGCATTAGCTAACTTGTACCAACCTTGTGAGTTTGTTAATGTAACAAACTAATATTAACTGAACTTATTACACTAAGCTATTTGCATTGATTTCCCTGTTGTTGTAGTGCTAATGTTTGTTAGCTAATGATATTAACATTAGCTGAATTATATTAGCATTGTGAGTTTGCTAAAGCATAGCTAGGTATGCTAATGAAACAACCAAACAAACTTTAGTTGAAATAAGTACATTATATGTTTTGCACTGTTTACTCCGTTGATTTCATTACCTTTAACTTAACCTTTTACTTCATCTTAAATGTATTTGACAGTGAAATATGAAGGGTTTCTTTACCCTGGCCTTAATGGTGAAGGTAGTTTGGCAGAGATGTGATACAACGTGTTAACGTGTAAGCTCAGCGGGCTTTATTCGTATTCAGTACACTGCATAATCTACTGTAATACAGTGGCATGTAAATGTTCTTTACTAATACTAAGAGCTATAAACACTACATGGAGCTCTGCAGCGGGACACTATATTGAGATCCTTGTGTTTAAAGAGCAATTTCACACCATGTTTTATCTTGAATGTGCCCTGTTTCGGCCCCTTTGACGGTCACACAACCTTCATCTCTCTTCACATTACAACTCCAAAACAAGATCTACACATATAACTGTGGTTCTATGAATGGACTATGGACGACATGGTATATGCTGAGACACTTTTGTAGGTTTTACAGTGTACTCTTGCTTTTAAAAATGTTGATTCTCATCCAATGACTCAGTCATTCATTAAAGTAATAACTGTAATAATAATAATAATGATAATAATTGTTACGTCACTACATTACGAAAATAAGATGCAATTTCAGCCCTAGCTTGAAACTGAAAATAGCTTCTAAACATGTCCAAACAGTGGGCTAGGATCAAAATGCATTAAATTGGACTTAGAAAGAAAGACCCATATGGTAGCTTATATACAGCTATCATACACCGTGTTCCGTCATCAGGATGTTAATTAAAGATTAATAATGACAACATAAATCAGTGTCATTCATTGAAAGCCTCTCTGTAGGAAAATGCACTATGGAATAAAACACTGTTTGCAAAATAGCTCATTTTAAAAACCACAAAGTTCTGTGTTTTTACAAATGTTGTAAACCCCTCTGATTGTCTGACGTGCACCTGATGTGGTGTAGAAAATGGCAGGCACTGAGACCCACAGAGTAAAAACAGAAATGAGCAGATCAATAGTCAGGCCGATAGAAATAGAGCCGCTCTCCTGGGACATGGCAGAGGGAGAATCAGCCGAGCACTTCACATTCCTGCCTGGGCCCTTTTCACCCGCCACCACGTCACCCTGTAAAATAGTAAGGCAGCTGTCGGCTTCCATCAGCTCAAAGTGCATCCCCCCCACTCACACTCACATACACACACATACACACACAGATATGCATAAGCTTGGTTTTCATCCAAATAGTTTTATGTAAGAGATAAGCAGCAACAAAAGGTCGCCCGCCATTGCAAAAACTTTCTCATGCACCCTTGAAGTAGTTTCTTAACCAACGCACTGTGCAGCAGATGGAAATGACTTCATAATGTTGAGTGGTTCAATTCCAAAAATGCACTGCAGGTCACCAAAATGTGCAAATGTGGAAGTATCGGCTAGTTGAGCTGGACGAAAGCAATGCTCTGTCTGTTCTTATGGCTGTTCTTTAGGACACAAATCCTCTTTATTGCAGAATTTCAAAATTATTGGATGGAAAAGGAGCTGCAGGCACTCACTCACATTCACTCCCCTCTGCTGGCCCTTGCTGTTATTTCTAAGCCTGACAGAGAATCTGTTGTTGGGGCCCTTTTCCAACCGGCTTGCTTCAGTTTTCACTGCACTCTTAAGTGGAATCACAAATCAAGTTGGACACCAAAGACATTCAGTCCATCCAGAGAAACAGGGTGAGAGGGTGGGGGCTGCGGGGTGGTGGTAGTGGAGGTTTCATCTCCCCCCCACTCCTCTTCTCCACCTTCACTCGTCTATTTTCAGTCCTTCGTTTTGCCCATGTCTGCCATTCTGAGGGGCTCCATTTTTCTTTTTTTTTTCTTTTTTTAAAGGCCTCTGTCCACTGCAGGGTCAGAAGAGTTGGGGATTAGGGATGTTGGCACATATTACACAAAACAATTCTGGAAAAAAAAACTGGATTTTCTTTGTGACACACCAATCAGGCATAACATCATAACCACTGACAGCTGAAGTGAATAACACTGATCATCTCTTCATCATGACTCCTGGGATATAAACGGCAACAAATGAATATTTAGTCCTCAGAGTTGATGTTAGAAACAGGAAAAATGTTCCAACATCAGGATTTGAGGGAGTTTGACAATAAGAAGCAAACAGTGATGTCTAGAGGACTGGGTCAGAGCATCTCCACAACTGCAGCTCTGGTGGGCTGTTCCTTGTCTGCAGTGGTCAGGATCTATCAAAAGTGGTCCAAGGAAGGACCAGTCTGTGAACCAGAGACAGGGTCATGAGAGGACAAGGATCACTGATGTAGGAGGGGAGTGAAGGCTGATCCTGGTGAGAAGTTAATGCTGATTCTGACAGAAAGGTGTCAGATACCACAGCACACCTTCAGGGGTCAGAGGTCACCAACACAATACTTGGCAGGAGGTCATGATGTTATGCTTGATCTGTGTATAATGTTGGTGATAGGTGGTAATGAAAGTGCAAATGATGACAATAAATCCTAAATCCTTTTTTTAATTTTTATTCTCTATCTTCTCTATTTTATTTTTTCCATTGTTGTTTTTACCCTCCGTGAGGCACTCAACTGCGCAATGTACGAAAAGTGCCATACAAGTAAAGTTTGATTTGATCTGACTCAAATGGTGGACTTCAACTTCAATTAACTGTAAATGGTAATTCAACAGAAAATATGAAGCACAGGAAGTGATATGTTCAGGAAGTGATATTCAGTCTGTTAGCTAAGGTACTATTGTTGATTTGTTTCATCTTTCTACATCCATTTCCTTGTAAAACTGCACATTTCTGATGCATTTACAGGGTTACTGTTTAAAAAGTAAGCTGGAAATAAGAATTTTAACCGACTCATGGAGCTAAGGTTAGCTTGATAACCTAGCTAGTAGGGCTGCAAGATAACAGGAAAACATGCAATAATGTTGTTGAATACTGTAATGACAATATTACTTGCGATAAATAAATACGGCAGTATCCAGTATTAATTCCTTTTTGATAACATAGACCAGGGACAGTAGGTAGCTTATGCTAAGCTAAATTCTGATGAACAGATGTCTACTGGACTGTTTTGTTGCTACTTGACTCAACATTAGCAGGTTAGCCTTTTCCTTGCGTTAGCTTTCTGGAGCTCTTCCCGTAGATCTTTGTGGTTGTGCGATAGGTTGCCATGGAGATTAGTCATGTTCGACATCACTCATGTCCAAAATATTCTAAAATCAGAGACATGGTGTTTGTTTTAGTTCTTCTTCCACATTTTCGGTGTTGTCTCTTCTTCCAGCATCACGACTGCTAACCTCACTTCATTTCCTGTCTCTTTACCCTCTCAGTCACTAGCATGCATGCATAGGTATGTATACTCTGCAACAGTATGTACAACAGTATTTTTGTAAGTGGCCCCGAACTACCTATAAAAGGAACAGAAACGTGACTCGTCTGAAAACTGAACATACAACCATTGTGTCCAGTAACGATGGACGGTACCCCATTCACGGCAGCGACGGCAGCATATTGGAGTTAACAGCAGACCAAAGTATGGTCTGCGTGCGTGTAGGTCAGCCTCTCTGAGCCACCTGCGCACTGTTTGAGCACTGATACAGGGTTGGTGACGTCCAGGTGTCTCAGCAGCAGTAACGGTGGCGGGAACTATCCGGTCTCTGAGATGGCGAAGACAGATATGGCGACATGTGGTCTGCCTGCGTAGACGATCTGAAGTGCTGTTTGTGGTAGGGAATCTGGTTCTGAGACGACTAATTGTTAATTCATGAACGTTCATTGCCCTTGCCCATCTCGCACACTCATGCTGGCACTCAGCATTCCAATAGCAAGTTCATGTTGGATTTGCATCAGTCGCGGCATCATTACAAAAGGACTTAGAGATTTTTTTTTTTTTCCCATTTTATGCAGGTTGGGTAGACAAACAAAAGTGCCGATCCCATTTTCATACACCAGTGCTCTAGTCGTCTGGGTCAACACCTCCGTTAATCTGGCCATTGGCATATGACGTCACAACAGGCATTTATTGCATTTTTGGCACATGACACCATTCATGCACAACCTTTTGTCCACACAAGCATTTTCACATTGCTGCTGAGACAATTGGCAACAACTAGAATTCACTTTATAAAACTTGAATTTCTTTTGTTGTTGAGTATATAACGATATGCATATTGCACATGTTGATATTGCAATGACCGTGGATTTTAGAAATATTGTGCAGCCATACTTGCTAGCTACAGCTCATTAACCTGCTAGCGTCAGTTCTGCTGGGAAGACCACAACTGTCGGTCAGAAATGAGAAGCCGACTGTGTATTTGTGTCTGAAATAAATCTGCCACTCACTGTGAAAGCTTGACAGGCATTGCAACAGCAACTAAGGGGAGGCAAGATAGACAGATTATATTGAAATCGAAATAAATAAGAGATATAGGGCTGGGTATCATTAACATTTTTTTGATACAATGCCAATTTCGGTACCATTGTTTCCATACTTGTTCCACAACAATACTTTTTTCAATACCTCAATGAGTTGTTTTTGTGTAATTTGGGCTTTAAAGCTATAGTCTGTTATGTTAGAGAGCTAGCAAGAGAGCTAGCAAGATTTGAAAGTGGCACCACCTCTCAGCCTCCTCTAAGCTCCAATCTCTCCTCCACTCCCGTCAGTGCTCCGTCCAAAGCTACACTCTCTCAAACCTGAACATCTCCAGTAGGATTCAGCAGGGAGAGGAGAGCCCTTATGCTACATCGCCACAGTTGGAAAAATGTCCCGCTTAAGGGCAACATATAAACATTTTGTCACATTTATAATGCAGACACTGACGACTATGTCTGTGCAATATGTTCAAAATGTGATATCCCATAACTTGTTCAATGCAAGTGGCACTGATGACCAATTTACAAGCACGGATAAGCTAGCATGATAAGTTAGCATTGGGCTAAAGGCCCAAACATACTCGGCGGAATGGACACGGATTGCGCAAAGCTCAAATGACCGCTTGGACTCCGCTCCGCACTGTTGTCTTACAAAACAATGCTCGACATCTATTTTTCACATCGACCTGCTTTAGATGTGACCTCAATCTTCTGATTGACAGATATTTCACAGGAAACCACTAATGGCGGTACGCACTATTGGCACTTTTCCACTACACAGTAACGGCACGGCACGGCGGCACGGTACGGCCCAGTTTTGTTGCTTTTCCATTACAACTGACTACCTCTCCGGCGTGGGCGGGGTCGTCATACGGGAGCGCAAAACTGACGTTACTTCATGTGCATGAGACACAGAAAACCGGGCAGAAGAGGAAGAACAACAACAACACAAACAATCGAGGACACTGAAGCGATCATGTATTTGTTGCTCACTCCGTGACTTTCTGTCACGCACAAAGTGAAAGAAAAGAGACAGAGAAGACTCCAGGAAGTGTAAAAATAGCGAAACAGTTGTTGGTTTTAAAAATGGCAGGGTGGAGTTGTGTTTAGCTTTTACAGTCCAATCGGACGTCCCACATCCAATGATGACACTCGTTGGCCAATCAGTGGAAGGCAGTCGGCTGACGTCGTGTTTTAGTATCGCTTAGGCTCTCTTGGAACCAGGGCTGAGGAGGTACGAAAAAAGTAACTAGTACCAGGTATCAGGTACTAGTGGAAAAGCGCCACAACTGTGTCGAGCTGTGCCGTACCGTACCGCGCCATGTGGAAGCTTTGAGTTGGATGAGATCCAGATTCTGCTCCAGTCACAGTCCGCTGGAGTTTAAAAGCACCTTTATAATGCAGACACTGGAGACTATGGCTATGCAATATGGTCAAAATGTCATATTCTCGAACTTCTTCCATACATGCTGCACCTATGACCGGCTTACACCCACAGAGAAGCTAACGTTAGCATCAGGCTAATACGCGATACAAAGCAGCTAAGTTGGCAAACACATACAGTATTTCAAGAAAATAACTCCTCCCGAAGCTAAACAAATAATTACCTGTCCAACAGAAAGAAAGCAACTTCTGCATCACTTTTCAGTTCCTTCAGATGCCTCAGTGTCTCCACCGATGTTGACTCTGGTTTTTATCCATAGTTTTGTCACAGCCTTTTCTGCCTCCCTCTTTCTTCACTTTGCCTGTTTAGCAGAGTGAGCTATCAGGAGTAATGCTGAAAGTGGTATTTTTGTCTGCATTTTCTCTGGCATTGTTCCCTATAGAACGTATTCTCTATATTTCTGATTTAAATTCTGACTTAGAGCTTGGAAATTCCAATATTCGTGCAAAACTAGAACGCACCATGAGTGGAAGGACAAACATTGGGCTTCCAATGTTGCTGCAATGACATTAATCCTCTGTTTTAGGGGCAATGTTTGTCTCCTAATGCTGGGAAAGTGGGGGGATGGATCACTGTCACTATGAATCTGAAGAGGGACATCTGAGAGCATGGCTCACAGACACTTGGGTATCGTAAATTTTACACCAAAAGATAATTAATTTTTTTGGGCTCAGAACTTTTTGGTTGGTGCTACAAAAGTATTGACGTTCGGTACCCAGCCTGAGATATATAACGTATGAAAGGGGAGCTGCTTCCTTATAACCACATTTTTCCGTTTTTTCAAAAAAAAAAAGTGCTGTTTTTATTCACAGCATTTCCTGTCGTTGTCAGTCTGCAGGTTGTTTTAAGCAACCATCAAAGGAAACATGAAGGGACACTGTAAAACCCCTAATTTCCACATACCCATCATGAACTAATATTCATATTTTTCTTAATGTGGAGAAAATGACATGATGGAGGGTGAGGAGGAGGAGTTCTCCCTGATCAAAATGGAAAACAGTGAAAACTGTGACGGCAATAGATATGCATTTCAGACACCTTGCATCAATAACTGCAAATAGAAGCAAATGGAAATTTCAGCACAAAGGTTTGATGTATGGATTCACACCTCACCCACTGTGGGATTATTTACAGTTAATAAACTACATCAGGGAGGATTCCCCAAGAGCAACACCAAACTTCATGAGACAATAGCTGTGTGGTAATGACTCTGAATGAAAGCAATATATACATGCAACAATATAAGCATTAATTTATCAGACCCCTGTAGCCTTTAATTACCAGTATTACTGATTGGCTAAATATTGTTAATCCACTGGTTCGTGCAAGCTCTTTAATCAAAATGATATCTTTAATGCTAAAATAGAAATATTGTTGTTATCCAGGAATTTCCAAATTTACTGTTTCACAAAAAAGCTGAAAAACAGTATAATTTTTTTAATTCCTGACTCCTGTTGAAAATGGTGAAGAGTAGTGAACTCAGTGAAAAAGAAAGTGTCCAGTTAAAGTAAATGAAATGATGCTGGAGGCTCTCTACTGCTGATACATTTGGTAAGAACTGGAAAAATATTATACAAAAATAATATAGCCAAAAAGTTATGACAAGCAGATACTTGTTAGAACTAAATAGTTTGAATGAACTTACCTGAGGTCAGATTTGGTCAGGTGAGGAAATGGACAAAAATGATTGCTAGACCTACGTTCAACAGCATCACTAGAGCCACCAAGATAGAGTTCGGACCCTGTGAAAACACCATACAGGTTTGTGTTAAACTATGCAGTGGTTACAAACACATATGTCATTATATCTGAACATTATTGAGAAATGTCAAGCTTACACAAATATTACTAAATGTTAGACAAAACTGGTTCTTTATTTTGAAGGAGGTTAGTTGAAATAAAGAACACTGTGAACGACAAGCAGCTGCATGGAACATAATCTATGTGAGTCTTAGGTTCTGTTTAATTCCTTCCTGACTGCCAGTGGCAGTAAACAAAGTGGATATGTCTCCTCGTGCTACGCGCTGGTCGAGATGTTATGTAAACAAAGTTGTGTATGTGACATGTAGGCTACCTGCATCAGAGCCTATAAATACCACCTGGTAGCCTACGCCCAGCCTCTTTGATCTTCTTGCTGTTAGCCTAGCATTTACCGCAGGTTAACTGCTCCGTGAGATTCGTGTTTCGCCGACTGCGCCACAGTCTGTATAGCCTGGACCCCCCTTCGGCCGGAGGGCTAGTAGCACTAGCGTGGTGGTTAGCTGCTGCTCGTGCCTAGCCCTCTGAGCTTAATTTGTTATTGTGAGTGATAATGATGTTTATTATTACTATGTATATTTATATCTGTGTTATGTTTACAGAGAATATATAGGGGAGAGAAGAAGAACAAGGCACTGCTGGAAGTTCTAATCGCGTGATGTGGTCCGCCCACAGTTCTCGCTTGCATTACCTGGCTACACTTCGGTTCAGGTAAGTGGGTGTTAGCCTGAACCGGCTAACACGCCCGCTGGAGATTCTGGCTCACGACATGTGGTTTGATCAGAGCAGTTCTCTCCCAGATCTCCTGACTGGAGCCCTGCTTTGGGGGGACATAATGTTGCTGTGTGTCTCTTGCGGGGCTCAGCTTGAAGTGGAGGACGGCCATGAGATGTGCCCCAGGTGTCTGGGGGTCGGTCATCTCAGGGAGGCCCTGTCCGAGCCATGTATTAATTGTAGCATCCTACCGCTCTCAGTGAGAGAGGAAAAGCTGCGTGAGGTGGAGACCCTCCTGCTGGGAGAGGATCTTCCACCCTCTGGGGTGACTCAGAGATGCTCCGGCCTGTAGAAATGGCGTGAGAAGCGCAGAGGCGGGCCACAGAAGGGATGTGGGAGCCCAGATCGCCCCTGCCCACTGCGGGCAACACTGCGGGCAGCTTTGGCCAAGATTGGGCTGGATGATGCACCGGCAGCACACTATCGGAAACCCGTTTTTCCGCCGAGCTCCAGTAGCTCCAGTAGTTGGTCGCACCCTTGTTGTGACACTTCGTCAGGTATGCCTGGCGCCTATGTCTAATGACTGATGAAGTGCCCCAGTTCAGCACACCAAGAAGCGCAAGACCCACGCCGGTCACGTCACAGGTTTTCACAGCAGCATCTGGACTACTGAGCCACCCATTCCCAAGACGCATGGGTTTTAAACAGCATGTCACAGTGTTACAGGATGCAGTTCCGCCACCAGCCCCCATCGCCCTTAGGGGTCAAAGTGACCTCGGTCACAGACCCAGTGAAGGTCCAGTTTCTGTCCCAGGATATTGCCACACTCCTGGACAAGAAGGCCATAGAGCTGGAGGCTTTCCATCCACCCCCGATCGACTCTGAGATTGAGGAGAGGGCCAATGGACTGTGCCCAGTCTGGGCATTGCGCCTATACATTAGAGCAACACAAAACTTTAGGTGCTCAGAGCAGTTCTTTGTCTGCTATGGCGGAAAGAGTAAAGGAGATGCGCTGTCTAAGCAAAGGCTCTCTCACTGGGTTGTTGACACAATCAGGCAAGCTTACGAGGCAGCAGGAAAACCTGCCCCCTTGGATTTCATTTGCCACTCTACCAGGGGTGTGGCAACCTCCTGGGTCGCAATGAGAGGGATGCCACTCTCTGAGATCCGTGCAGCGGCATCCTGGACAGCGCCATGCACCTTTTCAAGATTTTATCGTCTTAATGTGGCCTCTGGATCCATGCTGGCAGCAGCTGTTCTTCCGCTGGCATCTGTGGCCAACCAGTAGGTAGGTTGCTTCCTTGTGACACGGCTGGTATGAATCATCCACTTTGTTTCGGAATTCAAAGAACCATAGTTACCTTCGTAAGTTACGATATCGCTGTATAGCAGTGATGGACAAATGAAGCTTCGCGAAGCACTTGTGATATTTCTTTTGACTCCTCTAGATGGTGCTCTTGGTACACTAGCCTTTTTCTTTAAACCAAGAGCACCATCTAGAGGAGTCAAAAATATCTTGTACTTCATGAAGCTCCATTTGTCCATCGCTACTGTATAGCATACAGCTTGTCATCTTAGCAGTGGTGTAGTGCAGAGAATAAAAATATTATAGTGACGCTGTAACGCATAGTATAGTATAGTATGTAAGGTTAAGTAATTGGAAGGTCATTAATGTAACAAGGTTAACATAGCTCTTCAGGCATTGAAACCGTTATTTTTCCTTTTGACACCACCTAACCAGGGACAACACGGCCGGTAGTTGTTGGTTTCATTTAAACTAGTTACATAAAATTGTAATTTTATGGGTCATTTCTCGGGCTGTCAAACATTTTTAAATAGGGAATGATACATTTTTTATTGAATGTTTAAAACTCTCTCATCTCCATTAGTTCTTCAGATCATATCATCAATGAGTGTCTGATCAATCATGTCAGGTGACAACCAGCCAATCAGAGTTGGTCTCTTAGACCAGAGTCTCACAGATGTTGACTGGTCTGTAGTCAGCTGACACCATTTAACAAGAGCTGGAGTGAACTTCTTCATTTAGGCCCTGTTCACACGAGAACACTTGCGGGTAAAAAACGACAAAATACTTTTTCAGAAGTGCCTTTCGTTTAGACGTGACAGCGTTTTTGGGGCTTGAAAACGCAAAGAAATGAAACCACACTCCAGAGTGGAAAACTTGAATATGTTCCACTGTAGCATTTTTATCGACACTGCCCAAGACGCAAAACTCCGCTCAGATCTGCTCACATCGCATACGCGTTTACGTCACATACATATGTGCGAGTACAGAGAAATAAACAAACATGTCGGACCTTCAAGCTGCTCTGGCAGCTCTAATAAACATACAGGAGTCTTTCCAACAAATGTACAGAATCTGCACAGATAGTATTATTAACAGAGAAGGATCTGTAACTATCTGCGGACATGGCGGTGTTGCATGATAGTAAATCACAGCACCAATTAGCCAACTAGCATGCATACCCATACCCACACACTTTTGCGTCACCGTATGCACGCAGAGTTCCTCCCGAACGCTTGCCTAAATGCAGAATAAAAAGTGAAGATGCGAGGCCACTTTTGTGTCTTCTGTTCCGACCGTCATCATATAAACGTAGCTTCACTTTCATCCCTAGCTCTGTGGAGACACTGATAAATAGTAGCTTTAGTCTGTTAGCCGTTAGCATCCATCTGATGTGCTGCGCTAGCATTAGCTTAGCTCGTAGATGCTTGCTCAGACTGGAAGTACTTCAATGATATTTTAATCCTGTTTCACATAAGGTTCCTATTACATCTGATGTTTCCACTGAGCCACCTGGGAGTTTTTCAAAATAAAATCAACCATTCAGAAGTTTATTGTTGTCATTTTTCTCCATGGCCATGTGTCTACGAGACAAAATTAAAGCAGAAGATTTAAAAAAAAAAGTATGTGTTATGCTTTGACTTGTTCTAGTTACCATTAACGCTGACAGCCCTCGTTATTTGTGTTCAGATGCTTAAGCTAAGATAGCTAATACACTGCATGCTAACGTCAGTTGTCACTTGTTGCCATGTTGCAGTTAAGCTGAGCGCTAACGGTCAAACTTAGCCATTTACTGACTAACGAAACAGAGACACCATGCTGTTATGCTATTGGCTCAAAAGCTTTGTTAGAGTTGGGACCTAAATGCCACAGAGATAAACAAAACATTGTTGGACAGATCAATTTTGTATATAATACAATCATACTGTAATTAGAGTTGTCAGATCATTGTTAACATGATCCGAAAAACTGCTGGTAAACGATAAAGTATTTTGGGACGTAAAAATCAAAAATGTGATTAATCATTATTAACACAAAAATAAATAGTTTTACAGCCCTTATTGATATAAAACTATTTTCAGGAAAAGCCATTTACTGAGCAATTTTTTAACGTTATGTGGATATATTATTTTTTAAATATTTGTCTACATGAAAATGTTGTCAGTAAAGCTCACCGATTCCTCCTCTATAATTTCTGGAACTATTTCCATACTAGCTTTCTTGGTTTCTGCGAGGCTCTTTGGTTTGGTTGATTCCAGTCTTTTTGGCTTGGAAGGCTCTGAGGCTTTGCTGCTCTCTTTTGGTGGAACTGGTGAAGGGCTTGGGGCTGGCAGGGATCTCAGTGCTGGTGCCCAAATCGCTTTGGTGGGTGGCGGAAAGCGTGCCAGGCTCGATGGGTGAAGGTCGTCCTCCACTCCAGTTGGTTCCTCTGGTGGTGGAATCTTGACATCTGCCTTGACGTAGTAACCGTGGTACTGGGAGTGGATCTGCCCGTTGCTGGGGTAACTGCTGATTGTGGTGGCAGCAGCCTCCTGATGCTTCACTTCCTGTCTGGGAGAAAGTTTTGATGCTGCCTTTGTTATGCCTGCCAAGAAAAAGACAGAAAGATAGAAGAGAACAGTTGACGTAAGAACCAACACGCAACGAAGTGTCAAGACACTGAAGCTCTACTTGCTCCATGTGATAAGAATGCTGTATATAATGCAGCCTATGTACTGTACATGGATAGCCTTGCTTAATAGCAATATGAAAATACATGAAATGTTTCTGTTTCTTTCTGTGTTTCATTCTAATGCAAAACAGAGCTAAGACAATAAACAGCAGCCAGATGTTTCACTTAATAAAATCCACAATTGACCATCACATTGGTGGTTAATGACTGCTGCTGCTCACCAAATTATAACTAAAATCACTGTTGCTGGTCACCAAGTTATAACTAAAATCACTGCTGGTCACCAAGTTATGACTAAAATCACTGCTGCTGCTCACCAAATTATAACTAAAATCACTGTTGCTGGTCACCAAGTTATAACTAAAATCACTGCTGCTGGTCACCAAGTTTTGACTAAAATCACTGCTGGTCACCAAGTTATGACTAAAATCACCGCTGCTGGTCACCAAGTTATGACTAAAATCACTGCTGCTGGTCACCAAGTTATGACTAAAATATATGCTGCTGCTGGTCACCAAGTTATGACTAAAATCACTGCTGGTCACCAAGTTATGACTAAAATCACTGCTGTTGGTCACCAAGTTATGACTAAAATCACTGCTGCTGGTCACCAAGTTATGACTAAAATCACTGCTGCTCGTCACCAAGATATGACTAAAATCCCACCTGCTGGTCACCAAGTTATGACTAAAATCACTGCTGCTGGTCACCAATTTATGACTAAAATCACTGCTGCTGGTCACCAAGGTATGATTAAAATCACTGCTGCTGGTCACCAAGTTATGACTAAAATCACTGTTGCTGGTCACCAAGTTATAACTAAAATCACTGCTGCTGGTCACCCAGTTATGACTAAAATATATGCTGCTACTCACCAAGTTATAACTAAAATCACTGCTGCTAGTCACCAAGTTATGACTAAAATCACTGCTGCTGGTCACCAAGTTATGACTAAAATCACTGCTGGTCACCAAGTTATGACTAAAATCACCGCTGCTGGTCACCAAGTTATGACTAAAATATATGCTGCTGCTCACCAAGTTATGACTAAAATATATGCTGCTGCTTAAGATAGAATGAAATAAAAAGTTTTTTACCGGCAGTTAAAGACTCAGCTGATGGGGTTGCATTCTCTTTCACAGCAAGCTTTGCTGGAGTGATGGCTGCAGGAGCTTTACTGCTAAAAAAGGTCTTTTTGACAACAGTTGGTGAAGGAGTTGGGCTGGGAACTGGGCTCGGAGATGGAGACTGGTTGGGTGTTGTGCCTTTGCGGTAGAAATGAGGGCTCCCTGATGGAGATTTCTCCTTTTTCTCCTCCACAGGAACCTCCTTCACTTCTACTGGTTCATTATATTTCTGCCGAATGTAGTCAGGACCTGAAATGACAAAAGGAGGATTGTCCAGCATTAAATGACAATTCTGGGTGAAAACAATCAAACTCAGAGTAATATTGTCTAATCATCATTTTTTGAGAAAAGGGAGCAAGGAACCATTAGTTGTCTTTCCATCCAATTGTCAAACAGATATTAAGCAAACTTTGAAAATTCCATCATCTGGATTGGAGCAACTAAACTTGTCTATAGTGTAGTTCAGTTGGTGCTATAGGCTATGCATTGAGTAGAGAGAGTGGAAAAAAATAATTTGTGAAAGAAAAAGTTTTTACCCCAATTTGGTCAACTCTTGACAGCCATTATTTGCCATGTTTCATACAAGCATGTGAGTTAATTTTCACTGCTTAAAAATTGATTTGGTAGTGTTTCCATGATCCACCCTATGCATCGACTCTTTGTTCACAAAGGCAAGCAAACTTTTTCACAGTTGAGGATTTTTGTCAAACTTTTCCATGTCACTTTTCTCAATGAGTGCCAGCTCTTTAATGAAATGGAAAGTGCCCTATGCCAGCATTTTGAGTCATCTTTCATGACCCATAGAATATTTTGCACTGTGACTGTGAAAAAAAAACAAATAGCTCAAATGAGAGAAAACAGTTTTTACCTTGGGTGTTCCAACAGGACAATGACCCCAAACAAAACAAAATACACACATATAGCATATATATATATATATATATATATATATATATATATATATATATATATATATATATATATATATATATATATATATATATATATATATATTTATTCTCCTGTTAAATGGATATGGTCAAATCCAAAACCGTCGGAAATACTCCAAACGACCAAAGTGATGAGGGTGAGTAGTATTTTATTCAGTATACAGTATAAAAAAACAACACTTTCCCTTTAAGTATAGCTTGTCAAGTCTACAGTTCATCTGGATTTTCTTTCTTAAATAACTGAAGGACCTGGAGGATTATTTACAAACTGAGTTTATTTTCTGCACATGCTGGACTTAGCTTGAATTATTACTAATAGGGTTGATGGGGAAAAACTGACAAAATTAGATCAATTTTTTAATACAGTGGAAGTTGAAAGGGATTATTCAGTGGATGAAAGCAAAGGTAATAATCAGTCTCATCCTGCTGTGCATTGACTGTTCAAGTTGAAACTACATGGAAGTCCAAAGAAGACGCTGTTTAAAAAAACAAAAAACAAAACACTATAAATGTTTTCAAAGGTGTCTATAAAAATCTGTATCTGTCAGTGGGTTTCAATTTGAAAGCTCAGCTGTCAATGGGAATTGGTATTTGGAACTCATTGGCATATACAACTGTAAGAACACATACAGACATGCATATACATGTATACATGCATATACATATAAGTTCTCTTTATACATACTGTCAATGTAAATGGCTGGGTGCATGGCTGGTCTAAATCACAGTCATCCCCAGTACTAACAGTAGGGCAAGAAAATGCAAAATTCAACCAATCTAAAATGAGAGAAATACCACAACTATTGTGGTTCAGTGGTAGAGCAGGTCGAAAGAGTGGAGGTTCGCTCCCATCTCATACAGGCCATGTGCCGTCATGTCCTTGAGCAAAATACAAAACTGTCAATATGTAAAATACACAAAACGCATTGGTGTTATGATTAGGAGTGAATGTGTATTTTTCTCTGATGGTTATCTCCAACTGTCAGTGTGTGAGCAAAAAAGCACTTTGAGTGGTTGAAAGACAAGTACACTCCATTCACCATATACACCAAGCACAACACTGTGAGCGCTGCCAGGTGAAGTGACTATCACTGATTATCTCTTCATCATGGCTCCTGGGACACAGGGCAGCAAATTAACATTTAGTCCTCAAAGTTGATCTTAGAAGCAGGAAAAATGTTCAAGGATTTGGACCGAATATAACACAACAAGTGTTTTATTGTTTGAGCCATTAGGCCTTAATATGATCCTATTATCTCAATGTCACATATTAATTATCTTGTTGTCCTGGGATAACAAACCCCCTGACGTCAGGAAGAAAAAACAGTAGCACACCATGCTTTCTGTTGTGTGTGTGCCAGTGTCAAAATAAAAGATTGCGACTGGTTGTGGTTTGGTCGTTGTGTACTTGTAAGTCTGTCTTTCAATGTGTTTTTTGAGTGGAGTCGCCTGTGGGTATAAAATAATTTGTATCGTATTGCATCTTTACTGTTTAATCCGCTGGATGCTTTTCTATTGTGTTGGTGGGTTGTTGTGCTGTTGCCGTGGCAACACTACCTGGCTGGTGGAAGCTCGGGGACAGCTCTCTGGCCACTGCTCTGGCAATATCAGAATCCTGACTGGCCGACTGTGCAGCCTGGTCTGCAGCCTCTCCTTTGGCCCGGGCGTGGGACGTCCTGCAGAAAGACACAGTCATTTTTACAGTGCAGTTCTGCTACATACAGTTAGCCTGGTAGTGTCAGAAGTGAAAATGAGATTATTACTGGCTTACAACTTACCTGCACAGGCTGATCACAACCACCTGCTACTGCTGTGTGTTCACTTTTTGTACATTGTCTTTACAACAGGGATGCAACAATTGTTTATTTTTATGTTTAAGTGCAGAGTAAAAACACAAATATTTTTAAAAGGAAATAAAGATTTACTTTAATTTGTACAAAACAAACAGCATATTAAAATATTTGACCTTAACAGTAAAGATTTCAACAGAGAGCCGGTAAATTATCTTATTATTTTCAGCTCAAGGTTATTGTTATTATTATTAATATTATTATTATTAATTGAATGCCCTCCAATCTGAACTGAAAATGTCAGAACGTGCTCCACTGGACTTATTCCGCTCTATTTTATGAAAGCGACAATCAAAATCCTTTGAACAGTGCCTGTGTTCTTGAATTGTCACCTATAACGTCTGCACTTTATTTGCCAAATTGCTCACATCTTAACATTTTAATATTTTACTGCTTGCTTGTTATTGTTGTCTGTCTGTCTTGACGTGTGCTGCTGCCTTTCTTGGCCAGGTCACCCTTGTGAAAGAGGTCTCAATGGGTCTTTTATCTGGTTAAATAAAGGTTAATTAAAACAGATAACAGAGAGGGAATTATGACCTGTTTAAGCAGCTTTCAATACATTATTAAAACTGTTAATGTCCTCTTAAGATAATTTTCTAATCAAAACAAATATTTATTAATAATATTTATTCATGACAATAATTTATTTCAATTTTTTTTTTTAAGAAAACCATTGTACATGAAAAACTGTATCAATAAAATAGGATTATTTATACCCCTGTCAAAAATATTGTTTATGTTTAAAGAATTTTGTCAAATGCTTATTGCTCCCCACCTCATCGCACAGACAGGGACAGACAACCACTCACACTCACATTCACACCGCCAGGCTAAACTAAATAGGCTAAAATAGCTATTAGAAAGATGGATAGAAAATGTTTCTAATAAGGTCGCTAAGCCTTCTACTAACCTCCGCAGTCATAGCTGCGGAGTTTAGCAGTGAACTCACTACTTACCCATTTCGCTAACAGTTTAGCCTATTAACAGCATTTTCTATTTCTCTTATAGTTTAGCCTATTAACAGCATTTTCTCTCTATTTCTCTAATAGTTTAGCCTATTAACAGCATTTTCTCTCTATTTCTCTAATAGTTTAGCCTATTATCAGCATTTTCAATTCATCTCTCGAATAGTTTAGCCTGTTAGTAAAATTTTCTCTTGTCTTCCTACAGTTTAGCCTGTTAGCAACATCCCCCCTCGTCTTTCTAATAGTTTAGCCTGTTAGTAACATTTTCTCTTGTCTTCCTAACAGTTTAGTCTGTTAGCAACATCCCCTCTCACCTTTCTAATAGTTTAGCCTGTTAGCAACATTTCAGATCTCTCGGTTTAACAGGTAAGAGCTCAGCAGCACTTTAACAAGTGCTGTCATTAACGTCTTCATTTAGTTTCATCCTCAGGTCTGTGGAGACTCTGTTAACCGTTAGCATTTATCTGATTAGCTGCATTAGCATAGCTAATAGGTGCTAGCTCAAGCTGGAAGTATTTACCTGATATTTTAATTAGGTTTTACACAAGGTGCATATTATGGTTGATGTGTCTACTGATCTGTCTGGGAGTTTTTCCAAAATAAAAGCAACCATTCAGCAGTGTATTGCTGTCATTCTTCTCCATGACTGCAGCAGGGAGAAGCAATCTGCTACTAAGGGTGATTTGAAGTGACAAAATAAATGCATGAGAATTTATACTGACACTACTGATACACTATTTAGTGAACCCAATCTAGAGCCACAACAGAAACCAAACAAGGGGAGCTCCAGTACAAAGGTCAGCCATGTCATCAACAAAGTACTTCCACAATGACCACAGAAAATACCAGATAATGCACTCTACTGACTGGCGTGTGTGTGTGTGTGTGTGTGTGTGTCTGGCGATGGGGGTGGGGGGTGGCTGTCAGCTGTTGATAAGCGTCTTCCTCCTTGGCCATATTTAGATGAGGGCTGCTTCTGACGCACATGCAGGCACAATCTGACAAACCAGCCAAGAATGTGCAGACTTGCTCCCTCTCCCTCCAGCCCACACACTGACTCTTTATTGCCATCTTCTCTCTCTCAGTGCAGTTAAGGTTTCCCAGGCACAAATGCTAGCTTTGCAACAGGTCTGGGAGGATGGATGGGTCGACTTGTATCTGAAATCTGAAATCCTCGTGGATTGGCCATTTTGTGGCACTGTCCGAATATTTAGTGAGAATTGTTATACCATGTGTAGTGGATTCAAAGTATCCCACCCTAATGCAACGTGAAAATTTGTGAGCAGCCATAGTTATTAACCGAGCACTATATACCATCATGCACAGCACAGATGATCTTTCACGCAATTTTACCTGGAGATGGCAATCTCTACTTTGGTTCTGGCGATAGCTGCTGCTCTCAACGCTCCCTCGATGGCTCGGTCCACCTTTTGTTTCGTTTTGGTGTTCTTCAGCGGGATCAGCTGCTTCCTGATGCCCCGGGCCAGCACGTTGTTCTTATACTTCCCTTCTTCCTTGGTGCCATCAGGAAAGATGGTGCAGCCGTAACCATGGCGCTTATTGTTTAACCACTCGCCCTCATACTTCATGCCATTTGAGCGCTCCGAGACCCCAAAGCCGCTACGCTTGTCATTCTTCCACTCCCCCATGTAGGACTCGGTGGTGGTGGCGTCCACGTTGTCCTCCAGAGGCAAGTAGTCGTCACCCGGGTCGCCATCGCCAAAGCTAATGGTGGAGTTGGCGTCACTCGAGCTGATACGGCTCATGGTGGTGTCACTGTGTGCCGAGCTGCGCTTGCTGGAAATGGACGAGCGCGAGTCTGACTTGCGCAGTCGCTGGAGGCTCCCGAAGAGGGAGCCACGGCGAAACAGACCTTTCTTTTTTTCCGAGCCTTCTCCATCTGAGTGGAAGTTGAGTACGAAGCCACCACGGGTGCCGGCAGGACTGTCGGACAAGCTGTCACGCAGCACTGTGCCGTTGCTCTGCTCACTGCGGAGCGAAGACAGCGAGGTTCGTAGAGGTGAGCGGATGACGGAGGCCATACCGTATGGAACACTTTGACGCACGCCGTAGCCATGACGCATTCCGCCAGTCCACTGACCCTGATAGGTTCCTACAGCAAAAACAGAGGAGATAGGAAGTAACAAAATCACTGATAGAGTAATCATTGAACAGAAGCACGTGTGGACTTACAAAGTATTGTTCTTTGGCAACAAGAACAGAACCTTTATACACAAGTAGATGTACATGATATAACTAGGGCTGTCAGTTTTGATGTGTTTATTGAGATAAAGTAAAAGCATAACACATTATTTTGAGCTAGCAGCTATATGCTAAGCTAAAGCTATGGAAGCTAAACAGGCTAAAGTTACTATTTATCAGTGATCAAGTCTCCACAGACCTGAGGATGAAACTAAATGAAGAAGTTAACTCCAGCTCTAGTTAAAATCATGAAGCCTTTGGTCTAAGAGACCAACTGATTGGCTGGTTGTCAACTGACATCATTGAAAAGATGATCTGAAGAACTGATGGGAAATGAACAATAAGAGAGTTTTAAATGTCCAATGAATTAATTAATGTAATTAATGTAATATGATGTGATTCATCATTAATTATGGAAATTCTACAATTAATTGCAATAAAAAAAGTTTGACAACCCTAGTTATGACCAATAATAATGACCTGAATAGAGCTGACACTCAAACATGAATAAGTGAAGTTTCTTGAATTGTTAAAATTATATATTTTGGGGTTTTGGTTCAAACAAAACAACACACCTGATGACATGCCTCGGGCTCCAGGAAACAAGGCTTGAATTGTACAATTCATACATTATGGACATTTCTTCCAAACTAACGCTGGGTATTGATGGATTTCGATTTGATTTTGATTCTTTAGGCTGCGATTCAATTCGATTAGATTCAATATTGATTTTCAATTTTTTTTTTTTTAATTTCTTTTTATTGAAACAATACAGCATACATTCCGTATACAACTGGAGTCTACTATTTCTCCTCCCACACAATATTATGAAATGACTTGTGACACTCTCTTTCAAACTTTCTCCTCAACCAATAACGAAGAAGAAAAGGAAAAAATAGTGCATTGTGTCTATTCAAAAATGCCATTCTATTCTATTTTTGTTCAGGATACATACTAAAGAAAAAAAAAAAAAAAAAAAAAAAAAAAAAAACAGTTCTAACTACTACTTCTGTAGCCGAGAACCAGGGTTTTTTGTATTACCATGATGAACATCTCAGATTAAGTCTGATCTAATTGATTTTACATATTCCATCCAGTTTTCCCATATCTTTTGGATTTTGTCCAGCTCCAGCCTCACAGAAAAAAATAACTTTTCCATCACATATATACTGTGCATAACTTCAACCCAGTCATCGATCTGAGGTGCCTCCTTCTTCATCCACTTTCTGGTCAGCGTTTTCTTGCTTGCAATCATCATGATTCTATAAATATGCTTGTCCCAGAACCTTGTAAAATCTATGTCCAGTTTCCCCAAGTATAGCCCCTCAAATGTAAATGGAAGGTCTACTTTCAATACTTTATCCATACACTTCTTAAGCTCCTGCCAGTAGCTGTGAATTGAAAGACTGCTCCAGAACACGTGAAAATGATCAGCTCTATCAGCTCCACATTAGCGCCAACACTTTGTGTCATGGTACACAGTTTGTCCTGATGTTCTAAAAAAACTTATGATGTTCTTCCACCCATGTTCTCTCCAAGACATGGAGCAAGTTGTCCTCCACTGCTGTTCATTGATCTCTTCCCAATCCTCTACTGATATAATCACCTGTGCCTCCCTCTCAGATATCTCTTTTATGTATGCCGTATCATATCCCTTTAGGTCTTCCAGTCCCTTATATAATTTTGAAATTAGCTTTTCCCCTGTTTTGATTCATACACTGATATGAATATCTCAGTGACTGCTGATTTCCTCCCCCCATGGTTTTTAAAGTTTGCTCCAGATAATGCTTTAATAGCAAATATCTGTACTGATCCTGATTCGTTAAACCAAATTTGTCCTTTACCTCTGGGAAACTTTTAATCTTCTTCTTTCCTAAGAGCTCAGTGACAACTGTAGGCCCGCCTTCCCAATTTCTGAAACTCTTATCTGTTTTATTTGGTGCAAATTCAGAATCGTACCCGACCCACCTTAATAATTTACTGTGTGATCTCAAGTCATATTTCGCAACTATTTCAAACCAAAGCTTCAGTGATACATCTAACCATGGGTTTGCCCCCTTTCTAAAGTGTTTTCTCAAATCATTGTCCACTATCATAGCTTGAATAGGAACCCCATCTGCTGTACTAACTTTGATTTCCTTCCATCTCGCTAAGTAGGAAGGATTATATATATTCAACAATGTTTTTATTTTAGCGACTTGGTAATAGCTCTTCAAACATGGAAGTGCTAGCCCTCCCTTGTTTTTAGGCAACTGCAGTGTTCTGAACCTGATCCTCGGCCTCTGTCCCTGCCAGATATATTGAGAGATAATTTTGTCCCATTCCCTGAATTCATTATCTGTCACCTCCACTGGTAGACTCTGGAACAGGAAGAGAAGCCTTGGCAGGACATTTACTTTTATCACCTCCGCTCTCTGTGTAATACTCAAATAGGGTATCAGATTCCATCTGTTAATATCAGATATAATTTTGTTAATTAAAGGGTTGCAGTTGATTGATTTTAACTGTCCTAAATCATGGGGTAGAGCAACTCCCAAATATTTTATTGATTTTGCTTCCCAGTTCATCTTGTATTTGTCTCTAATTACTTGGCTTGGTCTATAATTGAAGGCAATAACCTGAGTTTTTTGTATATCTATTTTATAACCCGACATATGTCCATATTCTGTAACGGTCCTCATAAGTGCAGGGAGGGATGTATTTGGGCTTGATAAATATGTTAATACATCATCTGCATACAAGGCTATTTTTTTTGTATCCTCCTCCCCATTTTTATACCTGTTATATTTTCATTTTGCTTTATCCAATAACTCAGCGGTTCCAAAAAAAATGGCAAAAAGAAGAGGACTCGCCTCGTTCTAGGCTGATAGATCTTGACAGACTCCCATTGATCCTGATCCTAGCTATTGGTTTATTATACAAGGTCTGTATGGCCTTAATAAATGTCTCATGGAAACTGAGTCGCCCTAGCACACTATACAAAAAATCCCACCTGACGGAGTCAAACGCCTTTTCAGCATCTAAACCCACCACTGCCATCTCTATTTGATTTTGGATCACATGATGCATTACATGCACGGTGCGTCTGATGTTGTCTTGCGTATCTATGTTTTATAAATCCCATCTGGTCTAAATTAATTATTTCTGGTAGAATCTTTTCTAAGCGTCTGGCTAAAATGGCTGTAAACAGTCTGGAGTCCTGATTAAGGATACTAATGGGTCTATAGTTGGAGCATTCCTGCTTATCCTTTCCCTCCTTCGGAATTACAGAGATAATGGCTTCTCTCCATGACTGAGGGGTTTCTCTGTTCGTCAACACCCATTTAAATGCCTTCCTCTCAATTTTTTTTTTAATTATTTGCATGCCCATTCGAACAACATTAAGGTTTTATCCTACTTGCCCTACCGGGCAAATACTTCTCAAATCTACTTGCCTCATCTAAATACTTACTTGTCCTGCCTACGAGGTTCTTTTTCACGCTGTGTGGCACACTACTCAACACTTCTTTCTTTAGAAATAAGTATAATATAGGACTAACGTGTTAGTTGTCCAGGACTGTTAATTACTTGGTGATATCAGATCGCGCTGTTGATTAGAGCTCCAACTTCCGAATTCCAGTGAACACACCATAAGGCAAACTCTCACGAGAGTTCAATATGTTTCTTGTATGAAGCATCGACATGATGGTATGAAGGCTAATGTAACTGCAGCAATGCTACTGCTTTGTGGTAGCTTTTTTATGTCACCAGCAAGGACTCGTTTAAGGCACTTGCAGCTAGGGAGGAAACCAAAGAACAGCAGCATGAAGGAGAGCACAATGGAAAGAGCAAATAATTTTACCAGTAACTATATTGGGATGTATATCGTAATTGGGATATAAAATTAGAAATATCAAGGTAGAACATTTTGTCCATATCTCACAGTACTAATTTGCATGCTACACATCTGTCACTTTCTTCCTGCTCTTCAAATTCAAACAGACAAATTTCCCTCATCACTTGATCTTAAACCTTCTCTCTTAGAGCGGACTATTAATCAGAGTGCCAAGCAGCTGTTCCTGAGTCATGCCAAGACGACCTCCACCAGCAGCAGGACTTCATTCAGAAAACATAATATTAAAGATGCATGCAAATTGAGAATGTGATGAAATTTATCATGAAATTGGGGTTTGGTGCAGCAGTATGCAAGATTAACTGTGGACAAACACAGAGATGCACACTCACACACTCACTGTCATAATCTTCTGGCAGAGGCAATGAGAAACAGTCGTGAAAACATTATTAATATCATACTCTGCTTCGTATTTCCACCCATATTGTTACCAATAAAAATGCAATTTGATGGCAAGATATCAACACAGTGGAGCATTTAGCAGCTTAGGGGACAGATACAATATTTTCCTGTTGGAGACTAAAAACAGACTGAAAAAGAGAACTTCAGACTTAAATTAACCTTTAGCAAAGAAATACAATATGTACTGAGAGATATGCAGTAGGGGTGAACAACATATATTGTTTGCGATAATATTGTCGTTGTTTTGACGATGTGCAAATTTCCATTGTGGAGTATTTAAATTAGGCTACTATATTATACAATATATATCATATTGAAAAGCACGTGGAAACTCCTCACATCCACTTATTACACAGTGCAGCATCGTTGTAAAAATCAGACATTCTGGTCAAAGGTGCACTCACCTTTGTATGGGTAGCAAAGCGCCACAGGAGAGGAAAATGGGCCGGTGCGCTCGTGCACCAGTGCCGCCGTGGCCTCCAGACACCACAACAGCGGCTCTGGAGGGCAGTGTGTGCTCCCGCGGACGGCAATCATTTTCTGGCAGACGATCACTTTTTGGCACGATACCTGTCATTATTCCTCTCCAATGTGCACTCACTAACAACACTAACAACGTGGACAAACTCCAGTTATTGGCCGCAAAAACAGAGACCTTTCCTCATCTTCTGTTCTGTTTCACTGAGACATGGCTTTGTGGATTAATACCGGACTCTGCGCTGGAGCTGGCAGGATTCCAAATCGACAGAGCCGACCGGGACTCACTACTCTCCGGCAAGTCAAAAAGTGGAGGTATCTGTTTTTACATGAACAGTGGCTGGTGTAATGATGTGACTGACAGAAACACTGTTCTCCTGATCTGGAAACTTTTTTCATTCACTGCAAACCATTTTATTCCCCCCTTGAACTCGCTTCATTTATTCTGGTTGGTGTTTACATCCCACTGCAGGCTAACATGCAGAGGACGCACAGCGTGCACTCACTGACCAGACACTGCATGGTCACATGACGTGATCACATGACTTCTTGCAACAGTTTAGCAGCGCGTTGTGATGGCAGAGAGAAAATGCAGGTGCCTCCAGTGATTTAGTGTCGAGACGTGGGTCTACCTCTCCGTTCAACTATTAATTCAACTTTTAACACCGCTCTCAGCACTCTCAGCGCTAAAAACGCACATTTTAAAGGATATCGACTGATTATCGTTATTGCCAAAATCCACCAAAATATCAAGATATTATTTTTTGCCCATATCGCCCACCCTTAATATGCAGGCTCTTTGAAGAGGCAACATCAAGTGGAAATTATTTAGGATTTTCAACCAAAATGTGAATTTCTATATCTATTAGCTGTTCTCACCAGCACATTGTTGTACACATGATGCTGTCATTCATGTAACATAAAATGTTAATATATATAATTGAGGGAGCATTGCGTTTCAGCCCAAAGACTTTAATTTGCATGCTGAACCATTACTGACTAAATCTCATGGCTGGACTTTTTGGCGCCGCTGCCAAGTTTGCCAAAACCATCTCCATATGTTTGTCAACAGCAAAGGGATAGTATTTGGTTTCATGTGATCTATGCGTTTTGTCAATAAGTGTAAACTTTGGAGAACAGGATTTGGTTCTATCTGTGGATCTTTGCCACAACATCCCATTGGCACAGTACAGGTTTTAGCTTGCTGGCCGTGGCCTGCAGGAGATGACAGTAAAACCAGTAAAGTTGGGTTTCTGCTACACTGTCTGGTATTATCAGGACTATCTCTCCACAGGACCCCATAAACATTATTACAAAGCATTTGGACCTGAATAACATTTGAGAACATGAACATTTTTTTCATACAATACATACAGTAGGTAATGTTTGAGGTAGGGGCATAAATGGGATTTTTGAAATGGGTTATTGTTTGCAATCTGGCCTTTAATCATGGTCATCATCAACATTTATTATTATTAATATTATTGTTATGTTAAGATCGAGAGGCACAGGCAGCTATCAGTTCCTCTTTAACTCTTCGGGGAAGGCTGTCCACAAGGTTTAGGAGTGTGTTTATGGAAATTCTGACCATTCTTCCAGAAGCATATTTGTGAGGTCACACACTGATGTTGGATGAGAAGGCCTGGCTCTCAGTCTCTGCACTAATTCATCTCAAAGGTGTTCTATCAGGTTGAGGTCAGGACTCTGTGCAGGCCAGTCAAGTTCATCCGCACCAGACTCTGTCATCCATGTCTTTATGGACATTGCTTTGTGCACTAGTGCACAGTCATGTTGGAAGAGGAAGGGACCAGCTCCAAACTGTTCCCACAAAGTTGGGAGCATGGAATTGTCCAAAATGTCTTGGTATGCTGAAGCATTCAGAGTTCCTTTCACTGGAACTAAGGAGCCAAGCCCAGCTCCTGAAAAACAACCCAACACCATAATCCACCCTCCACAAAACTTTACACTTGGTACAATGCAGTCAGACAAGTATCGTTCTCATGGCAAACGCCAAACCCAGACTCGTTCATCAGATTGCCAGATAGAGAAGCGCGATTCGTCACTCCAGAAAACGCGTCTCCACTGCTCCTGCTCCGTTAGTTTGCATGGCCTACCACTTTGTGGCTGAGTTGCTGTCGTTCCCAAACACTTCCACATTCTTATGATACAGCTGACAGTTGACTGTGGAATATTTAGGAGCGAGGAAATTTCATGACTGGATTTGTTGCACAGGTGGCATCCTATCACAGTTCCATGCTGGAATTCACTGAGCTCCTGAGAGCCACCCATTCTTTCACAAAGGTTTGTAAAAGCAGCCTGCATGCCTAGGTGCTTGATTTTATACAACTGTGACCATGGAAGTGATTGGAACATCTGATTCTGTTTATTTGGATAGGTGAGCGTATATTTTTGGCAATATAGTGTATATGACTTAAATTTCTGGGTGGGGGTTTTGTTGGCAGGGCAGGGGTATCTGTTGGGGGGGCACCCTCCCAAGTAAACGGTAGGCGAAACACTGAATATCACTTCAAAAAATAGTTCCTTGTTCATATGCAAAGAAAAAGATGGGAGGAGAATATGTCAGAACTGGTTGGCAGATCTTCTGTAGAGTCCCAGCAATCGTACAGAAGGAAGAAGTGAAGTGAAGTTTATTTCTGCCTGTCTTTGAAATTAAATATATGTGAAGGTCCTGTGCAAAAGACATACCATTAATTATGACCTCTGTTACGGGCCGTGGTAGATGCTGCTTGTTGTCTTGTGTTTCCTCTTTTCTGCCAGGTATCACCCCGTCTTTCCTTCCTCACCTGATGATCAGCTGACTAATCAGCTGCAGTATAAAGGCTCCAGCTGGGTGCTCCGCCGCTGCCTGTGAGCCAACCAACTGCCAGTGGGTCGTTGTGTGTGTGCGTGTGTGTTTCGGACTGGCGTTGTCATCTTCTGTTTTGCCTTTTGTAAATCTTAGCCTTGTTTATGTTAACTGAATAAATTCCTGAGCTTGCAGATGATCTTTGGTTCGCTGTTTCGCTCTAAGTTTGTTCTCTTTTTAATTGTTACTTCCCATAGACTCCTTTCTTACTTTGGGGATGTAACAATTTGGGGGGCTCGTCCGGGATTAATTTATCCGCAGTTGTGCTAGTGTTTCTTTTGTTTTGTCACTATTATTGCCCTGGTCTCTCCTGCGGTGCTTATTGGTGCCTGTGTGCCTACAGCCTGCAGTGACATCAGTGGCAGCTTCTCCCGATTAGACAAGTGAGTGCCCAGCTGAGTTGAGTTGTAATCAGCCTTTCCTTCAGGTGCTCTTTTGTTGTTTTGCCTTTTTTATTTTCAGGGGGTATTTTCAACTCCAGGCGTTGATCTCCAACGGGGGGCTGGCGTTTCAGGGTTTCGGTCGCTGATGTGTTGCCTGTAAGACGCCTCGAGCTCGGTACGCTCCCAGAAGACAGGTAGGTGAAGTTTGTGTTAGGTAGGATCTGGGAAAGTTTGTCCTCTGTTTTGGCTGTGTGTGTGTCTGTGTCTGTGTGTGTGTGTGTGTGTGTGTGTGTGTGTGGGTGGGGGGGGCCTCGGACATTATACCTTCCGTGTGTCCATCACTAATTGTGTTGGATAAGTATAAGAAAAGTGATTTACGTGTGGTTGCGGAGCATTACAGGGGTTCGGTTTCTGATTCCCTTGTTAAAGCGGAGCACAAAGACGTCCTTTTGTTGATTAGCAGAGTGGTGATTAGCAGAGTGGTTGTTAGCTTGCTGGTGTCTAGGGATGCTCGCTCCATGGTTGAGGCAGCAGCCTTTCCTGGTGAGGGCTGCCCGGCGTGCACGGAAATGGCAGGGCAGCTGGTTATCCCCATTGTGAAAGAGGTTGGGACATCGGGGAAGCCGGTCACTTTGCCCCATTTCGCTCCTTTTTCTTCCGAGTCAGCTCTTAGTTCTGGAGTGAAGGCTAGACTGGAGGTCCGTTTACAGCTGGAAAAGGAGGAGCGTGAGCGTGAGTTTCAGTTTCGCAGTGAGATTAAGCTTAAAAGGTTGGAGGTAGACACAGCTGTTAGGCTGCGTCAGGCAGAGCTGCAGACATGAACAGTGCAGACTGCTGAGGTTCACCTCTCCTCCTGTCGCCTTCGACATCAGTAAACACACTTCCCTGGTCCCTGTTTTCCGTGAGGCAGAAGTAGAGACCTAAAGAGAGTCGAGTATTTTGGCGCATTTTAGCATACTGCTGCTGCTTTACACTGGCCTGAGGATGTGTGGGCTATTCTGCTGCAATGTGAGTTGACAGGTAGAGCTCAGGAGGCCTGTTCTTCCTTGTCTGTGCAGGATGGTCTTAATTAAGTAAAGAGCACTATTTTGCGGGCATATGAACTGGTACCTGAGGCATACAGACAGCGTTTTAGCAGTCTTCGTAGGGAGCCCAATCAGACCCACATCGATTTTGCCAGAGAAAAGGTCATTCTTTTTGACTGATGGTGTGCAGCTTGTAAGGCTGATGATTTTGCCTCAGTACACAAACTAATGCTACTGGAGAAGTTCAAAAGCTGTGTCTCTGAGCATACTGCTGTATATTTCAATGAACACAAAGTGTCCACCTGCCACTTTGGCAGATGAGTTTGCACTCACTCATAGAAGTGTATTGGCCAAGTGTGAGGCTCCTTGTGAGGTTTTCAGAAGTCTGCTTTGCAGGTGCCAGGTGATGCTGCTCCATCAGTTTCCAAAACTGAGAGCCAGTGTTTCTATTGCCACAAGGCAGGTCACTTGATTGCTGATTGTGTTGCCTGGAAGCCTAATCAGAGGCCTGCTGTGAAGCTGCCTAGGGGTGTGGGGCTTATTGAAACCTCCATCAGTGAAAAGGCCATCGTGTCAGGGTGCCTGATGCCTGTTTTAAGCCTTTCACATTTACCTGTTTCGTGTCCCTTACAGGGCAGGCTGAGGACCAGCACTTTGTGACTGCACTGCATGACACTGCCTGTTCGCAGTCCCTCATTTTGTCCGCACCTCTGCATCAAATCCATGTGCAGTCTGGGTTGGCAACTGGTTATTTCACTGCAGGTGTCCGTTCTTACTTTCCTATTGCTGGCATTGATTTCATCATGACATAGCTGGCGGTAAGGTTTATCCTGTTCCAGAGGTTGTTGCTGATCCCATTTTAGAGTCTGATCATCATGATGACTTGGCCAAGAAACACCCTGCAGTTAGTGTGTTAACGACAGCCAAGGCCCAGGAGGTTGACTTAGCTGATTCCCTGTTTGTATCTCCTCTCTCTCTCTCTCTCTCTCTCTCAGGGTGAGCTTCCCCCTGGTGGCGGTTTAGTGGACTGCAGTTTCAAGAAACCTGAAAAGGTGAAGGAGACTGTAGCTCCTGCGGCTCCCTTGCCACTACACCGTGAGGCTCTCATTGCTGCCCACAAAAAAGATCAGTCCTTAGCTGCCTGTATGGCCACTGCTGTAAAGGAACCCAGTGAGTGTACATCCGAACAACCATATTTTATTGATGATGGTGTTCTGATGGACAGATGGGTTTCGCAGTCAGGCAGTGCAGCAGCTGAGCCAGGCGAGGATTGGAGTGTGGTCCACCAGCTAGTCCTTCCTGTTGAGAGTCGTCAGTCAGTGTTAAAGCTGGCTCATGACCACTTGTGGTCAGGTCACCTGGGTGTATCTAAAACATACCATTGAGTTCTCAGACATTTTTTCTTGCCTGGTTTGAAGGCTGATGTGGTGAGCTTTTGTAACATACTTGTCAGATTGTGGGGAAACCTAATCAACCTGTGCTTCGTGCCCCTCTTCATCCTGTTCCAGCTGTTGGTGAGCCTTTCGAGCATGTGATCGTTGACTGTGTGGGTCCGCTACCTAAAACCAAGGCTGGTAATCAATTGTTGTTGACTGTGATGTGCATCTCTACCCGCTTGCCTGAGGCTATACCTCTGCGACATATTACTGCATCAGCTGTCACTGAGGCACTTCAGAATTGGTGTTTGGCTACAATGTGCAAGGAGTGGTTAGTGTGCAGCCCCCCAAAACAAACTAACATTTTAGATTTTGTCTCTAAATGCAGAGAGCATTTTGTCTCCAAGCTGTCAAAAGAGACTCTGTCCTCCTCTCAGGGTGGCATGAAACAGCGGTTTGACAGGAAGGCAGTTGAGCACCAGTTCCAGCCAAGTGATGAGGTGTTGGTTCTGCTACCTACACTTGGGTCTGCTCTTACAGCTCGTTTCAGGGGTCCCTATGTTGTAGAGAGTAGAGTCCCTGACACAAATTATGTTGTTCGAACATCTGAGCGCTGGAAGAAGACCCGCTTGTGCCACATTAAGATGCTTATGGCTTACCACTCACGAGAAGTTAAACCCAAGCAAGTTAAAAACTCCCCAGAAACTACTGTTGCCGTCACTCCTTTACTTGTTTGTGTAGCAGCTGTGATGGATGATTTGACTTCCTGTGATGCACAGCATGTCTGGCCGGTTGTCCAACTCTGAGTTTTTGTCTAATGCCGAGCAATATCTGTCCCATCTTCCCCCAGCTCTGCGTCAGGATGTGCTCAACCTCTTCACTGCATACCCCACTTTGTACGGTGATGTGCCTTCCCATACTAATGTTGTAGAGCAGCATGCATATCGCTGTCTGGTTGACAAGAAAGAGTTAATGAAAAAAGAGGCTGCTTACCTGGCTGAACATGGTCTTGCCCTGCCTAGCTGTAGTCCTTGGACTTCTCCCTGCTTGCTGGCTCCTAAGTCGGACGGAACCCCTCGATTCTGTACAGATTACCATAAGGTGAATGCGCTTACTGTTCCTGATTCTTTCCCCCTGCCTCACATGGATGACTGTAGACAGTGTGGGTCCTGCAGTGTGCATCACCAAATTAGATCTGCTCAAGGGGTACTGGCAGGTTCCATTAACTCCATGTGCATCTGACATCGCTGCGTTTTATCACCTTCGATGCCTTCATGCAGTACACAGTCATGGCTTTTGGCATGAGAAATGCCCCAGCCACCTTCCAGTGCCTCATGCAACGTGGGTTGGGAAATGTGTCAGACTGTAGTGTTTCCAAGGAAACACTATTCCAAGGACTGGGTGAGTCACATTTCCAGCTTGAGGGAGGATTTCCAGCGGTTAGCACATGCCTCCCTGACCGTAAATCTTGCTAATTGTGAGTTTGGCAAAGCTATGGTCACCTACTTGGGGAAGCAGGTTGGCCACAGGCAGGTTTAGCCTGTGACCGCTAAGGCTGTACTAGCGCTACCGATTCCTACCACCCGGCGTGAACTCTGACGTTTCCTAGGCATGGCAGGCTATTATCGGCGTTTCTGTAAAAACCTCTCCATGGTGGTCACGCCATTTACCAAACTGTGTAGCCCAGCCATTCCTTTTGTCTGGGATGAGGATTGTGACCATGCCTCTATTGCTGCTAAGCCCCTCCTCTGTAGTGCTCCAGTGCTGACAGCACCCAATTTTTCCAGGCCGTTCAAGTTGGAGGTGGACGCTAGTGCCACAGGAGCCGGAGCAGTGCTGTTGCAGGATGGTTTGGGTGATGTGTGCCACTTACTTCTCAGTCAAGTTCAAGAGGCATCAACTGAACTATTCGACCACAGAGAAAGAAACTCTGGCCATGCTCCTTGCTCTGCAACATTTTGAAGTTTATGTTGGCTCTACTTCTGTACTGGTTACCGTATATACAGATCACAACCCTCTAGTGTTTCTAACACAGATGTATAACATTAACCAGCGGCTGATGCGCTGGGCACTCCAAGCCCAGCCCTATAACATCCAGATTAAACACAAGAAGGGAGCCGACAATCTGGTGGCTGACATGCTGTCCTGTGGATCATTTCGGACCGGCGTTGTCATCTTCTGTTTTGCCTTTAGTAAATCTTAGCCTTGTTTATGTTAACTGAATAAATTCCTGAGCTTGCAGATGATCTTTGGTTCGCTGTTTCGCTTTAAGTTTGTTCTCTTTTTAATTGTTACTTCCCTATGTTCCCCTAGACTCCTTTCTTACTTTGGGTACGCAACACCCTCCAAACTGATAAATAACCCTTATGGTCTAAAATGCCAGAGTATGTTGAATTAAAGGTAGACTCAATGGTAGCTATTGTAAGAAGAAGAAAATGTTCTCATAATGGTCTTTGTTTTAAATAGTTTCAATACCATATTGCATTTCACAATATTCTGCACTATATGTACAGTTAAATCAGTTTACTTTTCCTACTGTGTAACCGTTGTTCCATCTTATCTTATCTTAAAGTAATCAATAGATTAACTGATAAAATGTTTGCCAGTTAAGATTATTAATTAATGTACTCGACAACAGCTACAGCACAGACATTTGCCTGTAAAATGACACTAAAGCAGCCATTTACACTTCCTCTATTAAACCCTACAATCAAAAAGAAGCTTGCCTTGAAATCTAGGAGTGGGGAAAAGTATTGATATGGCAATATATTGCAATAGTTTTTCTTCTGATTTTTTTTCCCCCAAAAAAGTCATGTTTTGGGCCGATTGTAAATCCATATCGACTTCTGCACCTCCACTCCACAAGTCACTGTACTGTTTGTGGTGTACACACAGTATGTCTGTATATATAAATATGTGTACATACAACATGTTTTTTAAGGTGCATTTTAAGTTTCTCCGTGAACTATGTAGAATATCGCAATATCACAATATCAGAATGATTGTATTGTATCATGACTTAAATATCGTGATACATCTCGTGTCCTGAAGTTCTCGCCAATACCCACCCACCCCTGAAATCAGTGACTGACAAGGCAACTCAGCCAGAACCCAGCACCTGTACGTCTGTCTGAAGTCTTAAAGGTATTTTGGCAGTTTGGACATAAAACAGCTGTGATTCTAAAAGCACTACCAGCGAGCAGCGTTGGGTGATAAAACCACTGGGAATGCTCCGGGTCTGGCCCTGATGCCTTCAGCAAGAGAATGTGAGAATGTGCTATTTTAAAAGATAGAAGTAACTTGAGACACTGGGAAGTCTGTTGGATGGCCAAACATAACTCCAAGCAGCTATCTTGCTATGCAGATTAAGCCCTCTCCACAGTAGCAGACTGAAGGAATATGTTAAGGATGGGATGAGTAATAGTTTTAATAAATAGTTTCCTCTTGGTTCTGCATCCATTTCTAAAAAATATCCCAGCCAATAATTCACAAGGCAAAAAAGTGGATAAAAGGCTGGGGTCAATATAAATGGCCCAGTGGCCCGTACTTTTACATACATTTATGGTCAAAAGTTTACATATTGTAAAAAACATCATGTCATGGCTCTCTTGACTTTTCAGTTATTTCTACAACTCTGATTTTTCTCTGATACAGTGATTGGAACAGATACTTCTTTGTCACAAAAAAAACATTCATGAAGTTTGGTTCTTTTATGACTTTATTATGGGTCAACTGAAAATGTGACCAAATCTACTGGGTCAAAAATATACATACAGCAACGTGAATGAAATGAGCTTCATAGCATGGCCTCTTAACTTCTCCTGAGTGATCATGAGTGACTACAGCTGGTGACTTCTCTGAGGCCATTTAAATAGGGCTCATTGGATACAAACACCCACAAACGCTACAATGGGAAAGTCAACTTCCCATGAGCTCAGCACGGATCTGAAAAAGCAAATCATTGACTTGAACAAGTCAATATAGTCATTTGGGGCCAATTCAAAGCAGCTGCAGGTCCCAAGAGCAACAGTGCAAACAACTGGTTGTAAGTATAAAGTGCATGGCACTTGCCATGATCAGGAAGAAAATGCAAGCTGTCACCTGTTGCTGAGAGAAAATTGGTCAGGAGGGTGAAGGGTCAACCGAGAACCACCAAAAAGCAGATCTGCCAAGAATTAGAAGCTGCTGGAACACAGGTGTCAGTGTCCACAGTCAAGCGTGTTTTGCATCGCCATGGACTGACAGGCTGCCGTGCAAGAAAGAAGCCCTTGCAAAAGCAGCACCTTATGGCTCGACTGAGGTTTGCTGCTGATCACATGGACAAAGATAAGACCTTCTGGAGGAAAGTTCTGTGATCAGACTGAACAAAAATCAAGCTGTTTGGCCACAATGCCCAGCAATATGTTTGGAGGAGAAAAGGTGAGGCCTTTAACACCATGCCTACCGTCAAGCACGGTGGTGGTCGTATTATGCTGTGGGGCTGTTTTGCTGCCAATGGAACTGGTGCTTTACAGAGAGTAAATGGGATAATAAAGAAGGAGGATTAGCTTCAAATTATTCAAGATAACCTAAAATCATCAGCCCGAAGTTTGGGAGCAGTTGGGTGTTCCAACATGACAATGGCCACAAACACACATCAAAAGTGGTAATACAATTGCAAAATCAGGCTAGAATTAAGGTTTTAGAATAGCCTTCCCAAAGTCCTGACTTACACCCCATTGAGAACATGTGGACAATGCTGAAGAAACAAAAAATGTAACTGAACTGCACCATTTCTGTCAAGAGGAGTGGTTAAAGATTCAACCAGAAGCTTGCCAGAAGCTTGTGGATGGCTACCAAAAGCATCTAATTGAAGTGAAAATGCCCAAGGGACATGTAACCAAATATTAGCATTGCTGTATGTATATTTTTGACCCAGCAGATTTGGTCACTTTTCTGTTAACCCATGTTAAAGTCTTAAAAGAACCAAACTTCTTGAATGTTTTTTGTGACAAAGAAGTATCTGTTCCAATCACTCTATCAGAGAAAAATCAGAGTTGTATTAATAACTGGAAACTCAAGACAGCCATGACATTATGTTCTTTACAAGTGTATGTAAACTTTTGACCATGACTGTACTATGTACTTTTAAAACCGGCAGGGCCACCAGGACGCTCCAAGCACTGGTCCATGGCCCCTGTGGTAGTGTGTTTTGCAATGATTTCTATGAAATTGTCTTGGTTATTACCGCTAAACATATATGGTGATCCCGATCAAAGACAGCCAGCGCTGTGCTGTCCCTGGAACATAAACATACCACCTGCGCTCGCTCTTTTCTGCGTTGGAGTTACGCAGGTGGAGAAGTATATTCAGGGCTTAAGGTGAATTGCTTCACTTTCCAAGGGGGTGCATTTCACGGCAGGGGTGCTTACTGTGCCACAACACCGCACCATGACGGAGAACTGCGAGAGCTTGAAGGGTCTTCATGGTTACAGAGTTAGATAATGTATTACACAGTTGGAGAAGTACATTTGAGGTTTTACACAGTTGGAGAAGTATATCCGAGGCTTACATCGCCAGAGAGCCTGTCAGAGAGCCTCTGCATTCTCTCCTGACGCATGAAATATTTTTTAACTGTCCATCACTCCATCAAGGGAAAACGAAGACAGCAAGGGCTGCGATTGGTCCTCCAAAAACATCATCCTGCCGTGAAATGCATCCCCTCGCCCTTTAGCCTTGTGAAACGCTAGTCAAATACATTTTACTTGCTCAAAAAATCCATTTAATTCATTTAGTAATTATGGCTGGGGTATATTTCCATTCACTCTACAAGGGCCATGTGACAGAACGGGCTACTGGCTTTGACCCTCATGAAAAGAGTGCTTCACACCAGATGAGGAGAAAGAAGGCAGAGAGTGAAACTGGCATAAAAATTTAGTTGATAGTCTATTCCTGAAAGTTGTTGAGTGTCTGTTCTCCGATGCTGTTAAAGGAATATTTCACCCCCAAAATGATGATTGTACATTAGTTACTTACCCTGAGTTCCTTCATTTCTTTTCATTCTTATCGCTTGCCTCCATGGTGACCAAATAATTCAAAAAGGGAGGGCAAAAAGGCAATCTATACTATTTAAAAAAAAAAAAACAGAGCAGGTTACAGCGAAGATGCAGTGAAGTGTTTGGGAAGTAGTGAGCATCCATCGGGAAATCTATCTGATATACTTTCACGATTCTTAAACACAACCTTCATTTACTTCAATTTGTGCATCGTGTGGAGGCATGCAAGTAGTTTACTGCAAGCAGTGAAGCTAACTCGGGGTGACAAATGATCATTTTGGGGGTGAAGTATTCTGAACTAAACATTATTTTTCATGTGACATGAAAAAATTATGGTAACCATGTCTTAAATGCCTGCGTTAGATGTGCCATCCATTAATAAGCACATCAACTGTCATGTCTTTGTGATCAGGATAACCTGAATGGTGTTGAACATGGTAAATATTACAGCATTTAACCAGAATCAGTGTATCCTCACACAAGGTTTCTGATGACATCTTACATTTTTTTTGTGATTTTCCTGTTTCACAAGCATGTGGAAAAAATACAAATTGATTTCATGGGATTTCAACAAATTACAGTGCCTTTACTTCAGTAGCTACAAATGAGAACTACCTGGAAATATTTATTTTACCATTTCTGAAGAATTTTTCTCATGTTGCTATTTATTTTAAGAACCTACCTTATTTCCCAGAGGAAAACCTGAGACAAAATGGAAATGTAAAATTCAAATGAATCAATGTAAATAAAAAAAACTATTCTGTTCTATTTTATTCTAATTCAGTTTCAATGAAATACCCAAGACTATGAACCTCTATTGAAAACTCACTGCATCTGTTTTCCCTACTGCACTGTACACACATTACCTGGCAAATGCTCAAAGGGCTAATATTACACTGGCATCGCTTTTTTAATAAGCAGTCTCATTGGTGTAACCCTGATGCAATGACTAGGAACAATTTGACAAAGTAAGACGGATTAATTCCTTCCACATCAAGGTGGAGCGCAGAGCTAAAGATAGAGAGAGTGGGAGAGAGGCCTCTTGGCTGGGAGACAGAAATGGTTTCATATAACCAGTAGTGTGGAAAAGTGTCTCCACAAACCGTTTACTACGATACATTACAGCACACAGGGTTTTACTGGAGCTTTTGCTCTTTTTGCTTTTGCATTTTTCATCCAAAGTCAATGGAAGGACGAATGAAATTTGGTGAAATTTCAGTCATTTGCAACATTTTTCAACTTTTTAGAAGGAAAAAAGTATTGCAGGATTGCAGAGCTCTACACAAAGTCATGGTGATTGAGCAGCTCATTTTTAGCGTTGCATTTGCCCTAATCAATCCAAACTCTATTCAGAAAACAAGCATTTTAAAAGTTGTTTGTTATTGCAGATACAATGAATACAGCTCAGTGATGTTGTTATGAACCTATGCCAGCCATGACTGATCATTAACTCTTTGAGTGCCAGCCGTTTTTTTAAAATCAAAAGTGCCTTCTGCCTTCTGCTCTCTACATGCGATCGTCTCCACTTCCTGCTTTGATCTCTGTGGCATATATTAACTCTTTATGTCCCAACGACAAATCACAGACGCCCTGCGAGAGACCGATCAGCGACATGCTGCAGAAAAAACACTTTGAGGGCGAAACTCGTCAATGGCACTCAAAGAGTTACAGATGCTCTGAACTCCCTGTTGGGTTGTGTGAGCACAACATAAGAGACACAGAAAGCCCAAATCAAAGCAGCAGAGGTAGAAAACATTTCATCTTTTAGTCTGTCGTATTGTACAACTTAAGTTCCAAACAAAGCACCTTAAAAAATCTCACAATCCACAGACAAAACTCCTCAGACCCTGTCACGCTATTTACTGTAGCGGACAAAATATTGTACCAGAAATAACTGCTATGAGTGATATGATTGTCAATTCTGGAAAAAATAAAATTTGAGCAGTTAGCATCCGTCTGATTAGCTGCACTAGCACTAGCTTAGCTCGCAGCTTCCGGCTCAAACTAGAAGTACTTCCCCAATATTTCAATTATGTTTTCTCCAAGGTTCATATTACATTGTCTCCACTGAGCCATCTGCGAGTTTTTCAAAATAAAACCAACCATTCAGAAGCGTATCACTGTCATTCTTCTTCATGACAACATGCAACAGGAAGCAGGAAGGTGCTTGTAAGGGTGAGTAGAAGAGAAAAAAAGCACAAAATTCATGCTATTAAAATAAATGAATACATTATCCTTTGACTTGAAACTAGCCTAAATGTATTAGCACTGACAGCACTATTTTATTCCCATAATGCTAAACCGCAAGTAAGCTAGCTCAGCTGGTGTGCATGCTCCAAACAAAGATACTAATACAATTGTAACATAATAGAATACTAATGTATTGTGTCAAGATTAATTTGATTGAAGCGATTCCAGAGGTCAAGAAAGATGATTTACACCAAATAAACTGAACATCTAGGACCAGAAAGACTGATTGTTGTCTGTTTTTTTCATTATATCATTAGTAGCAGTTAGACCACTTGCACAATAAACTAGAGAACAGTTCATCACACTCTGGGGACACAGTTTGGTCTATAAACTAACCACAGGTGGAGCCTCAAAGAGGGTAAAACACTGAAGAACAAGTGAGCAGAGTGAAAATATATGTTCATTTTAAAATGACAATTCGGTTCATTTACTTTGTTATGTATGTTCTGACATATTTGTCTACTTATTTACCGATGTCACTGATTCTTATTTTTTTTTACATAGGCCTTTATTGTTAAAGATTATCTTACCTTAAATAAACAGTCATTTGTAATAAAGTGATTTCAAGCACAGCACAAAATTAATGTAAACTAACCTTCATCATGTGTTTAAAATCTGGGCGGAGTATGGTCGTATATCTGTTGATGTGGAAACATCAATGATCCTATGCTGGGCGTCTGATCTGAACATCACTAAGCCAAAATTTAGCATGTCTCGTGTAAACTATCGCCACGGCAAGGGAGAAACAACAAGGTGTTTCCATGGCAACAGATCTGCTTACATGGCTGTTGACTGCTAGATAGAGATAGCAGAAGAGGCTTTGTTCTGGTGTTTGGAAGGCAATATGTCCATATATTCATGTCACTCATTTTTACAGTGAAATACAGAAAAAAAATGCAGCGGACATTTTCTTCATCCCACAAGTTTAATAGATGATGTTCTTCAATAAACTTTGTGAAAAAAGAAAAGCTCCTGTCAGCATCAGAGCCACTAGAAAACAATGAGTGGCTCATTTATTAACCAGGAATTAACGAGAGGCGGCTGACTGGACAGCAATGCTGCAGTCGGACACGCAGCTGAATAGATAGTCTTGTAGTGTGAACACTCCTGTCACTGACCAGTCCTGTAGTGTGAGAGTCACGTAATGTGAACACCACAGAGAGTCAACGACTCCAACAGTCGTGTAGTGTGAACCAGGCATGATGTTCAGTTTTTGTCGGTGACAAACAGTCAAAACATCGACGAGCTTATGACTGGTGTCTTTGAGGTGTTCACACTTAACGACAAAAGCTTATGAGAGATTTTAATTTAGTCAATGTTAGAGAGCCCTGTTCACACAATGTCTGTTTCACAATGACACCGGCACCATCATTTGCTTCCTAGCAAATGGTGTGGCTATATAATAGGAATATCCTCCTGAGGAAATAACAAAATCTTGCTCCTCCTTCTCTTCTAAATAGTGACATAAAAACAACATGAACACAAAACAAATCCAAAACACCATACAAAGGGGTATTTAAAGGGATATTTTAAATAAAATGTATGGAATTAAATCGTCAGTATAATTCAGTTACTATGAAATGCAATCGTACGTTAAGAGCTGTGCGATATTACGATATATATCATAATGCGGTATAAAAATGTCTACCATACGATATAAGCCTCTGTTGTTTATGTCGTAATTTTAACATGGAGCTACTTAGTTAGCTCTGTTGCTACGCTAACATAAACGTTACTCTGGTTGTGGTTTAGATACGCTGTGTAAAGTACAACTCAACGACGGAATGACCGCTGGATAATCCAGATGTATCATGCGAGTTAAAAACGTGTATAGTGTGAAGCATAAACATAATAGTATGACGGCTACTGTAACCGCAGCAATGCTACTGCTTTGCGGAAGCATGTTTACGTCAGCCATAAGGACAGGTTTGTGGCAGTTGTAGCTCGGAAGTAAACAGAGGTAAAGCAGCATGGAGGACGTCATGTTGCATGTGAATGACTTATTAAAAGCTTAAAACACATCTTTATTAGCAGCCAAACTGCACAGTAAAAGTAGGCTAAGCCGGAGTTCCGGTCGCTCTCAAAGTAAGCCTTCAGAATAAAAACATATCAGGGATTACGCCGCAGAGGGACGGAGGAGAGCGCAATGGAAATTAAAAACACATCATAAAAAAATACTATATCTGAATATATATCATTATCGGGATATAAACTTGGCTATACCGGGATATAGAATTTTATCCAAATCGCACAGCCCTATGTACGTTACATTTCATAATAATGAGATGGTTTTCAGGAATTTCTTCAGTTATTTCACAACTTATTGGTTTGTTTTTTTTTATGCACTTTGTAGCACAAGATTATGTTTGACAGCAGCCCTACATGATAATAACACCCCCCCCAAAAAAAAAAACAAGTACATAAAAAACACTTGAAAATCCGCAACCAATCATTTTCTTTCTAACAACCAGCTCATAAACATCCTCACAGCTACTAAATAAAACTGAATGATGATGTTAAGATGAATGTGTATGTAGTTGTGCATTACAAACATTATATTTGATTGCAGTCACATTGTGGGGACTTCTGGGGTCAAAAGGCATGTCCCCATCATGTAAACCAATATCTCTTATGGTGAGGTATGAGTGGTGGTTTTGGGTAAGGTTAGGCTTGGTTAGGATTAGGATTATGCAAGTGGCAGGTCTGGCTAAGGTTAAGATAAGTCTCCAGGAAAAGTCACGTGTCACATTTTAGAGGTGAAGATTTGGTTGTTAGAGTTTGGTTAGGTTTAGGTTAAGGATTACGGAAGTAGTGGTTCTGGTTAGGTCCTAAGGTGATGAACACATGTCAGTGTAATGTCCCCATAACGTTAGTAATACGTGTGTGTGCGTGTGTGTGTATGTGTGTGTGTGTGTGTGAGGTATTGATGTGTGGCCACTTGGCACGTGTACAGTGTTTTTGTGGTTTCTAAAAATAAACATTAATAAAAGTTCCAACACTGAAGCTGATTCACTTGTCCCCAATGGTCCCCGTCCTCTCACCTCCGTCTCCGTATGTCTCCACGCCATATCCGTCCTGCAGTCCGTTACTCCAGGTGCCCTCGTACCTGGCCGGGGTGTTCAGGCTCTGCCGGACTCCGTATCGGCCCTTGAACCCGTGAGTCCACTCGCCCCGGTAAATCCACCTCCCCTTGTTTTCCACGCCGAGTCCGTGGCGTTTCCCCTGCGCCCAATAGCCCTGGTACACGTTCCCGCTGGGCCAGGTGTAGACGCCGACCACCTCGAAGCCGTTGGACCACGAGCCCGAGTACTCGCCCTGGCCCTTGGGTCCAGTGCACACGCCCTGGCCATGGGCTTTGCCGTCCTCCCAACCTCCACAGTAGGTACCACCATCGTCAAAGTCGAACCGGCCACCCGTCATTCAGAAGCGGAGGGAGAAAGTCTACGCGGTTGTGATGACAGTGAAGCCCGGGTGAGCATAGGAGCTCTCAGCGGAGGTGTGAGGGAACCGGGAGTGATGGCGGCGGGGCGCATCGGCCGAGCGGTGCCGGTTACTGAGAGCGGGACGTGGGAGGGTGAGAGGCAGCCGCCACGGCTACCAGAGTCGCACCGCTGCTGAGAGCTGCTGGAAGAGTTTAGAGGGAGGGAGGGAGGACAGATCAGTGACGACACGAGAGGGACTTCCTGCTGGACTCTCCACAATAAGAGCCAGCCCTTCAACTAATGTCAAATAAAAATCCTTTATTGTCATCATATGAATGTGCGCTGCTCCATCTCGTGCTTAATACAAATTTAAAAGACAGTCGGAGTAAAAAAAAAATAAACATCACGTATGGTAGAAATACAGATCATATTTATTGGAGTCCCACAGGTATTGCATATTTACGGGCATTAAGTTGTTATACATGTTATACTATACACAGTTTGTTCACAGTTATTGCACATATAGACAGTTTGTTCACACAGTTACTGCACATGTTTTATACACACAGTTTGTTCATATATACTTATTGTTCACACAGTTATTGCACACATTTTTACATACACAGTTTTTTTCACATATAAAAGAAAGTCAGGAGTAAAAAAAAATAGACATCACAGTATGGTAGAAATAGAGATAATATTTACCCGATTCCCACAGGTAATGCACATTTATGGGCATTAAGTTGTTGCACGTTTCATTTTACAGTTTGTTGATGTTATTGCACGTATCGTTTTTTGTATACACAGTTTGTTCACACACAGGCATTGCACATTGCACTAAAAGACAGTCAGGAGTAAAAAAAAAAATAAACATCACATAGTATGGTAGAAATAGCGACAATATTTACAAGATTCCCACAGGTTTTGCAGGTTTTTATATACACAGTTTGTTCACACAGTTGTTGCACATGTTTTTATATACACAGTGTGTTCACACACACTTATTGCACATGCTTTTAGATGTGAAGTTGTGTTCAGTGTGTGATGGTTGAGATGGTTTTGCATACTCAGGACTAACTGAGGAATTCTCCTTTTGTTCTCCGTTTGTTTTTATTAAATAATTCAGAATGCACAGTGTACAACTAGTACAAAAATGGATTCTGTCCTCTGTCTTTTTTATGGACAAATTAAGAGAGAAGATAACAATCAAAAAGCTTTATTTGCTATTTGTACACTCATACACAGTTCAGGTAATTTTTAATGCAAAGATCACAAGCCAGTTAGTGCAACAATATAAAAGGTAGATGAATAGAAAAAACGGGTTAAAAACATGATAAGATAAAGATAATTACACATTATCCTTATATAGTTGTTGCTATTAGTTTCACTGTGGAGGAAGAAGCTGCCTCAGGTTGTACGTTATGTGTTTGTACCTGAGAAGAAATCATATATAAAATAAGATAATCCATTATTTGTACCACAAACAAAGACATTTCCAGTGTTACAGTAGCAAAGTGGATAGAGCAACATTATAATAAGGACCTACATGAAATAAAAAGAAGTGACATCAATGAACAGGTAGAATAAATACAAAAATAGAGGATATGGATCGGTAAACAATGCATAAAAGTCTAAATAAGCAACAAAACAGATGGAAAAGTCATCATATATAAACATAAGTGAACACAATATGTGTACCCAATGGAGTAACTGTGCAATAAAGATAACTGAAGTATTTAAGAAAAATAGTCAAAATGAATGGTGGTGGTACATTATTTAAGACTATAAATACATATTACATTTAATTCTAATAAAAAGAATAAAAAGACTCCATTAAATCTGTCCAGGTAACACAGGGCATTGCTACGTATAGCTCTGTGAAATTGCCAGATTGTCAGATTCTATCAGAGTCATTCAGTAACAGTTCATAGTTGAATTTCAGAGCCAGTGTGTGCTGCAAGACAGACTTTTTTGTGGCCACATGGAAAAATGTCATCCTCCTCTTTTTCCAGCTATTACAATCCTGATTATTTACATATGATGTAAAATTAAATTGCAGGGCTTTACATAACAGCAGTATCTTAATGGACCAGTATTCAAGACTGAAATATGGAAACCAGTTGGATAAAGCAGGAATGAAATACAACATGGTTTCCTGTGTCCAAAACCTGTCAACATGGCTGATTTCTAAATTTAGAAAGGACACCAGCTGTTCACCCTGTTGCTTCAACAGCACACCAAAGAACAACTGTGAAAATAAAGACTACAGTCAAGAAAGGTCAAAAAAAATGTTGCTGAATTTTCCTGTGAGCAATGGGTGTTTACAGCGCCTCATTATTTTACCAGAGAGGAATTAAGAAATGTGCTTTTATTTTGAAAGCAGAAGCAGCGCTCTTCTGGCTCAGTGTGCCCAGCTTCATGTGTCTGCAGCCTGATCAACAGTTTTCATTTACTGTAGCACACAGCAGTCTTCAGACACTGCTGGTACTCCCCTTCATTTTATTTTGTTTTATTTAATTATATTGATCTATATTGTGGCCTAATTATGGGCCAGCTCAGATTTGAGCTGTGAAAATAGAGATTTTTATGCTGTGATCTTGATCGGATAAATCCATCCTTCTTCCAGATGATCACTTTTTACATATTATATTTGATCTTGGTGACCTTGACCTTTTACTGATCTTGACCAAACTGAATTGGTGATTTCTGGATTCCTATGTTAGTTTATATACCAAATGAGGTGACAACTGGCTGAAAATGTCCCATATATTACTATGGCGTGACCTTTCATTTGACCTTCATGATCTTGAATCAGATCCGATCACCACCAACAATTAATCAGTTTTAAGTTAGGTCACTTCTAACCAACCCTGAAAATTTCGTCAAAATCTGTCCATAACTTTTTGAGTTATTACTATGGAGTTACCTTTCACTTGACCTTGATGACCTTGAATCAGATTCGATCACCACCAAAAATTAATCAGTTTTAAGTCAGGCCACCTCTGGCCAATCCTGAAAATTTTGTCAAAATCCAACCATAATTTTTTTAGTTATTTGCAAACCAACATAAAAAAAATAAACAAACCCTGGTTAAAAAAATAACCCCCTTGACAGAGGTAATAAAACTATTCTATTCTATTCTATAAATAGAAGCATAATAAAAATGTCAAGCTCCACTTGAATTGTATTAATAATAATTGTACTGTATTGATGTTAAAAGTTGTGTAACTGCCTATGAATAATGGTATAAATAGTTACTGTTTCCTGTCATGATTTGGAATATTTATTACTGATCTAAAATTCATCATATCTTCAAGTAAAATGGCAAAATAAAAATTAAATAGAAAAAAAATCTCATTAATGCTGTACGATCCAGACTGTGGGGGAACAACGAAACTCTGGCTGAATATTCTGCTTTCAAGTTGTTATTTCAGAGGAAAAGCTCCCTGAAAGTGTCTTGACTTTTAAACTTAAAACAAAATGTTGAAGACAGCATGAGTCCAGCTCAGGCAGAGCTGCTGGGGACATGAAGACCTCTCAGAGAAGGGCTGTGTTCAAACACTGCCATCTCCTGGAAAATCTGCTGTCACAGCTCAGCCTGCCACTGAACACCCTCCTCACAGGTTTTATCAGATATCATCACTCAGCTGCTGCAGGTTTGTCAGCTGATCATCCTTGATGCTGATCCATCCCAAAGCTGCTCTACTGGTCTGACATTTGGTGACTGTGGAGACCACTGCAGTCCAGTGAACTCTTTGTCATGTTCTAGAAGCCACTTTGAGATGATCTGAGCTTTGTGACATGGAGCATTATCCTGCAGGAAGTAGCCATCAGAAGATGGTCCACTGTAGTCATAAAGTGATGGACATAGTCAGTGGCAGGACTCAGGTGTGCTGAAGCGTTTAAACCAGGCTCAGGTGGGACTAAGGAGAAACCCCCCGGAATTAGACTAGCAGCAGCAGTCTGAACTGTTGATAGTAGGCAGGATGGATCCAGGCAGTCATGGTGGTTAAATTCTGACTTTTCCAGTCAGTAAAAATAAATGAATGAGTGAAAATGCATGCAACTGCATGGTTTTTACGTGATTATGATAAAGTGGGAGTGTCTGTAAAAACATGTCTTAGAGTAAAAAATCAAATCCATTTTCACTGACATATGTTGAGGTCACAGGACTTTGCCACTGTGATGATAGATGCATTTTAGCATTTGGAGCAAAGTTAGGATGAGAAAACAGAATGATTGCATGCTGGCTACTGCTCAGTATGTTGCTCTGTTATTTATTCACAGTCAAGTTCTACTGTGTCCCAACCACGGAGGGCGAGGGGTAGATATTTCCACATAAATAACAGCTGGAAAATATTGTTCAGTGTTGGGACAAATACAGCTGAATGTGCTAACTTGGCTGCAGGTTCTGAGATGTCCATCACTGAGGTTTATATGGGGGTCAAGCTGCTCACTCCCATTCATTCCAAGTGTTTCTCTGGCATCAGCCAGAGTAAACACAGCAGAGTGGTGTCATTGTGCTTGTATAGAAACAATGAGTTCAGCAGTGGGTGGGGTGCAGAGGGTATGAAATCTGTTACTAATACACCAAACCTTAACATTATATTTAGTTACATAGGCCAGATGAAAAGCGGAAAGTAAATTACAAAAAATAACATGCTTCTTGTTTATACATATTTATACAAAGGCATTTTTACGATTAATCACAGAATTACAACAGTTAAAGGAACAGTATGTAGGTTTGTGGCCAAAACGGGTGCTGCAATCACTTGCACCACTTACAATCACTGAAGGAAAAGCAGCCACCTTAGGCATCACCATGGGCACTTAGAGGGAGTAAAATGGGGTGGCGGAGAGATGTGGAAGGCTGGGGTAAAGTGAGTGGAGCTCCAGGACGGGGGCCGCGAGTCCGCGGTGATAGTGGCCGATCAGGAGTGCTGCTTCCTGGCCAAGGCCGGCGGGTAGCACCAGATGTCCGCCTGGTGGTCCAAAATTTCAAAGTGTTACAGTGAATGAAAAGCAGCCACCTTGGGCATCACCATGGAAATTAAATGTACTGGCAGACAGCTGCGGAGAGACGGAGTAAAGTGAGCTGAGCTCCAGGGCGGTGGACTGGGGTATGTGGTGATAGTGCTGCTGCCCATCCGCTCTCAGCCGTCTCCATCTTTCAAAGACATCTCCTATACAAATCCTTGTTTTATTTCAGACTTTGTCACAGCGTATTTCGGATTCATAACGAGGTCTTTTAGGTTTCGTAATGTTAGATGTAGCAGCAGCTGTGGTAACTAGAGCACAGCTGGCAAACCGGATGCTGACACACTACTAACTTGGTGATTGGGAGATAGGTGGAGGGTGGCACATCAGACCAAAACATAACAACATCAGTTTAGGGCTGCTTACTTACTTAACTTAGCTTTTTAAATGAGAATCCTGGCTGGACTACTGTTGTCAGAGATATAAGTATTTGAAATGAACATGATTTCTTAATGTCTGGTGACATATCAGGGACTTTAATACATTTCTTACATTGTACCTTTAATTGTGATCAATTACAATTTTAAAATTTAACATTTTTTCAGATAATTTAAATCAAATCCAAAGGCCATTGTATTACTCCACTCGGTGCTTAACAAATTTACAACAACAGTCGTCAAAGTATCAAGACATAAATAATTCAATTTTTTTTAAAAAAATCATTCATATTTACAGTTATTTCAATCAGTTGACTCACAGTTATTGCACAGTTATTGATTTACAGTTTGATGTATTCCTGTTGTTGAAATTTTGCATTCACCACATATTGAATTATATTAGTAGATGTAGACACAGCCTAAGTTCTGTTAAAATCTGCTGTTGTTTATCTCTTATTCTGTGGTTTCTTTACCTAGTATGCTGCTGTCTGTTCATTTTATCTACAGTATCTTATGATGTTACAAACAAAAACACTTGCTTAGGTTTAACCTACACTCAGGTAGGTTTAGGAACATCATAGTTGGGCTTAAAATGAGTAAAACTTAACACTGAGAAACACAATGTTGGTTCTAATGTTATTTTTATTATTAACTCTTTGAGTGCCAGCCATTTTATAAAACCGATAAGTACCTTGTTCCAGCATTTTTGCCCATTTTCATGATACACAGAATATTTTTTACTTTGACTCTGAAAACACCGGATAGCTCAAATGAAAGAAGAGACTCTTTATTTCATTGTGAAAAAAACTTTTGTTTTTATCTTGTTCCATTCTTGTTTTATCAGAGGTAGAGTAGAGGCCACTTTCACCAAAATCACCACTTTTTGTCCAGATTCTGTTTGTTTTGCTCTCTAATCTCAATCATCTCCACTTCCTGCTTTGATCTCTGTGGTGTATACCATCTCTTTATGTTCTGTCTACAAATCCCAGAAGCCCCAATATTACTCACCGGCTGTGTGAGAGCGCCCTCTTGTGTGTGCTGCCGAAAAACCACTTTGACATATATATACTGTACATCAATGGCACTCAATGAGTTAATTAAATGATAAAACTGTGTGATAGGTAATTCTCTTTTTCTTTGTGTCCTCAACCACAGGAGCTCTGAAGGTCAGGTTGGCATCATAGCTAGGCTACCTACAGTTAGCATTTAGGGCCAGAGGCCAGTAGCCAATCAGTGGTGGTTTAGGGGGGGGTCTGGGTAGAGAACAGATCAAACAGCTGGAACAGGTCGACAGTTCAAAACAAGAGTCCTGAAGAGACTAGCATAGATGCTACAGTAGCATCGGTTCCTCACTGAAATAAAAGTGTTTTTATAGTTTGATTTTGATTTTGAAAGTGCGTGCCCTTTTCCAGACAGTTTCCTTTACACAGATTGTACAATGGACATCATCTTTATGAGCAGAAAAAGGGATCTATATTCTCTGAAGCTTTAGTTGTGAGCGCATTTAACTGTGGAAGTGACTTGAGAACGGCTTACACTGTTTAATTTCAAGGAATCCAATTAAAGTCCAGTTTTCAATATGTTTATTTAAGATGAGCTTCCTCTTCAATAGTATAAAACATGTCAGTAATTAACCTGTAAATTGTACATTATGAGATGTGTAACATGCTAAGATTATTCTGATCCCGCTGATCTTTTTTGGCTTTTGACTACCTTGGAATCTCAGTGATTTTATTTTATTTTATTATTTTACATCATGTAATTTTATTTATTTGTTTACTATATTTTATATAATTAATTTAATTTTATTATATATATATATATATATATATATATATATATATATATATATATATATATATATATATATATGGTTCTATGCAGTGTTTTCGCTGTTCCTAGGACTGCTATATATAAATATATATATACATATATATGCACACACTAAAAGCACTGTGTTTCAGCCCTGCCGGTGTTTCAGCCCTGCCGGATGAAAGGACAAATGAACTCCAGGACCTGCACTGTATCCTGACCGCATTGTATCCACTTGAGCACATGATCGTTGTCTGCTAATGATATTAATGTGATCAGTTCACGAACAGATGTGAAATCTACGGTATATTAATCCACACTGAGAATATGCGAAAAATTCAGCTATAGACTATAAAACATGCAGGCAGGTTGTTGAGGTCGGTGCCGTATCCATGCGTAAATACGCAGCGCACCAGGCACTGCAGCTGAAGGACAAATTACACCAGACTGCCCTCCAGACGTTAGTACCTGATATCTGTGAAATGTGGCAGGTTTGGACGGTCGATTTGTGTGTGTGTGTGTGTGTGTGTGTGTGTTTTGCGCCCTGATGCATTTTTGGGTGCGGTAAACTATCTCATATGGACATGCAGATGTGGAATATGTGTACAAATTATGATAAGTGATAGTCGTGATTATTCACACTCGTTATTCCTCCTAACGTTAGCCTACTTATTTTTTCATTATTGTTATTTTTCTTCTGTCAGATTTTCAGTGCTTCACTTTTGCCATAGCTTTGAGTCCACAGAGCTTTCACAAAACATAAATAATATGTATATGTATACATTTTAATAACTCCCTGCTTATTGTAATATTAATTAGACTGTCACGGCTGGATGTGTGAGTGGTCGGTCACTACGAAGACTGTTACGAGTGGGTCAGCTCGATCGTACAGTTCCTTCTTAGTGAAAGAGCCTCTTAGCGCTACGTGCCCTCTGGGAAACGCATTCTTCTTTCATGGGAGCCCTAAGAGTGTTCCTACTACACTCTTAGCGCTACGAGCCTCTTAACTGAATTTGGGAAACGCGGCCATTGACAGTAAAATGAAAAACGGGCATTGTCACTGTCGTTAATAAATGTCAGATAACTAGATAACTGATTACATCTATGCATCTAAAATAGAAATAGATAATTAGATAGACTTCAATTCAACCATCATTACAGACCTTTACCGTCATTAATTTTGTGCCGCTACGTCCAGTTCACTTAATCAGCAGATGGACATGAGCTTATTTAACAAAGTTAAAATTGCACCATCATACTCTGTTATTCCATTTATTGATTATTACATAAATTTTAAAATATTCTCTCTTTCAGAAATGTCATTCAGTGCTACAGCATGTAATCATGCGCCCAACCAATGTCACAGATGTGAATATTGACTCTTCTATAGCTATGTGATACAAAAGAGTATTTAATTATTAACTGAGACGAGGAAATAACACATTTTCAGACATCTGTATAAAACTCATCTAGTAAGAGTGCTGTTTCTTTTGCCTGATACCTCTATAGCCTACAATGCCAGACATGTTTCATTGTTATATGTTGTTTTCTATCCAGCAGTTGACTCCGATGTGGGGCTGAGAGAGCCACATCTACTGGTTTGAAAAGCTGTCTTCCTCCACCAGTCCCTAAAAGGAAGCACTGTTCCTGATGTCCTCCTCATCCTTCGTTCTCAAGTGGGCTGTAAAGTTGATGTTACCATAAAACCACTTACATTCCAGCTTCTTCTGATTGAAGGACAGACTAGCTTTATCAGGCTTTATTATTCTATGGCCTTATTATTAGAGTAAATAATGTGTCTTTGGCTTTATCTTTTTAAAAAATAATTCTTAAACAGCTGGAAGCACATGTTCACCAAGGAGAAAATGTGACTCTGTAATATAGATGCGTACTGCTGTACTACTTTACAAGGTATACAAACTGCAATGTGTTCACTGAATTCAATTCACTGAATCTAACGAGACAGTTGTTTTCAATACCCTTAAAGGACATAAGGACGCACAAGAAAAACACAATGCAATATATATCCTGTCTTGGCAACATTTTAGAAGAATTTCAATGAATTATTGTGTTGATTAAAGCTAACAGAGAAATAGCCTTGTAATTAGCAATTCTGGTAAGACTCCATCAATGTGTTCTTTTGTGATTACAATACTGAACATGTTGCAATTCTTTAATGAAAATCAGAAATGCATCATAGAAAACATCAACAAACGCAAGCGCTTTATAAAAACATTTTTTCCGTACAGTAGAATTTTTTTAAACTACACTGAGAGGCATTAAAAATGCAACATTGTATTTTTTTTCGATATTAATGTGAATTTTCATAATTTATTGGGTGACTTCACTTGGTATGATACTGAACATGAATGAACAAAAGCAACAATAGAAAAATGAATCGACATGGATTACAAATATCAGTATCTTGTGTGATCGTTGTGGCATAGACATGATGAGCACGTTGATTTCGGCCACTGGAATCGCTTCCCACTCTTCCAAGAGTGCAGTACGGAGATCAGCAACCGTCACCGGCAGTGGAATACGACGCCGTACACGGCGATCCAGGTTGTCCCGAAGGTGTTCAATCGGATTCATATCCGGGGAATAAGGAGGCCAGTCCATAACCTGCACGTTATGTCTGTGCATAACGTGCCTGCAGGCGTGAGATAGTGCATCTGTGGACGCCAAAATGCCTGGCTACCCTCGCTTCGGTCATTCCGGATCTCAGCATACCGATGGCCTGCTCCCTCATGTTTGCTGCTAAGCGTGGCATGGTGACCGTCTGTGACAGCTTGCATTTTTCCTCCAGGTTTTTAAAGCCTTGACCAGTTGAGCTCAAATCACCAAAAGAACTCATTGGAAGCTTTCAAACAATGTCCTAACGAATCACACATGCAAAAACAGGGATTGGTACCATCTGCCACGTTAATTTATTGTTTGAGCTGAAAAATGTGGCTCCATAGTTTCAATAGCCACGAGTGGTAGTAAACAAAACATTCTTTTACAGTTGTATCCAATTTTATTTTACATTGACTTTGTTGCGTTTTTAATGCCTCTTAGTATATTTACAATTTGAAACAGTTACATCCAAAGTGGGAATGGACCGTGTCAGAGACCATGAGGCAGTAAGACTGGGGATGATGCAGGAGGGAACAGGAAAGGGTGTAGGGAAAGAGGAAGAGCATAGCCGGTTATATTGAACAGTGTTATGACTGATGTGGAGAAAATATTGATCAGTCAATGGTTGGACGATGGATGCACCCAGGAAGTTGATTAAAGAAGTAACATTTATTGTAGATTCAGGTATCAGGAGGAATATGAACTTTATCGAGTACAAGTCAGTCTTGAGTCTTGATCAGTCTTGAGTCCGCCACATATTCCTACCTTCCCCTATGGTGCTCAGCCTTATGAACTACACCCATTTAAGTACAAGTATCTTTCCTTACATTACTCTTGAGTAGCGTTACAGTCAGGGCATGCACATTGTAAGCTCTGAACAAACAGTAGGGCCTGTTGTCTTGCTGACGCTCAGCCATTCGTCTCATCGAAGGGCCAACGCTGGCAGACTCCTCTGACCTTGATTGCCTAGTCAGCTCAGAGATACACTATATTGCCAAAAGCATTCGCTCACCTGCCTTGACTCACATATGAACTTGAGTGACATCCCATTCCTAATCCATAGGGTTCAATATGACGTCGGTCCACCCTTTGCAGCTATAACAGCTTCAACTCTTCTGGGAAGGCTGTCCACAAGGTTTAGGAGTGTGTTTATGGGAATTTTTGACCATTCTTCCAGAAGCGTATTTGTGGAATTAATGGAATAACAGAGTATGATGGTGCAACTTTAACTTTGTTCTGTTGATTAAATGAACTGAATGTAGAAGCACAAAATTAATAACGGTAAAGGTCTGTAAAGGTCGTTGAATTGAAGTTTATCTAGTAGTTATCTGACGTTTATTACCGACAGTGACAATGCTCGTTTTTCATTTTACTGTTCACTAAGTGAGGAGTTAAAGTGATAGTTTAGAATTTTGGACATAGAGCCTCATTTCCAAGTGAGCCGGCGTGTTGGCGATGTGTGGAGACAGATTTCAAACAATTTTATTCAGTCCTTCTAGTTGCAGAGTTCACTGGTGCCAGGCTAACGCTGATGAAGAGCAGAGGCCGCTGACGTCACTCTACTGTGCCACTTGGGATTGCAAATCAAATTGATTTTTGGACCACTTTTTGCAGGGAGCGGGCATGAAAATGAAAAATCAGTTTTTTTACTTGTGTAACAAAATGGGCAGTGTTGAAGAAAAAATGAAAATGCAGTCTGGATGATTTATTACTAATTTTATTTCTGAGTCAAATAATGCAGCTCTGACCTTATGCATTTTAATTTTCAAATTTGACATTTCAAATTAAATTTTGGTACCTATTTGCTGGGCCATCTTTTGAAAATGAAATCTTAAATGTCATTTTCTTTATCATTTTAATTAAGTAACAAAATGAGCAGTCTTGAAAAAGAAAATGAAAATGCAATCCAGATGATTTATTACTAATTTTATTTATGAGTCAAAAAATGCAGCTATATTTTGAAAATAAAAATTCAGCTGAATTTCTGTGAGCATTTCTGTTAATGCATTTTAATTTGAATTAATTAATTAATTCAGGACATCAAGAACTTCTTCCAGAAAGCCCTCCACCACCAGACCCTCTTTTACCTCACAGACCCGATCCACCACCACACCCCATTCCACACCCTCTGATCCTTGCCCTTCCACCCAGAATCAAGCAGCGGAGCTTGGGAGCCTACTCTGTCACTGCCCCCACCCTCTGTCCATCATCAGTCAGCTCTGCACTGACCTCCCCTCTCATTCTGTCTGTTTTAATTTGTGCTTTTGTAAAGTTAGGTCTTTGACTTTATAGATAAAATGTCTAATTATTTTTTATTATTATGAACTCTCTCCAGGGGAAACTGGATAGGAGAGGCTCCATACAGAGTGGGGATTCCCTGTTCAAGTGAAGAGTAAGGAGGATGCTGGATATGGTTCTATTGACTGTAACTGGATTCTGGATATGGAAATGACTATTTGTTAAACTGCTCGAGAAAAAAAATACCACAACATTTAAATGAAAATCAAAATTATTGAATGACATGTTTTAAAATAGCAGTAAAGACATTACCTTTAGTTATTTTTTATGTCTGGGTATGCATGACATGGCACAGTTTGGTAGCCTGACTTTACATGTCTCTTTATACTGTAGCAGATTTTAATGAATTATGACACATATTGCACATTTATAAAATAATTATATTGATCTATTATCTAGTTCTAGTAGAAACCCAAAGCAATGTTTTTTTTTTTAGAAGATAATACATTTGTTATGCTATTAGCAGTAAGTGGTGCTTACATTTTTATTAACCACTATACACCACAAAGTCAGTTTCCTGGTACCAACGGTTATTGTTATTGTGCAGTTTTGAGCTGTAAATAATCTATTATGTCTGCAAATGGGTGATGTAGGGCAAAATACTATAATTATTAAACAACTGCAAAATATGTTGTAAGTCCTTATGTGTCTGGAAATGGTACTCATATAGAATAAACATTTTAAACAGTAGCACTGATGTATATATCCTAAGGTGCTGAGATAAAAATCTGTCACTGTGTGGTGCACTTCTTTTTACAACAGCATTAATGGTGAACAAACACAATCTATAGAAAGACTAAACCTAGTCAAGTCAGTTTTGTTTGCTTTAATGTTTGTTTTGCCCAAATTTGCTTTAATGGTTAATCCTCCAGTATGTGCAAGCTCTTTAATTTAAAGTATATCCTTATATATCCAATGTGATTATTGTTTCCATGGATTTACTTTACTTTTAATTTACAAAAAAAAAAATAAAAAAAAATAAATTTCTTGAATTGTTGCAGGGGTTACATTTTTGCATTGCAAAATGTGTTTCTTGCAGTTTTGTTTTAAAACTTGTATAAGGAATCGTATGACTTCAGGACATATCATAGTAAAAAGACTTCATGGTTGAGGGAAGGAATTTCCCTGCCTTCCTAGAATCAACTAATTCACACATTATTAGCATGAGCAAGGTCTTTCAGTAAACAATAATCGCTTAATCGGGACAACCGTGTAGACGACACAAAACGATCATGATGAGCATCATAATCATCATGATATCATCAGCTTTTTAAGTTTCTAAGAACACATTATGTCACTGCAGTTTTAATTTAAATGCAGAATGTTTGAAATAAAACTGTGATACTTTGCTAATGGATTTAGCATCTGGTTTGTGTGTCTAAATCCATACATGTGGTTCTTTTGGCTCATGGGATGATGTTAAATACTCAGAATCTAAAATCAAAGTTTCTTCAAAAGCAAGAGTAACCTACTGTTTGTACATTGCAGAGCAGTCTTTGAGGATGTCAAGAACCATTCATGTATTGCAAACTGTTTGTGTTATAATCTACATAGTGTGCACAGTTTATTCCCCCTTTCTATGTCACATTTTAGATTGTATCTATGCTTTCATGAACAAATCAAATCAAATGGGATTGACCTTTGTTAATGATCAAAGTGCTGTGGCCTTCCTTTACCTGTACTAGTAAAATTGTGACACTAGATGGAGGCAACAAGCCATCTGGATTCAAACCAGACCAGGCCTGGACCTTCAGTGAACCAGGACGACACTACACCCTGGATAATTCATCCATGTCATCCACAGAAGCACTCAGACTGTTTGTTTTACTCAGTAATCTGCCTCAAAATGTTAGTTTGGGGTCAGAGTGTTGTCTTTTTTATGTGAAGGTGTTTTCCTGTTTGACCAGGTGGTGGTGCTGTTGCCTCTGTGGATAAACAGTTTGATAAAACAAGCATCAGGCTTTCTGGAGGGTTTTCATGAAAGCAGCTCTGAGAATGAAGATGTAGTCAATACCACTGATGATGAGGAATTGTTTTTGTGCCATTTGTCACTCGGATCATTTAAAAGAAGAATTGAAGCGTGAAAATCAAAGTCAGAGAAGGGTTTTTAGGTCCAAATTTCCAATTTAGAAATGCAGACGACAGGGTGGAAAAGAATCACAAAGACAGGAAGCAAAAGACAAGACAAAATAAAATAGGAAATGTCAGTGTGAGACAAAACTGAAGACAGCAGATGACACAAAATCAAAGAAAATGGCCATGCTGAAATATATAGATGACATTCTCTATAATATGTGCATGTAAATTTCCATCCATCCATTTTCTACTGCTTATCCTCACATAGGGTCAAGGGGGGCTGGAGCCTATCCCAGCTGTCTTAGGGTGAAAGGCAGGGTACACCCTGGACCGGGCCAGGAATCAAACCCGGTACCTACTTGCTGTGAGGCAACAGTGCCAACCACTACACCATGTAAATTTCAGAAATGGCAAAAATATATTTATTAATGTCAATAATATGTACCGAAAGCTATACAAGCAATGCGATTTTACTACATGGCTTATGGTTTCATAGGGATGTTAAAGAGAAGTTAATAACACCCACGCATTTAATGGTTAAATGGCATGCTTGTTTCTCCACTCTGTAAACTTCAGTTGCGTATGAACACTGCACTGACCATTTCTGCTCCCAGCTGAATATAACACTGAATATTAGGCCACATTAGGTCAACACAGAAGAAATAATTTCATGTGCAGCAGAGCAGGACTACCGTAAATTGAACTGGCCAACACTGCTTTTCTTCCCCGTGTGGTATAAATGCACCTTCAATTGCATTAAAGTGAGGAAGAAGGGTCGTTATGGATGATTCTCTGCGGATACACCACCAGCTAACACTAATACAGCCTGGCTCTGTTGCTTCAGAGTACAACCCCCTGCTCTCCTGTGCTCTCTGGCCTCAGTCAGAAAAAATGCACAAAATGTACATGTTATAATAAGGTGTATAACAAAGTTCAAGTAAGGTCTGTGGAGACTTGCTTAGCTGTTAGCATCCCTCTGATTAGCTGCACTAGCGTTAGCTTAGCTCATAGCTGCTAGCTCAAACAAGAAGTACTTCTCTGATATTTTAATTCTGTTTTTCACATGGTTTATATTACATTCGATGTCTCCACTGAGCCGTCTGGGAGTTTTTCAAAATAAAACCAACCATTCAGAAGGGTATTGTTTTTGTTCTTCTCCACGACTGCAGCAGGAAGCAGGAAGCTGCTAATAAGGGAGCGATGAAGAGATAAAATGACACGATTTAAAAAAATAAATGTGTTATGCTTTGAGTTTAATCTAATCACTTTTAATTTAATGCTGACAGCCCTACTTTGAACATAACTCAGACTGTGACGAAGCACTAAATCCTAAAGAAACAATAAAGTCAGTCAAGTCAATAATATCTAATGCACTAATCTTTCTCCAGCTGTATCCTTGGTTTCACAGCCATTTGAGTGGGAAGGTTGTATGGACATTATCTTTATTAAGCTGACTGATGTGAGCTGTGCAAAATACTGTGGACCAATGGACTTGTTTACTTGCATGGCACTGCCTTGTTATTGGTCCTCTGGAGTGAGAGAAGAAACCCATGAGGCTCATGATTCATGAGTTCTTTGTCCCTGGTGTCAAAGACAGACAACAGTCTGAATTTGAGTCTAAATGTCTCATGGGTTCATGTTGAGTCTTGCTCAGACTTGCAGAGACTAATTTAGTCCATGCTCATTTTCACTTATTCATCAGTGGCTGTCTCATGTCAGAACTCCTCATCAGGGTTTGGGGTAACGTGTTAAAAAAAAGTAGCTTGTTACTGTTAACTCAGTAATCAGGTTACAGTTACTAACCAAAAATTATGTTTGTACTTGTGTTTCTTTATGCCGTTCAACTATTTGAGGACAGAGAATCAAACCAAATGTCTCTTTTCCTGTTTGATCATCTTTCATCATGACTTTGTCTTTAGAACTCAAGCTCATGGACGAGGAAAGAAACAAAGATGGAGGAGCTGGTTAAGACGTCTTTAGAGGGTGGAAATATAAACAGTAAACAGTATAAACAATGAGACAGTAAAGAAGAGAGAAGACTTTTACTGTGAAGGGCTGTTTGGACTGATGTTCACTACTTCCTGTCAGCTTTGAGATATGAAAGAGCAGACAACAGAGATCTGACGACTGTCCTCCTTTTATTACAATAAAAACCTTTACTTTGAAATTATTATTACAACTTCTGGTTATTTTTTGACAATGACTATAAAATGTGAAATTGATCCACAAGATGTACTGAATATCCCCAACAATAATTCTGATCACAAAGATGCTCTAATACACTCATTTGGTGAGAGAATAAGATAAACAAAAAAGCTATAATTCTAGCATGAATTGTGACAGAGACTGGGCCCTTGATTTAAGATTTAGGTAATAATATTATAATATTACAAAACTAGCAGCTCTGTCTCCTGCATGCTTTCCTCCCTAATAAGACACCTTTGGTGAAACTCAGTATGTGTCCAGACTCCAGGATGCTTGTCACAAAAAGCTACATCACATATGTATGCAAAATTATATTCCATTCAAAGCTATACAGCCCATCTGCTAAGAGAGCTAGCAAAATTTGAAAATGGCACCTCCTCTATGACTCCTCTATTCCTACAGAGGAGTGTGCTATTTCCTGCAACGTTGAAACGTGATGCCAGGCAGAAGGGTGTGTAGTCAGGAGGAGACATGAAGGCATCTGATTGTTTTTTTCCATTGGGATCGAATGGCAGTTTATGGGTCCGAGTTTTTACAGTCCTATGGCTGCCACAGAGGTCTGATTCTTTTCTTTCCTTTTTCTGAACACAAGGGTGGAAGGACCATTTCACCCAGTCGAACAAAACATGCTTCTGAATAGGACTGCCAACTATAGCTTTAAATTTTTGATTTTGGACCGCATTTATTGTTTTCCTTAACATCCATAAAGACATTTTGGTGCAGAAACATTCACCAGAATGCAGGAAATAAAGTGTCTGACTCTCAGCATTTCCTGGAAGAAAACCACCAGACCTGCTTCAGGTGGAAATTAAACCTACGTCCTTGAGTATTCTCTAATGATGATGATGATGATGATGTAATAGATAGATAGATAGATAGATAACTTTATTTATCCCCGAAGGGAAATTAAGTTGTCACAGTAGTCCGGTGCAAATACAATAAGAAATGCAATAACACAAAATACTTAAGTAGAGAAACTAGGAATAAAAAAGAGATAAAATATGAATAAAAATATGAATAAAAATACAAATACAAAGTGGGACAAGGCTTATAGAAAAGCACAAGTTAAATAAGCAAATAAGCGAATAAAGTGCAGTGGCGAGGTGATGGTATAATACTGATGGTATGATGGTAATGTTACTGACAATAACAGTGTATAATGACGGTATAACAGTATATAGTAGTAATAATAATATATAATTAATAATATATAATTAACAGTTAGTGATAATAATAATAGTATAACAGTATATAATAACAACAGTATATAGTACTCATGGGAGCAGCAACAGTATATCATAATAATAGTAATAACAGTAATAATAATAATAATAATAATATATACACATAAAAACGTGTCATATATTTAGCCTTACACACAAGACAAGGCATGATCTATGAAATAGGATGTGGTTAACGATACAATTATTGTATGAATATGATATATATATATATATATATATATATATATATATATATATATATATATATATATATATATATATATATATATATGTTGTTTATGTTGTTGATGTCGAAAAACCTCCAACCGACAAACTATTTAGTTTATGCCATAAAACTACTTGGATAGGTTTAGGAAAGAAAGGCTCACGGTACACACCATATTTTTGTGTGTCCACCATGACACACAATATCTGATTCGTCTTTCCATGTATGTTGTTGCCATGGTGGCGGTACATCATTTTAACGGATTATGTGTACAACCACGTAATGCACTGTTAAGAGGCTGTGGTCATTTCACATGTTTTTGTGAGATCAGGCTGGAAACTAATGACATGTCCATCAGCCTCAGCTGTACTTTAGTGCTCAACACAAAGTGGCTGGGGGTTACCGAGGTTTAGGTGGAGGGAAAGCATTGACATGGCTGATGTTAAAGGGCTATGCCACCTATTTTCAACTTTATTCCTGAGGTATGGTGAGCACATGCACAGGGCTGACATTTTTGCACTGTTTTCCCTGTATTCCATGTCTTTAAATGTCTTTCTGATTCCAGCTGCAAAATAAATCTGGACCAGAGGTGTACACAATCTCAGCAGAGTAAGCCTGATTGATCATCTTCATCAGTTCTTCAGATCATCATATCAATAAGTGTCTGATCAATGATGTCAGATGAAAACCAACCAACCAGAGTTGGTCTCTGAGACCACAGTCTTCATGGTGTTGACTGGTCTGCCGTCAGCTGACACCATTTAATAAGAGCTGGAGTTAACTTTTTCATTTAGTTTCATCCTCAGCTCTGTGGACACTTGATCACTGCTAAATAGTAGCTTTAGCCTGTTAGCTATTCGCTAATGGTGGACAAATGAAGCTTCATGAAGCACTTGTGATGTTTTTTGACTCCTCTAGATGGTGCTCTTGGTTTAAAGAAAAAGGGTAGTGTAATGGAAAATTACTAAATTTCCATTGCATCTTTAAAACATCCCTATGATTAGCTGCACTAACATTAGCTTATATATATATATGTATATATATATATATATATATATATATATATATATATATATACATATATATATACCACGTAATATATATATATATATATATGTGTGTGTCATTCATAAAGTTCTCAGTCATTATTATCACACATTGCATTTTAACTCTTTGAGTGCCATTGACGTAATACAATGTCAAAGTGTTTTTTTTGTTTTTTTTTTTGCAGCTGGTCACTGATCACAGTTTGCCGCAGGTTGCTCTACTCTCCTCCACACAAAACAAGAATGGAACAAGGTAAAAAAAAAACCAACATATGTTTTTCATTATGAAATAGCTCATTATTCTTTCATTTGAGCTTCTCTGTTTTTTCAGAGACATGGTACAAAATATTCTGTGGGTCTAGAAAAATGACTGAAAAATGGGCAAAAAACTCTGGCACAAGGCACTTTCGATTTAAAAAAAAAACAAAAAAAAAAACGCTGGCACTCAATGACAACTTTAATTAGTTCTCCAGAAACAGAAGTTATTAAAGCACTGAAAGTTTAATCTAATCATGATTTACATGTTCATGCTGACAACCCTCATTTATGCGCGTGGCCTAAACACAGATACAGATTTCTCACATCAGCCAAACAAACTATAACCAGGAAAACAGACCTGAGCTTTAACCAAATAGGTGTGAGAACATCCTCAGGGATTAAAGTGACTAAACCACATACACACACACAACATAACGTTGTTTCAAAACTGTCCCTTATCTATAAATTGCAGCAGAGACATTTGATGGATTTACAGTGCAGCACACACACACACACACACACACACACACACACACACACACACGCACACACACACTTCATCTTCATCTCTGCAGAAATACATCTTTGAAAAGCTTTTCTAAATGCTGTTAGGAAAATTAAATCCACCAGCCTCAAATGTGTGTTATGATGTAGGTGAACCTAATTAAATGTGTGAGCGTCACAAAAGTGTGTGTGTGCCCACGCTCATGTACTTTTTTAATTAAGTCAGTTGACACCCCTTGATAGTGTTATTGCAGAGGTGACAGAGACCTCCTGGACAGTGACTAAACACACTGTTTTCATTTTGCCGCTAATGCAGCACATGAGTGTGTGTGTGTATGTGTGTGTGTACCTTGTGTGTAGACACAGCGTTTGTGGGTGTGCGGGGATGGGGGATAATGGCTTCAGGTGTCACACCATATCGCTCTTTTTATTAGACCCTGACTGTAACAAGTAATTAACTTCCCGCCGAGAACATGTTTGTTCCTCTGTTGATGTCATAAAGAGGGGTATTAGCGAGCCACGGCTCACAATTTACTTTTCCATACCAGAGGCGAGGGAAACAATGTGTGTGTGTGTGTGTGTGTGTGTGAGAAGCTGCCATTGAGGACTTCAATTCAGTTCAGTGAAATGTGATGAAATTGATCAGTTTTTGGTACAGATAGCCTTCATTTCTCAATCATTTACTTTATGTTTTGGCTTCTTTCTCACTCATCTTGGTTTCTTTCTCACTCATCTTGCACATAAACTTGAGTGAAAGGTGTTATGACAGCAACATGCTAAATGTATATTATTCTGTCACTGAACGGTCACTAATCTGAGGGATATTCCCAAGGTGTTTATTAGATTAGCAATTTTGACATTTCAGATCCAAATTCAGATTAAATAACTGTAAATGGGCTATGATTACGATTAAAAATAAAATGAGAAGAAAAGTCCTTCCTAACGAGAGTCTTTGTTGTCCTTGACCAGCCTTTCTTTGTTTACAATACAAACAACATTGCAAAAAATAAGCCACTATTGGCTAGTCATACTCTACTCCTTGCTAATTAACTCTTAATTAGCATTGACTAGTGACTCTCAGTCAAATGTGTCCATGATGGATCATGCTAAAGTAAATGGTTGGAATAAGATAATAAATACAGATGGGTGTGTATTAAAATTTTCTTAAGTCAAATTTCAGGCTTTTATGAGGCCACAGCTGCCGTCACTAGGAGTAACTAATTTTTGTTTTGTTGCAGCTAATCAAACGGATGCTAATGGCGAACAGGCTAAAGCTACTATTTACCAGCAAACCTGCAGACCAGTCAACATCATAAAGATTCTGGTCTAACAAACCAACTCTGGTTGGCTGGATGTCACCTGACATCATTGATCAGACACTAATTGATAAAATGATCTGAGGAACTGATGGGAGATGATCAGTGGGAGAATTTTTAAACATACAATAAAATGTGATTTATTATTTTTATTGTATTATTATTACTATTATTGTATTTATTGGGGCGGCAGTAGCTGGGGGCGGTAGTAGCTCAGTCTGTAGTGACTTGGGCTGGGAATCGGAGGGTCGCCAGTTCAAGTCCAGGTCGGACCATATGTTGAGTGTTGACTGGTAGCTGGAGAGGTGCCCGTTCTTCCTCCTGGTGCCGAGGTGCCGTTGAGCAAGGCACCGAACCCCCAACTGCTCGGGGGCAGCCCCCTCACTCTGACATCTCTCCTCTAGTACATGTGCATGTGTGTTTCATAACTTGTGTATAATGTGCAACTGAAAATAAAAAAATACTAAAAGAGTATAAATTGAAATTTCCCTCATTGAGGGACTAATAAAGGAATTCTTCTTCTTACAATTAAAAAAATAGTAGTTTTACCCCAGCCATTTCCCCTCTGAAATGTGGGGTGCTTCAGGGATCCATTTTGGGCCCTCTTCTTTTTCTGCTATACATGTGGCCCCTAGGCTCTGTATTTCAGAGGCATAATGTATCATTTCATTGCTTTGTAAATGATGTTCAAATACATCTCTCTGTTCAGGTGCTGTTAAATTGTCTCTGTGTTCACCAGTCTTGGATAGAAGTTAATTGTCTCTGCACAAAAATGAGATACTGAGATCATTTTATTTGGCCCACAAAATCTTTTAGATGGATGTGACAGCACCCTTGGCACACTTAATTCTTACTGCTTTGGCTTTGCTGTCATCTTGGACAGTGACTTTAAGCTTGATAAACACATAAGATCGACAGTAAAAACAAGCTTCTTTCAGTTACGGACACTGGCAAAAGTCAAGACTTATCTCGAGTGATGGACAAATGAAGCTTCGTGAAGCACTTCTGATATTTTTTTATTAATCTACATGGCACTCTTGGTTTAAAGATGTATTGGAAATTTAATAATTTTCCATTACACTAGCCTTTTTCTTTAAACCAAGAGTGGCATCATTTCATCTCCATCACTACTTATCTTCCAAAAAAGACTTTGAAAGGGCTATTCATTGTTTTGTTACGTTACGCTTGGACTACTGTAAATCTCTGTTTGTTGGTCTTAGCCAGTCAGCACTGCACACTCTACAGGTTATCCAGAATGCAGCTGCCCACCTGCTGACTGGCAAGAAACAGTGTGAACACCTTACTCCTGTCCCTGCCTCCTTGCACTGGCTGCCTGTCAATTTAAGAATGCTGTTTAAAGTTTTATTAATCTTTTTTGAATGTTTAAATGGTCTGGTACCTTCATTTCTCAGAGCTGTTGGAAGCCTCCCACAACAACCAGGACACTCAGGTCATCTAAGCAGCTGCTCCTGGCAGTGCCTCTGTCCAGACTCTTTACTTGTGGAGACAGAGCATTCTCGGTAGCAGCCTCAAACCTGTGGACCAGCCTACCTTTCCCGGTCAGAGCTGCACAGTCCACTGAGCACTTTAAATCACTGCTAAACACCCATCTTTTTTCTTTGGCATTCAGTCCCAGCTAGACAAGTAATCTTTATCCTCTATCTTTTATTCCATGTTTTCTCTTTTATTCTTCTTTTCGTGTTTTTATTTGATATTATTTATTCTTGTATTCTTTGCCTTTTAATATTGTGTTTATTTAATTCCGTTACTGTTTTTATTTGAAGTGCATGTATGATTGTATTGTACCCTGTACAGCACTATGGTCAACTGAGGTTGTTAGAAAGGTGCTTGAGAAATAAACTTTGACTTGACTTGACCACCCTTATTTAAAACCATAAGTATTTTGAGTAGATGAAATGTCAGTAATGGCTGGGACCTCTGCAGGATCATTTCTAAGTGAACACACTCCCAAATCATCCAACACTAACACTTGGTCAGTGCATGCATCCAGTGTCTTTTCAAAAAAAAAAATTCCAGTTGCGAGTGAGACTATATACATATATATATATATATATATATCAGAGGGCTTCACAATCTGTACAGGATATGACACCCTCTGTCCTTCACAAACGAGCCTCACATTGACTAAGGGAAAAACTCCCCACAAAAAACCTTTTGACAGGGAAAAAGAAACAGAAGAAACCTCAGTAGGAGCAGCAGAGGAGGGAACCCTGTTCCAGGATGGACAGACATGCAATACATGCCATGTGTACAGAATAACAACAATGAAAACACATTAACACTCCATAGAACAACAGTTAATATATATAGAATTGTAAGAAAGTGTCCAACTCCATATGACAACAGCATATATATATATATATATATTTGTACAAAAGTGTCCAAGGGGATGCATCATCATCATCAAGCAGTCTGCAATGAAAGGCAGCCTGAGTCAGCCTTGGATCAGTCCTAACTATAAGCACTATCAAAAAGGAAAGTCTTAAGCCTACTCTTGAATAAGGGGATGGTGTCTGCCTCCCAAACTGAAAGCTCTAGCTCCCATTCTACTTTTATAAACCCTAGGAACCTCTAATAGTCCTGCATTCTGAAAGCTCAGAGTTCTAGCAGGGTTATAAGACACTATCAGCTCTTTAAGATAAGATGGTGTCTGACCATTCAGTGCCTTATAGGTGAGGAGGAGGATTTTAAATTCTATTCTAGATTTTACAGGGAGCCAGTGCAGAGAGGCTAACACAGGAGAAATATGGTCACTTTTCCTGGTTCTGGTCAGAACACGTGCTGCAGCGTTCTGGACCAGCTGGAGAGTCTTGATAGACTTATTGGGGCAGCCTGATTATAATGAATTGCAATAGTCCAGCCTAGAGGTAACAAATGCATGGAGTAATTATTCTGCATCGTTTTGAGAAAGAATATGCCTGATTTTTGCAATGTTACACAGATGGAAAAAAGCAGTTCTAGCTGTTTGTTTCATGTGGATGTTGAAGGACATATCTTGGTCAAAAATTATCCCTAGATTCCTTACAGTGGTGCTAGAGGCAGGTGCAATGCCATCTAGAAGTCATTAGATAAACTTTTTCTGAGATTTTTAGGGCCAATTAGAATAACTTCAGTTTTGTCTGAATTTAACAACAGAAAATTGTCCGTCATCCAGGTTTATATACCTACATAAAATATAGTTAGCAATCAGCCCGGAAGGTATAGTAAGGTGTAGTGAGATATAGTATACTATAGTACAGTAAGAATCGTAAGGTATGCACAGTGAATTCCCTACGCTTCACCATTTTGAACAGGAGTGAGGAATTTAAACTGAATTCACATTTTTAGACACAAATTTGAGCCAGAATTCTGGAATTCACTGAGAAGTCAGAAATGATTCCAGAGTAACAAACAACCACTAAAATACATTTTCTGTTCAGGAATGACAGGAAACAACTGCAATTTAACGTCTCAGTCAATACACAATAATAATACTGTGCTTTCATATTTTGTCAACTTTTTTGTCAAACAGTAAGTTTGAACAACAAAAAAAAATAGAATTAAATATATCATTTTGATTAAAGAGCTTATACTGGTGAATTAATCATTACAGAAACTTAAAAAAAATTTAAAAAAATAGTATGGTCATCAGTAATGCGGTTAATTTCGGACAGCGATGGCAAAAACCTGACACTGAGTGGAGGAATAATACATTTCTTAAATATATACATTCATTTATACATTCCTGAATAACCAAACAAGATTATTCTCTTCTACTTTAGAAGTGACTGTTAAAGGGACACTATGTAATTTTTTAAGTATTTTATTACCTCAAATCAATGTCTTCATTCATAAATAAACCCTGTAAAATAAGCAATGCCAACAATCTGACTCATCCTCCTGGGCGAAGAATCAGTCACCTAAACCTTGTTGGTGGATGGTGACTTTAGCACATGTTTGATTGAGTAAGCTAAGGGCATTTCATGCCATCGCCGACTACCTGCTCACACAAATGATTCTATGCAGTTTGAAATAACGTATCTCATCACCCAAATGAAAACTCAATGAATTGGTGTTTGAAAACACGTTGCTGTCAACAGCCTCTTGAATCTCGATTTTCAACCCTTACCGTAGTTCCAAACATGATGCAATGCGCGGTAAAAAATGCCTGGTGCTAGAGAAAGAATGTAATATCAAATTTAATTTAAAAAAAATACATAGAGTCTGTTTAAGTACTTTTTTAATGAGCCAGACATGTCCCTGCATACAGAACACTTAACTCGTTCTTGGTCACCATCTTGTACAGATCGTAAAGCCTCTGAGGCAAATTTGTAACTTGTGACATTAGGCTGTACAAATAAAATAGACTTGATTTGACTTGACTCAGGAAACACTGCTAAATGACTCTGAACTTAATACCTGCTCATTATGTCCTTATTAAGAACCTATTAGTCACTCTTTGTGCCTCCTCACATAAAGTAGTGTGTACTTTATGTGAGGACTTTAGCACATAAAGACTTGAACAACATTCATGATACTGTGAACATCATGTCTGGACTGCAGAGGGGATACAGGAAATGGAAAATAAATGGCATTTGACAGATTTGTTGTTCTAAATAGAGGAATAATGAAAGCAAGTAGCAGCAGCACAGGATATCAAGCTAGCTGAAGGGACTTCTGCACCAAGTGGCCTAAAAACAGCATTATGAGTTGTTGCCTGGTAACCTGAATCCATTAAATCAGTTTTGTGTGTGTGTGTGTGTGTGTGTGTGTGTGTGTGTGCATGATTTACACCGAATTATCAGGGTCAATCTACTTTTAGCACTGTCATGCACCATCATGTCTTCAAACTGTACGTGTGCATTTTTAATGAGTGATTTCCACCATTCTGTCAACACAATGCACCTTTTTAGCGCCACACGTGTGTGTGTGTGTGTGTGTGTGTGTGTGTGTTTGTGTGGGTGGGTGAGTGTGTGTAAATATATGGTCTTTGTGAGGACCAATTACAGTCTGAGTAAAGTCAGGACATTTTTGGTCACCCCTTGCTGTGTTTGAGGGTCTGTACTTGGTTTTAAGGTCAAGTGTAGAATAAGAATGGCAGGGTAGGGTAAGGTTTAGTTTTAAGTTCAAGGTTCCCCCTGGGTTTCTGTTTCAAAATTGAGCTAAGAAAATAAAAAAATGAGGGGAGGGGTTTGTGTCAGCATTGAAATTATAATAAGGATGGTTAACTCTGAGTTGGGCTATATGTGTGTTTGCTAAAAGCATAACCAATACAATATATCAAAACACACCAAAGACCAGACAACATCCAATCACCTGGTAATTGATATAGTCCTGAAAATGGACAAAACTGTACAGTATATGTGGACATGTAATAAATAGTGGAATAGAAATACATGCAGTAAATATTATATATGTTATATATTATATAATATAAACCTCTATGCTGTAATTATTTACATATCATTCCATAACCTATACTCTTTTATATGTATTACATACATGTTATCATTTCTTTATTTACTGCTTTTGCACGTCTGGTTGGAGGCAGTCTGCATTTTGTTACTTATTTACTTGTGTTTTTGACATATGATGACAATAATCAGCGCAGAATAAAAATAACAATAATGATACTAATAATATACTACTACTACTACTACTACTACTAATAATAATATACTACTATTAATACTACTACTACTAATAATAATAAGTTAAAGAAAAAACACACACAGTACTACCTTGGAATGGGGGTAAAGATTGGCAAATTATTAATTAATTATATATATGTCCATCCCAGCTGCCCTGCGATCCTCTGCATAGCAAACAGGTGAATCCAACAGTAAATTCTAACCAATCATTCCTGCTCCACTTCCTGTGTGACAGTATGTGTTCATAATGCTTCCCTCTTTCTTTTTTGTAACGGTGCCCCAGAAAAACGTTTGTGGTGTGCTCATACTGGGTTTAGCTGTTCACACATATAACTGTGTAACACACAGAAAGCTGTTGTGTGCTGCAGGCCTGTGCTCTAATAATTAGTCTTGCCATCTGTGTGTCAGAGGGTGGCAGCCATATGCTCTCTGTCTTCGTCCCTGCCTCCAGCTATGGAACTATACAGAGTGAACTGCACCCCTGCAGAGGGTTGACTCAATGTCACCATGAACTCAAGTCATTAATGTCCCATTGAGTCTGGAGAAAAGTTTTCTTCATTTATTTCATCTTCATTGAAAACTATATACTGTATCTAGAAAAGTGCGCTCTCTACCAGCTGTGCAACGATCATTGCTCTAATGCTTGAGTGAATCAGTACAAACCACAATTTTACCACAATGGGTCAGACATACACGTTTTTAGTTTACACATAAACACTACCTTTAATCTATACAGGTGTCTGCACCGGCTTAGCCAAATCTGCTCCAGCTGTTCAATCCGTTCTGCACATGTGGGGGTAACTCATTACTGTTGTCAATTTAAGTAATCACATTATATTTACTATTATATTAATCACTTTCCAACTATTTTTATAACAGGAAGACAGAGAAACAAAGCAAACGTCTCTTTTCCTGTACGAATCAGAACACACAAATTCAGTAAGTGTACACAGTAAGATCCCCACCCCACCAAATATATATATACATATATATATAAATACATATATATATATATATATATATATATATATATATATATATATATATATATACATATAGAAGGAATCCAACAAGGTCAAATAACTGAATAGAATAACAATAATAAAGAAAAACAAGTAAATAAAACTAAAATATAATGAGAATATATATATATATATATATATATATATATATATATATATATATATATATATATATATATATTCATACACGTACATACATATATATACACACAAATACAAAGTAAACTTTGACTTGACTTGACCCAAGTAAGTCAAGAAAGCCATCCAAACCTTGTCCATCTTGTCCTTCTTCTGAGAGTGAATTTGCTTTTTCAATTTAAGATGAAACATGATGTCCCTAATCCACCTACCATGAGATGGGGACTTGGAGCTCTTTCAGTTTAATAGTATTTAATAGTATAATAGGCTAATAAGATAGTAAAGGCCACAACATTGTACATATTTAATGGCCAATGACAGTCTCCAGGTCGTACACTGAATAAAGCAATCAAAGGGTGTGAATCAATAACTATATTAAAAACTACACTCAGGGAGCTGAATATTGCGAGCCAAAATGTGCTGAGGGTGGGACAAGTCCAGAACATATGCATTAAAGTTGCCAGTGCATGTTTGCACTGGTTGCATGTAGGGTCGGTACTGGGGTAAATCTTGGCCAGTTTGGCCTTGGTTAAGTGAATACGATGAACAATTTTGCATTGTATGAGGCCATATCTACTACATGGCAAAGCTGAGTGTACCTCTAGGATTGACTCCCACAGATCATTAGAGAGAAGTGTGCCTCAATCTTCCTCCCAGAGAGTCCTAATATGGGAGGTGGGCTGCAGATCTATTGTGGTTAATGTGTTGTAGATCCCTGTTATGGCACCCTTATGACTTGACTTCATGGCTAGAAGAGTATCTCGGGGTGTCTCTGGAGGTAGGTCGGGTAACCCTTTCGGACAAAGTCCCTAATCTGAAAATAGTGGAAATAATGTGATTGGGGCAGGCTGAATTTCCCTGCCACCTGAGTGAATGATGCAAATACCCCCTCAAATATACAGATCTTAAATGACTCTGATTCCATTTGTGTGCCAGGTGTGAAAAGACAGATCCGGCTGGGCTGGTGTACAGAGGTGGTTTGATACAATAGGTGCCATTAAGGAGGCCTTTTGCAGACCAAATTGCTTCCTAAACTGCGACAGAATTTGAAGTGTGTGAGCAATGACTGGGGTTTAAATATGATATATGAGATGCCAGACGTAATGGGAAGTAGCTAAGGAGTGGAAAGGAAGACCGTATGATTCTATCTTCACCCATTCAGGTAGGTGCCTGTTCAAGCGGGTTGCTATGGACAAGTGTGACAATTTTCTGAATGTTGCTAGCCCATTGATAATAAAGAAGATTAGGCATAGACATCACTCCTGAAGTTTTGAGTCTTTGTAGAAATGCCTTACTAGTCCGAGGCTGCCTGCCATCCCAGATGAAAGTAGAAAATATCTTATCAAGAAAACTAAACTTCTTTGTGGAAATACCGGGATGTTCTGGAAAATATATATGAATTTAGGAATTATATTCATTTTAAACAAGTTAATATGTCCTAACGTACGCCAGCTTGTTTGCATTTTTCAATTAATGGAGAGAAGTTAAGTTTGTATGATAGCTGAAAAGAATGGGGGACAGTGATTCCCAGGTATTTAAAGTGGTATATCACTCTCTTGAAGGGGATATTAAGAGTAGAAGGGTTCAAATGGAGAACTTAATTTTTTTGCATATTGAACAAGTACTCTGAGGGTTTTACAAACTCCTCCAGCCGAGATAGGATAGGTGGAAGCGACACTGCAGGGTTGGTAATATATAAGAGAAGAGAAGGTCATCTGCATACAATGGCAGTTTGTGCACCCTGTCACATCGCATTATCCCCTCGAAGGTGCGACACTATCTTAAGGAAACTGTGAGTGGCTCAATCACTAAGTCAAAAAGCAGCGGTGATAAGGGGCATCCCTGTCTCATTCTGCAGTACAAGGGGGATGTACAGTTGTGGTCAAAAGTTTACATACACTTGTAAAGAACATAATGTCATGGCTCTCTTGAGTTTCCAGTCATTTGTACAACTCTGATTTTTCTCTGATAGAGTGATTGGAACAGTTACTTCCTTGTCACAGAAAACATTCATGAAATTTGGTTCTTTTATGACTTTATTATGGGTCAACTGAAAATGTGACCAAATTTGCTGGGTCAAAAATACACATACAGCAACATGAATTGGCAATTTTAGTGACTTAGAAAGATGTGTTAATGAAATGAGCTTCATAGCATGGCCTCTTAACTTCTCCTGAGTGATCATGAATGACTACAGCTGGTGACTCTGAGGCCATTTAAACAGGGCTCATTGGATACAAACGCTGACAAACGTAACAATGGGAAAGTCAAATGAGCTCAGTACAGATCTGAAAAAGCGAATCATTGAGTTGAACAAGTCAGGAAAGTCACTTGGAGCATTTTCAAAGCAGCTGCAGGTCCCAAGAGCAACAGTGCAAACAATTAGCTATCACAAGCTATCACCTGCTGCTGAGAGAAAATTGGTCAGGAGGATGAAGAGTCAAATGAGAACCACCAAAAAGCAGATCTGCCAAGAATTAGAAGCTGCTGGAACACAGATGTCAGTGTCCACTGTCAAGCGTGTTTTGCATCGCCATGAGGCTGAGAGGCTGCCGTGAAAGAAAGAAGCCCTTGCTCCAAAAGCAGCACCTTAAGGCTCGACTGAAGTTGCTGATCACATGGACAAAGATAAGGCCTTCTGGAGGAAAGTTCTGTGGTCAGACAAAACAAAAATCAAGCTGTTTGGCCACGATGCCCAGCAATATGTTTAGAGGAGAAAAGGTGAGGCCTTTAACACCATGCCTACCGTCAAGCACGGTGGTGGTAGTATGATGCTGTGGGGCTGTTCTGCTGCCAATGGAACTGGTGCTTTACAGAGACTAAATGGGATAATGAAGAAGGAGGATTACTTTCAAATTCTTCAAGATATCCTAAAATCATCAGCCTGAAGGTTGGGTCTTGGGCACAGTTGGGTGTTCCAACAGGACAATGACCCCAAACACACATCAAAAGTGGTAATGGGATGGCTAAGTCAAGCTAGAATTAAGGTTTTAGAATGGCCTTCCCAAAGTCCTGACTTAAACCCCATTGAGAACATGTGGACAATGCTGAAGAAACAAGTCCATGTCAGAAAGCCAACAAATTTAACTGAACTGCACCAATTCTGGTCAAAGATTCAACCAGAAGCTTGCCAGAAGGCACCTAATTGAAGTGAAAAGGGACATGTAACCAAATATTAGCATTGCTGTATGTATATTTGTGGCCCAGCAGATTTGGTTCCATTTTCAGTTGACCCATAATAAAGTCACAAAAGAACCAAATTTCATGAATGTTTTTTGTGATATGTTTGTTTTTTTACCGGGATGAAAGCAGCTCTCCTTCGAAGCAGGTCGATGCTGAGGTCCGGGTAAAAGCTTATCTTCTGCCCCCAATATGTCAGCTGCCCTGCTCTCTACAGGATAAGCAGAGAATCAGTTCTTTGGCCCAGTAGTGACGCAGATGTGCAATCATGGCTCATGGGGGTCCATTTTGCTGTGGTGGTCTGAGGGACAGTGAGCACGGTCCACTGCAGGTTTATGAGGGAAGCTGTCCTCCTCAAAGAGCTCCACCAGGAAGGCTACTATGAAGTTGGTAGGGCTGCCCCCTTCAATTTTTCCCAGGAGACCAACTACTCTGATGTTCTGCCTTTGTGATCTTCCTCTTGGTCATCCACACGAGCACAGAGTTTATGAGCGCTCCAGTGCCGTGACCCTGCCATCCACGTCGTTTACACTGTTTTCCATCTCGTCGAATTTTATGACATGAGTTGAGACTGTGGACTGCAGTGTTGCAACTGTGCAACGAAGTTCCGACAGGATTTCGTCCTTCATATTGTCGAGCGGGCGGCACGGTGGTGTAGTGGTTAGCACTGTCACCTCAAGAAGTTACTGGGCTCTATTCCCGGCCCGGAGCCTTTCTGTGTGGAGTTTGCATGTTCTCCCCGTGTCTGCGTGGGTTCTCTCCTGGTACTCCGGCTTCCTCCCACCATCCAAAAACATGCATGAGGATTAGGTTAATTGGCTAATTTAAATTGACCGTAGGTGTGAGTGGTTGTGCCCTGCGATGAACTGGCAACTTGTCCAGGGTGTACCCTGCCTCTCGTCCTAAGACAGCTCCAGCCCCCCCGCAACTCTATGAGGACAAGCGGTACAAAATGGATGGATGGATGGATGGATGGATATTGTCTAGCATCGCCTTCAAATCTTCATGGATGAGTTTTAAGTTCAGGCTAGGGTTAGCCCTAGCTTCTATGGCTTTGCTGGAGTGGCTATCGCTAGCTGCAGTCTTTCTCTTGTGCCGGGTTTTCCGCTCTTTATGAAGTGCCCTAATTGCCAAATTTTATATTTAAGTCTTACACAGAGAAAGTGTGTCTGTGGTTTGGATAATATGATGATTTAAGCAAATAAATTTCTAAATCAGCAAGGAACACAGGAGTTTGTGTCTTCACTCCGCCATGACACCTGAAACTCCCCTAAGGAGCTTTATTTTGACGTGATCTGGTGTCTGTCCTCCTTTTATTACAAAAATTAGCTTAACTTTGAAATGATCTGGTGTCTGTCCTCTTTTTATTACAATGAGGAGCTTTACTTTGAAATGATCTGGTGTCTGTCCTCCTTTTATTACAAAAATGAGCTTAACTTTGAAATGTAGACCTGTAGACCTTGGAGAGGTTATTACAAATGTGTGGCCAATCCTTCGTCAGTGCAAGTTATTCAGCAAGAAACAAAACAAACGTTATTATGTTGTAAAACTAGAAAGAAAAGAATGCCAAGAATTTCTTTCAAGATAAAGTTTTATCTTATCTTATCTTAAGGCGGTGGCTGTGGTTCAGTGGTTGAACAGGTCGATCACCAATCGGAAGTTCGATAGTTTGATTCCTGCCAACAGAAGTCATGTGCCTCCTTGAGCAAGATACCTAACCCCAAAGTGCTCCCGTGAATGGTAATCAGTAAATGTGATATGTAGTGTCAATTTAAAGATAGCAGATATGAGGGATGGGGGGGGGCACTCATGATTTAGGTTTGGTTTTCTGTTCTGATCTCAAGACTTCCTGTCTGTATTACGACTGTCTGTAACAAATAAAGTAAATTTGCGCAAGAAAAAATTGTCACATTTCTGTAGGTCTGCTCCGCACACATCAAATAGTCAGGATCAGCAAAACTAATTGGAACTTCTTTTCTAATGACTGTGCCGGATTCCTTGTGGAAATGACGGATTTGTGAGTTACTAATTGTTGGACAGAGGCTGATAATTCTCCAGACAGTTTGACAGCATGGTCAGAGTGAAGCGCATCAATCATCATCTTTCTGTGTGGAGGTTGTATGTTCTCCTTCTGTCTGCGTGGGTTCTCTCCGAATACTCTGGCTTCCTCCCACCATCCAAAAACATGCATGGGGATGAGATAAATAACTAATTTAAATTGTCTGTCAGTGTGAATATGAGTGTGAGTGGTTCTCTATGTGCCCTGCAATGAACTGGCGACTTGTCTAGGGTGTACCCTGCATTTCACCCTGAGACAGCTGGGATAGCTCGCCCCCGCTCCACGACACTATGTAGGATAAGCAGTAGAAAATGAATGGGTGGATGGATGGATGGTAACTGAGTTCCTGTAAATGATTAACTACACATTGACGGCAAAATCAATATTATAATATGAGAATCGATTCTAGCACATAAAGGCAGTTTGAATTTATTTTGCCTGTTATGCGTCTGATTGTCTAATAATGGTTCAGCTGGGTCTCATACTTAAGGTATTACATACCCTGGGAATGAAAGCAGGCTGGCTAGTGCTTCTGTGTATCACTGCGAACATTATCATCATCATCATCATCATCATAATGCTTGCTGTTTATTTGAGCCAAACAGCAGCAGCTATGACAGCCCTCACTTATGTTCAACATGGTCACCACTTACCCATGGGTCAAGTATGCAAGAGCTTCTATTTTCATGCAGCCCAACAAGCCCCTCACTGCTTCTCTCTCACCAGTCAATTCAGCCGTTCGCAGAAATGACACTGCAAAGCAGAAAATAACAATATGGAAAAAAACAGCAACCATGCATGAACTTTGATAGTAGCTGCTCTGTTTATGTTCATTTTTGTTCTGTTTTTGAAGCGTTTCACTGTTGTTATTCAGCACCTTGGTCTGTATGCACAAATGACGATAAAAGAACTTGACTTGATCATGAATCTACAAATAACAGTAGGGCCAATGTGTATATAACAAATGATCATATGTGGCTGTTTTTCCCACCCTTTGGCTCATTTCCCTTCTTTCAGAAGAGGAGAGATGATGACACTTCACTCAAAGACAATATTAGATTAGAAAACATGGGAGGGAGCGGAAGGAAGAAATGGGCGTAGGAGGAGAGAGGTTCAAGATTTGTTTGATGTCATGCTACACCATAAAAGTACACACAAAAAGTGAAGTTTCTTTTATGTATAGCCAATGACTGCATGAATAGAAATCAGGGCATCTACAGTTCATGATTTCAACAAATCATGATTAATATGAAGGAAACTTTGTTTTGTTCATATTTAACATGTGTTATTACCTGTACTGTTCATTTAAGAGCTGTCAGTTTATAATATCATCAGTGGTTATCAACCTTTTTAATTACCTGTATGTGTAACACAGGTTGACTCACTGGCCACTTTATTAGGTACAGATGCTCATTTTTTTGTTAACACAAAGATCCAATCAGCCAATCACATGGCTGCAACTCAACACATTTAGTCATGTACTGTTAACATGGTCAAGACAACTTGCTCAAGTATAAAGTGAGAATTGGAATGAGCAAGAAAGGGGATTTAAATTACTGTGAACGTGGTATGGTTGTTGGTACCAGATGGGCTGGTCTAAGTATTTCAGAAAGTACTGATCTACTGGGATTTTCACAACCATCTCTAGAGTTTATAGAGAATGGTCCAGAAAAGAGGAAATATCCAGTGAGCAAAATAACGTGATTATACCAGAGGTCAGTAGAGAATAACCTGACTGGTTGGAGATGATGGAAAGGCAGGGCTGCCCCCGACCAAACTGGGGCCTTAAGCGAAATTTTATTTGGAGGCCCCCCATCCCAAATGTATCACAGATATGAAATGACTGTACAACAACATGCCATTTCACCTGACTAACCTTTATTACCAATAACAAATGTAAAGGTAGTCTGGCTGTATGAGTCAAAAAAATCAAGCTTCAAAAGCCTTCTATTCTCTGCGTGTGCTGTATGAGCTGCACATCTCTCGGTAGCGGATATGCGCAAATGAATCCCCTCGCACAGAATGTGGCCCCTCATGAAGGATGAGGGCCTACGCACAGCGTGTGTTCTGAGTTTAGGGAGGGATGGCACTGTAGAAAGGCAACAGGAATTGAAAAAAACACTGGTTCCAACCATGGAATGTAGAATATCATCTGTGAAGAACAACACTGGGGCGTGGTGGTGGGTGGTGTAGTGGTTAGCACTGTCGCCTCACAGCAAGAAGGTACCGGGTTCGAATCCCGGGCCCGGGGCCTTTCTGTGTGGAGTTTGCATGTTCTCCCCGTGTCTGCGTGGGTTCTCTCCGTGTACTCCGGCTTCCTCCCACCATGCAAAAACATGCATGGGGATTAGGTTAATATGCTAATTTAAAATTGACCGTAGGTGTGAATGTGAGTGTGAGTGGTTGTTTGTCTCTATGTGCCCTGCGATGAGGTGGCGACTTGTCCAGGGTGTACCCTGCCTTCCGCCCTAAGACAGCTGGGATAGGCTCCAGCCCCCCCGCGACCCTATGGATGGAAGAACAACACTGAACCTTGAAGAAGATGGACTACAACAGCAGAAGAGCACACCTGGTGCCACTCCTGTCAGCTAAGAACAATTCACACAGGCTCATCACAACTGGACAATGGAAGATTCAAAGTGCTTTCCGATTGCAGGTCACTGTTCGTGTGGTTGACCGACTGGCTTGCAGAGCAGCTTTTTGTGTTTTTATGTATTTGTTATCTGTTTTCTGAGTTTGTAGTTATATGCTTGTGACAGTTTGTCTGTTACTCTGACCACGATGCGGTACCCCTTTCATCTTCCTGTTTTCTTTATGTAACCCTTTCGTCACTGGATAGTTAGCGTTTGCCATTAGCCACCTGCTGACATGGGACTCCATTTAGCGCTTGCCATTAGCCTCTCTGGACTAATATCTACTCTGGACTCTTTAACCGGCTGTTTGGGGAATATCCTCCCTTCACATGGATAACCAAGGACCCATAATAGTACTATTCCTGCCACACTTTATTCTGTTATGGAAAATTATGTCCATGGCAGGGATCTCCCATCTGGACACCGGAGGACCTAAATATACAGTCATCACCACAGACTAGTTTCCTGAGGAAATTCTTCACAAGCCCTCTGACTACCATGACAACGCCACTCATAAGTGCAAGGTAACCAGACGGGGAAAGAAGGAAGCTGGAATCAGAGCCAGACTAAAGAGGGAGACACATAAACAGAGTGCTCCCCCCTGTTATTCAAAATCAAAATTTATAACATAACATATCTGTCTGTTGTTTTATCAGGAATTTGCTGTCCTGGACACTACCTCCACCCCTTCTGAGTTTGAGTCCTCACACACTAGTGCTGGCACAGGCAGGGGCAGAGGGGGGAGGGGAGTAGGGTGCAGGCAGAGGTAGAGGTAGAGGGGAAGAAGTAGGACACCACAAGACTTGAACCCCAAGACCCAGCAGAAGATTCAGGATCTGCACTAACGCAGAAACACAAAGATACAAGCCAGAATACAAGCATTGGACCACAAACAAAGGGATGAGCTCTTACAAATGGTCCTTACAAGACTACCTGGCCTGATGTTTGATATTTGGACCTGCTGGAGGACCCTGATTGTCAGAGAGTCCCAGGTAGCGCTCCTGCACACACGGCCCACATGGAGCTATACATACCGGATGAAGGGGTGTTGCGAATGGTAAGGGCTGCTTGAAATGACATCTTTGCAATAGAAGATGAACAAGAGCCTGGAGTGGAGCAATAAATGAGCAGCTCATTGTTTTCTAGTGTTTACACTGAGGCTGACAGGAGCTTTTCTTTTTCCATGAAGTATATTGAAGAACAGCATTTATTGAACTTGTGGGAAAAAGAAAATGCGGCATTTTTTTCCTTATTTCACTGTAAATATATAAATATGTGACAATATTATGTATTATATATGGAGATATTGTAGAAGTAAAAAAGAAATGCTTAACACGGAGAGTCCTCTTCATCGCCGGAGAGCCTGTCGGAGAGCCTCTCCGGACACATAATATATTTTTTTTCAATAAAAACAGTTTATAGTTTCGGACTTTATCATGCCTAGTTAAGGACAGACAACGATGCTTTGGATAATTGGAAAATTCAGTCCCTTTGATTTCCTGACGGTGCAGCAAAATATTCTATGATGGTCTTCTCCAATAGGCTCGTAATTCCATCTGGTATGATGGGAGCTCCCTGTCTGGAAATCTTTCCCGTTTGCAGCTTGTGTTTTAGCTACGGTTTGTAAATAAAGTCCTTCTTGTGGAAACGTTGCCTTGTAAAACACATTTTAATTCAGAGAGTATCTTCAATTTACATGGATAATAACAGCCAATTTATTTGATGTCAGCCCAAAAAATTAGTCACGTGACATGGCTGCATTCATATAGACACAATAAGTCAGAAAATTATTATTTTTCTACTGTGTACTGTACCAACATATAGTTATGATGTGAAACTGGGTGAGCCAGGAGACAATTACTGCTCCTCCCTGTGGACAAAAAGAGGGGCTGCTAGTTTTCACCCAGGCTGTTAAAGGGGCGTTACCAGTCAGGGCTGCATTGACTACATCATTTTGGGGGATACATTAAATTCACAGAGCAGTCATGGACCAGTCACAGACCAGCCAGGAGCCTGTCAAGGGCCAGTCACAAAAACATGGGAAAAAAAAACAATGGTTCCTACTGTATGGTACTTTCAAGTTTTCACTAAAGAGTATATAAGTAACTAATAATTTCATTGAGCATACTTTATATACAAAACAGAAGTTGCACTCGATTATGCAAACAAAGTTTATTACTCTTTCACTGAAAATTAGGGGTGGACTTATCAATCTAATTATCAATAGTATTGATACCAAGCACACTGATTAAACTATTATCATAAATTAATAAATTATTATTAATTATTTTACTGGGACTCCAGAAAAATATACACTTATATAAAGATATTTTTACATATATATTATTTATTTCTTATTATTTTAATACTAATTATTCATATATTATTTTATCATAATCAATTAACTAAAGAAAATATTAATTATTCAATGATGTTGACATTTCACATAAAAAGAATCGGTATTGGTATTGGTATCTGTGATACTAGCACAGTATTTACTTGGTATTGGATCAATACCAACATTCCCAGTATCGCCCACCCCTACTGAAAATATTTGCTTTTATAAACTAAAATATGGGTACATTTAGTCCAGAGAAGCGTAAAACTTTGAACATAAACTTGAGTGTATAATTCATAAGACAAAATTCAGGAACACTCTTTTTCGTGCAGGGAAGGGGTTGGTATGGGTGGATTTTTTTAACGTTTTTCACAGTAGTGTGGGCACACTGCTGATGATATAAACTGCATGAGCTTTGAAGACACATGAAATCCTGACTGAGAAAGGAAAAGTGTAGTTTGTTCTGCAGCTGATTCAATCAAGAGGTTCCTGCTGCTTCAGCTGTGTCTGATTGTTGTTTGACAGAGTAAATGACTCTGAATCAGAGGCTGGAGACGTTAGCTGTCTTCCATAGGACTGCAGAGAATGAGAGCTAGGAGTTTAGCAGTCATTACTACAGCTGTCAAACCATTCATATTTTTAATCAAGATGAATCACATTTTTATTGTACTTATTGTACCCACTTATTGAAGACCAGAGTCTTCATGATCTTGACTGGTCTGCAGTCAGCTGACACCACTTAACAAGAACTGGAGTTAACGTCTTCATTTTGTTTCATCCTCAGGTCTGTGGACACTTGATCACTGCTAAATAGTAACTTTATCCTGTTACCTGTTAGCATCCGTCTGATTAGCTGCACTAGCATTAGCTTAGCTCATAGCTGCTATCTCAAAATGGAAGTATTTCCTTGATGTTTTAATTCAGTTGCATATTACATTTAATGTCTCCAATGAACTGTCTGGGAGTAAAACGAAACCATTCAGAAGTGTGTTGCTGGGCCTGGTCAAGGGGAGGTATACATGTGTGGTAGAGCTGTGCAATATAGATAAAATTCTATATCCCGGTATAGCCAAGTTCATATCCCGATAACGATATATATTCCGATGTAGTATTTTTTCTGATGTGTTATTACTTTCCATTGCGCTCTCCTCCGTCCCATCTGCGATGTAATCCCTTGTATGCTTTTATTCTGAATCTGGCTTTGTTTGCGCTGTAGCATACTTTTACTGTGCAGTTTGGCTGCTAATAAAGATGTGTTTTAAGCGATAATAAATCATTCACACGCAACACAACGTCCTCCATGCTGCTTTACCTCTGCTTACTTCCGAGCTACAACTTTTTTTGTTTACTTCCGAGCTACAACTGCCGCACACCTGTACTTACGGGTGACGTAAACATGCTAGCACAAATCAATAGCGCTGTTGTGGTTACAGTAGCTGTCATATTATTATGTCTATGCTTCGTACAATACACGTTTTGAACTCGCATGAACTCACATTTGGATTATCCAGCGTCATTCCGACGTTGAGTTGTACTTTACACGGCGTATCTAAACCACAACCAGAGTAACATTTATGTTAGCGTAGCAACAGAGCTAACTAAGTAGCTACATGTGAAAATTACGATATAAACAACAGAGGCTTATATCGTACAGTAGACATTTTTCTACAGCATTACGATATATATTGTAATATCGCACAGCTCTAATGTGTGGTAAAAAAACAAATTTGTCCCTATTATAGCTCTTTTTTTTAGCAAATTATGTCTAGTTTTTGGATTTGTATCTGGTTTTGAAAAATTCCTGACAAAAAAGTTATAGCCATTTGAAGACTTCATGGTGAAAGCACATATTGGAATTGGAATTTCCACAAATTTTCGAAATGTTGTAAAGATTTGAAAAATGTAAAATATGAAGTTCTTTTTTTCCATATTTTAAGTTTTATTATGTGTATTCGACATACTGTGGTGATATTTTTTCAGTTTGGGGCCTAGAGATTTTAGTCTTTTCAGCCGTTACCATGAAATTAGTGTTTATTTATATCTATTTTCAGATACTTCATACAAAATGTTTACATATTATAGATAACTATGTGAACTTTGCATGTCTCTTTTTTTGATGCGTTACCAGCAGCCATCTTACTTGTACTAAATAGCCTAGCCTATTGAAACAAGCCATCCTGAGCACATGGTTACATAACCTTTAGGATTACTGCCATGTACTGTGTTTATATTGGCCTACTATCAGGTAGGGTTTGTTCATATGCCAATTCATATTTTTGAGACTGCCATGTACTGTGTTTATATTGGATTGTCTCCCTCTAGTGATAGTTTTAAGTAATGTGTTATTCATTTATTTTTACATGCTGTTGTCTAATATTATTATAGATGCCAACACTGTCTATGCTACAGTTCTTTGCGCTAGAAACAGTCATTTGAAGTTGTAAAATCATTTAAGCACTTTCTGTGACATTCACATGAGTATTGTTTCTAAGCTGCTTAAGTTAATGTACATTATTTACACATTGTGTAAAGCTATTAGCGCATCACTTAAATTTGGTAGTGTAAGATTGGATTTATTTTTAAGATTTTATTAAGCAGAATTATTATTTTGAATTGATGGAAATTTTACACAGTATATAATTTGAATTCTGCTCTTTGATTCACATAAGGAACTATGTTGTGTGTTACACCTCATTTAGTGAAGTGGCGGAGCTATTTGTAAGAAGCTCCTGCTTCAAACTAATGCTTATGTAGTGACTTGGTTGGTGTGCTGGTGGAATCAAACAGTTTTGGACATTAAAAGACAAAGAGATGTCAACAAAGGAAGATATGCGTGAGTAACAGAGACTGGCAACATAGACATAACTGTTTTTCTGCTCCCCGCATGGATGTGAACTTCTCTTCGTGGAACGGTGGCATGCTAAAGTTGTCGACATGCTACTCTGAATGCTACGACGTCTAAGTGGATTTGCCTAGCTCACCAAAGCTAAGACTTTGAACTTTTGGTGCGCGTTTAAGAGCTGTGGCCTGTCAGACCTAACAGTGGTCGCCATGAATAACCACGAACGACCACAATAACCAGTGGAACGAACTGCCCTTCCCTCCCGCCTTGACCCATGTTATGCCACAATACTGCAAAGGGGATTTTCCTCATGTTTTTATGGGAGATGGAAAAGAAGATTTTTCAAAATGGTGCAGACGTTTTGAAGTGGCTCTGGAGGCTTCTCCTAATTATGATGAGGACAGTTTGGCTAAACTGCTATGTACACGTCTTGGTGGTGGTGTATTTAGTTACTGGGATAGCCTTCCTAATGCAACGAAATCTGACTACACTGCAGTGAAAGACAGATTAAAAGCTGTGTTTGGACAGAGTGCCTATCTGTCTACATTTCAAAGTTACATTAATGCACGCACTCGCCTGCCTGGTGAGGCCCTACCAGTTTTTGCAGCTGAAATTTGCCGACTAGTTGAAGAAGCTTTTCCCACATCTGGACAAAATGCTAAAGATGGAGAGAAATTCAGACGCTTCATTGCTGGACTTGACCCATATCTTCAGCTGCATTGTCATGAGCAGGGTGTGAAAACACTGGATTCCGCTCTTCACTTTGCACTACAGATTGAAACTGCCCATAAAGCTAGCAGGGTGGTTTCATCCACGAACACCCTGCCATGTTTTCCCCAAGCATCTGTTGCATCCCTTGCCCCTCCCTTAACACCTACTCACCTTTATGCATCAATTTCTTGCGGTATTCACTCTACTACTTCAGATGACTTCAGTAAAATGCAGAGAACACTGGAGACACTTTCAGAAAGAGTTGAGCAGCTACAACTAGAGGTGCAACGCCAGCGACAAGATACACAACGTGGCTCATCATACCACAGATCTCTTCAGCGGAGCCCCACTCCAGATAGAGGATGAAGCCGGAACCATGACTTTTCCTCAGGCAGAAACACCTACAGAGACTCTTCTTATGACCGATACTCAACTCGTGATGGCTCCTGCAGACTCCCAAGGTATGATGACAGTATGGAAGACGGGATTCCCACAGTCATTCGGGATCATCTGAGCACCATGCACGGGGCTACAGCCCATCATCCAGGCACTACACAGAGCGTGCTCGTTCTCCTGAACACCAGGAGGACAGACATCCCTCTTCTCCCTCTCATCATGCTCATCACTCTTACACTTCCATTCTCCTTCACACAGGAACAAGGTAAACTACAAGTAGTTGACAGTGAGGGCCAATTGCCAACTGCTGACATTACTCAGGCCCGTATAGACAGTAAAGCCATACCTACTGACTTTACCAGAGACATTTTATCTGAGGTTGATGTGCCAAAAAGATATGTGTCAGATGTGATTGAGGACACTGTTGTGCATGCTTTTGTTGACACTGGAGCTGACATTTCAGTCATCAGCGAAGATTTTAGGATGTCTATATCTTCTCTCTACAAAAAGCCCAACAACAATTTGTTTTGTTGTGAAACAATTTGTTCCTCTCACAGATGTTACAGGTAACCCTTTGGACTCAGTTGGCTCTATCTCTGTCAATTTAACTATTGCTCACAAGCAGATGGCACATTCCCTTCAAGTTGTCAGAAACTGCACGAAACCACTGAAAGCAGAAATCCAACGTCAGTTGGAGGAGCTCAAAGCTCAGGATATCATTGAGGACAGTGTGAGCCCTTGGGCCAGACCAGTAGTCATGGTGAAAAAAAAATGGCACATACAGATTTTGTGTTGATTTCAGAAAACTGAACTCAGTTACCATCACCGATGCACATCCTCTCCCGAGAGTCGATAATAGTTTGGACACACTCTCTGGCTCTCAGTTCTTTTCCACCATGGATATGTCAAGTGGATACTGGCAAGTTGAAATGCATCCTGCAGACAAACCTAAAACGGCATTTACAACAAGTGGTGGTCTCTACCAATTCAAAGTAATGCCCGTGGGTCTGAAAAACTCACCACCAACTTTTCAGAGACTTATGGAGCTTGTCTTAAGAGGTCTCCACTGGACAACATGTGTGATTTACCTCGATGACATAATTTGTATGGGGCGAAACTTTGACGATCATCTTCAGAATCTGACAGATATTCTCACACGATTCAGACAAACAGGGTTGAAACTAAATCCAGCAAAATGTGAGTTTTGCAAAGCTGCCGTTAAATACATGGGACACATTGTTTCATGGGACGGACTGAAACTGGACCCAGTAAACACTCACTGTATATGTGACTGGCCTGTGCCAAGATCACCAACTGAGGTAAGAGCGTTCCTGGGATTGTGCTCTTATTACAGACGCTTTGTGCACAAATATGCATTCATCGTTCATCCTCTCCACAGGCTCACACAAAAAGATGTGACTTTTGATTGGACAGAGGAATGTTCAGCTGCATTTCAGACACTAAAAGATGCACTCACTTCTCCTCCAATAATGGCATTTCCCGACTTTCATCAGCCATTCATTCTCAGTACAGATACATCTAACTATGCAGTTGGCTCAGTGCTCTCTCAAGTTCAGAATGGACAAGAACGGGTTATTGCATATGCAAGTCATGTCCTGACCCGCACTGAGAAAAAATGGTCTACATATGACAAAGAATTCTGGGCCATTGTCTGGTCTGTCAGACATTTCAAACACTACTTGAGTTGTAATCCATTTACGGTCATCGCTGATCATCGTCCACTTCTTAGCCTACGGAAAATGGATGTTAAACATGACCCCACAGGACGAGGAGGTCGTTGGGCTTTGGAGTTGGATCCTCATCAATGGACAGTGATACACAAAGAAGGAAAGAAACACACAAATGTGTTTCCCTCTCACAAAATGACTCAGTGGTTCTGGAGGAAACCGCGTCTCCCTCCAAGGATGACCACGTCTCTCCTGACAAATTTGAAATATCAACTACAGTTCCACAGGTGTGCAACCTGCCCGTGCAGCCTGTATTCTCTACCACGACAGCTCAGGTGTGCTCTTCAGAAAAAGTCACTGCTGTTCGCACAAACACAGATACAGATAGGCACACGCTTTCTATTTCAGGTAATATTTTATCTGAACAACTTTCTGATCCGGTTCTCTCAGAAGTGTGCACATGGGTACAGAACAATAAGCGACCATACCTCAGACATGTAAAAGGGAAAATGCTAAGAAAACTGTGGTGGCAGTTCCCAAAACTTGTGCTGTGTAATGACTTACTCTGTCGAAAGGCTCACATTGCACCAGGGCAGCCAATGGTGAATCAAGTGCTGATTCCCAGAGAACTCCTCTCAGAAACAATGTACATTCTCCATGGAAATCCCTGTTCTGGTCATTACAGTGTCAAGTCAAGTCAAGTTTATTTGTATAGCCCAATATCACAAATTATGAATTTGCCCCATTGGGCTTTACAATCTGTACAGGATATGACACCCTCTGTCCTTTACAAATGACCCTCGCATCGACTAAGGAAAAACTCCCCCAAAAAAAACTTTTAACAGGGAAAAAGAAACGGAAGAAACCTCAGGAAGAGCAACAGAGGAGGGATCCCTCTTCCAGGATGGACAGACGTGCAATAGATGCCATGTGTACAGAATAACAACAATGAAAACACATTAACACTACATACAACTTTGTATGGAAATGTCCAACTCAATATAACAATAGCTAATATACAGTGTGTTTATATAGAATTGTATGAGAGTGTCCAAGGGGATGAAGAGCATCATCAAGCTATCAGCAAAGGATGAGAAGCATGTCTTCCTCTCCACCACGCCAACCAGAAGAAGCCTGGGCAGCACGTCCTCCTCTCCACCACACCAACCAGAAGAAGCCTATGCAGCACGTCTTCCTCTCTCCACCACGCCAACCAGAAGAAACCTGAGCAGCACGTTTTCCACTCCACCACACCAAACAGGAGAAGCCTCCGCAAGATGACCTCGTCACCACCACGTCGCTCAGAACCAGAAGATGAAGCCTGACTGGTCTGCACAACCACTACTCCACCAGGTAGACTGGATCCATGGATACCTGTGAGATGAGAACGCACAGGGACTACGAGGCACAAAACTAATCTGCAGCATGTGTTAAAGGGAGGAAGAGTAAACACATCCTCTTCTCCACTACCCTAACAGATACAACCTGAGCAGCATCGCCTCTTCTCCATCTCACCACCATCGCGACAGACGAAGCGTGGATGACACCACCTCCTTCTCACCAAGTAGCCTCAGCTCACGGACACCTGGGAGCTGAGAGCACAGGGACTACGGGGAAGAAGATGAGTTAGTAAAATGACTTAATGGAGGCATCCAAATCATCCAAATCATCCAAATCGTGTTAGTTAGTTAGCGGAAAAAAACTGGGAAAAACACGATTCGATCTGTTTCTTCTTCGGTAGTTGCTTCAGGTCTTTCGGGTGCACTGTTGTTGATATAGCGCCTCAATAGTGGCGCAATGCTACAACTGCAGTTAAAATACGTAGCTGCCGCAGAGGGACATCAATCGCTCAATCAACACAGCTGGAGCTGTGTTGAGCAATATCAATCGCTCTGGCTAGGGGTGGTACAAAAATAGCTGGAGGCGGCCGCCACGCAAATTTAAACGCAGGAAAAACCCTGCAAATGAAGAAGAAGAGAAGCTCAGTGTGTCAGAGGAAGTCCCCCGGCAGTCTAGACCTATAGCAGCATAACTAAGGATTGATCCAAGGCAGCCTGAGTCAGCCTTGGATCAGTCCTAACTATAAGCACTATCAAAAAGGAAAGTCTTAAGCCTACTCTTGAATAAGGGGATGGTGTCTGCCTCCCGGACTGATAGAGGGAGTTGGTTCCACAGAAGAGGAGCTTGATAACTGAAAGCTCTAGCTCCCATTCTACTTTTATAAACCCTAGGAACCGCTAATAATCCTGCATTCTGAGAGCGCAGAGTTCTAGCAGGATTATAAGGCACTATTAGCTCTTTAAGATAAGATGGTGCCTGACCATTCAGTGCCTTGTAGGTGAGGAGGAGGATTTAAAATTCTATTCTAGATTTTACAGGGAGCCAGTGCAGAGAGGCTAACACAGGAGAAATATGGTCACTTTTCCTGGTTCTGGTCAGAACACGTGCTGCAGCGTTCTGGACCAGCTGGAGAGTCCTGATAGACTTATTAGGGCAGCCTGATAATAAGGAATTGCAGTAGTCCAGCCTAGAAATTACAAAAACATGGACTAATTTTTCTGCATCGTTTTGGGAGAGAATATGCCTGATTTTTGCAATGTTACGCAGATGAAAAAAAGCTGTTCTAGCTGTTTGTTTCATGTGGACGTTGAAGGACATATCTTGGTCAAAAATTATCCCTAGATTCCTTACAGTGGTGCTCGAGGCTGGTGCAAAGCCACCTAGAGTAAATAAATCATTAGAGCCAATTAGAATAACCTCAGTTTTATCTGAATTTAACAACAAGAAATTGTGCGTCATCCAAGTTTTTATATCCTGAAGACATGTTTGGAGTTTAGCTAACTGGCTGGAATCATCTGACTTAAATGACAAATATAGCTGAGTATCATTTGCATAACAGTGAAAGTTTATGGAGTGTTTTTTGATAACATTGCCTAAAGGAAGCATATATAAAGTAAATAGAATTGGCCCAAGCACAGAACCTTGGGGAACTCCATAACTGACTATGGACTGCATGGAGGACTCATCCTTTAACTCAACTCCACATTTTAGCATGGGATACTCACCTTATTTCCTTGCTCATGGCAGAGAGCTCCGTGTTCCAGCTAATGTGTTCTCTATACGCCAGTGGAACCACAGACTCCACAGAACTACGGTTCGGAACTGGTGAACCAACTTGACACCGTTTTTCAAGCTGTTCGCTCTCATCGTGAGGACCAGAGGCAAAAACGTGAGTACTACTTCAACAAACATGTCAAGTTCAAACCTTATAAGTGTGGAGATCTAGTCTGGATGGATGATCCCACTACACAGAGAAATAAACTTGACCCAAATTGGACTGGACCATACAAAGTTGTGTCATCAGATACTGAAGGACTTGTATACCACCTTTTGGACTTGAAACATCCTCAAGCTGGGTCAAAGGTTATTCATTATGATCGACTAAAGCCTTATCTGTCCACTTGGGCTACATCTTCACCATCAGAAACCCAACCTATGCTTCAGCTACCTATGGACACTCTACCAAGGTATACGTCACTGTCAGGGTCGCTCCCCATTTACTCGTGACCATCTGACGCTGGACAGGCTTCTGCTCCTGCCTGCCCCTCGGTTCCCTTGCTGCGGAGACCTTCAGGACGCTTGTCACGAGTCCACCCACAACAGAACCAAGGGACTGATGCCGCTCCTGCAATGACTCTTGGAACACATGCTGGGGGCCCCTTGTCGACACGTTCTGGACATCAGAGTGTGACCTCACAAATACGCTTTTGGAAGACTGGTCAAAAATTCCCATTAACACACTCCTAAACCTTGTGGACAGCCTTACCAGAAGAGTTAAAGCTGTTATAGCTGCAAAGGGTGGACTGACGTCATATTGAACCCTATGGATTTGGAATGAGATGTCACTTAATTTCATATGCGTGTCAAGGCAGGTGAGAAGGTGCGAATACTTTTGGCAATATAGTGTGTGTGTGTGTATATATATATGTATACCGATATATACATGTATACATATATGTATACGTGTGTGTGTGTATATATATATATATATATATATATATATATATATACAGTCATGGAAAAAATTATTAGACCACCCTTGTTTTCTTCAATTTCTTGTTAGTTTTAATGCCTGGCTCAACTAAAGGTACATTTGTTTGGACAATTATAATGATAACAACAAAAATAGCTCATGAGAGTTTAATTTAAGAACTAAGGATTATTCATTTTCCATGGTTTTCTTGATAATAACCAAAATTACTTAAATTCTTACATCAATAGCTATGGCATTGTACCGCCAAAAACACTACTTTTAAGCATTCCATGTTTTCTTTTCTGTTTGCTTTAAACACATGATACACACAAGAGTTAATACTTGATTGCATAACCATTGTTTTTGATGACTGCAGCCATGCGTCTTGGCATGCTCTCCACCAGCTTCTGACATTGTTCTGCTGTCACAGCAGCCCATTCCTGTTGGACAAATTCAAACAAATTTTCTTTGTTTTTGGGCTTGTGGTTCTCCATTTTGAGTTTGATGATTTTCCACAGGTTTTCAATTGGATTAAGATCTGGTGATTGAGCAGGCCAAGGCATGGTGCGAATGTTGTGGTTCTCCATCCAGGCTTTAACTGACCTTGCCGTGTGGCAAGGGGCATTGTCTTGTTGGAAAATCCAGTCATTTGAGGCAGGAAAGAGTTTTCCAGCTGATGGAAGAAGACTGTTTTCAAGGGTAGTCCTGTACTTGACCTGGTTCATTCGGCCTTCACACAATTGCATTTGCCCTGTTCCACTCAGACTGAAACAAGCCCAGATCATGACTGATCCACCCCCATGTTTTACTGTAGGGGCAAGACAGTCTGGGTTGTAAGCTTCTCCAGGCTTCCTCCTAACCAGTAAGTTGGCTGGAGTGGGCATCAATTCAAAATTGGATTCATCACTGAAGAGAACCTTAGCCCAATCATCAACAGTCCAATCCTTGTGGTCTCGAGCAAAGAGTAACCGGGCCTTCCTCTGCCTTTCATTGATGAAGGGCTTCTTGCGTGCTCTGTGTGACTTCAAACCAGCTTCAACAAGTCGGTTTCGAACTGTCCTTGCCGAGCAAGTCACATTTCTCGACAGTGCCCACTCATTTTTAAGGTCCCTGGAGGTCTGACGACGATTCCTGACACAGGAGCGGATGAGTGCACGGTCATCTCGTGGGGTAGAAAGACGTTTCCTGCCACGGCCAGGTAGCAATTTGGTAGTGCCATGTTCAGCTTGTTTTTTTTTGTTGTAATGAACGGCTGTCTTGGAGATCTTCAGTGTTTTCGCTACCTGTCTCTCACTCATGCCAATTTCCAGCAGTGCCAAGATGGCTGCCTTTGTTGCTTCACATAATTCTTTTGTTTTAGGCATTATGTGAGAGCTGACAACTTCTGAGTTGTGCTACGGCTTGAATGTAAGCAGGAAACCACTCTAGGCCTTTGCATGTGCAGTGCTGCTTGTGACATGAAATGGCCTCTTATATACCCTGGGAATCAATTAAGCTTAAGAATGTCAAATAGGACATAAAGTATTATGTGACCAGCTGCATTTTTTGTTGTGTTCATTGTATTATACGTTTAGTGGTACCAGATATTAGAATGAACAAGAAATTGAAGAAAACAAGGGTGGTCTAATAATTTTTTCCATGACTGTATATATACATGTAAAATATATATGTAGGTCTATGTAAAAACTAGGTGCATAAGCTTGAGTGTAATGCATAAATGGCAATCTCTCATTATCAATGTATTATAAAAGAATAACATCAGGGTACTCAATTTATTTATGTACAGTTACTTGTTCCTTATATTTGCTATGTTGTATATAATAAAGTTGTAATTGAAACCTGTTTATTTTCTTCAAGCAAAATGTGCTTTTGAGACTGTAATTTGTTTTGATCCTTTACTCAGTGGGCAATTTGATCCGTTACTTTCTTTTGCCCTTAATAAAATTTTTGGTATCGACAACCCTCATCGATACCAAAAATAGTAAAATATGTCTTTCAATATTAATTCAACCAACACATTTATTTTCCCAAACAATAATCTGGTGTACTTCAACATTTTAGACACCTTTAGAATACTCCTGCTGTGAAATGTGGATTATTCATGCCAAATACTACATTTTACAGGATTTGACACTAATGGACCCAAAACTATTTTTTACTCAGCAGAGCATGAAAGCATCATAATGTGAATCAACGGTGCCTCGTTTGGTTAAATCAGCAAGATGGGGAGATTGCTAGTCCAGTGTGCTATGCCTTGTGCAAGCAGGAAATATGAAGCTTCAAGGGCAGCTACTATTTTTATTTTCTTTTTTTTTTTTACATCATCTGTATGCAAGTTTTAGTGGCAAAACCCTATTTTGCTACAACACTACATTGCTGCAGTTTATATAGGGGTTTATCAGCTGCCATCTTGGATCCTGTTTTATTTTATTTCCAAGACCTGCAGCAACAACGCAACTCTCTGTCTGACATTTTGTTTTCAAGTTTTAATCTAGAAGAAGCACACTTAACATTAGAGAGGGTATTACTACTATTCCATCATATTCTTGAAAATGCCTGCTGTCTTTTTACTGAGCTTGATAGCGTTCCTCTGCAACTTCTTCATATCCACAAAGCAATGCGTCTTTGTCCTCACTTGTCAGACATCAGCTCATAAGTTCCCCTCATTGGATTCTGACAAAGCTGTATCAAAGTTACCTAGTCTGTACTCCTGTTACCCATGTCCATTACCAATGTATTATTATAATAACTTGGCAATTTAAATCAGAATTATTAGCCTGTCATATGTCATATCAACTGTATATTCAATGCTGATAAGCAAAATGAATGAGTGAATGATTAAATCATCCCTTTCTTTTAATCAGACTGAGGATTTTGCTATTATTGACAGTAAAATGATAATTCCATGTATAATTCCACCACCCAGTGTCAGATGTTTACCACTGATTCCCTAATTAACAGTAATGATGACTAACATTATTTAATGTTTCTATAATGGTTAATCCACCAGTATGTGCAAGCTCTTTAACAAAAATTATATCTTTAATGCTAAAGTATAATTATTGTTGTTGTTATCCAGGATTTTTCTGATTTACTGCTTTACAAAACAAGTACAAAAAAAATATCAAAGCACATTATATTTTTTTTATTTTTGACTGAGATGTTAAACTCCACTTATTTGCTGTCCTTCCTGAACAGAAAAAAAAATGTGTATAGTAGTTGATTTAGTGGTGTTTTGCATATTTTTTTAATAACCACCATTTTGTACCAAATATTTTTGTCTCTGAAAACACTAAATAGTTCAAATGAAAGAAAAGACCCTCTATTTCATCATAAAAAGGTTTGTTTTTACCTTGTTCTTGTTTTTGTTCTTGTTTTATCAGAAGTAGGGCATGGGATTTTAAATGATGTATAAATACATCGATGGCACTCAAAGAGTTAAGAAAAAAACCCAGACCAACGGCAGCATCTCATACTTGTTTAAGGTTTTGAGAAATGAATTGCAGTTTTACCCTTAATGCTCCCTTCAAATTTCTCTCCCACCACCCAGTCTTCAATTTTGATGAAAAAAACAACAAATAAATACTGAGGCGTCTCGGACAGAAGTGTAACCTTGAGGGTGCTTTCTGTATTTCAGGACTGTTGAATTGGTTCGGACACTTGTGATTGCAAACCTCGGTATTCTTTCAGTCTGAGTGTCACAAAACATCCCACCTTTAGGTGTCGATAAAACAGTGTCTGGCAGACAATACAATCCTAATCTGAGTTGGTATGAAGGTGTTTCACCGCAGGGCTGACCAACACCTGAATGGCACAAAGATGGATAAACAAAGAGACAAATCAAGCATCGCCACAGGTCTTTGTCTACTGGTCGTCACTTACAAATCAACTCCTGAGTCTCACGAAGCCTGTCTGAACTTTTTCCACTGCTGATAAAAGCACACCTACTTGCTATAGTCTGTCCTGCTAAATGTTAAATTCATGCAGCAGTGGACACAACAGACATTTTTGACCTGGACTTGGCTTGTTTCTTTGTTGTAACTAAACTAAGTTTGACACAAAGCTAAGACTAGTGGCTGCTCTGTCTTCACCGTGTCACCTAGTCTCTTCTCCCGTCTCAACAATGCTGATTTAACTATGTTAAGACTAATTGGTGAGAGGACACATTTAGGGCCTGATCAGCTCAGTCTTTGTCAGGTGAGGGTGTCTTGTGAAAATTAGTGAAGCACCAGTACCTGAAGAGTTTGTGGTGTTTGCTTTACATGGATTTTAACCAGTTTGAAATCAGGCTGTCAGCATTAATCACAATCATCATAAAATCAAGCATAATGCATATTTTTTTAACTCACATGCTTTTTTTTTGTGGCTTCAGCTCACCCTCACTAGCAGTTTCCTGCTTCTTTATGCAGTCATGGAGAAAAACTACAGCAATATGCTTCTGAATGGTTAATTACTTTGAAAAACTTAATAAGCACCTTATGTAAAAACTGAATTAAAATATCAGGGGTATCAGCAAGTCTCCACAGACCTGAGGATGAAACTAAATGGAAGGAGTTGGAATGATCAAATGCCTACAGTACATTTCTATCGCCTGAAACACTAAGCTTTGAATCAGAAGGATCCAGTATTATTTCTATGGGTTCTCAACATTTTTAGCTTGAAGAAACAAAACAAAACCCCTCATATGTCTATAAATCTGTAAATGGACTTGCAAATACATAGCTAGTTTTCTGAGTGCTTTCCACAAATATCAGCATGAACCATTCTCTCCTCACCAAAACAGTGACAGAAAGTTATACTATAATTTTTTTCATTCATTTTCCATGAAAAATGTCAACATGAAGACTCCAAAGTACAATTCCATTATTTTAACTCAAATATAATTTTTAAACCAGCCAGGATTGAAATCTTATACCCAAGTGGTTCTGTTGCGTAAACCTATCCAATTATTTTCACAGTGTTAACGTGTGTCTCTGCAAGCATGACACAAGACTGATATAAATACAGGAACGTTGATATGCAACTTTATCTTGTAGTTTGCAGAAAACGTACAACTTAATAGGAATCGTTCAGGAATGATTGTGAATCCACCTGAATGGAAATTTGTCTGGTGGTTGAAATTATAATGAATACTTGTACCTCCAGGCCCCTTTGTGGTCATGGAACCCTCAGCCATAATGGATGCTTTCAATCAGTAATAATGGATGGATTCACTTTCCGTATGCTGGTTAAGGGTGAACTGCACCACAGGAAGCTTTCACTTCGATATGTGACAAGGTTAACGCATCACACGTATTGGAGAAGCTTGCCTTCATCCATCTCTCTGAACTCTACATGACCCTTATTAAAGAGAAACACTTTACAGAGCTTCCAAGACATCGACCTGATCCACAGGCCAACACCATGGTGGGCTGTGGACGCTTCTTCTCTGGCAGGACAGGAGTAACTGTTTGTCCAATGCTTTACAGTTGACTAATAATGTCTCAAAGGGGCTGTATTTCATGGACCAGTACCGCTCACAAAAGTGAGGATTTCTCTGGTTTGAAAAATGTACTATAATATTCATAACAAATTTGTTATTTAAGCACTGAAGTCTAGATACTGGTCACTTAACAAAATCAAATGAATCTAGGGCTGTCAGTGTCATTAGATCAAAGTCAAAGCAAAACACAAAAAATGCACTTCTGAACGGGTTTGTTTTATTTTGAAAAACTCCCAGATGGCTTGATGGAGACATCAAATGTTAATATGCTCCTTGTGTAAAACTGAAATAAAATATCAGGGAAATATTTCTATTTTTAGCTAGCAGCTACAATCTAAGCTAATGCTACTGCAGCTGAACAGACGGATGCTAAAACTACTAAAGCTGCTATAGATACAGTTGGCAAGCAAGAGAACGCCCACAAAACGTCACCTCGTTTCGTACTGAGGGGGAAAACAAACCCGTTTCCACAATGCCCAGGAGCTGCTGTGTGCCCTTTTCCACAACAAATCAGATAAAAAAAATCAATATCTTCAGTTTTGTTTATTATGTCAAACCGAAGCACAGAGCCTAGTAGAAGAACCTGGCTTCAAGCGATCCACCGGGAGGATTAGCTTGGCCACCTGTGGGATCCAAAATCCAAACGTGTACTTCCGTAGTCATCAGCACTTCATTACATGTATGACAACAATGACAGTGTTAGATTGTTTCATAGTTAGTTATGAATTTTCACTTATTAGTTTTAATAGAAGTTAACTATCTACTATGTCATGCAGGCTACCTTGCTTCTGTAGCGGACACGCTGGAAGGATCCATGATTCACAGCTTTTTATTATCTTTTAAGCAGACACATGGAAGATCTACAATTCTGATTTTCTGCTTTACACCATAAGACTTTGCTTTTCTTTCCTGAACTCTGATGGCTCAAAGAGTGGCCAGCAAGTGAACCCTGGCAGGAATGTTCATTTAACCAACCTATATCTTCAGGTGTGACAAATGGACATGGAGGTAAGAATCTGGCCACCTTCATATGGAAATTAAACCAGTCAACAGGACTTGGCACTTAACACCTCACATGGAAAGGTGTCTCCAACAGAGATAGTAAACCCTAAAGGCTGGAATATACTTCTCCGACTGCGTAATACGTTATCCAACTCCGTAGCTACGGAGACCCCTCGAGCCCTCGCAGTTCTCCGTCGTGATGCATGTTGTGCAGCCCTGCGCTGAAATGCACCCCCTCGGAAAGTGAAGCAATTCGCCTTAATATTGCAGATAAAAGCAGGAGAAAATACTATTTTATGATTTAATTATTTTTGAGGGAGATAGAAGAGAACAACATTGATTGCTTTCAGTCTTTAAAACTCCTCTTCCTCTTTCTTCTCAACATAAAATCGGATAATAGCGAGCGCAAACCAACAACTTTCGGTATGTTCTGTGTAAATATACCCCAGCCATAATTACTAAATGAATTAAATAGATTTTTTGAGCAGGTTGAATGTGTTTGATTTGCTTTTCACAAGGCTAATCGATACTTTAGTTCCTGTCCTGTCTGTGCTGCTGCAGAGGAGACCTGTCTGTCAGTTTCTGTGTAGGAAGAGGGGCTGCATTTCACAGCAGGGTGTAACTAGAGGACCAATCACAGCCCTTGTCGTCTGCGTCTTCCCTTGACGGATTGATGGACAGTTAAAAAAAAATTCCTGCGTCCGGAGAGGACGGAGAGGCTCTTCGTCAGGCTCTCCGGCGACTTCAGAGGGCTCTCCGTCTCTACGTACGGCACTTTACGGAGTACTATAAATTGGCCTTAAAAGGGACCCAAAACACTTTCAATTCATTTACCTCTTTCTCCCCTGATCTCTTCCTGTCTTTTCACACACACACGAAGAAGCCCTTCCAGCCTCTTATCTGAGATGTTTTATGACTGAAGGAGGAAGGAACATCTGGAAGTCATAAACAAATCCATGGTTGAAGACATTGATTTTGTTTGAAGTGTTCTTTAAATGTAAAATTATATTATGAATGTTTAAAACTTGGTAATATGTGTAGTGAAAATAGTCCTCATGTTAAAAAGAAAAAAGGTTGATTCATTTTTAGTTTCTATAGTGTGAAGTTTCACTAAGGTCGCTTTCATACCTAACCAAGCGGACTAGGTTCGCTTGGGGGGCTGAAAGTTGCAACATTGTTGCATTTATCACTTGGTTCAGTTCTGCTTTCACACTGCAATTCCTGAACCGCACCAAACTTTCTGAGCGTCAACAGTCAGGTTTGTAATAGTGGTGGTGCAACGTTGCCATCTACATACAAGTGAATGCAACCATCACTAATGCTAACGTAGTTCATCAGTGATTAAAGCTGTTAATTTTCAAACTTTGACAATATAACGTGACAACACATCAGCACAGAGTTTAAGGGATGTGACTGTGGGTAGTTGTGATTAATTTTGTTCAAATACGTCAAATTGTGAATTTATGGGTTATGTTGTTCAGACGATTGAGCTAAGCTAGCTAACTGTTAACGGTGGTCACTCATTGTATGTTTTGGTCTAGAGTGCACGCTGTACTTGCTGTACATGCACTACGTACATTTGGTCCTGTGTTTGGTCCGGTGAGCTTTCACAATGCATACGAACTGCACCAGGGTTCACTTGCAAACGAACCAAGACCCCCGTTTTCAAGCAGACCAGAGTTCGTTTGTTTGTTCGGCACCAGAGTTCGTATGAGCTTTCACACCTGCCCAAACGAAGCAGACTATCTGAGGAAACGAAGTCTGGTTCATTTAAAGCGGACCAAACGAGGACAGTGTGAAAGCAACCTTAGTTACACACGAGTGGTCTCAGGGTAAATTTTACCATGGAGCCACATTTGTCACGTTTGCTTCAACTATTAATTATAAATGTTTTATCATGTCTTTTAATGCTAAAGTAACAATCTGTGTGGTTTATAGCTGCAAGGCAGAGATATGATTCGTACGTTTAATAAGTAAGTTAATGATTCAAACACAAGATTTAATTAATTAAACTCTACTAAGTGGGCGAGGCATCACAGGAAACCCATCTGGTGAGGTTACCAAAAGTCCTTTTGATTCGCCACACCTCATGAATAATCATGAACCGAAAGAAAATCTCTGCTTCTTTCAGGAGTTTGGTTTCAGTTTTTCCTGCCCTTCATTGTCTGTGCGTTTTCATTCATTTTATTTGGAGATAATGTTAAAGCGATCACGTTGTGGCCAAACAAGATTTAATTAGTGTTTAATCTAAATAATCCGTCCAACACCGCCTGCCACCGAAATCAGATAAAGCCATTCAGCGTCCTTTCTCGCCATCACCGGGCAACTGTTTCTGGTATCTTTTGGCCAGCTGACCAGCTAAACCTCCCCTCTATACCAGTTCCTTTTATCAACGGGCCAAAAATCTCCCCGCTTGTACCGGGCGCTGCGAACACCGGAGCCAAACAGCTGTCTTCTAAACCTCCCTAGGAACCGGAGAAAATCTACACAAAGTAGGTAGGCTGACCAGATTCAAACTCACCAGATGTGGGACAAGGAGTATGCTTGTGGGGGACAATGTGGGACGCAGCAGACACTCGCGGCAGACACCAAACATGCATATGGCACAGCTTGCCAACTGTTCAGTAACATATAATATATACGACTGTAACAAAATAACAACTATAGATCTACAAATAAAAACTTAACAGAATTGTTGTTGAAATTATCTGTATTTACAAAAACACAACACAAACTGCTAGTAAAGAGGTCAATCTTGTAGACATTAATTACCAATAAGAGCTCACAATAAAGGCTGTAATTAGTCAGTCTCATCATATCTTGAGGTACTGTATATGAACTTTAACAAAAGTCACACTCACAATAGAACCTTGAACCTTGTCAAATCTCAAGTCAACATGTAGAGCATAAAGTGCAGTAACAATTTATTACAGGAGCAAAGAAAATATAAATCCTCCTAACAAAGCCAGGCTACTAAAACGACTGCAATTCAAATTATTTTCAAATTAGACAGCCACAGCATAAAACAAAAAATAAAACAAGAAGTATAAATCAAAACTAGTCAGGAGATAACAATAACTACAATAAATTCAATTGTAAACAAACGTGTCCACCAAAGCAGCACTATGCATTTCCAGAACCAAGGAAAGCACTGATGAAACACTTAAGGTTTTGTCCGTCACAACTCAAGTCAGTCAGTTTTCTCCATCACAGCAACAGCAGCTCTGGCCCACCCCGGCCATGCACATTCATTCAGCACCAAAGAAAGCACCTGGCAGTGAGTGAAACACAAGAATAGCAACAAATCATTAAAATCTAGCACCACACTGGCTGGCCCAGGCCAGAGCCCACAATTAACTATTCTATTTAAACAATGTTTACAGTTTATCTTACCTTAGATGTTCGTCTTCGGCTTATATTTTTTGCTAGAACGAGCTGCTTCCAACAAGGCCTTCTGTTTTATAACATAGCGGTAGAATTCTGTACAACCGTATTCAAAGTTGGTCTTGACTTGTATTTCACTTTTGATAAGCTCCACCGAGCAACAGTCCATACAGCAGTCATGAGGGAAAGAACTCTCTCTACTGGAGCACTGGTGATGGGGATGCTGAAGATGAAGGATGCAACAGCAGTCAGATTTGGTGTTTGTGCCTTTAAGCAAGATGGACAACTTCTCCAGAACAGGAGCCTTTTTTTCCACAATTTCCTGCTGGCGTGGCAGAGTCACACAGTACTCATCATACAGGTCATCCATGTCCAGTTTCCCTCTGATCTGTAGGGCCTCTACCACATCACTGAGCTGGGAGAATGTGAACCTGCTCTTCAGTGCCAAGCATGCAACATTCTTCTGGTAGTTGTTCTCTAAGAAGTCATACCACTTTTCCAGATAGGTGAGTGCAGCATTGCAGAAGTTGAAGAGATCTTTTTTGATTGTTGCTGCCTCTCGGTCTGGGAACTGTTGGAGGAGTTCACTGGCCTCCATTCCAAAGAAGGAATCAGTTTGTCTTTGTTGGAGCTTTGTCTTTAGAGTGAACATTATGTCATATAGCTCACAGACAGTCACATCCTGTCCCTCAAACTGCAGAACAACTTCATGGAACATCTTCAGTACATTATTGAAGAAGACCAGGTAGACCTGTAGCTGAAGAGGTTGCCCCTCACCATCCTGATCCTTTTTAATCAGCTGCCACAGTGCTTTTGAGCACTGATTCTCTCCCAGTGATAAAAAGTAGCTCTCGATAGCTGCCCAGCTATCATGTAGCCTTTTGACAGCAGGCCACAAACTCAGCCATCTTGTGGGCACATGTCTCCTAACAGCATGATACTCCTCCTCCACAAAGGCAAACACTGACTTCAGTGCTTCTATACGGTGTGCAGATACAAAAAAGTGACTGAATATTTTGTTCACTACAGAGTCAATGTCAATGTTCAGCCTGTCTCCTGCATTCTTTGCAGTTGTGTACTACATGGGCCACGCAGTTTGCCTTGACAATGACACTGTTGTCTGCCTTTAGTTTCTGGTACACTGAATTATTTTTCCCATAATTTACACTAGCATTATCAGCAGTGTATGCTGAAATCATGTCCAGTTCCAGGCCATTTTCTTTTAACTTGCTTGTAATCTGGTAGTGTATTGTGGCAGATGTCTTATCACTATCCTCATAAAAGTCAATTACCTTGCTTTACAAACCCAGCTCTGGTGTCCAGTATCTCAGAGACAATGGGAAGAGCTTTGTTGTGCCATGATTAGAAGCATCTGAAGCCACTGAAAAGAACGGAGTTTGGGCTTTTTTTGTCATTTGGGAGTCGAACCACTGGTGTTTTTAGCTTTCTCAAACTACTCTCCACACTAGCAGGTGCAAGAACATCAGTAACTATGGATGCAGATTTTGCACGACCACATGCCATCTGCTTTGCAATATCAGAGTCTGGAAATATAACTGATGAGAGCTTATTACCACAATCCTCTGACCTGTACGACTGGGAGTGTTGAACAGTGTGGTAAACACTAGTTACTTCAGCAGCTGTTACCTTGTCTGTGGTGGAATCTTGTTGTGGTTTTAGTAGGAATGTATCCATAGAACGTGAAGCCTCCTTTTGAGTTGCACGTTTTTTGTGAGTCTCACATTGTTTGTGGCGTTTGACATCGTATTCACCTCCACTTTTCAACAGAGAAGACTCTCTGACAAAGTTCACAGAAAGCTTTATCTGACTTGTCTTTTACTAGCTTCACTGCATTTCCTTTTCTTTGCATTCTTCTGACTTTCCTCTGAGTCCTCCATTTTCATTAGTTCATCACAAATTCCTTTCAATGTAACGAGTCGCAAAAAGGCTTCCTGTTGCCGTGTTTCGCTGACTGTTTTTGGTGGGCGTTTCTTTAAACAGCATTGACTTCCCTGCATGTGTGCCCAGCTGTTTGATTGACAGCATACCCCTGCCTCTCACAGTCGCGCACACAGACAGTTACACCCACCGAGCCCCACACACACACACACACACACACAGCCCGCGACCCACCCCCATGACAGCCTCCACAGTCTGTCGTCTGCTCTCCTCACACAGGCGTTTGATAAAAAACGAGATTTTAGACGCACGTTTGAAAATTGGTGGGTCTTCTTCCTGATATTTCCTCCGAGTTGGTGTCACGAACTTAAAATATCCACTTTCAGTCATAGCCATAACCAAAAATAGGTAATTACCTCCAGAAAATATTTTTCAATATTTATCTTGCCACTATAGTCCTTTTTGGCTATCTGTGCTTTGAAATACACATCAGATTTATTCACTTTATTTCCATTTGTTTACATTTCATATGCATATATACAATCAGCCATAACTGACACTGTCTGTTCCTTTATGCATTGTGTTTAATAAATGTATTATTTAACCGTAAGTCATCTGTACCTTCATTCGAAGCAGATACATTAAATTACTGATTCATAACTTACGTCCTTTGATATAAGACCGACTAATCTCATGACCATAAACAGAATTCTTTGAATTCTATTTAATAATTCCTTTTATATAAAAGGTGGTGCCCCGATTCAACGAGCAAATCGATAATTAATAATTAATAGTAGTTCTGTTGATTATTGGTAATTGTTTAGTTATTTATTAATATTTAAAAGTGTGGTTTACACTACACCTCATTACCAAAGCTAACGAGTATACTAAAACACAGCTATGCTAACAACACTAGTGGTAGCTTCTGAGCTTTCTGCAGTTAAAATTTATTTCATTATCTCTCCTTCTATCCCCTTCTCATTTCGTTTGTGACTTGTCTTGCTGAGGCGTAAAGGAGAACTTTGGCCGATTTCTACATGCAGCTGTAATAAGTCAAGTCAAAGTCAAGTCAAAGTTTATATATAGAGCACATTTAGGACGACAGGAATCGATCAAAGTGCTGCACACAGGAAACATAAAACAAACAACAAACAAACAAAAAGCAAATAAATAAATAAATTAAGATAAAAACAAGAATAGGAACAATAAAAATGTTTTAAAAAGTTCAGTGCCCATAATTAGAGTGTGCTCATCCATGAAACGCCAGGGAAAAGACTCTAGGGTCTGGGAGGCTCGGATGGATATGGGGAGACTGTTCCAGAGTCTAGGGGCAGCTGCCGCAAAGGCCCTGTCACCTCTAGACTTAAGCCTAGTTTTGGGGACCTCCAGCAGCAGCTGATCAGAAGACCTTAAGGCTCTGGTCGGGGAATGGCGACGCAGGAGCTCAGTGAGATAAAAAGGGCCAAGACCATTAAGGGCTTTAAAAACCATGAAAAGAATTTTAAAATCAATACGAAAATGGACTGGGAGCCAGTGGAGGGATGCTAAGACTGGAGTGATGTGCTCATGTTTTCTTTTACCAGAAAGCTGGAGGCGGTTGATGGATGCCTTATCCAAGCCAACATACAAAGAGTTGCAGAAATCTTTCTTGGAAGTGTTGAAGGCATGGATGATCTTTTTAAGATCCACCTTAGAAAAATATCCCTTAGTCTTGGCTAAAAGACGAAGCTGGTAAAAGCTTGTTTTCACAACAGTACTGATCTGTTTATCAAATTTAATATGACTGTCAAAGACAAAATCAAGGTTCCTGACAAAGGGCTGAGTGTTGGTGCAGAGAGTGTTAAGGACATCAGAAGGACAGACTGTGGGCAAGTTCCCTCCAAACAGAATAACTTCTGTTTTGGATTTGTTTAGTCTTAGAAAGTTAGCAGCTATCCATGACTTGACTTCTCCAAGACACTCAAGGAAAGTCTGAATGGTGTTCATACTCAGCGACCTTAGTAGCATATAAATTTGGACATCATCCGCAAAGCAATGAAATGTTGTGTTTTCTAAAAACTTCCCCAAGTGGCAGCATATACAAAAGGAAAAGAATCAGACCCAAAATGGAGCCTTGAGGAACACCACAGGTCAGTGGGGTCACATCGGAGAATGAGTGTCCTAACCTCACAGAAAACATCCTCTCTGTCAGGTATGACCTGAACCAGCGGAGGGCGGATCCTGTGATGCCAACACAATTCTCTAGACGCTGTAAAAGAATGTTGTGGTCAACACTATCGAAGGCGGCGGACAGGTCTAAAAGCATCAGGACGGCAGGACTACCCGAGTCAGCAGCTAAAAGCAGATCGTTTAAAACCTTCAGCAGTGCAGTTTCTGTGCTGTGTCTTGGTCTAAAACCAGACTGAAACTTCTCGTGGATATTGTGCTGAGTTAAAAACGACTGCAGCTGGTTATAAACTGCTTTTTCTAAAACCTTGGGTAAAAAAGGGAGTTGAGAGATAGGGCGAAAGTTATTGAAATTGGAGGGATCAAGATTTTTCTTTTTGATCAGCGGCTTGACAACAGCATGTTTAAAAGCCAGAGGGACACAGCCAGAGCTGAGACTGGCATTGATCAGTGTCAGAACACTAGCTCCAACTGAGTCAAAAACCTCCTTAAGGAATCGAGGGGGAATGATGTCTGTTGTGGAAAATATTGAATAGTCAATGAGGAAAGAATGGATGCACCCAGGAGCCTCCCGCGGTTGATTAAAGAAGTAACATTTATTGAAGATTCTGATATATCAGGAGGAATATGAACTTTGTCGTGGACAACCGCACAGCTGCCAGAGTCCGCCACATATTCCTACCTTCCCCTATGGTGCTCAGCCTTATAAACTAACACCCAGTTAAGTACAAGTATATTACCTTACATTACTCTAGAGTAGCGTTACAGTCAGGGCATGCTCATTCTAAGCTCTGAACTAACAGTGGCGCCTGTTGTCTTGCTGACGCTCAGGCATTGGCCTTATCAAAGGGCCAACACTGGCAGACTCCTCTGACCTTGGTTACCTAGTCAACTTAGAGATAACTAGCCATCTGTTTTCCTTGAGACACTGTGATTCAACCCTGCATTCTGGAGCAACAGTTTAAAGATTTAGTGCTGTAAAAGAAACAACACTAGCTCACCCTTGGAACCCCTAAATTTAGAAAAAATCCATAACAATGTCCAAGGGGCAGTTTGTAGGATGCAGATGCTGAACCACGTCAGAAAGTTGGGAAAAGGACAAAGGCTCGAACTGGTCGAAAGTACCGGAGCGCAGAGGGGGAGCAATGTCTAAAAAAGGCCTGCCACCTCTGTGAGCTGGTCTGAGGGCAGCAACTTTACTAATAAAAAACTATAAAAAGTCATTACACAGAGTGGGCATTGGCACGAGAGGAGAAACATCACTGAGAGAGGATTGATGAGAGAGTTTAAAACATTGAATAACACTTGAGACTTATGACTGTTGTTTGCAACTAATGTGGAAAAGTAAGCAGTTTTGGCAGCCTTTACGGCTCTCTGGTAGTCGGACAGGCAGCCTTGAAGAATTTGACGGGATACAGTGAGTTTGTCTGTTTTTCATTTTTTCTCAGCGCGTCTACAATCACGTCAGAGAGATCGTGTTGATTCATTCAACCAAGACTCCGAGACAGGTTTAGATCGCACAGGCTGAAGAGGTGCAACAAAGGCCAAAATCTCTGTGCATGTGGAGTTAAAAACAGATAAAAGCTCATCAGCACTGAGACCACTTATATCATCAAGCGGGGGCCTGCACAAAAATTACTCATTAAAAATTGTACAAAACTGTGTGGCAGACAAAGGACTAAGCGGTGAGCAGTGGCGCTCTGGGGCAGTTTGTTTATCTGCTGAACATGGCAGCCTCAAGGTAAACAGAACAGGCATACGGTCTGAGATACATGTGGCAGCACATATCTCAGTAACAGAGACAGACAAACCATAGGACAATACAAGATCTAAAATATGCCCCTTTTCATGGGTCAGGCCAGATACGCACTGGATAAAATCAAAAGAGTCAATCAGGTTTAAAAAGTCTCTGACCAGAGGTCGGGATTCACAGCAGACATGGATGTTAAACTCACTGGAGATTAAAATATAATCATATTTCACCATGATCCCAGAAAGAAAATCAGCAAAGTCATCAATAAAGTCTTGTATTTATTTCTTGTATGTATTTAAGTGTTGTATTTTGGTGGACGATATACAGCGGCACAAAGAACAGGGGATGGCAGCTTCAATTCAAAGAGCTGCAGCTCAAAGCTGGAATAGGTCCTCTCAGATTGGGACAGACAACACTGAAGTTCACTTCTAAACACAGAGGCTAAGCCGCCGCCACTGCCCGTGGTGCGGGGCGAACTAAAGAAGGAACAATCGGGGGGAAGAAACTCAGAGAACGGAGTATAATCACCCGCATGGATCCACGTTTCCGTCACACACATGACATCCAGATTGCGGGTGGTGAAGAAGTCATTTAAAAGAAAAGTTTTGTTCACTACTGACCTAGCATTGAGCAGCACCATGCTAATGTTTCGTTCAGCCTCCGAGTTAGCTGACGCCGTAGCGCGTTTCAGCTGTTGGAGGTTGCCATGGTGAGCACAGCAGCGAGGATGCCGGTATGAGGCTGACAGCACGGCCGCGGTAGGAGGTCCGGATACCGGTGAAAGCAGCAATGATGGCTCTGGGCAGATGGGGAGAATCCACCGGCAACTTAAAAAACAGACAGGAGGAGTACATCCGCAGCGTGGAGCAACAACAAACACTACAGTCAGTGAGCGAGGCGGACGAGCAGCCAACACGGGCGCCATCATTGTACGTAGCTTGTAATAATCAAGATACACTAGACTTATCAGTAGCCAAGACATGTCTAATTTTCGTCTGACCCTGAAGGCGTTCTTGAGCGGCGTTAACCTGGACAGCTAACCCATGGGGGCATTTTTTTCATATTGTTTTTAAATGTCTTAACGCACTCCAAATATCACCCCAAAAGATATGTAACATCAGCAAACACCTAACAACACAGCACCGTAGCGTGTATGATTCAAAATAAGTAGAAAAGTGGTTAAATCAGTGTGTATAAGCAGTCACATACTGGTTTGTTTAAGTCCTTGGCTTCCGGTAGTCCCAACAAGTCAATCGGCCAAGTTTGCGAATATCCCTCACGCAAACCAGAGTTTTGCTGACAGAAACCGTATTCGGCATTTTCGTCTTTCTGTTTATACATTGCTGACCATGTTATAGCCTGTCATTAGCAATGACCACAACAATAGCCAGTTACGAGTATATTTTCTCTGCTCATTGCTAATAACAGACTGTAACATGTCTGTATGTGTAACATAGTATATATATATACACACACACACACACACACAGATATATATATATATATATATACGTATATATATATATCAGTTCTCAGGTCCACTAACCATTGGGCATTAGCGATGCCTCTCTTTTCCAGAAGTTCTTCCAGTAGTTTTCCATCTCAGCTCTTGGTGGGTCTGAGGTGATGTTACTTCCCTGCCAATAAGAGTACACCTTGGCTGGTTGAGTGAAGAACATTTTGTTTATTCTCCAGGCCTCTACCTCCTTTGTGTATCTCTTCAGCAGAGAGGCCAGAGCTGTTAGTCTCTGTTTGGCAGTTTCGAGTGCTTCAGCTATGGGTAGCTTGTTATATTTCCTGGGTACCCCTTTATCTTTATTCACCATGTTCCCTTTCTGCAGCTCTGTTATCTGGCTTATTCATCTCAGTGATGGTCCCAGTGGTGATTGGTCTTATTGCAGCATTCACATCTTCTAGCAGATCTTCTGAAGCTATGTGACAATTCAGTTTCAGTAGTTGTCAGAGGCTCCAGGTTTCCAGTTGGTTCACAATCATCCTTCTCTGGAAGGATGCTCAGCAGCTCTCGTGTTGAGGCTGTCTGTTGGGGCTTGGTACCCAATCTCGGATTGTGGGGGTGATGGTGACATCAATCAATCAATCAATCAATCAATCAATCAAATTTTATTTATATAGCACCTTACAACACCAAAACGGTGCACAAGGTGCTTTCCAGAATGAGATAAAAACAAACAGTAACTATAAAACCATCAAGCACACAACAACATCAAAGAGACCAGGACAGCTGACTACGTGCCAAATGCTCGCCTGAATAAATGTGTTTTTAGCTCAGATTTAAAAGCAGCTAGTTCAGTGATGAACTGTAGACGCGCTGGAAGCAGATTCCATAGCTTTGGGCCAAAAACTGCAAATGAACGATCACCATACTTTTTATATCTAGATTTTGGGACAACCAAAGAGGTGTGCCCAGAAGAACCCAGCGTCCTGACTGGTTGATAAACCGTTATGAGTTCAGTGAGGTAGGTCGGGGCTAGACCATTGATGGCCTTGAAAATGTATAATAGGACCTTGAACTTTACTCTGAGCCGCACCGGGAGCCAATGAAGAGAACGTAGAATTGGGGTGATGTGGGAGTGTTTGGACGTGTAAGAGAGGAGACGTGCTGCTGCATTTTGCACCAGCTGAAGTTTATGGAGGAGACAGTTGTTAAGTCCAGCGTAAAGAGCGTTGCAGTAATCCAACCTTGAGCTAATGAAGGCATGAATAGCCTTTTCGAGGTCAGGTTTAACTTTTGCAAGGAGCCTTAGCTGGAAAAAGCTCTCCTTCACAATCGAACAGACTTGTTTGTCATACCAAGGTTTCTCACAGCAGGAGCAAACTGAGGTGTTAAAGGGCCAAAGTTGGGTGTACTGTGGGTTGAATCGGGACTAAAAAGAACATATTCTGTTTTTCCTTCATTTAGATGAAGAAAGTTCAGGGAGAGCCACTGTTTGATGCTGTGAAGACAGTTATTAAGGGGGTCCAATGCAGAATGGTCACTCAGAATCACAGGAAGGTAAATCTGGAGACATCCATGGATCTGGACATCCCCCGCTGACCCGTCGTCCTGGCTCCCCTTTGCCGTAGCATCGTTGTAGTATTTCATCGATCTCTAGTTGTGATAGCAGTTTTTGGTTACGGATATTGGAACACTGGGCTAACAGCTGTGTCTTTGTTAACCTTGATTGTGGGTTTCGACACATCCATAGGTCCCACAGTTGTGCCATATATCTCCTCTCTCTGGGATTGCTTGTATAGTAGCATTACAACAATTCCGTATTCTCCGTCCTCGTCCATGTATGTATTGTTCCAGTCGCCCATTTCTCATCAGATTCCCTGGTTCCCTAGCATATAACATGGAAAATTTGGCCCCTCATGGAGGATGAGGCCCTTTGCCCTGTGCAAATAATTTCACATTGTTTGTTAATGGTGTTATTAAACATCTTGTCAGTAACTGCAGAATTGTAATTCTCACACATACAGAAGACGCCTCACTGAAACAAATCAATCATCCACATGATCGAGTGCCAAATTGTGAGTGCCAAATTGTGATGTGATGCCATGAGAGTTCCTCTTTGACCCCCCGTGAATCAAAAGGGAACAACAAAGAGACTAAATACACAAGGGCCTATCCATGCGGAATATATATATATATATATATATATATATATATATATATATATATATATATATATATAAAAATTGTATCTCCTTTGTATGAAACTTGTATGTAAAGCATACAACAGTGAATCTGGATATAAGATCCTTAGTTTATTTAAACAAAATGAAACTTGTATGATTTAGGTATTTATCAGAATAGTATATGATGCATACAATATCCTTGAGGGTATGAAAAGAATGCAAAAGTGGCCACTTTCAAGAGTAAATCATATAAGTTAGTCATAAGATTTTTTCTGTATGGGTATTCTTGTTAAAGTAATTAAAAAAAAAAAAAAAAAAAACTTTTGTGACTTGTCACCTGCTTCAATGAGTAAAAAAAAAAGTCGGTTGTCATTGCTCCTCTGTCCAGCGTTTTCTCATTTGCTACTCCAGTACTGACTGGAATGGAGCGACATGAGGAAATTCCCTTTTCAGTAGCTTACATGGTAAATTTAGCACACTGCACATTTCCACAGCACTAATTCTTATGAACACAGCAACTTTATTTAACAGCAGACAGCCATATCAATAGCAGTGACCTGCAGCTATAGCAGAACATGGATGGTGTGTGGTGCATTTTCAGCTTACAGTGGAAGAAACTAGAGTTGTAAGCAATATAAGTTTGGAACAGGAATAGCAGTTACATCCATCACTGTAATATCTCAAAGCATGTGAAGTGGTTAGCCCTCGGGGGGATAGTATAGTGCTAATCTGGTGGTGCAATGATGGGACAACTACCTGAATCTACACAACAAGGTCTGCTCACACGTTTGTGCCATCAAAGATAAAAAAATCAAAAACCATGAGCCATGAGTTGAATTTTTCACGTGTCATTTGGTCAGCAATTGCTGCTTGGTTCAGTGTCACATGACCTCAGATATATCATCACTGAGTGTTAAGCGTGAAACCGATGTCCGAACTGATGACAACCTCCCACACACACTTGATTCAAAACACTCCAAGCTACATATAGGCCTAACAAACCCTAACCAGGCTCTGATCAGTGCTTCACAGTAACAAAATAAATGCAAGGATCACACATAAATAATTATTTCTACATCAGAACATGCTGGCTAAACACCGATCACAACATTTCTGACTTTCTCATTTACGTATGTGATGGCATTGCGCTTTTATATGACAAGAGATCAGATTATCCTTTACCTTTATTCAAGGTGCTTTATTGGCACATGCACAAATGCAGTGACTAACACAGTTTGTTATGGTGTAAAATCAAGTAAATCTAAAAATTAAATCCAAAGAGCAAAAAAAAAACAAAAACAGAAATTACTGAAGTTAGGGGAGAAATGAGTTACTGCAATTTAAAAACAGAGTACATTATACATATATGTATAAATACAACAAAGTAATGAATGATGATAATTATGCTGATAAATTAATAATTATTACAATAATTTGTCCCACAAATGGGGAAATTTACATTGTTACAGCAGCCACGTGGTAGAACAACAAAACCATAAGGATCTGTATGAAAAAATAAGCAGTGACATCAGTAAAAACAAGTAAAAAAGTATATAAAGCAGAAAGGCAAATAAATGTGCCTTAATGTACAGAGCTTAACAAATGTATTGTTCCACCACCCAGTGTCAAGTGTTTACCCTAAATTAACCAAATATTTCTGTCACAGTTAATCCATCACTGTGTAAGCTTTTCAATCAAAATGCTATCTTTAATGATAAAATATAATTATTGTTGTTATCCAGAAATTTTCAAATTTACTGTTTTACAATAAAGGAGAAGAAAATATCCATCCATCCATCCTCTTATCCTTTTGTATGCCCAAAGTTGATGCAAGAGTCTCTTATGTTTCTGTGCTCTGACAGTCTGCATGTGTGGGTTGGGTCAAACTAGACATTTAAATAATCACAACATCAGATACTCTCTTGGAATGGAGAGAATACTGGTATCCCTGACTTCTTTAATGGAGCGTCACATCACACGTTCTTTTGTTGCCTTCAGTTTTCCATCTGTGGCTGTTCAAGTCGTCATTACAGCCGCCTCACTCTTTATTCTGCCTCCAGCCACTTCTCACTTTTCTCTGGCTCATGTGTTTCCAAGGACCTTTCTAGACTTGCCAACTGCACGCTAGACAAATGGAGAACTTTCCCACCAACCGTGGTCACCTGATTCCCACATCCACCAGCTCACCTTTTGTGGTCAGATTTTCCAAGAGGAGGAAGCATCTTTACAGTATAGCTCTTCTTAATGTTCATATAGAACACATCAAGAGCACTTTACAAACTGCTTAAAGGATGGCAGAGAGGAAGACAGTACAGTTATTAAAATCTCTGTTCATAATCACAATCCCGTCTGGCAAAGCGCGCTGCAGGTCGTAAGTGACACGGGATATTGTCTCAGTAGCCAGCTTCACATTAGTAGAACATAAAGTACCAACACAAAAATATGTCTTACTTTCCTCAAGAGATAGTACGGGCGACAACTCACCGCAAGAAGCTCAACGTTGGAGTCACAGATTTTCTCCTTCACTGTAACATGCACAGGATGGCACAACAGGTCACTGATACACAGGCCGACATCCCCCCCCCCCAACTCCGCAAAAAAAAAAAAACTCTGTTCGGGGTCTGGTCTCTATCCATCCGATGTAGTGTGAAGTCATCCATTTCCACATGAGAATCAGGAATCAAGTCCGTGAGCCAGCTCTCTGTGAAACACAATAGGCTGAATCGGTGGTAAAGGTGATCAAACTTCAGGAGAGCTTACAGCTCATCAGCCGTATTGACTAGTGAGCGAATATAGCCCATGATGACAGATGGGAGAACAGGTTTAAAACCACCGTGTCTGGTCCTGGTCCGGGACCCCTGCAGCCCTTCTTCATTTGCTTCACATGGGGTACAAGTGCCGACTGGTCGACATCAGGAAATAGGCCATCTAGTCCACCCGATGGAGGCCGAAGCTGGAGCAGCTCCAGGCGGCTGTAGGTGATGACACGTGGTGTGAAGTGCTTGGGCAGCACTTCAAGCATATATTGCCAAAAAGCACAAAAGACATGCCAAATTGCAGGTAACAGCTGTGAGGCTGCTGTATACCAAGACTACTAACCTTGAATCAAGAGGCGTCAAAGACTAAAAATACACATAAACAAACAAAACATTAAGACGCTCCAGTGGCAGTCATCCTCAGGGGGTGGCACCAATCAAATGGAAACTGCTCAATCTTCTTTTCTAAAAGCCATAGCAAATGTGTGTAAAGGCCACACATACTGTACAGCAGCGTTTTTCAACCACTGTTCCACGGTACACTAGTGTGCTGTGAGAAATTGTCAGGTGTGCCCTGGGAAATTACTCATTATTATATACAATTATTTAACCTAGGGTGACCAGGGGCCTCATTTATCAACACGTGTATGGTGTTCATACTGAGAGCTGGCGTACGCTGAAATCCAGAAAGTGGCATACGCTGTCAAAAATCCAGATGTATCAAATAGTGCGAACGCCAGAATCCAAGCAGCTTCCCTTGATACATCTCAATCAGTATGGAATTGAGCGCACATGTCGGAGTTGCAGACTCCTCCCTCACCACACCCGTAAATACATATGCAAATTCATTTAAATAGGCTCCACACTGGGGCTGTCCTCATCAAGAGAGGAGGAAGAGAGGAAACTTCAGGGCGTAGCCATGGTTACCCGAGTTAAAAACACAGGATTAGACGCCACATGTGCTGAGCTAGATCGATCACACTGATAAAATGATAAAAATAAAGTGAAATAGGATTACAATTCAGGAGAGATGATGATGAAGCTATTTCTGACTTTACGCACGTGTGTAGATGATAATCTGGGATGCACAGATGCAAACCATGAATCAGGGAAAAGACTGATGACCAGTCAATGTTTACTCCAGCTGGCCAGCAGCATGCCCGTTCCCACCATGCTTTTATTTAGGATGTATGAGTCACCTGTTGAGCCAGACCACCTCACAGTGATTTTAGTGACATTCTTTATGCCCATCAAAAATAATCTGCATATTGTGATGGTGCTTTTATTGCAACATGAATGCAGTTGCTGTTTAACAACTAGTGACAGTTTCCCAGCATCCCCTCTAAGTGTCGCCAATGGACCAAAGCATCAGAACCTGGCGTACGGCAGCTATGAAGGTGGCGTGGAGCTGCGCCAGTTTCCACGCTCAGTTCACTATTGATAAATCAGAACGTGATCATGGATGCTGGCGTACACCACGTTTCCTGGCGTATGCTACTTTGATGAATGAGGCCCCAGGTGTCCCACTTTGTGCAGAACTGCACAGAATTTTTCAACCCATGTCCCGCCAAATTGAGATGATGTCCCACATTTTGATTAGTGGCTCTAAGTCTTTTGTCCAGTGATTTAGAAGAAACCAGATATGCTGTCATCACACTGTCTAATGCTGTTGTCAGCCAAATGGCGCACTGCAGCCACGCAGCAAGTGCTGCTTCAAATCATAGCATATATATATAAATATAAGCTGCACGCTGAAACATCTGGCTCATAGATAACCTTGTCGATCTGTGGACACATTCCTCCTGAAACCAAGAGAGCATTAACAAACAGGAAAGTTAACAGCAGCTGAACTAATGAACTTGTACCATACTGCAGTGTTCACAAACATAGAAATATAATAAGAAATAAACAGCTCCTGTTTCCAGACTCAGACTTAAATTCTGTAGATACATGGAAGCAAACTATTACATAACTTGATAGCTTGATTTTTTTTTAATGGAAGTGTTGGATAAATCCATTCAAACCAAATACAGTTGTTAAGTCATTTGTATTCTGAAGAAAATAAAATAAAAATAGTAAAGTTACACATGACTGAATTTAATGAGGTAGGTTTTAGGTGAGGTTTATGTTATCTTATGTTTCACATTTTTACCGCATGTGCTTCCTGTGTTTCTAAAAGAAAAAAAAAAAAACACCCTTATTTACAACAAGGCCGAGGAGGCCCTCTTCCACCAATGGTGTGGTGTGGTGCAAAGTAAACTTACAGTAAATATGGCACATCTTTACTGTAACATATTGTACACTGCAATATACTAAATCTGTGCGACAGTAAAGCTGCAGGTCTAAATGATAATAGTGCAATGCAGATTGTTTAGTTTAATGTTTAATGTTGGTGGTTCTCCCAACATTTGGCTGCACCTTTCAACCAGCCTCAGTCAGTGAGGCTGTGATTGACAACATGATCCATAATTGTTTCCCTGATTTCATCAGAATCCACCTGTACTTGCCCTCTTCTTCCTCTTTCTCTTCCTCTCCCTCTCCCTCTCCACACCCTCACCCCTTTTCCACAAGACTGACCTTTCTGACAGTCCTGTGTCACAGTATTGTTGAAATGGTATTCACTGCTGTGCTGCTTGGTGGGGGTTCATGGGATTCAGCTCTGAGTGACTGTGGAGAAGTGGCTTGTCATTGGTTCAGCTAATGCTTCACACAGCCCCTCTCATCAGTGAAAGCTGAGGTTCATCTGAGAGAAAATATTCAATTCATGAGAGAGTTTCAGGACAAAAAAAGACTACTGTAAAGATTAGATGCTTGACAGATTTGTATGTGATGACTCAAGCAATGAAATGAGGACAATTAGTTTTATAGGAAATGAATATTTTATATCAAATATTTATTATATTTTCTTATTCGGTATTCACAAGTATAGTTCATCTTGACTGACATGACATAAGTAATTGATCATATTATAAAACAGAGTTGTATGAAAGCAGTTGATGCATGTCTAAAAGCATCTGCATACTTAAATTCTGTAGATGCATGGAAGCAAATTACCTCATGAAGATATGGGACTTTTGATTTGTTTGATAACTTGTTTTTTTATGGAAGTGTTGGAAAAACCCATTTAAACCAAATACATTTGTTAAGTTCTTTGTATAAAGAAGAAAGGCTCAATTCACAACCTGTATCAGAGTTTTATTGTATTGATATTAAAGTATATGCTTTGAATTGGAGTGTTTATTTGTTCGGGTTAGATGGACATATCACATCCCACATATGGCCTCCATGTGGTTTGTTGGCATCTGGTCACCCTAGTTTCACCTAATATAGAAAATAGGCTACAGAGTTTAATTTTTTCACATTTTCGGTTGGTGGTGTGCCTTGTGATTTTTTTTCGTTTTTTTCATATTGTTTTTATTGGTTTTTGAATTAAAGATATACAAATACAAACTGATAGACAACATAAAGACATACATAAAGACAAAACAAAAATATCCCACCCTAAAATGACAACAAGTGCTAAAAAGAACAAAAATCAGTAGAAAAAAATCAAGCCAAACTGAAGAAATACATAAATAAATAAAGCAGACAACCAGTGTCTTCCTGGAGTAGACAAGGGTCAAAGTTTCTGTAGAAAGGTCTGCAAGGGTTTCCAAAATTTGCAGAATTTGGCCAATCTGTGGTGGAGATCATAAGTCAGCTTCTCCAAAGGGAGAAGGGCAGATATCTGCGATAACTACATAGCTACTGTAGGGACCTGTGGAGTAGACCACCACAGCAAAAGACATTTTTTAGCCAAGAACAACAATAGTGTTAGCAAAGAATTAGTGTCTGTATCAAACAGATTGCAAGTAGAAGGTAGGAGTCTGTGTGAACTGCTTGCCAGTGATCTCCTGAATCACAGAGTGAACCCCTTTCCAGAATGTCTTAATCTGATCACAAAACCAGAACAATGAATGAATGTGCCTTTGTGCATCTTACATTTATAACAGAGATTTGAAGTAGTGGGGAACATTTTCTGGAGGCTGACAGCTGTAAAGAAAGTCCTTTGAAAGAATTTAAAATTTTGCTCATGTATTTAAATTGAATTACATTTAGGAAAAAGCTCGTTCTGAATCTTAATCCAGACTCTGGGGAGTCATAAGCAGAAGAACAAGAATACAACAATAGATCTTTGAAATCAGACCCTTGGGGGATTTGGCTGAAATTCTAGCAGTTTCAAGTTCTGATAAATTCAAGCGGATTTCCTTTCTTTGTAAGTGAGAATATGTGCAATGATGAAGTTGAAGATATTTAAAAAAAATATTCATGTGGAATATTAAAGTCAATCCTAATTTGCTCTAATGACTTCAAAGAGTCAGAGACCAACAGGTCTGCAAAAGCTGACAGGCCCTCAGAGCTCCATTCGTACAGGCCAATACTCCTAATCTGTGCTGGGAGGTCAGGATTCAGCGCCAAGGGAGACAACAGAAATGGCAGGGGGAATGTTAATAAATGTGCACCTCAACTCTCCTGTTTCCACCAAAACTGTCCGTCGGGAGCTCCACAGGGTCAATATCCATGGCTGGGCTGCTATAGCCAAACCTTTGGTCACTCGTGTCAATGCCAAATGTCGATTTCAATGGTGCCAGCAGGTAAAATCTTGGGCTGTGGAAACATGTATTGTTCTCTGATGACTTCACCTTTACTGTCTTTCCCACATTCAGGAGAGTTACGGTGGAGAGAAGCCCCAAAGAAGTGTACCAACCAGACTGTTGCATGCCTAGAGTGAAGCATGGGAGTGGATCGGTGATGGTTTGGGCTGCAATATCATGGCATTCCCTAGGCCCAATATTTGAGCTAGATGGGCACGTCACTGCCAGGGACTACCGAACCATTCTGGAGGACCATGTGCAACCAATGGTTCAAACATTGTATCCTGAAGGCGGTGCCGTGTATCAGGATGATAATGAACCGATACACACAGCAAGACTTTTGACAGAGTGGTTTGATGAACATGAAAGTGAGTTTCTCCCATGGCCTGCACAGTCACCACATCTAAATATTATTGAGCCACTTTGGGGTGTTTTGGAGGAGCGAGTCAGGAAATGTTTTCCTCCACCAGACTCATGTAGTGACCTGGCCACTACTATGCAAGAAGAATGGCTCAAAATCCCTCTGGTCTACCCAAGATGAACTGATGCTGTATTGGCCAAGGAGGCCCTACACCCATACTAATGAATTATTGTGGTCTAAAACCAGGTTTCAGTTTCATTGTCCAACCACTGTATATTATTATTAAGAAGATTTATCTGATCTACAGTTGTGTTCAAAATAATAGCAGTGTGTTTAAAAAGGTGAGTAAATGTCAAAATTCTTCAATTAAATTGTATTTTAATGAACACAAATGCATTGGGGACACTGCACATTCTATTTCAAAGCAAGAAAATTGGAAAATGTAATTGAATTTGATAATATTTTACAGAACGTCAAGAAATGTAATGTTAAAAAAAACAGCAGTGCTGAAAAATGTTCTGTATAAACTAAGAAATGCTTGAAGGTTCAACTTTCCTGAGAATCATAAACTAATATTTAGTTGCATAACTACTTTTTCTAACTGCTTCACATCTGTGGTGCATGTGGAGTCGACCAACTTCTGGCACCGGTATTGCAGCCCAGTACAACTGTACTATGTTCCACGATTCCTCTGCAATTCTTGGTTTTGCCTCATAAAAAGCAATTTTTTTATGTCAGCCCACAAGTTTTCTATGGGATTCAGGTCTGAGGATTGTGCTGGCCACTCCGTTACTTGAATGCTGTTTGTCTGGAACCATGATTTTGCTCTCTTGCTGGTGTGTTTGGGGTCCTCTTCAGCATACGACAACATGACTTCTTCCTGTATTCTGATGTACTCAAACTGATCCATGATCCCTGGTATGTGATAAATAGGACCAACACCGTAGCAGGAGAAACATCCCCATATCATGACGCTTGCACCACCGTGCTTCACCGTCTTCACTGTGTACTGTGGCTTGAATGCAGTGTTTGCAGGATGTCTGACAAACTATCTGTGGCCCTTAAATCCAAAAAGAACAATCATATTCTCATCAGTCCACAAAATATTATGCCATTTCTCTTTCGGCCAGTCAATGTGTAATTTGCCAAATTGTAACTGCTTCAGCACATCTTTTTACGTACGTTTTTAGTACTCACAGGCAACCTTTGATCTTTGATCCTCATGGAGCTGATCATTGGCTGAGCCTCTGCCAGTTTGGTTATTCTCCGATCCATTCGAATAGTTGTTTTTCTTTTTCTTCCTCACCTTTCTTGTTTTGGCTGCCATTTAATGCGTTTGATATCATTTTAGCTGGACAGCCTATCATTTTCTGCACTTCTTTAAAGGTTTTCCCCTCTTTTATTAATTTCTTAATAAAAATTCTTCTTCTTCTGAACAGTGTCTTGAACGACCCATTTTACTCTGTTTTTTACTGTTTTTCAAGGACAAATGCACAGCCAGCATATGCAGCGTCAGTTGCATACTTAAATACTTACTTAAGTTGATCCTTAAATAAGGCTCACTTGTTTAACACCTATTTTTCACAGAGTCAGTGACCTCACTAAGTGAACTCAGCACTTTTGAACATGCCCCTTTCAGTTAATGATTTAGTTTCACAAAATCAGCAGTATGCACGTCATGCCTGTTTGGTCTGTTCTATTTGGGTCTTTTTGGGTTTTCTATATCTTTACTAAACCTTCTTGAAACTCACTTGCAGTGTAGAAGTTGAAATTCTAACAAAAACAGTGATTTATCTTGCTAGTGATGTGTGACTGCTATTATTTTGAACATAACTGTATATTGTTAATAAAGGGAAGGGTTTTAAGACTTCTAGGATAGCAAGATAAACATTTAAGGCTCACCCACAAAGCATCTTTTCTGTCCATAAACTAATTTGTCATTATTTTAAGTTGCACTGACCAATAATAGAGTTGTAAATTAGGCATGGATAAACCTCCCAATTCCTTTGATTTCATAAGTTTAGAAAACTTCTGTTTAGAAAACTTTAGAAAAATTCTGTCAAGAGGAGTGGTCAAAGATTCAACCAGAAGCTTGACAGAACCTTGTGGATGGCTACCAAAAGCATCTAATTGAAGCAAAAATGGCCAAAGGACATGTAACAAAATATTAGCGATGCTGTATGTATATTTTTGACCCAGCAGATTTCGTCATTTTTTTCTGTATGTACGTATGTATGTAAATTTTTGACCACGACTGTATGTAGAAATTTAAGTAAGAGTTATGAGGGTGTGAGTAAAATGTGTAATCTGTCACTTTGGAGTTTATCTGTCTCCATACATCTACCAGTCCAGTGTCCGAGGTTAAGTTATTGAGAATGTTGGACGCTCTGATGTTTGACCTATTTGCAGAGGAGGATTTGTCCAAAGAGACGTTCATTATACAATTAAAATCACCGGGTAGGAAGCCCACGCCTTTGCAATGATGGTTAAATAACAGAATAGTTCGCGACATGAATTCAGGTGAATCATGGTCTGGGGCATATACATTAAGAATGGTTATATGTTGTCGGAAAAGTAAGCCTGTGATCTCCTTTCTGAATCTTTTTTTCATGTTCCAAAATGAAGGGGATATTTGTCATGCTCCGTCTGTCTGGTTTGGTTAAGTTCACCATTTTTGTCTCGTGCCTGCATGTTGTCTTGTCTCTTCCTGTTTTATTTTGAAAGTAACCCTGTCTCCCTCTCATTTCAGATCGCTTTGCTCCCTGCCCCTGTGTTTCCCGCATCTGTGATTGTGAAACCCACCCTAATTGTTTGCACCTGTGGTCCCTTACCTCGTGTATAAATAGTGTTGTCATTTGTATGTTTGTTGCGAGGTTGCCATGTCTCTTTGTCTGGCTCCAGTCCTGTCTCCAGTTTGGGCTCTCCCCAAAATGGAGCCCTCACAATATTTTTGTTAATGAGAATGGGTGTGCCTTTTTTGTTTTGTGAGTGGGAGGAGAAGTAAACTTTCCCAACTGTCTCTTTTGAGCTTCAAGTACTCTGTATCAGATAATCTAGTTTCTTGAAGGAATGCTATATATTTTTTTTTTTGTTTTTTTCAGGTGCGTTAAGATCTTTTTCCTTTTAATTGCATGGCTGATCCCCTGAACGTTACAGGTAATAAGTTTAAGTGACCCTGTCATGGAGGTTGTAAAATTGGGACATGAAAAGATAACAGAAACTAAAAGTGAGGAAACTGATTGAAATATAAATATAAAATATAAGCCTATATTCCAGGTAATAAACTTGTTAGTAAGAGTAAAACATAAATGTACAAAACTGCAGTCCATGCCCTCCCCTATCTTGTCCCCAAAGGACTGGATAAAAGTACCCCTGATTATTTCATTGAACAAACTGAACATAAACATATAACAATAGTTGGACCACAGTAACAGCTTAGACATTCAAGACAGTGTCCACACTCTGGGCCTCTTAACAAACAACACTGAGATTTACCCTAAAATAAATATTCCTGAGTCATAAGCCTTAGCTTATGAGTTAAACCTGAGTAAGTCATTTCTTAAATATTCACAGATATTTACAGTAAGAATGACTATAGATGAAACAAATACAGTCGTGGTCAAAAGTTTACATACACTTGTAAAGGACATAATGTCATGGCTCTCTTGAGTTTCCAGTTATTTCTACAACTGATTTTTCTCTGATAGAGTGATTGGAACAGATACGTCTTTGTCACAAAAACATTCATGAAGTTTGGTTCTTTTAAGACTTTATTATGGGTCAACTGAAAAATGTGACCAAATCTGCTGGGTCAAAAATATACATACAGAAATGCTAATATTTGGTTTCATGTCCCTTGGGCATTTTCACTTCAATTAGGTGCTTTTGGTAGCCATCCACAAGCTTCTGGCAAGCTTCTGGTTGAATCGTTGACCACTCCTCTTGACAGAATTTGTGCAGTTCAGTTAAATTTGTTGGCTTTCTGACATGGACTCTTTTCTTCAGCATTGTCCACATGTTCTCAATGGGGTTTAAGTCAGGACTTTGGGAAGGCCATTCTAAAACCTTAATTCTAGCCTGAACACCCAACTGCGCCCAAGACCCAACCTTCGGGTTCATGATTTTAGGTTATCTTGAAGAATTTGGAGGTAATCCTCCTTTTTCATTATCTCATTTACTGTTTGTAAAGTACCAGTCCATTGGCAGCAAAACAGCCCCACAGCATAATACTACCACCACCGTGCTTGACGGAAGGCATGGTGTTAAAGGTCTCACCTTTTTTCCTCCAAACTTATTGCTGGGCATTGTGGCCAAACAGCTTGATTTTTGTTTTGTCTGAACACAGAACTTTCCACCAGAAGGTGTTATTGTTGTCCATGTGTCCATTTTTTCAAGGAAAAAATGAGTCTTGGCTCAAAAAGGTTGAAAAACACACCGTACTGTATATCACTATACTGTGCTGTAGTGTTTACTGAAGAACAGTAGCTGCTGCTGACTGTGGAAAAAATACAGTAATGCAAAACATAAAATTAAGTAAGTTAAAATACCATTATAAAGTATACTTATAAGCAAATGATTGTGCATTTTGTGATAAAAGCGTGAAATTTTGTTGACTTACAGCCAAAGATGGTAGGAAAAACAAATTGAGATATCGGACCACTTTGAATTTTCAATATGGCGGACATGGCTTGTACAAAATACTTTAATTCCGTGGCTCTGTTTCTTGCATTGTTACACTGTTACTTGTTTTGCACTATTACACTCTTACTTTATATATTTTATTTTATATTTTATTTATATTTTATTTTTATTTGTATCATCTACTTTATCTTGTTTTTTTCTATATTTATGTTGCACCAACCCACCAGAACAAATTCCTCGTATTGTGTTAACTATACCTGGCAATAAATCTTTTTCTGATTCTGATTCTGGTTCTGATGGCAGTCATTTTTTAAAATGAATGCAATTTATCTCCCATACATACTTCTTAGAAATTTTCACATGGATAATACATTAAGTCACTTGAAGTCCAAGATGGTGGTAAGGATTAGGATGAAAATTGCATTTTACAAATTGGTCGACCATGGATGATCCATTCATCCATTTTCTACCGTTTATCCTCATAGGGTAGCGGGGGGCTGGAGCCTATCCCAGCTGTCTTAGGAGCGGGAGGAAAGGTACACCCTGGACAAGTCACCAGCTCATTGCAGTGCACATAGAGACAGACAACCACTCACACTCACATTTACACCTAAGGGCAATTCAAATTAGCCAGTTAACCTAATCCCCATGCATGTTTGGATGGTGGGAGGAAGCCGGAGTACCCGGAGAGAACCCACACAGACATGAGGAGAGCATGCAAACTCCACACAGAAAGGCCTCGGGCCCGCGATTCGAACCCGGTACCTTCTTGCTGTGAGGCAACAGTGCTAACCACTACACCACCGCCTGGATGGGCATGGATGGTGTCAGTATCAAATCACACATTATGGTCTTAAAAACAGCCCTTAAGTTCCTATTTTCTCTCGTTGTCTCATGATAAGCACTTTTTAATTTACTTCAAATCAGTTAAACATAGCGTTTCGTTAGCAGGGAAAAGTATAGCTGGTAAAAGTATTTTTTATACAAACTGTGCTAACTTTCAAATATGGGGTTAAACTTACTGATACTTACTGATACCCATAGCTAGCATGCTTTCTTCAGCAAATGAGGCTGTCAGGCAGGTGCGGAAGCAGAGAGGAGAGTGCCAATTTAAAGCATTCACTGTGGACTGCCTTGTTGAGAGATCAAAACCGATGGATAGTCCATTTCCATGAAACAAAATTGTTTTTGGCAATTCAAGTGTGAAGAGAGTATCAAAAAACAACAAGACATGCAGCCCTTTTCAAAGTTGTACATTACTTGTCAGACCAGAGATTTTGCCACGAGAACCAGTGTTGTCCTCCAGCACTTTCAGATCGGGGTAGTCTCCACCTAGGTCTTAAAAGTGATCTTCTTTCAATGCCTTGAAGATGTTCAGGGTGCATACTCTGACAGTCCCAATGTTACCTGCATTGTTCTAGATGTGGCTGCTGTCATTCAGATGGTAAAACCAACAGCTGTTAAGTCATTCAGTGAATACCCCCTGAATATCTTCATTCCATATATGACAAGAAAACGTCAAAGTGCAACCAGGATTGGTCTGGTGTGCGACTACTTATCTGACTCTTTGAAAGCAATGATAAGAGCAAAGCGTGGTTAGGGGATTCAGAGACGTGAGGTAGGTGCTGCAACTATTCCCCCAAACTAGCAAAACTTTCTTAGAGCTGACAGCAACAAGACTGAATTGTTCTCCTTCCTCTCAGATGCTTTGCTCAGGTGGTTTGTTCCTGTGCAGGATGACAAACAACTTGTTGTAACAAGTGATACAGTAGTCCTCAGCAGACCATCACTACCGCAGATGTCTTCCATTTCTTCATGCACACACAAGGAAGCTGATAGCAGCATATTATTGCATGTGGCCCATGCAGTCAGAAATGGTAACTGTTGATACTGATGTTGTAGTTCTGGCTGTGGCAGCAGCACAGGTTTTCAAGCCAGAGGAACTTTGGTTAGCATTTGGCACTGGGAAGGGTTTTCGATATGAAAATTCAGCTGGACTAGGACTGGAGAAGGCACATGCATGTGCATGTTTCATGCATTAACTGGCTGTGACACTGTTATCAAGCTTTGCCGGACATGGTAAAAGGACTGCATGGGCTGTGTAGGCTGTCTTCCCCGAGCTTACACGTGCCTTGTTAGAACTGTCTTCTGCCCCACGTGACATACAGTATATTGCTAGATATTTTATTTTATTGACATTCTGTTTTATTTTTTATTTCCTTGAACCCTGTGTGTTTTCATCTTTCAAGCTGCTGGAACTGTAAATTTCTCTGTGAGATGAATAAAGTATCTATTCCACAGGAGGTAGTGACTACAATGGAAAAGTTTGTTATCCTTCTCTATGATCGAACTAGCATATGCACAGAAATTTATCGGACAAGAAGGAAGCTGTTTGCTAAGAGGCAAAATGCGCTATCAATTCCTCCCACAAAGGCTGCTCTAAATGAACATGTGAAGAGAGCAATATACCAGGGAAGTCAAGTATGGGGCCAGATGCTGGTGTCCACACCAGCTCTTCCTTCACCTTGCAGATGGGACTGGTTGAAGACATCCGAGGGTTATGAACCATACTGGACTTTTAGCTCGTTGAGCACCAGCTGTTTTATAAAACAGAAAGTGCCTTGTGCCAGCATTTTTGGCCATTTGAGTCAGATTCTCAGATCTTGATGGCGGCGCGTGAAGAACACAAGGCTCAGCGTCTCTCCAGATTTTGCCAACTAGTGGTGTTATACCTGCTCCTTACCGGACTGTTCATTCGGAACCCCACTGCTTTAACATCCTACAGCAGGCAGGAGCTCTTGGACATTGGACTAAACAACTATGACTGTTTAATTGCCAATCTCTCATCCATCCCGGAGATCTCCACAACACTGGAGGCTGCTCACTCACAGAACTATGACTCTGCATCATAAACAACAAATGGATTATGGACGCTAACGTCATGGTTTTTACAGAGACATGGCTAAACAGCAGTTTTCTGGACAGTGCTATTGAGTTAGCAGGACACCACACTCATTGCGCAGACAGGACTGCAGAGGGCTTCGATAAAACTAGAGGTGGAGGCTTGGGCATTTATATAAACAAAGCTTGGTGCATAAACTCTGTTATCACTGAGAGACACTGCTCACCCAATGTGGAGTTTCTCATGGTTAGATGTAGACCTTATTATCTCCCGAGAGAACTCACATCAGTTATAGTTACTGCTGTATACACACCACCGGACGCTAATGTTAAGCTTGCAATGAAAGAACTACATGCAGCCATTAGCAAACAACAGACGACACACCCTGAGGCAGCTGTTATTGTTGCATGTTACTTTAATCACTCATATCTAAGGTCAGTCCTTCCCAGATTACACCAACATGTTTCCTGCCACACTAGAGGAAACAAGACACTGTACCATGTTTACTCAAACATAGTTGGAGCCTACAGAGCTACACCCCTCCCCCACATAGAACAGTCAGACCACCTTTCACTGTTTCTCACTCCTAAGTACTCTCCACTTATACAACGTGTGAAACCCACAGTGAGGACAATAATGGCCCTTTTCCACTACACAGTAACGGCATGGCACGGCACGGTACGGCCCAGTTTTGTTGCTTTTCCATTACAACTGAGTACCTCCTCAGCGTGGGCGGGGTCGTCATACAGTAGCGCGAAACTGCCGTAAGTTCATTTGCATGCAACACAGAAAACCGGGAAGAAGAAGAACAACAACACAAACAATGGAGGACAAGGAAGCGATCATGTATTTGTTGCTCGCTCTGTGACTCTTTGTCACGCACAAAGCGAATGAAAAGAGACAGAAGACTCCAGGAAGTGTAAAAATAGGGAAGGAGTTGCCGGTTTTAAAAATGGCAGAGTCGAGTTGTGTTCAGCTTTTACAGTCCAGTTGGACGTCCCACATCCAATGACGCTTTCAATGACACTCGTTGGCCAATCAGTGGAAGGCGTTTTAGAATCGCTTCGGCTCGCTTGGAACCAGGGCTGAGGAGGTACGAAAAAAGTACCTAGTACCAGGTACTAGTGGAAAAGCACTACAACCATGTAGAGCCATGCCATACCATACCGTACCGCGTCTGTGGAAAAGCGCCATAAAAGTGTGGCCAGAAGAGACAGAATCTGTGCTGCAGGGGCGGTTCGAACACACCGAATGGAATATGTTTGCTACCCAGGCAACCCATCATTCCCACACAGGCATTGCGAGCTATGCTTCCTCTGTACTGGACTATATCTCCACCACAATAGACAGTGTCACCACCCAGAAACAGATCACCATGTATCCCAATCAGAATCCCTGGATGAACAGGAATGTCCGCCTCCTGCTGAAGACCCGCAACACCGCCTTCAGAGCAGGAGATGCACAAGCCTACAGTACAGCAAGGGCTTACCTGAAGTGGGGCATCAAGAAGGTCAAGCATTGCTACAAGCTGAAGGTTGTACATATTCATACTGGACATATATAGTGACAATACATTACTGCACTAATGTTTTAATTTGTATCTACTGTGAGTATTCCATTGCACTGCTGTAATTGCTGTAATCACTTTAATCATTTCAATTGCACTACTGTAAATACTTATACCTTAGTAGTAGCCTGTACATGCTCTCACAATTGAAACTGATATACATACATTTTTATTTAATTTCCTGCTCTTTCGTACATAATTATAGCATATATTTTATTTACTGCTTATGCACTTCTGGTTGGACGCAATCTGCATTTCGTTGCCTTGTACCTGTGACGTGCAATTACAATAAAGTTGAATCTAATCTAATCTAATTATTTTAAGACCCACATAATATTTTGTACTATGTTTCTGAAAACACTGAATAGATCAAATGAAAGAGGAGACTCTATTTCATCATTGTTTGTTTTTACCTTGTTTCTTGTTTTATCAGAGGAGGTGTAGAGGACTGTTTCACTAAAAACACCACTTTTTGTCCAGAATGCATCTGTTTTGCTCTCTAATCGTGATCGTCTCCACTTCCTGCTTTGATTCTCTGTGGAGTATACCATCTCTTTATGCTCAGACTACATCTCCCAGAGGCCCCAAAATTACTCACAGGCTGTGGGAGACGATCAGCGACCCGCTGCTGAAAAACCAATTTGGTGTTGAAATACGTCAATGGCACTAAATGAGTTAATCCGACCCGCTGAACTTGTCCAAATTATATTATTAAATTGAATTATATTTTATTTAGGGGTGCCACTGCATTAACAGGATCTGTGGCGGCATGCACTACGGTAAGTCTAATTGGACAAACTGAATGAATGCGTAACAGCTGAAGAAGTATAAAATTGGTCAGGAAACAGAACCTAAAAAAAATCAAGGAAACTAACAATGCACTCAGTAACTAACGATCAAACAAGGTTCTCCTGTGATGGAGGCTCTCTCCTTCCTCAGACAGGCCACAGTGATGTCACAGGCCCTCAGAAGGCTGACCATTACATTGTGAAGGCAGTGAAAGTGTGCCTTCAGGAGAGCAAAAGTCATTTCAATACTGGCACTTGTCCTGGCATGGGCATGATTGTAGGCCTACTATGCTTCCTGTGGGTCTGTGTATGGTGGATTCTGTGTAAGCGATTAATAGCGATTGTGTGGCTCACCTTCCAGAAATCCGAAACACTCTGGAGTCCTGGACCAAACCAGGCCACTTTGCCACAACATTACTGATGAGGCAGTCAGCACTGCAGACTTTCTGAAATTCTAAGATGAAGACTATTAAGCCAATGCACATCACAAGCAATGCACATGTTCATTAATTGACAATATCAAAAGGTCGTGCTCATCTGAACACGAATGAAAAGATTTCCTGTTCACAAAATCCACCTCATGGGCACCTGAGGTGGATTTTATCCAAATGTGTGTGCAGTCCAATGCACCAATGACATTGGGGAAACTTGTAACACAAATGAGTAACACAATGAGTATCCTACCATGACTGTTAACAGTTGTCCTGTAATTAGAAGTTTCTCTTACCTGCAATCCTATAACACTCCTCTTTGATGTTGCAAAGACTTCTGTGGCCAGGGAAGGAGATGAAGACATCAGGATGGGCTTTAATAGCCAGACACACACTCTGAATTGTGCAGCAAACTGTGGCCTTGTTCAGTAGTTCCGGATCCCCCACTGAGTACAGGAAGCCTCCACTTGCTAAAAAGTGCAAGGTTACACAAACCATCTGCTTAACACTCAGGGCATGGCTGCATGCTGTGCAGTGTTTTATCCTGGGACCCAACAGTCTAGACGGATACCTGAGCCCATCTGCAGAAAACCAGTATGTTTCATAAAGGTGATCATCTCTCTCCTGAAGGCTCTCCTGAGCATGAGTGCTTCTTCCTCCACTACATCTTCCAAGAATGGGCACGCCATCGTTAGAGCAGGAAGGAGCACACAATATTGGGCCTTCATATAAGCTACTGGCTCACTTGACTTTACGAGGAACACCTTTGCACCTTCATGTCTCACAAGCTGCAAATGGTTACTTATCATGATACCTTTTTTTTGCCGTCATGATACCTACAACCACAAAGAATAGATAATTAATATAAATTGCCCGTAGGTGTGAAAGTGAGTGTGAGTGGTTGTCTGTCTCTATGTGCCCTGGGATTAACTGCTGACTTGTCCAGGGTGTACCCTGACTTTCACCCTAAGACAGCTGGGATAGGCTCCAGCCCCCCCACGAAACTATGTCAAATTAAGCAGTAGAAAATGGATGGATATGTGCCAGAAACTCCAAGGCAAAACAATGTTCGACAGGTCAAATGGATTCGATATGAATGTGGTTATGTCCAGTGCAGAGATGGAACAATGTACCTTGTATGAAAAGGGTGGCATTTTGGGATGGACATACACTATATTGCCAAAGTATTCGCTTGCCCATCCGAATAATCAGAATCAGGTGTTCCAGTCACGTCCATGGCCAGAGGCGTATAAAATAAAGCATCTAGGCGTGCAGACTGTTTCTACGAACATTTGTGAAAGAATGGGTCGCTCTCAGGAACTCAGTGAATTCCCGCATGCAACTGTGATAGGATGCCACCTGTTCAACAAATCCAGTCGTGAAATTTCCTCGCTCCTAAATATTCCACAGTCAACTATCAGCTGTATTATAAGAATGTGGAAGTGTTTGTGAACGACAGCAACTCAGCCATGAATTGGTAACGAATTGGTTAACGTCGTTAACTGACGAAGCGGGGTCAGCGGATGCTGAGGTGCATAGAGTGAAGAGGTCGCCAACTTTCTGCAGAGTCAATCGCTACAGCCCTCCAAACTTCATGTGGCCTTCAGATTAGCTCAACAGCAGTGCACAGAGAGCTTCATGGAATGGGTTTCCATGGCCAAGCAGCTGCATCCAAGCCATACATCACCAAGTACAATGCAAAGCGTCGGATGCAGTGGTGTAAAGCACGCCACCACTGGACTCTAGAGCAGTGGGATGCCTTCTCTGGAGTGACGAATCACGCTTCTCCATCTGGCAATCTGATGGACGAGTCTGGGTTTGGTGGTTGCCAGGAGAACGATACTTGTCGGACTGCATTGTGCCAAGTGTAAAGTTTGGTGGAGGGTGGATTATGGTGTGGGGTTGTTTTTCAGGAGCTGGGCTTGGCCCCTTAGTTCTGGTCTGGTGTGGATGAACTTGACTGGCCTGCACAGAGTCCTGACTTCAACCCGATAGAACACCTTTGGGATGAATTAGAGCAGAGACTGAGAACCAGGCCCTCTCACCCATAAGCACACTCCTAAACCTTGTGGACAGCCTTCCCAGAAGAGCTGAAGCTGTTATAGCTGCAAAGGGTGGACCAACGTCATATTGAACCCTATGCCTTTGTTTATGTTCTGCTAAAATAAAAACAAAGGCAAGCCACACACAGGTAGTGGTTTCTAGTGAACCACTACCTGTGCCTTCCTTGTAGATTTTCTTTGACTGCTAAAACGGTATAGATAATGTGTGAGCAGGCACTCTCTGGGTACAATATATGCTTGTGCATTGTTAAGTAGAGTATTAGTCAGGGCACTTTCCATTCTGCAGGATGTTTGTGTATTTGATCTTAACTTGCTGCCATGTTTGTTTTGGCCCTGTCATGTTTAATCTACACACAGACAATAACAACATAAGAGCTATTTTATTTATCCTAAAGGTAAATTCAATTAAGGCAGTGAGATCTTATATTTATCAAAGAGTAATACATGCTTGATGGAGTTACATTTACTTACAATTCACTCACATCTGCAGTTTCAGTTACAATTTCAACTGATTTATATCGGAGAACAATTAGGTTTTCAGAGATGTTAATGACCTATTTGAATTTTGATTGTGATGTTTCATGGAGCACTGAATGTGTATTTGTGCACTAGTTACATATTCAGGAGGTCTGCAGTCCTTTGCCTCTCTTTCGCTCCTTGTTTAATAACTATGGTGGTGTTTCCTTTCCTTTTGATTTGGTCCTTTACCTCCTCTTAAGCCCCCATGAGAATTTCTGCCTCTGACGGGGAAAAGAACGGTACTCTCGTTGCCATGATGAATCGGTGCTTGATGACGGGGTCTATAACAGGAAGTCGTGTGTGCGCACTTATCCTGGATTGGTTTCACCTGGCTTGATGAATCTGTGTCCGCTCATCCTGGCTTGGCCTTTGTGCACCCGATTAAGCCTGGACTCTCTTGTTTTGGATTGGTTGAACCCAGCTCAGTCACTTATCCTGAATGTCTGAATCCTACTTTCATGCAACGGGCCCCTGGTGACCAAACTGTGTCTTCTTTGTACTTCTTTTATTTTATTTTGCATTAGTTTGCATTAGGTGAAAGACCATTGAAAATAAGAGATATACAAGTCGACAATCGTAATGAAAAAAACATTATTGTCGAAATAAACAGCATCAGAAACATATGCATATTTTCACAAGAATACACGACTGCATAATATCCCAAAATATATGTAAACTAAGCACAATTTTTTTAAGAGCAAGTTGTCACCTTTCTGTTTCAACAAATCTATATTTTAATTTCAGAGAATTAATTTAAATATTACATTTTAACAAACACCTGTTTTATCTAACTGAATGAATACTCAGGCATTAAATACGTTTTATGCACAGAAATTGTTTCAATAGTTGTTGTATTTACTGATCGATTATAAGAAAAGAATCATGCTGTCCTTACTTCAAATATGAAAACCAACTCTGTAATCAAACCCAATGTTAATATGTTAATAAGTACTAATATTACAGTTTTTCTCAGTCGTTTGGTGCATTTTTTACATCACTATTCACATTTGCACAACAGTTAGTTCAACCTCCACATCTGTACTCATCATAGTAGCAGTTTCTCATTCCTTCCAACAGATCCTAAATGCTTTTAGACATCCATCAGTCCCTTTAATACGACTCTCTGGTGTTTTATAATGTTATCATTTGCTTATGTCATATCAGTCACAATGAACTACTTGTTATTGCAGAATAGTCATTCCCTATAAAACTAATAATCCTCATTTCATTGTTTGAGTCATTACATACAAAAAAAATGTTGAACTAATCATCAAAATCTGTCAAGCAAATATTATATTTTAGATATTTTTTAGACATTTTTTTACTGAAAATGTTTCCAGGGTGTGTGAAGCATTAGTTGCAACTAATGATAAGCTCAGAGCTGAATCCCATGAACCCATATTTGCATATATGAACCACTCAAGACATAGTGTGCACCATTGCAACACAGAATTGGAAGGTCAGCCTCATGGAAGAGGGGTGAGGATGTGGGGAGGAAGAGGAAGACGAAGAAGAAAGAAGAGGCCAAGTACAGGTGGAGATAATGTTGGGAGAACCACTGTAAATTCAATTATTCAAACATTTCATTAGGAGAACAGGTATGTATAATGGACAGTAATTTAGCACTAAACAATCTGCACTGCACCACTGTCACTGTGTCCTACATGAAGCTTGAAGCTTGAAGTGGGACAACACTTTTTACATTTTACATGTAGACTCAAAACTTTTCTGCAGCACAAATTTAGTATATTGTAGTGTACAGTAGTGTTACAGTAAAGATGTGCCATATTTACTATAAGTTTTCTCTACACCACACCACACCGGAGGAGGACGACAAGAGGTAGCCATTTGTTCAGTCGTGACTGCAAACAAGGTTGAGGTCTCATAAGGTTGAGAGAGATACAAAGGGCTGTTATAGAGGATGACAACATCTTTGGGAATACTGAATCTGTTTCAACTAAATTTATTCTTTTTGAAACACAAAGAACACATGCAGTAAAAATGTGGGACTGGTATATTGATAGTTTAACTTCATCATGTATGCTCTGCTTAATTTGTGACTGTTTTTGAGTGTAAATCTCTGTGATTATTTAAAGCTAAATTAAAGACCAACTAGCACATTGACGTGTAGATAATGTCACTTTTAGCAATGATTCATAAACTAAGGACACGTGGCAACACAAACAATTCACTGGATGAGTACAGTACCACAGTGACAACAGATACAGGGTTGAGGGTTGGTAGGACAATCATTTGTCCAACCATCATGTATAAATTTCTAAAATATAAAATAATGATTAAGGAGCTATGGGACAAACAGGGGTTTCATGAAGATTCACTGGACAAGGCCACTTCTGCTGTGCCTAATGGGAATTTACTGGTGAACCGTGATGACAACCATGATCCGCAAATGGAGACAGCTTGGAACTAATTCCCAGGAGTGGCCAGCCAACCAAAATTACTCCAAGAGAGCATAAACAACTCATCCTGGAAGAACCTAGAAGAGCATCAAATCATCTCACTTGCCCTAGGTAAGGTCAGTGTTCAATTCGACAGACTAGCATCCATGACTTTAACCACTGCTGACCAAAAAGAACACAAAGACTTGTCTCACATTTGCCAAAAAACATATTGATGATCAACATCTGGCATAAAGCTGACACAGCATTTCATAAAAAGATCATCACGGTGACAGTCATGGAGGTAGTGGTGGTGTGTTGGTCTGGAGCTGCTCTTCTGCTTCAGGACATGGATTCATTGATGGAACCATGAATCCTTCTCTCAACCGGAAAATCACAAAGCAGAATCATCAGTTTGTGACGTCAAGCTCAAGAAAATCTTCCTCCTCCTTTGTCCCTCTCTGTGCTACAGTGCACTGTGTAGTCATAACTATCGACGTGCTGGATTTGTGTCACAGCAGAAGCCCAAGGTTGGTGTCAAATATGGATTTACACATTTCAAATTTAGACAGAGTCAGAAGAACCAACATCTGGAATATTTATCTGAATCTTCTTACTGTCTCTGACACAGAAGGCAGGTGGCTCAGGATCATGTTCCCACATGATTTGTGGCTTGTGATGGTGTTGTTTCATGTGGTAAAAACCCACCATTAGCCTAGAATCAGCTGCTAATGTCTGGTGTCCTGGTTAACTGCAGATTTGCTGTACTGTGTGTGACCCCAGGCACATTAGCAAAATCTTTACATCAATAAAGCATGTTGAAATACTGTGAAACAGTGCATGGAGGCTGCCATGCATCATTATTCATTTTATTGGTGTAAATAAGGCATGAGGACTAAACTCAGTCATGGACTTAAAGGGAATTCACTGTGTCAACCAGCCCGTAGCTTGCAGGAATTAACTAAATTGGTTGTCTGGCATCACTGGCTTATTGAGCATTTCAGCAGATATCATTAAGAGTTAAAGGGCCAATATGACCTGCAGGCACTATTAAATCTCTCTGGATGTTGCCTCAGGCCTCTAGGGAAAGGGGTAACTTCATTACACAAAGGTAGAAAATCACAAAATGACATTTCTTTCAAGAAATGTCTATCATTATGTGGATGTTTCAGAAAAGCATGTTAGAGGTAGAGCTGGAGAAATTATGTAAGTTATGTAAAGTTGAACATTTGTAGTTTATTTGTAGTTTAAGTGTCCTTTAATAATAAAATGCTTATTTTTTATGTTATTTGCTAATGTTACAGTTTTTCTCAGTTGCTTTGGTGCATTTCTCACATCACTCTTTACATTTGCACAACAGTTAATTCAACCTCCACAACATTTAGTCATTTGTGCTCATCATAGTAGCAGTTTCTTATTCCTTCCAGCAAATTGCAGATAATATGCATCAATTGCCTTCATACAATTATCTGGTGTTTTATAATATTATCATTTGCTTCTGTCATGTCAGTCAAAATTAACTATACTTAAAACTGATAGTCCTCATTTCATTGCTTGAGTCATTACATACAAAAATGTTGAACTAGTTGTCAAAATCTATCAAGCTGATACTATACTTTTTTTTTTACTTTTATGCTTTTTTCATGAAAATGTCTCCTACATTGAACAATTTTTCTCAGATGAACCTCAGCTTTCACCAAGGAGAAGAACTGTGTGAAGCATTAGTTGAAGTCATGATAAGCTCAAAGCTGAATCCCATGAATCCCACTTTGCAAGCATATATATATATATATATGAACCAAGCAGGACATAATGTGAACTATTTTTACAACTGAGGCCAAGTACAGGAGGATTCCTGCTGAAATCAGGGCTAAAATTATACATCATGTTGTCAATCAAAGACTCACAATGACTGAGGATGATCAGAGGGTGCAACGAAATGTTGGGAGAACCACTGTAAAATTTCTTTTTTTTCAATTTTTTCAAACATTTCATCTGATGTACATGAAAATATGTGGCCAGACAGACAGGAACATCTGGATGTGCATGAATGATTTACAGTACTGTGTATATTGTATGTTCAGTTCCAACATGTACTGCAATGTTGTTTACAGTTGTGCACACACTCAAACAAAATTTCTTTTGTATTTACTTAAAAATGTTATGTCAAGTGGTTCCACGTAACTTTGTTAAGTAGGTGGCAATAGAATAATTTTCATTTGATTTTCTCAATAGATTTAAGTATATAAAGTATATAGAAGTAACTTAATTACAACTTAACTGGATTACTTTTTTTAAGTATGAGGTCTACATTAAACCAATGTAATAAGGTTAAGTTCAGTGAATAATATGAAAATACATTAAAGTAATACAAGGTTAATGAGTAAGAGAAACTGAATATACTTAAGTTAGTCTTAAATGAGTTTAATTTGTCCAATGCATGCCCAATGATGCATAGAAAAAGCTGTTTACGGGGAGCACAAAAAAAACACATTTGTCAAAACAGTACTTTTATTTAGTGTTGACAGCCAGGCAAAATAGGTTAACGGTTAAATAGGTTAAATAAGTTAACGGGTACCGCAGCTCAGCTGAACAGTACAAACATCCATCAAAATAACAAAATAACATCCATCAGCCTACGTAGGGTACAAACACAAGAAACAAATACGAAAACAAATATTTAGGCATATTGAATAGCCTCCAGGGTAACAATGCATGGTAACAATGCAATGCAACAGTGCAGCAACAATATTCAGACCAGCAGTTTGTTTTTAAGACTTTCGCTGATAGCCAGCGTGAATCAAGCTCCATCAGGATCTTTTGAATGAATATATCTGGGTTCTCGCTCTAAAAACAGACAAAAAAGGGAAAAAAAATCTTTAATTAACTGTTTTAAAACTACAAATTGTACTGAAGCTCTGTCTGAAAGCACATAATTATATAAAACAAGCACCATTTTACTATTCATCTCAACTGACTCAGCTTCACCAAGATTGAATGCCTCATTGAAGAGGAAGACATGTTTGACTTTTATCTCTACATTCACTTGCATTTAAGGGCGAAAGAAGCTCAAACCTGCATACATGTTTCAAATCTGAGGTTTCCAAAATAAGTTTCCAAAATCTATACACTACATCCATCCATCCATTTTCTTCCACTTATCTGGGTTTGGGTCGTGAGGGCAGCAGCCTAAGCAGGGAAGTCCGGACTTCCCTCTCCCCAGCCACTTCATCCAGCTCTTCCGGAGGGATCCCGAGGCGTTCCCAGGCCAGCCAGGAGACATAGTCTCTCCAGCGTGTCCTGGGTCATCCTCGTGGTCTCCTGCTATTGAGACGTGCCCAGTACACTTTCCCAGGGAGGCATCCAGGGGGCATCCTAACCAGATGCCCGAGCCACCTCTGTCATGATCCGTCTGTCTGGTTTGGTTAAGTTATCCATTTTTGCCTTGTGCTTGCATGTTGTATTGTCATTTCCTGTTTTATTTTGAAGTAACTGTGTTCTCACTCTCGTTTCAGCTTCACACTTCCCTCTCCCCATGTTTCCCACGTCTGGTGATTGTCTGGCCCCGCCCTGATTGTTTCCACCTGTTCCCCATTACCTCTTGTATTACCTCTTGTACCTCTTGGTATTAAAACCTGGGGTATGTAAACTTTTGATATAATTATAAATTATAAATAGTCTTGTCTCCCCAGTCTCGTTGCGTGATCATCATGTCCCTTGTGTTCGGCGCTTCCTGATCTCCAGAGTTTGCTTTCTACGGTTTCCAGCCTCCTGACTTTCCTAGCGGTAATTTTTGTTGTAATTTTGATAGCCTCAAAGCCCTCTTTTGTTTCTAGACGAATCCTAGAAGCTTTACCATCTGAGAAACTAAAGAGCCTCATCCACAATTACCACAAAAGAGTTCAAGCTGTCATTGATGTTAAAGGGGGCAATACACGGTATTAAAAACTGGGGCATGTAAACTTTTGATATAATTATAAATTATAAATAGTCTTGTCTCCCCAGTGCTTTCTACGGTTTCCAGCCTCCTGATTTTCCTAGCGGTAATTTTTGTTGTAATTTTGATAGCCTCAGAGCCCTCTTTTGTTTCTAGACGAATCCTCCAAGTGAGTTGATCCTAGTTGATTTTCCCTTTACTTCCTAGTTTTGTGTTTAGCGCCACATGCTCCTTAGTTTTACTAGAAGAATCCTCTTGGTGAGTTGATCCTAGTCTCTTTGTTCCTCAGTTTATTGTTTCATGTTGTTTAGCTGATTCCCTCCTCTAGAGTAGAGTTGTAGGTGTGCTTTTGAGTTCATTCTTAGTTTATCTCCCCTGTTCCTCGTAGCTCCCTCTTGTCTCCTTTATTTCATTGTGATTCATTCCCTTAGTGTTAACTTTTAGTTAGTTTGAGTTTTCCTTTCTAGGTACTGTTAATGGGTTTTTTTCCCTCTCAACTTTGAGAGTGTTTTTTTTGTTTGTTCCCCATTCATAGTCGAGTGTAGTGAGTGTAGGGATTCCGTGGTGCGCGCCCCCGCCTACCTGGAGGCGCGTGGCCGACCTCCACCTCCCTGCTGGATCTCCGTGCTCATTTCTCTGCAAGTCTAAATAAAACCTTTTGTGAGAACTGTCAATAAGTCTGTGAGTCGTGTGTTTGGGTTCCCAGCCATCGATCCCTGTCAATCTCATCTGGCTCCTCTTGATGTGGAGGAGCAGCAGCTCTACTCTGAGCCCCTCCCGGATTCCTGAACTTCTCACCCTATCTCTAAGGGAGAGCCCAGACACCCTGCGGAGGAAACTCATTTCAGCCGCTTGTATCCGTGATCTTGTTCTTTCGGTCACGACCCACAGTTTGTGACCAGAGGTGAGGGTAGGAATGTAGCTCAACTGGTAAATTGAGAGCGTCGCCTTTGAGAGCGTCGCCTTTTGGCTCAGCTTTCTCTTCACCACGACAGACCGCTACAGCGTCCACATCACTGCAGAAGCTACACCGATCCGCCTGTCCATCTCCCGCTCCATTCTTTCCTCACTCGTGAACAAGACCCAAAGATACTTAAACTCCTCCACTTGGGGCAGGATCTCACCCCTGAGCTGGAGAAAGCATGCCACCCTTTTCAGACTGAGGACCATGGCCTCAGATTTGTAGGTGCTGATTCTCATCCCAACCGCTTCACACTCAGCTGCAAACCGCTAAAGTGAGAGTTGTAGATCACGGCTTGATGAAGCCAACAGAACCACATGTCTGCAGAAAGAAGGGATGTGATGCTGAGGCCACAAAACAGGACCTCTGAACGCCTTGGCTGCACCTAGAAATTCTGTCCATAAAAGTTATGTACAGAATTGGTGACAAAGGGCAGCCTTGGTGGAGTCTGACTCTCATTGGAATGGAAACAAATCCGACCTACTGCCGACAATGCGGACCAGACTCTGACACCGTTTGTACAGGGACTGAACAGCCTTTAGCAATCAGCCCTTATCTCCTGACCTCAGTATCACTGAGCCACTTTGGGGAGATGTCAAATGTGCAGTTCATGCAAGACAGCCCAAGAAGTTACAGGAACTGGAGGCCTTATGCCAAGAAGAATGGGCAGCTTTACCATCTGAGAAACTAAAGAGCCTCATTCACAACTACCACAAAAGACTTCAAGCTGTCATTGATGTTAAAGGGGGCAATACACGGTATTAAAAACTGGGGCATGTAAACTTTTGATCAGGGTCATTTGTGTAGTTTCTGTTGTCATTATGATTTAAAAAGAGTAAACATGGTTGTTTGATAATAAATGGCTTTACCTAAGCTCTAACCATGAGTGAAAGAAACGTTTTTTTGTTATTATTCATATTCTCTAAAAAATGGCCAAGAAAGCATACATTCTGCCAGGGTATGTAAACTTAGGAGCACAACTGTATATTTAAGGTTCACCTCAATGAAAATCTCACTTAAGAAAAATTGACACTTACTCCGTACTCGTAGACGAGCTTTGCAGGGTCTTCATTAAGATACACTGCTAAAGCTTGGAGGCTGCAATATCTCCTTTGTTTGATCGAGTCACTCTGCAAAGCACAACAGGAAATATACTGTATAAAACATGTTACCGACATTTACAAGATTTAAGTGTTATATGGATTGTGTTACTGGCAGGGGGAGGGGTGGTTTACGGTGCAAAGTATCTACAGCAACTGAGGTATCTACACTGCATGGCCAAAAAAAAGTCACCACCTGGATTTAACTAAGCAAATAGGTAGGAGCCTCTTATTGGATAATTACTGCAAGTTCAGTAACAGTATGTGCTCAAAGAATGAGGTCAGCTGACTACCTGAATATACTGAATGAGCAGGTTATAACATCATCAAAGAGTGGTTCAGAGAGCATGAGACATCATTTTCACCGCAGAGTCCAGACCTTAACCCCATTGAGAATCTTTGGGATATGCTAGAGAAGGCTTTGCACAGCGGTCAGACTCTACCATCATCAATGCAAGATCTTGGTGAAAAATTAATGCAACACTGGATGGAAATAAATCTTGTGACATTGCAGAAGCTTATCGAAACAATGCCACAGCGAACGCGTGCCGTAATCAGGCAGTCCAACAAAATATTAGTGCGTGACCTTTTTTTGCCAGGCAGTGTATTACTATGCTAATATTATACCTGGTCAATGGCAGCCATAATTTCTTTGATTTTGCGTCCTGCTGCTCCTCCTTTCTTACGGAACATTCTTGACAACTTGTCAGAGTAGTGGTCCAGCTGAGACATAAACTTTGGGATGAGTGGTATGGTGGTAATGCGCGTGAACTCTGCACTTACCTAGGCAAAAACAAAGTAAATCAAGACAAAAACACAAAGAGCACTATGGCCCGACCGATTAATTGGATAGCTGATTATAGCCCTTTTGAAAATAATCGGCCAGAATTTTGTTTTTAATTATTTCCAAAAATCAGCAGGCATCAAATGGTGTCCGAGCATTATTTATCCAGTAGATAGGGTTAGGGTTATGCTTTGATTTACATGTGACCTGCTTAAATGACTATGAAGAGCATTCCATGTTTTGAAAACACACGGACAATCAGAATAAGCACACGGATAGGGGTGCCTGTGGCCAAAATGACCATGAGCTAACCTGTAGTGTTTTAGAAGTTGGAATCTGGATGAGAGAGTGTTCCCACACTCTTTACAAGAGTGCCAGGCTTCCCTTACTTTAACAACACACTGCCCTTTCAGTAAAAACACAATCTATAATTTGTCATTTATTGTTCATTCAAGTAAACATTCAAATACATGACATCACAAGCATGGACACATTTTACTCATGCACTACGATAATTGTCCGAAGTAGAAATTATCTGTACTATGGGTGGAACAGGTAACAAAATGGGGTTCGTATCATGGTTTTGTGGTCATGTTTTGTTTTTTTTTAACATTGCAGTAATAACATAGGCCTACATCAGCACAAGATATAACTCCACCTCCATCCTGAATTGTCCACCATTTACAGTTTTAAAAAATTATGTCTCATAGTCAAACAAAAATGTATATTATTAAAACAGTTAAATCACTGCTCCAGTGCTTTTGTATAAAATGAAATCATAAGGCTGCATATCTGTGCCATTATGGCTTTAACCTGTCTGACTTCTTAATGAAAATTAACTCATCTGGGGGCTGTTGCAGAAAACTAGGATAAGCCAGGCTATCTTGGTTATTGCACAAAAGCAGGATAGAGGAGAGAGGTATGTGTTATGGTTAGGTTACCATGGAGATTTATGCTGTGGAGCTAGCCTGCTAGCATGAAATTAGATTAAACATTTTTTTAAAATCTGTCCAAACTTCTCCTGTAATTCGGCAAACAAATAATCCACCAAAGAGCATCCTTAAAGTATAACAGTGTAAAGTGAAATGGATAAAACGGAAAAGTGAAAGAGGCGTTCTTTTCATAGCACTTACATACATAATAATTAGTTACATTTACACAATTCACTCACATCTGCAGTCAGTTTCACTTACAATTTCAACTGATTCATAATCAGAGTACAATTAGGTTTTCGGAGATGTTAATGATCTATTTGGATCTGTTATGTTTCTCGGAGCACTGAGTGTGTATTTCCCTCACTTTCTCTCCTTGTTTAATAACTGTGGTGGTGTTTCCTTTCCTTTTGATTTGGTCCTTTACTACCTCGTAAGACTCCATGAGGATTTCCGCCTCCGACGGGAAAAGAATGGCACTCTCGTTGCCATAGTGAATCGGTGAATCTGTGAAACTCAAGTTAAATCCTTAGCTCAGTAATTGCAAATTGCTCGCCTGAGATGTGCATGTAAATGTACTAAGTCCACCACATGCACATCTAAGACGAGCTATTGGCACATATCCTGTAGGAAATGCTCCGCTGCGGCGAGCTAAGTGTCACGAACCACATAGCTCATATGTGCCTTGAACTGAGACAATAACACTTAACAGTTAGGATTTTGTTCATAAACTGTTCCATCCCTAACCTTTACCTTGTTTAAGCACATGTATGAATGGAAACTTATTTCTCTTTGCACAGAGTAATATTTGACATAAAGATGCTAGCTAGTCATGGCATCACAATGATTAGCTAGCTCGTTGAAATGAGATTACGCCTCAGTATCCACCTCAACATAGAACACACAATATATAATACTAATTGTGCTATAAACTAATGACATTTTAAAGAAAATTACTTACCACTATCCTGAAGATGGCTGCGGATTTAGGCTGTGATGCCACTACTTCCATGTGTCACAATGACGATTATGGAGGGAGTCCCAAAATCTCGTGTGATCTTGAGTGAGAGGATACAGTGTCCAAGGGATAAACTACCCTCTTAAATTTTACTTAACACAGTTGCATTGGAGAAACTAATACAGCCAAGTAAACCTGAAATTGCACAGTTTTAATTTCAAACAACACAACTAACTCAAATTGATATGAAAAACTCACAATTTTGGGTAATTCAAACATAATAACATTTTTTTATAGTCAACAGTCGTGATATTTCCTTTTTTTGAGTGCAGCTCTACCCAAAGGGATTTTATGTTTTTTGTAAATAAGGATAATTTTATTCTTTTACAATTGCAAAGAGCAATAAAAATATGAAAATTCAAAAAACTGTAAAAACGGTTGCGCAAGAGTGATGTGAGAAAAGCACCAAAGCGACTGAGAAAAACTGTACTTGGGGTTTAAGCTCATTTCTGAAATTATTAGTATTATGTTTCCAATTGTGGTATTTTTTTGTTTATGCTTAAGTTTATGGGCGGGTCAGGTAAAAGTTCCTAAATGTAGGTCAAGTGGGATGGGCTTGCGGGGGCACCAGGGCATATGCTTTTTTACCAGGGATCAGAGAGGCAGCAGCCTAATACAGAAGGTGCCAGAATGGCCATTTGATTTGTTTTTTGTTGAAGTCTTAGACAACTGGCCATAACACACAGTTATTTGCTTGGAAACACAATGTCTTAATTGGGGCTGTCAAACAGCTCACTTTTTTAAGATTAATTGCAGAGTTTCATAGTTATAATGTGCTCATTTTTCATTGTAGGCCTATGTTTAAAATGATCTTATTGATAATTTTCTCTCAGTTCTTCAGATCATAACAATGACTGCATGAACAGTGATCCAATCAGAGTTGGTCTCTTAGACCAGTCTTGATGTTGAGAGCTGACACCATTTAACAAGAGCTGGAGTTAACTTCTTCATATAGTGTCACCCTCAGGTCTGTGGACACTTGATCACTGAAAAACAGTAGCTTTAGCCTGTTAGCAGTTAGCATGTCTGATTAGCTGCACTAGCATTCGCTTTCCCTGATATTTTAACTCAGTTTTATACAAGGTTCATATTGTTTCATGTCTCCACTGGGCTATCTGGGATTTTTATTTTTTTTTGAAAAAAAGTATATTGTAATATATTATATATATTGTTATTGTATATATTGTTATTGTTATATATATTGTTATATATTATTATATATTAAAGTATATTGTAATATATATATTTTTTTTTTTTGAAAAAAAAAAGGAACCATTCAGAAGAGTATTGCTGTCGTTCTTCTTAATGACTGCAAGGAAGCTGCTGGTAAAGGTGTGATAAATAGACAAAGTTGCAGCTTGAGATTAAGATGATTTGTTTTTAAAAAAATGTGTTATGTTTTGACTTTAACACATTAATGCTGACAGTCCAAAAATCAGATTTACCTCAAATTTTAAATTAGAATTTTCTGGGTTATTATTTTAACTATTATGCTAAAATGGCTACTATGTGTTAACGCCAGTAGTAACTTCCCTTATGAAAGAAAATATATATTTACTATCAAATTATGTGAAATATATTAAAGTATATTGTAATATATTATTTCCCAATACATGTCCCAATATATTAATGACAAATACAATATTATACACTGGTGTAATATAGTACAAAATATACAAACTATTGACACTTTGAATATATGGTATATCACATAATATATACAATTTTGTGTATAGCCACATTAATGTATTGTGATTTATATGGGAAGATGTATTGGTAATGTATGTAATCATATTGTGTCTCATGTATGTTAAATATAATATACAGTCATGGAAAAAATTATTAGACCACCCTTGTTTTCTTCAATTTCTTGTTCATTCTAATATCTGGTACCACTAAACGTATAATACAATGAACACAACAAAAAATGCAGCTGGTCACATAATACTTTATGTCCTATTTGACATTCTTAAGCTTAATTGATTCCCAGGGTATATAAGAGGCCATTTCATGTCACAAGCAGCACTGCACATTTTTACCTATATTAAGTAAAAATATATGGAAACATGCATACATGAAACATATGTACAGATATATGTACAATGTGTGGACGACTATGTTATGTGTTATGTACAACTTTCACGATGATATGAGTTTCTTCAAGCCATCAAAAAGCCAAAGAACTGGTCACTTCCTATTACCACTGGGGGGTGCCATGAGTAAGGCATAACATTAATATATTAGCACGTTCAGGGCTGAGTCCCGGTCATGCTCAGAAAATTTGAAGCTGCTCGGATAGAGTATGCGAACGTGAGAGTCGTTTGAATTTAGACAGCGAATTCGCCAAAGTTTGGCGAGCCCTAGCAACCACGCCCTTTGACCTAATTACGTGCAGAGCACAACTTTTGCTCAGCTAAGTCTGGAGATGAAGTGTACCAAATTTCAAGTCGATCGGACGAAATCCCTAGGACGAGTTCATTTTCATCAGAAAATCCAAAATTCAAAATGGCCGACTTCCTGTTTGGAGTAGACAATTGGTGCAAGAGACTTTTTTGTGCGTCTGGTCTAGTTGCACATGTGTACCAATTTTCATCTTCCAACTCCATAAAAACCTCTATGGGGAGGGGTTTTTGAATGTTTCAAGGGGGCACTATGGAGCCATTTTGACCGCTCATGGGCGTGGCCCCCATCAGATGTTAGAGATCATCACCCTTGACCTGTGTATCAAATTTCATGATGATATGACTTTATTAAAGCCATCAAAAAGCCAAACGTATTTTCTTGGCAAAAAATCGAAGACGCGGCACTGCCATACGGGCGTCGTTTATCGTAGCTTCACGGTGTTCGTAATGGAGCTTCACCAAAGTATTGTGGATGTTTTAGAAGTGGAATGAAGTCGATGAGGTCAACTATGTCGTATCAGAACATGTAAACGTAAAGGGTGGCGCTGTGGAGGCATTTGGCCACGCCCCTGGGCGGGGACTACATCAGATGTTAGAGGACACCAGCCTTGACCTGTGTATCGATTTTCATGATGATACAACTTCATTAAAGCTGTCAAAAAGGCAAACGTATTTCCATGGCGAGTGATCAAAAAATCGCAGCGACGCCACACGGGCGCCGTTAGTCGTAGCCTCACGGCGTTCGTAATGTAGCTTCACCCAGTTGTTCTTTAGGTTTTAGAAGTGGAATTATGTTGATGGAGTAAACTATGTGGCATCAGTTAATGTAAAAAGTAAGAACACGTCACTTCCTGTTACCACCGGGGGGCGCTATGAGTAAGGCATGACGTTAATACATCGGAACGTTCAGGGCCGCGCCCCCGTCATGCTCTGAAAATTTGAAGCTGCTAGGATTGAGTATGTGAACGTGAGAGTCGCTAGAATTTCGACGGCGAATTCGCCAAAGTTTAGCAAGCCCTAGCGGCCACGCCCTTTGGCCTAATTATGCGCAGAGCACAACTTTTGCTCAGCTAGCTCTGGAGATGATCTGTACCAAATTTCAAGTAGATCGGACAAAATCCCTAGGACGAGTTCATTTTCATCAGAAAATCCAAAATTCAAAATGGCCGACTTCCTGTTTGGAGTAGACAATTGGTGCAGGAGACTTTTTTGTGCGTCTGCTCTACTTGCACATGTGTACCGATTTTTTTTTAAAGTTTCAAGGGGGCGCTATGGAGCCATTTTGACCGCTCATGGATGAGGCCCCCATCAGATGTTAAAGGTCGTCACCCTTGACCTGTGTATCAAATTTCATGATGATACGACTTTTTTAAAGCCATCAAAAAGCCAAACGTATTTTCTTTGCGAAAAATCGGAAGACGCGGCGCAGCCATACGGACGCCGTTTATCATAGCTCCACGGTGTTCGTAATGTAGCTTCACCAATGTGTTGTGGATGTTTTAGAAGTGGAATGAAGTCGATGGGGTCACCTATATCATATCAGAACATGTAAACGTAAAGGGTGGCGCTGTGGAGGCATTTGGCCACGCCCCTGGGCGGGGACCACATCAGATGTTAGAGGACGCCAGCCTTGACCTGTGCATCAATTTTCATGATGATACGAGTTTATTTAAACCGTCAAAAAGGCAAATGTATTTTCTTGAAAAATTTTCAAAAATTGCCGCGCCGCCACACAGGCGCCGTTAGCCGTAGCCTCACAGCGTTCGGACTGTAGCTTCACTGAGTTGTTATTTATGTTTTAGAAGTGTAATGAAGTTGATGAAGTAAATTATGTGAAATCGGTAAAAGTAAAAAGTAAGAACGGGTCACTTCCTGTTACCACCGGGGGGCGCTACGAGTAAGACTTAATATGAATATATCGGAACGTTAAGGGCCTCGTCCCCGTCATGCTCAGAAAATTTGAAGTTGCTAGGATCCACTATGTGAACGTGAGAGCCGTTCGAATTTTGACGGCGAATTCGCCAAAGTTTGTCGAGCCCTAGCGGCCACGCCCTTTGACCTAATTACGCACAGAGCACAACTTTTGCTCAGCTAGGTCTGGAGATGTTCTGTACCAAATTTCAAGTCGGTCGGACGAAATCCCTAGGACGAGTTCGTTTTCATCAGAAAATAGAAAATGCAAAATGGCCGACTTCCTGTTTGAATTTCAACTTCCTGCCAAGAGAAAATTTTGTTCGTACATGTATGCTTAACATCTGTACCAATTTTTGTTGAGGTACAACAAAGTTGGCGAATTTCCCTATGGGGATTTTTCAACTTTGTAGGGGGCGCCATTCAGCCATTTTGCGTGCAACGTGTGTGAACACCCCAAAATATCGAATTTCGGGGCGGGGCGCAGGAATGTGCAAATTTATACAACTTTTTGACAATGGGAAAGGGGTGAAATTTGGGAAAACATATGTACAGGAATAATAATAAGAATAAACATTACAGTTTCAATAGGTCCCTTGCGGACCTGTTTCACAGTCCGCTCGGGCCCTAATAATAATAATAAACACTACAGTTTCAATAGGTCCCTTGCGGACCTGTTTCACAGTCCGCTCGGGCCCTAATAAACACTACAGTTTCAATAGGTCCCTTGCGGACCTGTTTCACAGTCCGCTCGGGCCCTAATAATAAACACTACAGTTTCAATAGGTCCCTTGCGGACCTGTTTCACAGTCCGCTAGGGCCCTAATCAACACTACAGTTTCAATAGGTCCCTTGCGGACCTGTTTCACAGTCCGCTAGGGCCCTAATTATTCAGCTGATGGGAATGATGCTGGTTGTATCTATGTCAGGTCCCTTCGCCCAACTAACAAGGACAAATCCAGTTTGACATGTTTGTAAATGAAATATACTTAATGTTGCGTCTCCTTCTTCCTTATTGCCGTTTGTCCGCTCTGCCCGCGCTTCTTTGAAATCCTCTGCTCAAAAGCATTGCGCATGCACGAGTGACGTCCTTGTGCTATGATTGGCAAACTCGTTTGCCGCCAGTCGCGCTAATCATTCTGGTAGATGCAGTCAAATGATGCATCTATACCTCCAAGATAGAGTGTGGAGGACTGAAAATTAAACTGCAGTATGTGTAATGGAAACGTGACTTCACTGTATCTTCTTTATCTTTTATATAGCTATTCCATGCATGGTCCATTCATATTATATGCTTTACTAAGTGTAAAATTTAAAGAAAGAACAAAAACATGTTTTCTATGGTACAACACAATATCAATATATATCCATATATGACACAATACATTTCAGCACATGATGTATGCATATATTGGAGCATATAAAGAACATAATTATATGTAAAAATATATAGTGCTCTTTTTGGTCTTGACAGCAATATATATTTTTATATGTATCAGTATATACCCATATATTTTCTATGAATATATTGCAATATGTTGGAAAATATAAATATTAAATCTCATGTATGGGAATATATGGCCTAATATATAGCATGATATTTTCCAACATACTGCAATATTTTTTTTTTCCTAAGGGTTGTTGCCACAGTAAATATTCACATTATGCAGCCCACTTGATACAAGAGTGGGAACCAAGCAGCAGACACCTTCCGCAGAGGTAAACAAAACATTCATTTTGGATTCAAAATTTTAAATGATTAAAATTTGCAATAACAAAAAATTGATCAATAATACATTTAAATGTTTCAAGACTTAAACAAAATAACCATCTTAACATACAAAAACTTTTGCTACCTCATTAAAAATTGAAAAAAAATGACATATTGCCCCATGGAGTCGCACAGCAGACAAACACTTGTCTTCTTGTCTACATCTGCAAACTTTTTGTCACCCATTGTAGAGTTTATTCTAGTATTTTTACACAAAAACTGATGACATTTAGATCTGTCAGGCTCTGTCTGTCGGTTTCTGTTTACCATTTAATCTTGTGCCTGCATGTTGTCCTTTCCCTTCCTGTTTTATTTTGATGGTAATCCTGTCTCCCTCTCGTCTCAGATTTCCTGACCCCTGCCTTCTGTGTCTTCCTGTGTCTGTGATTGTGAAACCCCATTCTAATTGTCTCTACCTGTGTTCCCTTTCCTCATGTAAAAACAGTCCTGTCACTTGTTGTTTGTTGCGAGATCATTTTGTCAGAACCTGTTCCTTCTCTCAAGTGTTTGCCTGTTCCTCATCTTCAGTGCCTGTCCTTCATCTCCAGAGCCAGTCCCTTGTCTCTAGACCCAGCCCCTCGTCTCCAGAGCCTGTCCCTCGTCTCTCGACCCTGTCCCTCGTCTCCAAAGCATGTCCCTCCTCTCTAGACCCAGTCCCTCGTCTCCAGAACCAGTTCCTCATCTCCAGACATCTCTCCTGTCTGTTTCACCTGCCTGTCTCAACATAGACTTCTTTCGGTTGCCTTGAGTCGTGCGTTTGGCCTCTCATCAGCATGCAGCCTTCACAAGATCATCTAAACTGTTCCATCACATTGGAGTTGCATGGTTCTTAAGGCTGCTAATAGCAAACAAGACATATCATAATTGTGGCTATGTCTCCACAGATGATTTTAGGATGGGTAATTTGGAAGGTAATGATGCTGGGACAGTTCTGCAGCTTCATGAGAGATAATCAATCACAATGATAATAATACAGAATCATTTGTATTTCTTAAAAATATCAGAGATTTATCAACAGGACAACTGAAATAGTTCTACTTGTTCATTTGCATCTAATGCCACAGTGTGCCATGCCTGATTTCTTTTTAGGACATATATTTATTTGTTTATGATAATTTTACTTACTTATAAGATCATGTCACTACCTATATTAATATGATTTAGTCTGAAAACATTTGCCAAATATGTTGCTTGGTTTCCATCAAATTTATATCCAATGTTGAACGGGGATGTATAGCCTTGTTTTCTCCTGTGACCTATGATCTTTGTTGGCTGCCCATTAGCATCTGTCTGATTAGCTGCACTAGCATTATTAGCTAGACAGTAGCTGAAACTTGAAGGCAATTAAAAAGAAAAAAACGTGTTAATGCTGACAACCCCACTATAGACCATTTCAGTTATAAGCGTAAATGCTGAGGAATAAGGAATGTGAGCCATGATTTCTGTAGCTGCCATCGAAGTCAGGATAAAAAAATAAATAATAGATTAATAAATATTAGGTTAAAAATATTGAGTTCATGAATGCATACATTTCTAGTAACAATAGCTTAATATTAAAAGCAAAATTTCATTTATGTCATATATTTTGTTTGTTTTGCTATGGGGATAAGTCTTAACTGAGGTGGGAACCAAAGTTTTGCTGCCGGGGTTGACGGGGTGTTACTTTTGAGGGTTACAACTTGTTACGCTAGCATGCAGACACCTCGCTGAGATACCTCTGCCAAAGACCAGCAATGTTTAGGAAGACTGGATATAAAGTGCATAGTGCCTTGAAGGATTGAAGATTTCTAATTTTCTCTCAAGTGAAAGCGGCCAATGAGGTACATTTATTGGTTATGTTACTGTTGTGTTGTTAGTCCTTACAGATCTCACGTGACAAATTTCTGTTGAGTCATGTAACGATACAATTATGTCTTCGATCTTTATATGGAAATAATTTGTTTTTATTTACTTTTCTTTCTGTATGTCTACCAGTTCTCACGGCACACTATCATACCCTTTGTGTGATTAAAGCCAGTAATGAAAAGAACAATTTGGTTTCCTGATTTTGACTTGAGAGGGAATTATAATTTCACAGACAGAGCAGCCTGCATCGAACATCACATGATCACAACAATTACGTGGGCTTTTCATACTAATTTGTACGAATATTTCATGAGACCAACCTGCCACGTGTCCCAATCTTAACTCTTTGAGTGCCAGCTGTTTTTTAAAACAAAGTGCCTTGTTCCAGCGTTTTTGCCCATTTTGAGTCATATTTCTAAACCCACAGAATATTTTGTATTACGTCTCCAAAAACACTATCTCAAAGGAAAGAAGAAACACGCTATTTCATCATGAGAAAAAAGTTGTTTTTACCTTGTTCCATTCTTGTTTTATCAGAGGTAGAGTAGAGGCCACTTTCACCAAAATCGCCACTTTCTGTCCAGAATCCATCTGTTTTACTCTCTAATCTCAATCATCTCCACTTCCTGTTTTGGTCTCCAAGGTGTATATTAACTCTTTATGTCCTGACTACAAATCACAGAATCCCCAAAATTGCTCACAGGCTGTGGGAGACCGTGATTAGTGAAAACACTTTAATGGTGAAAGCCATCAATGGCACTCAAAGAGTTAATTGCAAAACCAAGAATAAAAACAGATGATGCTAAGGCAGAATGCCCTCATGGCCACCACATATATTATTAGCAACACATTCTCCTCTCAACCATGCAAAAAAAACGAAGCCTGAGCTACCCGACCACCTCTCCGTCACATAAACTGGACCTATAGATGCAACAAGGCCAGAAAATCTAGTTAGTAGAGCGCACTTAGGGGCATGAATGGATGTATGCCAAGCTGCATGGCATACTTGTGAACATTTTTGAACAGATTTTGTCTCCGTTTCACTGGCATATTGCACAGTTGTTGTTTTTTTCTTTACCTTATCAAGAGTTTTTGCATTCATATTTATTCGTAGTCACTTTATCATCTCTTGGTTTTTATCTCTGCACTGTGTTTATATAATCAGTATGTTTAGATGCTATTACCAAGCTAAATTCCTTGTTTGTGTAAACTTACTTGCCAATAAACTTGTTTCTGATCCTGTGGGTTACATTTTAGGCCAATATAAGAAAAGCAAGAAAATCATATGTATTATTACCTCAATGATTTACATCAGACTGGCTGTGTTATGGAACTCACAGTGGCAGAACCCAAAAGCATGACTAAACACAAAAGATAAAATAAAAATGAATTTTATTTACAAAAACAGAGAATCACTTGACTACATAAGGGTAAAAGGCTGACTACACTGGCACTAACTAGAAAGCAAAACACTTCTTAACAGAAGGCAAACTCTAACCTGCTACTGTGTATACCATACAAAACATAAACACTTCACAAGGAAGGATAACTATAAATACTAAACTGACTGGTGAACAAAAGACACTTCTCTAAGTAGAAGGATACTAAACTACATTAGACCTGACTAGAAATCAAAAACGCTTCACAAGGACGGATAAGAAATCTAACTAAAAACAAAAGAGCTAACTAATGAACAATAACCACTCTGAGGAGGGAAAAAAGAATAACAGATTAACTAGAAAACTCACTAAGAATTGCTCACAAAGTGAGGAGAAAAATACAAAATGACAAACAAAACATTGGCTAAACAATGACACTCACAGCAGTCATACTAACAGCACAACAAAGTGACAAAAAAACAAGCTCACTGGACTCACAGCACTTACACACAGACTTATGGCACTTTTCCACAGGTGCGGTACGGTATGGTAAGGCACTGCTGTACACGGTCATAGTATACAAGGTATTTTTTCCGTACCTCCTGGTTCCAAGCGAGCCAAAGCGATACTAAAACGTGACGTCGTCCAATCTACCTTCCACTGATTGGCCAACAGGTGTTCTCATTGGAAGTGTCCGACTAGACCAGGGGTCTGCAACCTTTATTATCAAAAGAGCCATTTTGCCCCCTCTTCTACCCAAAAAATAGTCGGGAGCTGCAAAAAATAACAGAGCTTGTAAACTTTTAAAAGTTTTCATCTTTTATTTATTTTTTTGCCAAAGGTAGTGCAAACTGACCAAGGGACGAACTTTCTTTCCAAAGTCTTTAATGAGACCTTGCGATCCCTTGGTATTTCTCATTCAGTGTCAAGTGCTTACCATCCTGAATCTCAGGGAGCGCTTGAACGGTGACATCAAACATTAAAATCAATGTCAAGTAAGTATTGCCATGACAGTGGTAAGGACTGGGATGAGGGTGTGCCGTTTGTGTTGTTTGCCATCAGAGATGCAAAACAGGAGTCTTTGGGGTACAGCCCTGTAGAATTAGTGTTTGGCTACAATGTGCGAGGCCCGTTAGGCATTCTGAAGGAGCAGTTAGTGCGCAGCTCCCCAAGACAAACTAACATCTTAGATTTTGTCTCTAAATGCGGGGAGTGCCTGCATCTTGCCTCCAAGCTGGCAAGAGAGTCTCTCTCCTCCTTCTCTGTACCTATTAAAGTATACACAGAGCATAACCCCCTAGTTTTTCGAACACAGATGTACAACAGCAATCAGCGGTTAATGTGCTGGGCACTCCAAGCCCAGCGCTACAACATCAAAATACAGAAGGGAGAAGAAGGGAGCCGACAATCTGGTGGCCGATATGCTGTCCCATGGGTAAGGTCACCAGTATTCTTACGGCATAGTCATTTCTAGCATTTTTTCTTTTTTGTAGTGAAATTGTGTGTTGAACTAGTGTGACAAATGTCAAACCCGTTAGTAGGGGTTTATTCTTATGGGTGGGGGTGTTACGGGCCATGGTATGTGCTGCTTGTTGTCTCTTGTGTGTCCTCCCTTCTGTCAGGTACCGCCCCGTCTCCACCTTCTCCTGATGATCAGCTGATTACCCAGCTGTCGTATAAAGGCTCCAGCTGGGGTGCTTCGCGGGTGCCTGTGAGCCAACCAACTGCCAGTGGGTCGTGGTGTGCGCGTGTGGATCGTTTCCAGCTTGTCGTTTTGTATTGTTCCTTTAGTTTTGCTGGCATCTTTGTTTTAACTGAATAAATTCCTGCGTTTGAAGATGATCCTTGGTTCATCGTTTTGCTCTTGGTTTTTTTGGCTTGTATTATTTTTTTTTCAATTGTTACCTCCCTATGTTCCCCTAGATTCCTCCCTTATTCTAGGGAAGTAACATACCTGTTACAACCACTGAATATAACAACAGAAGTGCAGTGTGCATTTGGAGGCGTACTTTGAAACAAATTAAACTGTGAACTGTAGGCCTATTTAAGTCCTTCCTATATTTGTGTAAAAGTAAAATAAAAACTACCCCACTTTAATGTAAATAAAAGATTTAGCTGCAGCTTAGCAGCTTCAAAAAGAAATATAAAATTAGGAGCGTCTTTGACAAGTCCATGTCAGTGTTTTCTGGTCCTCTTCGGGTTTTTTGCTCAGCCTGCAATCAACTAAGCACCTGAACATACAAAAAAAACCCCATATCATCTGATCAGAGTTTGAAATAAATGTTTTTTTTTTGGAAAAAAAATAGATTTTTAAATGCTATTGTTCTTGCTTGCCTGTTTAATGTGACTTCTGTGTCTGAAGTTCGCTGCAGATCCCTTCCCTATGTCGGGGCTGTAAGATGTGACTTTAATCTTTACACAGGACTGTAGGCTCTCATCTGTGAAGCGGGAGCGGTATTTGGACTTTATGAAGTTTATGCTTGAGAAAACTTGCTCGCATAAGTATGTTGAGCCAAAGATGGACAGGACTCCAAAGGCATACTTTGTCATGTTAATATACGTGTCAGGAATGGCACTCCATGTTTCAAAAACAAGTTTGTCGGGGTGTGGGAGTTTTTCCATATCACTCCATTTGTGCTCTTTAGCGTGAATAGCCTTTTGACGGGCGATTTCTTCAAGTTCCGCCGTCAGTGATTTGAACTTATTTACCCACAAATCTTTATCCGCTATGTCAGCCAGTTCAATTTCAAAATCAGACTTACTTACTCCGGTGAATGCAACTGTGTTCAGAAGGGATGGGTCTCTTGCAAACACTGTCATCTTGTGCTCAAATGCTGAAATATCCTCCAGCATCTGCAGGGCCGTGCTTCCCTTTCCTTGGAGATTTTTATTCAGCGTGTTCAAGTGACTTGTCATATCTACCATGAAGTAAAACTTTCCCAGCCAATCGTAGTCTTCCAGTTCAGGATAGCTGAGGCCTTTGCTTTCCAAGAAGGTTTTCACATGCTCCAGACAGGTGGCGAAGCGTTTCAGCACCTCTCCCCTGGACAGCCACTGGACTCTGCTGTGCAGCAGGAGATCTGAATATGCGTTGTCGACTTCTTCTAACAATGAACAAAACTGACGGTGGCTTAACCCATTCGCAATTATTTTGTTCACTATCTTGATAACGAGGTTCATAACTTCCACACATTCAGGGGGGAATGTTTGTGCGCACAGTGCTTCTTGGTGTAGGATGCAGTGAAATGTCATCAGCTCTCAATCCAGTGACTTTTGAAGTAAATTCACAAAGCCCTTCTGTGCTCCTCTCATACTGGGTGCCCCATCAGTAGACACTGACATCAGGTGAGTGGTCTTTAGACAACTCACAACAGCTTCACAAATGTCCTGCCCCCATGTTTGGCTCTTTAGCGGTATGAGTTCAAGCAGTTCTTCCTGCGGCCCATCAGAGTTGACATATCTGCATAACAGTGCTGTCTGCGCAACATCGTTTACGTCACTTGACTCATCACAGGCAATTGAAAATGCTTGAGCTGAATTGATGTCCTCAATTTACTTACTGGTGACGTTTCCTGCCATTTTAATGGTCCTGTCCCTGACAGTCTTTGCGGAGAGAGGCATTTCTCTAATTTTCCGAACAATTTCCTGCTTGTTTTTAAAGTCAGAGAATAGATGCTCTGATATTTTTATGAACAATTCTTTCATATATTCTCCGTCTGTGAACGGCTCTTTATGATCTCCAGAGCTGCCACAAAACTAGCAGTGCTAGTTGACTGTGGAGAGGTAATCCACTTCTTGAAAGATAGTTTGCTCTCTTACATTACACGTTACATTTTTTGTTGTTCGATATCTTCTCACCACATATCAAGCACGAAGGTAAGCCAGCGTCATTGGCGATGAAGGCAAATGAATATGTCCACGCTGAATTAAACTCTCTATTTTCTTCCTAAACTTTTCTTTTTTGGGATTTTTTTCATGGTTAAGCTATTGCAGGGTTTGCACGCTACAAAAGCTGCCAGCAGGTAAAGGCGAAGGCTGATGACGTTGATGTGATGTATATTTTCGTTGACAAATTAGAAATAAAAAATAGCTCTTTTAAAATTAGATGGCATCAACTCAAACTCCAAGATAACTGCACAACAAAATAAACTAATAATGATAATATTTTATATGAATAAAAATGAATTAAGAAATACCATTTATTTATGTTCTGTTTTTTTTTTCAAGGCCAAAGGGAGCCGCTACAATGAGGGTGAAGAGCCGCATGAGGCTCCGGAGCCGCAGGTTGCCGACCCCTGGACTAGACTGTAAAAGCCAAACACAACGTCAACCAGACCATAGACTTTAAAAAGAATGGACGTAGCACCCGTGACATAACTTTACGGGTTAGCCGGCCAAGATCCCGCCCACTGAATGCAAATTAACCGCCCCAAACTGAGCTAGACTGAGGTGAATCAGCTAGGCTAGGCTAACAAGCCACTACTGGCAGCTACACGGCAGTCCAAGTCTAGCCTCCAGCACAGCGACTCGACCGAATGCTTGTTACTGAAGGTAACGTTAAGTTCCTTTTAAAAAATAATGCCACAGCACTTGAAATAATGATTAATGTTTTATCGAGATTATACTACATACGAAATTAATAAATAAATGATGGTGAATTTCCCCCAATGGGGGAAAAACTAAAAACTATTCTATTCTAAATATGTCCGCTAGCGATCAAAACTCATCTTAACCCTTAGATCCTGTTAAAAATGATGAACGTCCTCTTGTGAGGGACAATTTTTTGTTTGTGAAGCATTTTATACACTTGCATATTTTTATAAAGAAATGAGATACAGAGTTCTCACATGACAGGAATAGATAGCTAAATCGACTCAACAGTATATTATTACAGTATATCATATGCATTGATTCATCAGTGATAGCAATCCACAAACATTTTATAACAGTAAAACAGAGAGGGACCAGTCACTGCAAAAGGACTGTTTTTACTTGTTTTCACTTTTATAATTAACTGCATTTTGCAGATAAAACTTAATGTTAACACTTTCACATAAGTGGGGTTTTGAATGCAGGTCTTTGTACCGGAGTATTTTCACAGTGTGGTATTAGTAGGCTACTTTTACTGAAGTAAGGCATTTAAATACTTTGTACGCCACTGGTTACAAGATATTTGTCTTTCTTTATATTGAGAAAATGGAAAAAAAAAGCCATGTAGGCTGCCACGCCCAGGCCCAGACATGCCTGCCAGAGCAGCCAATGCAGCCAAAAAATGTAAGCTATGTATCCTACTTTACATTGCAGCTATCACAGTCATGGTCAAACATTTACATACATTTGTGAAAAACATAATGTCATGGCTCTCTTGAGTTTCCAGTTATTTCTACAACTCTGATTTTTCTCTGATAGAGTGATTGGAACAGATACTTCTTTGTCACAAAAAACATTCATGAAGTTTGGTTCTTTTATGACTTTATTATGGGTCAACTGAAAATGTGACCAAAACTGTTGAGTCACAAATATACATACAACAACATGAATTTGCACAACAGCAACAACAACATGAATTAGCAATTTTGGTGACCAATTCTGTCAAGAGGAGTGGTCAAATATTCAACCAGAAGCTTGCCAGAAGCTTGTGGATGGCTACCAAAAGCATCTATTCGAAGTAAAAATGGCCAAAGGACATGTAACCAAATATTAGCATCGCTGTATGTATATTTTTGACCCAGCAGATTTGGTCACTTTTTCTGTTAATCCATAATAAAGCCATAAAAGAACTCTGTGTTTTTTGTGACAAAGAAGTATCTGTTCCAATCACTCTGAGTTGTAGAAACAACTGGAAAATCGAGAGAGCCATGACATTATGTTCTTGACAAGTGTAAGTAAACTTTTGACCACGACTCTACATTGTCTGACTTCTGTCTATTAAGTTGTTGCTACCCTGTTCCCTTTTAATACGTGTGACATCCATCCATCCCTTTTCTGCCTCTTATCCTCACATAGCGTTGCAGGTGGGCTGGAGCCTATCCCAGCTGCCTTCGGGGGAAAGGCAGCACCCTGGACAAGTCACCAGTGTATCACAATCAGAGAGACAGACAACCACTCACACTCACATTCACACCTACGGACAATTTAAATTAGCCAATTAACCTAATCCCCATGCGTGTTTTTAGATGGTGTGAGGAAGCTGGAGTACCCAGAGAGAACTCATCCAGACACGGGAAGATCATGCAGAAACCAGTACCTTCTTGCTGTTAGGCGACAGTGCTAACCACTACACCACCGTGCTGCCTAGATGTAACATACTGTCATAAAAATGAGCCATCTTTAATAACTAACTTGTCTTCTTTCATTTTCATTTTCTTCCCACAGATACAGTTTGGATCATGGGTGACAGAAATGTCCGCCATGCTGCCCAGACAACTGCAGCGACCATGTGGAATGACCTCAATGTGCCAGGTGTCCATGTCTGCTGGTTCGGCTGGGGTGGACTGCGGTGGAAAGGCCTCCTTCCCTTCTTTTCCCACTCTCTGCGAGGAAGAACAGCACCTGACATCCTCATCATCCACTGTGGGGGCAATAACATTGGAGATGTGAGGAGTGTTGAGCTTATTAACATGACGAAGGAAGATGTTAACTATCTTTGCCAACAACACCCTGGCACCTTCATCATGTTTTCAGCTTTGACACCTTTGTGTCAGTGGAGGGCCTCTGTTGGTAACCCAGGGAAGCTCGACAAATCCAGGAGATTTGTCAACAATTTTATGGCAACATTTGTGCAGAGTTTCAACGGGGCCATGTTTGAGACCCTCCAGTCCAGAGCTGTATTTAAAAAAAAAAGCCTTTATTGTCATTACGTCAGTGCATACAACGAAATTAAAGGTCACCTATTATGCAAAATTCACTTTATATAGGTGCTCTAACAGTAGCATGTGTCCCCATAGCCTGTGTCACCTCCTTCCTCTGCTTACTCCTCTTCTTAGCAAATGTTTGCTGAAACAGGCGAGTTGAACATTTTTCGCCTGCTGATGTAGGATGGCAAAATGCCCCTCCCTCTGTAGAGGGCACTGCCTTTGAGCCAGTGCCAGTACACATCTGTAAGTAAACAAAAGCTCACGATAAATCCTGGTTTATGTTTCTGCGTTGCAGCGACGGCGTAGCTACGGCGTCAACGCGGGCCGTAGCCTGACGCGCACCACTGAAAAATCCTGACTACGCGTTGCGTCAACGCGTTGAGACGCGAACGGCAAGGACTGTGATTGGTCCGCTTAGAACGTAATTTCTGGCGGTTGCTTTTCCGGTCAACAGCTCAACAACACCGCTAGTAACGGAGCTGCATGTGTGGTACGGAATGGTCGGGCAGACCACTTCCGCAAAAGTCTTCTGTGCTTCAACATTTGTAGTAACAGCATTTCTTTTTCAATTTTATGAGCTCCATCTCCAGAAACACCCGCTCCAGCTCAGTTGTCATTGTTTACTGCAGAAAGAAAACCAAGGAATCCGATATGAGCCCCCATAAGCCACACAAAGACAGCCACACCTCCTAGCAGCTTGGCGGTGAATAGCAGAGCAATGCGTTCCCTTGACGCAGAGTTTCGAATGCTGACGGCGTCGGGTCTACGCTGTAGCTCCGCCGTTGCCGCGACGCAGAAGCATAAAACAGGCTTAAGGGGAGAGAGAGACACTTCCTCTCTCCAGAGAAGGGGGCATGGTCAGACACAGCTCAGGAAAATTTAAAGGTACAGACACAGAAACAGCCTGTTCTCAGGAGAAAATAAAATGTAAGACAAATTAATTATGTAACAAATAAGTATGGAGTTCATTTGACACCAAAAGAAAATTACATTTTTTAAGTGCTTTGGCCAATAGCCCACCACCTCAGGCAGTGAGCTTCTTACACTGCTTTTGAATGTGGCCTTTATGACTCATTTTTTTAGACCTAAATATATACCTTTGACTGTCATCCCTAATGTAGAGAATTTTTCATTGTCACTTGGTAAAATTAAAATTAACAGAAACCAACATATGTAGCCACAACACTGTTTCCACTTCTGCACTTCCTCATCCCTCTCCCCCTTTCCCCGAGTCCACCTCACCACCTCATGGATTCTGCAGCTCTCTGGCCAGCATGTTGGACATAGTTTTTTTTTTTTTTTTTTTTTAGGGGGTGAGGCTCCACCAACTGTGCCAAACACTGCCCCTATTTTTTATTTTTATTTTATTATTTAAAGTTTATTATTTTTTTTTAATAATATATACTGATTGTTTTGTTTGTTCATTTAAAGTTATATTAATGTTACCTCATGTTCAAATAAATTATTTTCATAATTGCAAAATTATTGAAAATGCTAAAAATGTCATAATCATTTAAAAGAAATATCAACTTATACACAAATATAAAGCAAATGTGTTAAATTATATGTCTGTCTTACGTTCTTCTTATCTACTAACGGTAGAACTAATATGTTCATATGTATACTTGCATTAGAAATCTCTCCACATGATTAACTGAAGGTTTGTTCTTAATAGATATAAGATGCGTGTTATACATCTAATTTTAAGTCCAAAATGGAAATTTCTGAGTATCTGTAACAACAGATGGCAGGCAGACGCTGAGTTCACATTCAATAGATTTTATTGAAAGCACAGGGGAGGACTGGGGCTGGAGAACAGAGAGGGACAGGAAGGGAGCTAGAGGACACAGGAGAGCAGGTGATTGACGGTGAAGAGCGGCTGCTTGCTAGCAGGGATAGGGAATCTGGGAGCACAGGGAGACAGAATGAAAACACAAGCAGGGAATATGGAGGGAAAACTGATGAGAAATTAGATGAGAGTTTTTAGGTGGAGCTGCAGGGTTTGGTGGAGTTGTGGAATTCATTTGTACTATTTAACTGTGAAACAGTTGTTTAACATGTTACTTACTGGGTTTCAACACTGCCTCCATCCACTAATGTTATCCACCACAGCAGCACACAAAAAACTTTCTGACGGAGCATCTCTGTGCATGCAATGTCGGACATTTTAAACAGAACAATGATAGGAAATAAGGTTGTATTCCCGCATTAAACAAACTCAACATGCTCTGGTCATCTCTCTGTATCAGCAGGGACCATGAGTCAGCAACAAAGTCTTTATAAGCCAGCAGCAAAATATGCCAATAGGTGCCAATAAAGTGTCAACATCCAGGTAAAATCTATTTTATACAGTCTATGAGGAAAATAGTACTAGATATTTACTCACCAAAGAAATGCAACACAGAATCCTTTGACGGTCAGTTACAGTCAACAACACCATATTGCCAGAAAAAAACTACACAACAATAGGCAAACAAACACGGACAATGCAGTGCCAAAGTAACCACACCCTAATTTATGCAAGAATTTTAACTAAACACGAAAACGGCTGCGGTTAAAAAAAAAAATCACCCTCCCCACATTGTTCACGGAGGTGGAAAATATTGGTAGAGACCAAAAAAGTAAAATGTACCAGGCTGTAAATATTTTTAAAGCTGTAAAGTCACCTATTTTCACATGATGGTAAATGGAGAGTTGCTCTCTTCTGGAGCCAGCCCCCAGAGGCGGGATGGAAACTGCAGCTTTTGGAATGCGGAAGTGGTCCTCACTTGGAGAACCCACAACTCCCCCTTTGAACCAGATGCAGGAAACAGGAGGGCAGAAGTGACGTGGCTGTAGCGAGAGGTGAGACGGTTACCTTCAAAATAAAACATGACAGGGCAATAAATAATGAACACGGGACAAAAAATACACTTAACATGTCCAGGCTGTCTAGCTGTCAGTTCCTTAACAGTCAAGGGAGTTTTGGTCACTCTGTCAATGCAAATACAAACCTGGATAAAACATTTAGCAAATAATGAACAACTACCTTGATGATACAGTAATAGTTTATTGTTGATCATCAGAATGCCTCTAAAATAATTTATTTTACCCTCACCATCCTACCCTCATCCACACTGCTATACCTCTGTTGGAGTAACGAGTTTGTTATTATCATCTGATATGGTCCCTGCTGTTATCGCTGGCATTGCTTCAGCTGCTTGAGGCAGAGTGACCTCTTGAAAGTGTCCTTTTCAACAGCAGCCTGAGGCTCACTCAGAGCAGTGTGCAGCCTGTTACTGAAGACATCATTATCCTCAGAGAACCCCACCCTCCCCCCAGGAAACATATACCTTCCTAAAGGACTTGTGATCAAAGAGTGTAAGAATATTCATTGATAATTTTCACTCAACGCGGAATGGCACCTATGTCTCGACTCATAGAAAGAGCTTGTATTTTTGTTGGACACCAGAGTACGGTGTGTGAAGCACAGAGCCGTGTTCATGGCAGATCGCATAATCAGCAGGAAGAGGCCGGGTAAAAGTTTAAGTAAATTTTAGAAGGCGTATAACACCATGGATGACAAGATTGTGTGAGATCGTGATGATTGTGAGGGTCCAGAATCATAATATTATCTATTCATGAGATCTCATTAGTGGGTGAGATCTTGTTAGTCCAGCTGTCCGGAGGAGCAGCAACAAATGGATCTGGTGGGTGTTGACAGACTGCGGATGACGGACAGCAACGGACATTCGTGGAATCATTCAGTGGAAATTGCCAGGTATCCTGTCTTCATGTTTTCTTTCTGGTTTCCCTTTGAGGTGTATTATATGTAGATGAACAGAAAGTCAGACATTATTTTGCATCATCAATTCAACGATCAGCCCATTCTCATGTTCTTATCACATTTTATTGTTTGGCATGTTGCGATAGGGCAAATTAAGCCTGTAACTAAGTCCTGTTGAATGTGTCGGTGGAATGATATGAATGAATGAAAAATTACACTATTTTATAATCACAAGTTAGTTCTGAAATACAGATTTATTCATCTGAAAAACTATTAACCCACATACATTTTTTTAAATTCCAAACTAAATTGTATGTATAGTACAACTGTCTGCATGAATTGAAAGCTTCACTGGGTGAAAGACTTATGTGGCCTTCAGCTTTGCAGATCATTTTAAATGACATGCTGCACAATTTGTGTCATAATCACGACAATATTGTTCAGGTACTGATCTTGGAACCGTAGTGATGTGAGAGGTATCATGTTCATGCTGATTAACACGATTCCTGCTTCTACTCAGAGGGGGTGCAGTCATGATGGCTGACGAGTGAATGAGCTTAGTGATGTCTTGGTAATTCTGAGAAAAAGTTTTATGGTGAAAACAAAGTGAATGTTGCTGCTTATGAACCAGTGTCCTATTATTTCAAGTGTCAAGTATATGTCAGTTAACAGTGCACAGTGAGAAGAGAGCAACAAAATAAGCAACCAGAAGCCTTACTAGTCCTGAGGTGCCGCTCCTAATGTATCAAACCCAGAGAGACTTTACTATTTAAATTTCTAAGCTAAGCTAATTTCTCATTTTACTGGATCTATATTGAATGCATTGAATGAGGGGATGCCAGAGTGAGGGTGCTGCTTAAAGGGGAAGTTCTGTTTTTTACAAATTGGACCTACCTGGACTTCCGTTGCAGTGGGTGGAGGCAGAATAGAGGCAAGTAGGTGGGTGTCTGGGCTCTGGGCACAAAAAGGATTATTAACAACTGCTGCAGTATGACTTTTCATGGAAATTCAGCTGGACAACACAACTCCTGACGCAGCTAACAAGCTGACAGGGCTGCAGACCCCTGGTGCACAAACACCACTGTAGCCGATGCCTTGCTGCCCTGATGTGAAATTCTTGCTGCTCAAATGCAGTATTGTTTACATTTGTGCTGTGTGCATAAAAAAAGCAGAAAAAAGCAAGGTGCTGATGACAGGCTAGTGCTAGCACAGCTCTGCGACGAAAATATAGAGCTCTGGATGTCACGTGACTTTTCCAAATGAATGGCCCCAACTGTGAATTTATGCCTTCTGAGCTTTAAATCACAAGATGTTACGATATGCACAAGTAAATACTAAATATCTCTGACACTTATCATGCCCCCAATTGTGAGGGCTCCATTTTGGGGAGGTCTAATGTGTGTTTAATGAGAGTACAACCGTTCGGAATCATAACAAAAGCATGTAAAATAAATCACATATAAAGTTTAGGAAACGTTGGATTCTGTACCTGATGGTAAAGTGGTTGCTTCAGGTTCCCACCGCTCTGCTTTGTGCATGTTTTATGGCAGTTATCCATCTCTGTCTTCATTCAGGATCTTTGGGAATCCTGTAAAATGATCTTCCCTTCGCTTGTGCTTAGTTGTTCTGGCATCCTGGAGCACAACATCTATCCACTATATCTCTGAGAAACTATAGGCATTTAATTGCAAGCGGCGAGATCCCTGGCAGTAGTTTGAACAGAGCGCTTTCCTGCCAACATGGCGGTGTTTTGGTTTTGACAGTTGAACGCCTGATGTCAACTGCGCAACCACAGGAAAGAGACCCTCGAAAAGGGGTATGCTAATGTAGCTAATGCATACAGAACCCAGGTGTACCCTGTACCTGGGTCTGTCAGATCATGTGCCACTCTTGCTACACCTGCAGTCAGACCATAGTCAGAACCATTAGGTCATAGACAGAGGGTGCCATCCCTCGACCTCAGGACTGCTTCCACACTACAAACTGGGATGTGTTCAGAGCCCTCTGAACACTGTTCAACCCACACATGTGGGTTGCTGGATGCACTAGCGATGACAGTTATCAATTTCTGTAGCTTATGGGCCGAGGACACTCACTGACTGTCAGCACAGGTATGCACAGATTGAAAAAGAGTTGCTTGCCAATGTTCACGGATGTGAGAAATTCCATCAGTATCTTCACTGAGAAGGCATTCAGGTTGAGAGTGCCCACAAGCCGCTAGAAAGCACCAAGCTCCTTTGAGGCTTCAGAGGATGGTGCTGAGGCTGCAAAGATACAGCATTAAAGTCACCTACAGGCCGGACAAGGAACATTGCAGACGCTCTGAGTCGAGCATTTCTCAATGAACAGAGAGAAGACCTGCTGGAGAAAGACTTAGAGGTGAACATGATTAGCTCAACTGCCCATGTCAGAGGAAAAGCTGCAGAAGTTCCGAACAGCAACGGCTGAGAATCCTGAAATGCAGCTACTGAAGGACATAACATTAAGAGGATGGCCAAATGAAAAGAGTGGCGTACCAAAAAGTATTCAGCCCTATTGAACATTTAGGGACAAAATCACTCATTCATCTGGGCTCATGTTCAAAGCAGCAAAGCTTATTGTTCCACGACAGCTGAAATTTATGAGTCACACTTATGAATTGTTAAGTGCAAAGAAAGAGCCAGACATGTTCTGTATTGGCCACACATGTCTACACACATTGAGGAGATGTTTCACAGCGTGCAATATGCAACAAGAACAGAGTCATTACTCTCACACCCAATACCAAGCAGACCGTGGGAGAAAGTAGGGACTGATCTCTTTCACTTCAAAGGATCTGAGTTTCTGCTAAGTGTGGATTATTTCTCCAAGTTCTCAGAAATCTCCATAAATTTCTGTGAAATGTAATGGTCTAAATGTTTGAAATTGCAGAGTCATCTCAGTTACCGTATGGCTTATACAGTTGTAACAGAAACAGTGAAAAGAGTGCATTTTGTATTTGTTACCAGACAAGTTTTCAGTAAAGTTAAACTTATGGGAAAAAAAATATTAAAAGAGGAGGATGTGACATATTAGGCATTATGCACTTGCCGGTACCCATAGTTGATGATGTGAGAAATGTGGAAGGGTTGTTGTCCCGATATGCACGGTTGTTGATGCATGAATCAGTAAAGTTATGCACGCAATGAAGCTCGTTTTCAAGCCTCATCAATATAGCACCTACATGCTCTGATGGTTCATTTGTTAATTAATTTCAATTCAGTTGATCAGTTTTGTTCTGTTGTTGTCTGTCATGTGGTGTGTGTTGTCTTTCTACAGCTGAGAGTGAGAAGCTTTCAAATAGAGAAGAATTAATAACAAACAAAGACCATAAAACTGCAAGCTTCAGATGATCTGAGCTAGTTTTTTTGTCTGTTCTTCTCCTGCTGCACTCGATTGCACCTCAGCTCTCCCTTCTCTCTCCTTTAGAGAGAGGGGCTGTCTACAGAAGACATGTTGAACTGGTGCGATGCCAGCAGACTCTCCAGCTACAAGAGGGGGGTGAAGAAAGGGCACAGTGTCTCGCTGCACAGAATGGAGATGGGAAACGATTCATCCTGAGTCATGTCAACCAAAGATGATTAAAGTTGTCCAAAGATGCCCAAAGATGTCCACAGATGTCCAAGAGAGCCACTGATGATGAAGTGTCAACAGATGCCCCAGAGAGAGCCACTGGTGATGAAGCGACTCAAGCTGAAGTCACCTCCTAAAATACTGAAACTTAGATTCAGAATATTAAACTATACTCCACAATCTTCTCTGATGACTCTTAAACTCTCAACTGCTGAACGTTGCATAAACCCTTAACTAAATGTTGTTAACAACAGTACAACTCTTAATTTGGTTAATAGATAACAATCACTGAATCCAGCTGGTCACACTGAACATCATTTATTCGTTTATCAATCTTTTCTTTTATTTAATAATTTCTTCTGTTATGGTCACATTAAATCAACGCCATTTATTCATCCCTCAAGCTTCCGTTCATTCTATTATTTTCTGTTCTGTTATTTTCTGTTAGTAGTGTGAAGGCCCCATGATGGGGAGCCCAAATGCATGGCTCAGAGACAGGCTTAAAAGATGCAACCACTTTGTTGATCAGCACACAGGAGTAATCAGGCAGTGTTTCCAGCAGGGGAGGTGGAGAACGGTGCGCCTCTCCAGTGGAGTGAGAGCGCACCCTGGGCACGCCCTACACTGGCGCAACTCTCAACTAAAAAGGAGGGAAAACAGAAAGAGCTCGCTCCCAAAATGGGAGGAGAAACCAATTAACAATTACCTTGAAAATAAAATAAATCTTTGTGGTATGGCTACAAAAAATAACATAAAACACTCACAAAGGAAGATAATAAGGCAGGGAGAACTAAGGGTGCTAGAAACTCTAGGATGGGGAAGGAATAATGGAAACACCTACAAACTACCCTTACTAACAAAAAAGAGACCCACAGCTTAGGCTCACTGAGGAGGGTATCAGAAAAAAACAACAAAAGGAAAATGCTCTGTGACTACAGAGGTGGCTAAACAATAAATCAAAATCACTCATCTCTAGAGTAAGAAACCTAATGATGAACATAAATTCTATTCGCTAGGGAGGGATAATAAACTACAAAAAAAAATGCTCTATGGCTATAGGAGACGCAGGAAGACACAGGTACATGATGATCACAGGTTGCATGATGATCACGCAACAAGGACAGGGGAGAATGCACTATTTATACAGAAGGTAATGGGGAACAGGTGGAGAAAATTAGGACGGGGTTAACTTAACCATAACAGACAGACTGATCATCACAAGTAGACTGGGGTGCATCTCAAACAACGACAGAAGTTAGCATGAAACCACGGTAGTACGTAGTACTTCTGAATGACCAAACTTCCGCTTTCTGACTGTTTCCCAAAAATCTCCAACTACCGTCGTACTATGTAACTATGTGAGTTTGAACTTCCGTCGTCCGAACGACATAGTTTCCAGATGTATTGGAAGCATTAGGAGAGTTCTCGGATGCATTCGTTGCTGAAAGTGTGTCAATGACAGAAATGTAGCTTTATTTCTATTAAGCCAGTTGACATCTTTAGCAACTTTGGAAAATATTCATCAACATGATCATGTTCCCTACTCATTGAAAGCAAGAAGTGAATGCAGTTTCTTTCACATAATACATTAAATATATAAAATATAGACATTTAGCCTATATATGCTTACAGCTTCTGTGACACCCTGTGCTGTCACAGAAGCTGCAGGATAGGACAGTGGTCAGAGCATGGGCACTTTAGTGTGTCAACATGGTATTTAGTCAGGTGTGGGTTCAAATCCTCCTGAGGGCGATAAGATACTGTACTTTACTTTTGCTGGCAGATACAATGTAGCCTAGTAAAATTTCTGACATAGTAATCGATTACCAAGTTGTGTTTTTGCAATATTTGAGAAGATTTAACCTCACTTTGTCATCAATTCTTGGTCACTACCTTATTCAATTGTTTTAACAATGACTTATTTTCAATTAGAAATCTTATGTGTAACTGTATGTTACACGCTGTCGTTTGCAACTGCACTGTAACTGTCAGACTTTTATATTTCTGTTTTTCCTTTTATCTCATAATTTATCAAAAATTGCACCTCATATTATCTATTATCGTATTTCATCATAATTTGCACATCACATTTATCCTTCATATGTTATCACAATTTGCACCTTACATTGATCTCTCAGATTTTATTTTATCATAATCTGCACCTTGCATTCCTCTTATGTATCTATTATAGTATATATTTTGGTACTATCTTATTTTATCTTTTATCCTCCTGACCCCTGCATATCCCTGTGTTTTTCCATCTTTCAAGCTGCTGGAATTTTGAATTTCTCTGTGAGATGAATGAAGTATCTATCTATCTATCTATCTATCTATCTATCTATCTATCTATCGCATACAATTATTTAATAGCAGACTATTTAAGTTGTAATTTGAAACTTCCAGGGCTACGCAAACATTTGTTTTTAAAACATAACTTTTATCTTTTCACCTGAACTGTGAGATGAAAGTGACATCCTTCATTCATGCTGTAGGGGGGAATCATACATCACAGGGTGCCCAATCCTGTGCCCAAGCCCCAAAAAGAAGAAGAAGACATCACGTTACCTGAACAAACTTTCAACGACATCTCCGTGCTGTTCGTTGAACGACACAACTTTCCGATGCAACTTACGTTATCGTCGTTCAACGATGCATCGGACAACGTTAGTTGTAAACATTGGAATTCGCGTCGTTCGGATGATGCTGTTGGGAAACACTTGTGTTGTAGATCCATCGTTCGAATGCAGGAAGTAGCTAACAAAGTAAGCAACGAATGTTTTGGGGAAAGACACCCCTGATCACGTAGTTTGTCAAATAATCATCTAATTATCTGATATTAATTAATGATTGACTATTAAATCTGCTCCAGAGTATTCAAAATATATCTAAACATGGTAAATGGTCTGTATTTATATAGCGCTTTACTATACCTGCAACGATACCCAAAGTGCTTTACAATATCCATTACATTCACCCATTCACACACACATTCACACACTGATGGTGGAAGCTGCCATGCAAGGCGCTAACCGCGACCCATCAGGAGCAGCTGGAGATCCAGCTTGTCCCTGAACAAGACACCTCGACATGAGGTGTTCCACTAACCCTCCGGTTACAAGACGGCCACTCCACCCACTGAGCTATACCCCCCCACCATGCCATACTGCAGACATTAGACCAGCTTCAACTTGCCTGCAGGAGAAACAGGTTAACAGAAGATGCCATGAAAAACAGTAACTGTGTTACACACTCTTGGTCTCAAATTCTCCTTATGTAACTGCAATTTGGATTTTTTGACTAACCGCTCACAGTGCGTTAGGGTAGGCAAGCACACTTCTTTTCTTCCTATTTAAGCATTAACACCGGCCAGGGATGTGTGCTTGTCCTCTCTTATATGCACAACTGCTTTTTCCATTAACCCCTTGGGGTGTGCACTATTTTACCCCTAACCCTAATCCCTAACTCTACTATGTAAATCTTTGCAAAACAAACAAACAAACATACCCCGATGAAAACATAACCTCCTTGGCGGAAGTAACGATAGTGGATTTCCGCAAATGTGGAGGACTCATCCATCCAACTCTCTTCAGTGGTAATGAGGAGATGGAGAGGGTTCCAGACTTTATATTCCTGGGAATAACTATAACCATCAAGAAGGTACAGCAACACCGATTCTTTCTGAGGAAGCTGAAATGGGCTGGACTCCCCCAGACTTCTGTTAAACTTTTACCATTGTGCAGTAGAGAGTCTGCTGACCTATGGGACTGGTGTGGTTTTCCAGCTGCACCAAGGCTGACCAGCAGGTGCTGCAGTGTGAGATTAAATCAGCTGGGAAAATCTCCTCTAGGTTAGTCTGCCTCCTTTTACATTAGAAGAGGCAGACTAAACAACTAGGGTCAACTCACATTGAGAATCAACTAGAAAAATACAAGCTACTAGGGTCTATTCCCACAGAGGATCTACTAGGAAATACAGAAACTAAACTAGAAACCAAAAACGGGCACTACGGCTACAATCAGGGCAGGGTTTCAGAATCACAGACCCAGGAAAACACGGGCAGGAAGCAAAGTGATCTGAAAAAAGAGGGAGACAGAGCTACTTTCAAAATAAAACAGGAAGAGACAAGACAACATGCAGGCACAAACCAAAACAGGCGGAGCATTACAGTTAAGAGAAAAAAAACAGCTGACTCGCCCACAGCTTGTAACCCCAAGTGATAGCATGAACTGCAATAACTATGAACCAGACTTGCATTTTTGCAACATTCAGGTCATCTTGTGCAGTACACACTTATATACATACCTACTGTTGACACGACATGACTGTTGACATGCAAACTCCACACAGAAAGGCCCCAGGTCGGGATTCAAGCCCGGTACCTTCTTGCTGTGAGGCGACAGTGCGAACCACTACACCAACATGCCACCCCTCAATCTGTGGTCATTCTGGTTAAAAAATAAACAAAGAAGGGAAAGACTAACATGAGTCATAATATTGTGTGTTTCCTGGTCAGCCTATTCAGAGGACTGAATAATGAAAATCTGTGCAGTCATAAACCAACGGCTTTCCTTACAAGGAAAAGCAGGCCAATCAATCTTGGAGCAAGGATAGCCCAATGATCAAAATAATCATCAAGAGACAGTTTGAGTTCTGATAGGAGCCAATAGTCCACTTCTAAAACTGTCTGCACATGTACTATTTTGCTAGCCAAAGAATAAACTACAAAAGCCAAGAAGAGGAGAGAGTCGACAGTTAAAGGACCACCGAGCCCAGTTGGCAGTAAAAGCTTGTACTGTATGTTCAATTAATGCTAGAAAAGTTAGCAAGATGGAGCAAGAGGAGGAGCTGGAGAGGCTAAAGCAGAAGCATTCAGCAGCCCAGTCCATGTTCACTGAAAGAGCCAACCACCTTGCCTCCATTGTTAAAGTTAATGTACTGGGGGAAAGTGAAATGAGAAGTGAGTCCAGAAATGGATCACTCCAGAGTCAGAGACACAGGGTTTGACTATGCCATGGCCCTGAGAGAAGCAGACGATGAAGAGGCAAAAAGGTGGGAAAAAAATGTGACCATTTGATGAAGCTGAACTGGACCAGGTTTGCTGAGGCAGAAATTACCACCCTTGCTAAAGAGGCTGAATCAGCCATAAACCAGACTGAGGCAACTACTACCAGCCAACTACCAGCAGATGACCAGGAGGCAAGGTGAACTGATGAATGGAAACCTGGAATGAGAGATCTATGCACTCGAAAAGGGGGTGAGTGTGTGGGAAGATCTGATTCCTAGGTCAGAGGTTACGGAGTCAAGAGACTGTGCTAGAAGACTGAAGAAACGACGTGAAAAACTGTGGGATGAGTGGGCTTGGCAAGGCAGTTCTCAAGGCTGGTGCCAGTCTGATGACAAAGAGGAGCTGCCGAAAGACAGATTGGTGAAGTAAGTAAAGCCAGATTTTGCAGCAGAGCGAAACCAGGACAGAGCGCATGATGCAAACTGCAGCTGTTGGCCCTCAAGCTGACCTTGATCCGTTTTACCTCACATCCAGTTGTAGCATATGAATGAGCATAAAATAATGAACATAACTCTTCTCATTTCTGAGTATCTCCCCAGGAAATCCATCTGACACTATGTGACACCTAAGTGCTAAAGGGTTAAGTTTTATGACTGGCAAAATAAACAGATAAGACCAGTTCCTCCTCTCTGACCCAAGGAACTCCAGGACATACACCAGGAGGAGGAGTTTTATGGCCTACATTCCTGCTTTAATCCTGCCAGACACATCCAAAGCTTAATGTGGCCTCTTCCTTTTTCCCTGCCTGGAACAGAACATTACATGAAGATTTTAATGGTTAACTATGCTTTCATCCCTCAGCTACTGTCATATAAGTATCACTGCTACAATTTCAAACGTCAGTCTCCACATAGATCCTCTTCCTTTTCCTCCTTCTGATAAGGACTAAATGTGACATGTGGGATTGTTTTTGGATTAAGTCTACAGACACAATCATACATAGATCTGCCTGTTGTAGTACACCTTCCTACATGCTCTGATACCATGGTTCATCTGTGTTATTTAATTGGTTGATTAATTTTGATTCAATTGGTAAAGTTTTGTTCTGTGGTTTCCTATTATAAGGTGTTTGGTATTGATCTGCAGCGGAGAGAGCGAGCTTCCATATAGAGAAACTTTAATAAAGTAAAACACAGCAGTATTAATATTAAATAAGTTAAAAGAATATCATCTCAGTTAACTTGGTGGATGGGGATGGACCAGCGGTCACACCCCCACTGGACCATCAGCAAAGATAATAAAGAGCACCCGCTGATCTGAGCGTCTCGCTACTCTTCTTCAGTCCTTCAGCCAGTCAAGTTCTGGTCTTCATCCTCTCCACTGCATCTCTGTTCTCCCTCTCCCACATGCTGGGAGGGGGAGGGAAACAATGATGACCCAGAGACAGAGACATGCTGCTCCACTGCAGGCCCAACGCCTCATGGCATGAAGAGCAACCTCTTCAGAATCTTCAACCTGCTCCAGATATGACTGAAAGACTCTGAATGCTGCCTCTGAATGGCCTCCTCAGGACCCAGCACCTCATGGCAGGAAGAACAGCCTATCCAGAACAGTCCAACTCTGCATCCTGCCTCAAGACCATCTTGTCTCCTCTCTCTACTCCTTTGCCCTGAAAATGTGAGCCAGCTCCTCTGCTCAGACACAGGCTGCAGAAAATGACTCCAGCCGTCATGAAGAAACTTAAAAGAAGAAAAGACTGTCAGGCGACACGTTGGTGTGAATTCAGCCAACGTCCCCCACCAACAAAGATGGGGGGAAGAATTGAAGCAAGGGCACAGAGACTATGCTGTGAAGAGGAGAGACAGACAGAGAGAGACTGAGATGGAGCCATGTCAACTAGAGATGTTCAGAGTCGACCAAAGATGTCCAGAGCTGTCCAGAACTGTCCAGAGATGACCAAAGGTTCCCAGAACTCCCCAGAGATGTCCAGAGCTGTCCAGAGATGTCCACCGATGCCCGAAAGAGCCACTGGTGAAGTTCAAGCCGAAGTCACCTGCAGAGATCCAGCAGATCCAGACAAAACCTGTCGCCACTCCTCACTCCCATCCATCCAGGAACGGTGATATAATGCATATACATTTTACAGATATTAAAGAGTGTGATGATTAGACGCTAAATTAAATGGCCTGAATTTAGGGCTTAATCCAGCAAACTTAATAATATTTAGTAAGATTTCAATAAAATGCTAAACCAATTCTGAATAGTAAATTACTCACAATCTTCTCTGATGCCTCTCAAACTCTCAACTGCTGAATGGTACACCAAACCTAAACCAAATTTTGTTAACAGCCTAATTCTTAATTTGGTCTAGATAACCACTACTGAATTAAACTGGTCACATTGAATCAATTCATCATTCATCCTTAAACTTTTGTGTAATCATTCATTCCATTTTGGTCACGATGAGTCAATCCCATGTTTTCCCATGTTTTTCTATTTTCTTATTTCTGTTAGTAACCTGGTCATTTAGTTCGTCAAACTAAACATTTATTATTAGTTATTTTCTGTTACAGTGGTAGTGTGGTTATAGTTTGTCAAATAAACATCTCATTTATAAAGAACTTGGTTATTTGATTTGTGTGTGTATATAAAACAATTGAATCACTGTACACTAGGTCAAGAACTCCGTAGCACCCTGAGATTAGGAGACTCTATTAATTAATGTCAAATTCACAAGTTTTCCCTGTTTTAGCAAAACTGGGTGGCGCCCTGATAATTTCTACTGTTAAAGGTAATTTAATGGTTTATGATCAATAACTTAAAGATATTGCTCATAAATACATAATTTGATATTAATTAATGATTGACCAATCTGCACTACACTATTTATGCTACACAGTCTAGCTTGCCCAATGTGCCCCCTAATATCAGCTATGGTGTATGTAGCTTATAATCAGGGCCATTTCAAGGTATTTGGCGGCCCTAGGAGAAAAGAGGGACCTGGAACCCCTAAGCCCCCCAGCATTTTTGCCAATTTTTCAGTCATATTTCAAGACCCAGAGAACATTTTGTATCATCTATCCATTTTCTACCGCTTACCCTCATAGCATCTGAGGGGGCTGGAGCCTATCCCAGCCGTGTTAGGGCAGAAGGCAGGGTACACCCTGGACAAGTCACCACCTCATCGCAGAGCACATCAACCACTCACACTCATAATTGACCTGCGGCCAATTTAAATTAGCCAATTAACCTAATCCCCCTTCATGTTTTTGGATGGTGGGAGGAAGCCGTAGTACCTGGAGAGAACCCACGCAGACACGGGGAGAACATGTTAACTCCACACAGAAAGGGCCCGGGCCGGGAACCGAACCCGGTACTTTCTTGCTGTGAGGCGACAGTGCTAACCACCGTGCCGCCAATATTTTGTACCATGCCTCTGAAAACACAGAGTAGCTAAAATTAAAGAAGAGATGAGCTATTTCATCATGAAATTACCTTGTTCTGTTCTTGTATTATCTGGAGGAGAGGAGAGGCCACATTCACCAAAAACGCCACTTTTCGTCCAGCATCGGTTTATTTTGCTCTCTAAATGTGATCGTCTCCACTTCCTGCTTTGATCTCTGTGGCACATATTAACTCTTTGTGTCCCGACTACAAATCACAGAAGCCCCAACATTACTCACACACTTCGGGAGAATGTAATCAGCAACCCGCTGTAAAAACCCGCTGTCTGACCAAAATGGACTTCAGAGAATTTTTTTGTGTTTTAAATAGCTGCGGCTTGCATGTTTTTATCAGCGGTCCCACTCCCGTACTCGGTCGCAGATTACAGTGTTTTTTTGGGGAGCGGGGTGGCTCAGTGGGTAGAGTGGCCATCTTGTAATGGGAGGGTTGCCGTTCGATCCCGGCCTGGAGAGCTCATGTCATATCCCTCCTTCCTCTCAGATTTCTCACACCTTCTCACTCAACTCAGCGCCATCTCTCTATCTGTTCTCCTCCTCGGCAACTTCAACCTCCACATTAACACAACCTGCAAATCTGCCACTGACTTTTTAGGACTGCTGCAATGCCACAACTTCACACAAGTCAAGTCAAGTCAATTTTATTTGTATAGCCCAATATCATTAATTACCAATTTGTCACAGAGGGCTTTAACACAACGCATTGATTTCCCCACACAACCATGGTCATATTCTGGACCTGGACTGCTCCACCAACATCAACCTGCAACAGCTATCCGGTTACAACCTTCACATTTCAGAAACATAAAATCCATCTCCCCTACAGCCTCTCTCACCCACACACTGTCCACCACCCCTCCCCCACCGTCCAATGTTCCCATCTCCCTTGTCAATTTTACAATGACACACTCTCCTCTTGCCTGGACAAACTCGCACCAACCAAAACCTAAATTATCACAGTCAAAACCTCTGCTCCCTGGTTCACCCCCGACCTCCACCACACCCGGAATGACCCATGACCATGACCCAGAAATCTGGAAAGACTCAGCAATAAAACAGGTTTATCAGTACATCACCAAGCATACATCAATCACCTTCAACTCTACAAAGATGCACTCAGTTCAGCCCACTCCATACTCAAACCTGATCCACTCTGGTGCCCATAACCCAAAGGCTCTGTTCATCACAAACTCCCAACAATCCACAAATCCGCCCAACAATATCTCCTCATCATTCACTGTTGAGAAATGTCAATTGTTCCTATCTATCTTCCAAACAAAAATGAAAACCATCTATAATAATCTCAACACCTCCAGCACCTTTCCCACCTTTCCGACACCAAGCACCAAACCTGGGGTGACAGAGCTTTCTCTGTTGCCGCCACCACCCTTTGGAACTCCTTACCACTAAACACCCAGTATGGCTCAAATCTGTCCACCTTCAAAACACTGACTAAAACCCATCTTTTCAGAACTGCTTTTTAACATCTGATTGTTTTTAATGTATATTTGTGTCAGGCTGATTTTAATGTATATTTATGTTTTATATGCACAGTTTTATAGTCTTTTAATGCTTCTATTATTTCTGTGATCACATATGTTGTTTTTGGTTGTTTATATCTTGTTTTCAGCGCCTTTGAGTTTTCAGAAAAGCATTTTATAAATAAAATGTATCATATAATTATTATTATTAGACCAGCTACAACCTAGCCCAGTGGACAATCTTAAAAGGTCAAGCGGCAAGAAAAAGGAGAAGAAGGCATTCACTAAATCCGAGTCGGGAAACACTTTAAAGGGCTCTCAACCAAACTTGTGCATCACGTGTGGTGATGACAAGCATGGGGGTAGGTTGTTTGCCTGAAAAGTCTTCAGGAAGCTCAATCTGACAGGAAAGAGAGCAAAGCTCAGGAGAGCGGGAGCATGGTTTAAATGCTTGTGGCTCCATGGAGAAAATGGCAGTTGCACCCAAAACTATCTATGCGCAAAGGATGACTGTCAGAGAGAAGGGTTTTCAGACCACATTTACTTGCTCTGTCCAAAGCCACAGGCCAAGAAGAACGAGAAAAAGACTGGAGAGCAGAGCGACACAAATTTGAAAGAAGTTGACTCAGACTGACTGACAAAAACAAGAGGTGTTCCTTGCCAAACTTTCTCCAGAGCTTAAAGCAGAATTCAGGGAAGCTTTTTCTAACAAGATCTCAACGACAGTGTGACCTAGCACTGGATATGAGCCAAAAGAGTGCCTTGTCATAATGATGCTAATAGAGGCAACAACAAACTCGGGCCAGCTCATTGGTACATTAATTGACCTTGCCTCCGATACGAACTATATCTCCAGTGAAGCCGCAAAGCTTCTCAAGCTAAATGGTGAGAAGTGGTGAGAATGGTGAGAATGGTTGATCATCCAAGGAGTTGGGGGAAAATGACAGTTGCTACCAAGAGGTATACCCTGAGACTAAGAGTAAAAACTCCCAAAGGTACAGTAACAGGGCACAAACCCCTTTGTTACGTCTTGGAGAACATTGTAAAGGTGAACCAGGCAGTCATGCCACAGCAACTGCAGAAATTCTTCCCAGAAGCTTCACTTAAGGACTTGATCTGCCCCGAAAGTATTGACCTGTTGATTAGCCACAGGGAAGGTCACCTGGTCCCACAGCCTACCAAAGTGGTGGGAGACCTCGTCGTCTGGGATGGTCCATATAGAGAAATTCTTGTGGATCCAGTGGGACCAAATGAAGTCTGGTTGAAAGGAGGAAAAACAATCCTTCGAAATACCGCAACTACCAACAATGAAGTCTTCGAACAGTTTAAGTGGGACAGTGTCAGTGTGATCCCCAATGTGGTGACTGCAAATGCTGCAGGTGTTCCCCTGGAGGCAAAGAAATGACCCTCGGAGAAGAAAGAGACTTGGAAAAAAATGAAGGAATTTTCGTGGAAGGCTGCCTACAGAAAACAAATCCATGATGGTCTCGAGAGGAGCTGCCATTAAATTCACTGGAGAGGAAATCAACAATTTGGAAGGGACATTAGAGATATATCAGTCATTTCGTTGTTGCCCCAAACCTCACTCAACCAATACCCCTGTGAGAATAGTTCAGAACAGTAGCTTAAATTACCGACTTCACAAGGATCCAGATGTTCTGAATCAGATCAGAGGCATGCTTCTGAGATTCAGGACTGGGTTGTATGCTGTCCTTGGTGACATGAAGAACATGTACACCTCTGTCTGGCTGGAAGACAAAGAAGTACATCTCTATTTATTCCTCTGGAGAGACAACCCATGATGAAATTGAAGTCTTGGTTAAAGATAAAATGGAAATTTAGTAATTTTCTATTACACTAGCCTTTTTTCTTTAAACCAAGAGTGCCATCTAGGAGTCAAAAAAAGTGCTTCATGAAGCTTCATTTGTCCATCATGATTTTTTTTGGTTACTTCTAGTTTCATATATTCATGCATCCCATTGGAACATTTTATTCGTATTCTTTTTGCTACTTTGTCTCGAGAGTCAAAGTTAGAGGAACTACAGAAACCTAACAGAAAATAGGATCTCCACTCGCAAAGTGCCCCGAACCTTTGTCATGAACTACACAGATAAAACTGAATTTTAATAAGTTGAGCAGCAAATGTGGATTAATCCATTGCAGAAAATAGTACCCAAAAAGCACACTATTTCCTATTGTTTGAGTAATGTTCGATAAAAAACTACAGTAGCCAGTTCTTTGAGGAACTTACTGATAATGAAACTATATATTTTAAGGTTGTCAGCATTAATCATGTTTAGATAGCATTGTGCTTTTTGGTCTCTTTGACTCATTCTTACCAGCAGCTTCCTGCTTCCCACTTCCTGCTACAGCACTTGTGAAATGGAGCACATTTTAAATGTACAATAAAAATGTGATTATTCGTGATTAAATAAAGAATTGTTTGACAGTCTGAGAGTATTTGTGAAGTGAATAGTTTCATCTTCAGTAGGAAGCAGAGCAGTGAAGTGAGAGAGTTCTTCTTCACTACTGACTCTTTCTCCTTCTAGATGGAGTTTATCTCTCATGCACAGCTGTTGGTGCACAATTAATCAGACACATGGCACAAAATGCTTAAATCTTACTGTCACTTCTCCAGAAATGATTTATCAGATTCATCAATTTATCTCTCTCAGAACAGACTTAACTTAAATTTTCCAAACTGGTGCCAACTATTCTTACTTATTCAAACAACTGTTGCATCACCAGCTCTCAGCAAACAACACATCAATGATTACAGAAATAAGCATTTAAGAGGTCAGTGGCTCTGACCTGATTTTCATGTGCAACATGCTTGCTCCAATGCTAACTCATGACAACATGACAGAAATGGTCACATCATACTTAAAGTGTCTCCAATTTTATCCACCCCTTCCTACCCCTCCATTTGCATTTCTTTTGTGGCTCAGTATATATATACATGCATATACACTAGGGCTGTCGAAGTTACCATGTCAGAGCGATCAATCGGCCCAAAACACAACTTTTTTTGGGGGGAATCAATAATAAAAAATTAAAAGTTAATATTACATCAACATTATTACATCAACATATTATTATATCTCCATCGGCCTGGGGAACCTGGGATTGACTCCCTCCCAGTCCTGGCTACCGAAATGGGCGAGGGTTTTGTCACGAAGGGCATCCGATGTAAAAAAAAACAAACGCCAAGTCTACAAGCGGATCATCTGCTGTGGTGACCCCGGAAGGGAGCAGCCAGAAAGGACAACAACAACATTATATCAGAAGAAAAAGTATTGCTGTATCAATATTTTTTCCACCCCTAGCAAACAGTAGGAAACATTAAGGAAACACATAAGATGAACCTCCATGAGCTGAACTACATTAAATAACAAACACAATAACAGCAGACTTATCACTCCTAATGTCAAAAGTGTGTTCTCCTCTCAGTCTACTGATATGGATACTTTCATCCCCAGGCTGTTCTCCAGGTTTTTATACTTCAATCACTTCCTCTCCTGAGTCTTTATCGTAGTCATTGGTGAAATGGTCGGCATGCTCTTTCGTTTATTCTTCTTAATTGTCTGGATTCTCGATTCTTCATATTGAAATGAAGCCTTTAAAAAGAGGAGGATGACAAAGAAGCAGGTTGGAAAGAAAGAAAGAAAGAAAGAATGAAAGAAAGAAAGAAAAATGGGTCCAAGAATAAAGGAGAGGATTTTAACTGAAAAAGAAGTGTGTGTGTGTGAGGGATGATGAGGGAAGAGACTTGGAGTGTGTGCAGCTATTGAAGGGTCTCATTATTTTGAAGGAGAGGACCTTCAAAGGAGACATTTCACACAATACATCATCCCAAATTGAACTTGAGTCGCTCTCACATCGACCATCTCACCAAAATGATCAAATATCACTGAGCTGATTGAATATTTCTGAACCATTTTTGCTTCTGATAATAAAAGGTGTTTTTTAATATTATGAATATGCAGAAAGAGCAGAGTTCAGATCTCCACCAGGGGCCTCATTATATGCCTGCCTATCAAGCAAGGAGGCACATATTACTGTTCCTTTGGGGCAGAGAAGCCTGCAATTCATGCTTGTAGTCTGTCCTAAAATCCACATAAGTACGAAAAATGACGAAAAATCTCAAAAAATCCATCCCATAATCTTACGATCTGTGTGTATTGCTAACACATATATTAGTATTCTAGGTGAAAGTTTATGTGCCTGCCTGACTACATCTTCAAAATCATCATGTCATAAAATGTATTGTTTATACCTCAGTTCGCTTTATTCAGAGCATGGAAAATGTAGAAAAATCTGAGTTTAACATAGGTGTCTATTACATGCACTAGAGTGGGAGAACTACACACCTAGAGTGGGGAGCATGCAGTTTCAGAATCATAGATTTTTTCTTTTTTTCTTTTTTTCTTTTTAAATCGAGATTGTGAGGACTATGGTAACTCCACCGACATAATTTCACCAAAACGTAGGATAATTCATTCCGGTTGTAGCGATGTGTGTTTTGTGTCTGTCACATGTATATTTTTTGCTCCACGGGCCTTAATTATTATGACAAATCCAAACTTCTCTACATAGGGTCCAATGTTAAATTTGAGAGGGAAAGCAGAAAGATTTTTCTGGGAAAACTGTTGTTAGCAACTTTCTGAGTAGAAAGACAAAATTTTGACTGCTGCTGCCTCACTTCCAAAAATCAAAGCTCTGCTCCTTACGGGTTTTGATTTACGAAGAGTTTGACAGGTCTGCCTCAGCTTCAAATGAATGGGTGTGGGGGAGAGAACACTGCTGTAGGGGGAAAGGAGCTTTCTCCATGGAAACGGACCAGCTGCAATTTGCAGTTTCGAACCCTGGCTGATGATCACCACACTGGCAGTAGGTTGATTAAGCGTGAGAGTAATGGGCAATCAACTGATAGCAGTAACAAACAAATGAGTCACTGTAACCTCTGTAACTTTGACCTAGACACTGGCCCCTTGCCTGATACAGTGTTGCTATTGTCCATGTGTTTCTTCATCCAGACAGAGATTACTATCTCACTCAATGGTTCCTATGCACCAACCCCTGCGTTCTGCTTCCCTTCAGAGCATGGCTGTCGCTTTTAAAAGGAAACTATAAGCTGCGTCTGCATTGTATGATATGCTCCATATGTTATGTTTATGCTAATCCACTGTAAGTATGTACACAACACTGTTTATCTGTGCAAAAATCTGCAAACAAACCAGCATGAACAGTACAACACAATGAAAACAGGTTAGACCAGTGCTCTCCGGATCTTTCTTCCATCGAACACGTGCTGCACATTCCTGGATTCCATTTCGTCTTATGTCTTTTTGTTTGAAAGGAAACATGCTCCTCATTTCTAATGGTTTCTACAGCACTACAGCACTTCTTTACTGTGTATGTATTCTACTGGATGAGTCTTGCCAGGAGATCTATTTTTCACCTTTTGTCCATTTCAAAGAAGAGAATCAGAGAAGAAAAAAAAGGGTCGACGGAAGGAAAAGTGGTCAGGTCGCACAGATGTCTCCTGTCCAACACACAGAATAAAGCAACAAGAGCTTTGTGACATTTTCTGTGCATCCAGATATCTGTATGCTCACTTTGGGCCCACTGATGGCCTTCTGCAAATGTTCACAGCAGCATTTATTAAAGGAATCGAAAAGTCATATTCGCTCAAAGAAACTCTGGTGTCTGTGGTTGTCTCCGACAGGCTTGGAGCTGACAGCTGTTTGCAGTTTACATTCATGATTATAATTTCGTGACTCCGCTTGTTTACACCTCCATATTGGCAGGAAAATCTGCTTCAAAATGATGGCGCAGACAGTGAATTTATGCTGTCGGAGTTTTAAATCACAACACAGTATATGCATCAGTAAACTAGAGAGACTAAATATCTCTGCCCCTTATTATGTCCCTGGTATACTTGTGAATAACTAATCTTGAAAAGGTTTAGCAGTTGTAGATGTTTCAAAATCACTTCTCTGATGAATCATATTACCAGAAATCACACAATCTTCTGTTCCTTGCTGTAATCAGAAGAACAGACATGCAAACAGCACACTTGCTGACATAACATGCATTGAGTTTTATCTGAAGGAAAATTATAATAACTCTGCAGACAAAGATTTTTAAGCTGTTTGTTTGTTGCTGTGTGAGCAACGGGAAGCACTGCAAGATTATTTTTAAAAATGTGTATGTGTGACAATATTTATAAATTAATGAATATATTGCCTTCTAAGCATACCCAGTGAGAGCATACCCAAAATTATTATGAAGTAGTTTTACTGTGTACTTTTTGAGTAATCCTTTTCTCAAATTCTCCTGCAGAGGGCACAACCATGCCCATATTTGAAAATTGATTAAAAAAAAACTTTCTTTCCATAAGTTCAGTATGAAACTGTTACTGTTATTTTATTATTAATTTTCAAATATTGTCTTATCGGCATAGTTAGTTATATAACCTATAGGTATTCTTGGCTGCAGGGGAATTTGACAAAGGATTTCTCAAAATTACACAGTAAAAGTACTTAATAATATTTTTTGTAATGCTTTAACATGTTATAAGCCCAAAAAATAACATTGTCATACAGAACTTATAATCTTACAGATGTACAACAAAACATGTAGCTACTGTTTACGTCAGTAGCAGATAATCTGATTAATGGTTTGGAAACACTTTAGATTACTTGTTCGCTTCCTAGAAATGTAGTAGAGTCGAAAGTACAATATTTGTCTTTCAAATGTAGTGGAGTGAAAGTCATAAGTATCTAGAAGAACAAATACTCAAGTAAAATACTCAAACAATGTACTTAAGTACAGTACTCAAGTAAATGTACTTCGTTACTGTCCACCACTGGTAAACACAATCACTTGCACTAGAAAAGGAGAGGCAGCTGTCAGTCAGAGAGCTTTTCATTGTAAACATGGAGCAGAATGCAGGTTGCTTGTGAGCTACTATGTAGTCAAAGAACAAGAAGAGAAAATTGTTGTTGTTGCAGCCGCTGCTCATTTTTACTTCCTGCATTTCACAGCAAACCCCCATGTCTGTTCTCACTGGCTGGAGCTCTTTTTACATCATCGACTGGATATTTAGCAGGCTAGATGTTCAGTTTTCGGCGGCAACAGAAAGTGAGGACATCGGCAAGCTTCTGACTGGTGTCTTTTTGAGGTGTTCACACTTAACGACCCAGACTCACCGAGAAGACGACTGCCTCACCCCGAATGGGGAGGAATGTCAAAAAAATGTCACCGACCTGCTGATTGGCCTAAAATGTGAACAAGGCATTACATGATGCTTCTTATCCATAATGGATGATGGGTGTACTCACTTTGTCCCTGCCCTGTTTCTTCAAAAGTTGCGTCATGCTCTTATCTGATTTCACCTTCCTTCTGCACTGTCTGGCTCTCCTCCACCTCGTCTGACAGTTCTAAGTCTGACTGTGAGGCTGGCCATGGATGTGAACTCAGACGCACAACTCCAAAGTCACATGTAGGAGCAATGAGCAATGAGTGCAAAAAGGAATGAAAATACAAAACTAAACCCCCTAAACTTTGACTCAAGTCCCTCATACAGAGGTAGATAACTCTAAATAGAAACACTAAACAAGGACACTCTTAAGGAGTGTAAGACAAGTACACTCAAGAAAGGTATGTATAACTGAAGGCTCATAAGGAGGTAAGTATAACTAAGGGCAAGTATAACTAAGGATGCTCAGCAGATATCAGTATGCGGAGTACAAAATAACAAAGAAACAAAAACACTCTTTTCAGAGGCAGTCAATGTGGCAAAATACTTATCGGGCCAATAGGTGGATATGGGTTGATACGTGGACATGGCCCACAGTATAGGACGACACATGGGGACAAGATGAACTGGCAGTGGACAAGGTGTGACAGGACTATTTAAAAATGAGGAAGGGAGTCACAGCTGGAAACAATCAGGGCGGGGCAGATAAACACAGACCTGGAGAACAGGAGGGCAGGAAGCAAAGTGATGTGAAACGAGCAGGATTCAAGGTTACTTCAAAATAAAACCTGAAATAGGACAACATGAATGAACGAGACAATAAAAGGTTAACTTAACAGAATGAGGCAGACAGGATGTGACACTGACTCTCCCTCCACAATTCTCAGTAAAATCATCTCAGACAGATGTTGTTAGTCCTGCTGTCCACTACAGAGGACACTGAATATAAGTTGTATTTTAAAAGCCAGCCACATACACAGATAACCTTTCTGGCTGCCGTAGATGCTACGTGTGATGACATCATAGCAAATGCATGCAGAGGCTGGATAAGACGCTCTAGTAAATTCTGTCCATGCCGCATGGCAAGAGAAGATATTCATTGTGATATCAGTGAGAGTTTGTGGCCCAACAGACAGGGAGGTCAGGAGGTGGAGGAAGATAGCCATGTGATATCTACAGCACTGTAGGTACAGTTTTCCCTGTGTCACACAGCTCTTCCTCACATTCTCGTTTGTGCACTCACAAGCTCACATACACTCACACCGCCCCCTACTGCCCAGACCAGCGCATTCAGTAAGTGTTGAAAGGACGTGAAGAAGTAGCCGGCAAGCTAGGAAGCAGGACGAAGCAAAAGACGGGTAGAAGAAGAAGACGGACGCAGCATGGCTGAACATTCGAGAGGCGGGGAAGGAAGAGATAAAAAAGTGAGACAAAAGAACTCTGTACTCTGGGAACACTTTACTGAAAATACAGGGAAAAAAACGTTTAATGCGGACTTTGCTCCACTGAGCTTTGCTACCACGGGAGCACGACAGTGATGCATGAGCATCTCAAACGCAAGCATCCCGGAGCTGTGGTGGTGCGGAACGTTACTTCAGAGAGGTAAGTTTGTCGGTTGAAATAATAACTTGTAGCATTTTTATTTTCAACGTGAATACAATACGTCTTTTGTATTGTTATCATGAAATAACTCAATCTCGCACGCACACACACACACACACACACACACACACAGTCAAATTCCTTGTTTGTGTGCAGACAAACTTATCAAAAGAAAAATTAATCGCTAAAAATATGGATAGATTAGTCGACTACCAAAATAATTGTTAGCTGCAGCCCTAAAATTTTGTAGTCTCTCAGTTTAAAAGCACACATAAGAAATAAAAATATAAAATATAGAAATATTAAATATAAAACACCCATATTTACAGAGGAGAGTAATATTTATAGCAGAAATATAATATTTGCAGCAGAAATTTTATAAGTATTTACTGTTTAATATTTAGCACCGACATGTTCACTGACACAAATTTACTTTTTAGAGATGAACTAAAAATTTTGAGCAAGAGAATGGCTTTTGCAGGTAATCCAGGGTGTTTTGCTATTTCTGCGAATTGTTTTGATGCAATTCCTGCATTTTTTAATTTTGAGTTCCAGAGTTTGTTATTTTACATTTCTTCCTCTTTAGAATATAATTTAACACTTGTTTGCTCTTATATCTATTTTTTTATTTTGTAAAACAATTTGAGCTGTCTTTTGGGAATGACAAGGTTCCATATGAGTAAAGAATAATAGGAATAGGAATAATGGGAATATTACACATAAGTTCTAAGATTGAAATCATTGGATCCATTATGTTTAAGTGTCCCCCATCTCTTACAGTCTTGCTTGGATTTTTCTTTTATGTGTCCAGTTTGCTGCTACAATTTGCTGATGTTATTTCCTCCAGGGATCATCAGACTTTCATCTTGGACAATGATGAAAGCACTGGAACAAACAGGAGACTCAATGATTTAAGGATCTAAAGAGGCAGAATGTGTCCATGTCTTTTCAAAGTATGTTCCATGTATTTATTTCATCACCATTGATTAAATTAAGTTTTATCCTAAAATCCTTGAAATTTTCTTTCCCCACCAAGTAGTTCTGCTGCCTAAACCTAAATTGCTGCATATAATTTTAATATAGTACATGCCTCCACCTTGTAATGATGTGATGATCATATAGATAACAACATCCAGCTTTTTGTTCCTTTTCCTGTCATTTTGTCATCCGGCAGCAGAAAAGAAACTCTGAGTGCAGTTTCTACAAGGAGAACCAGCCTGCTGACCTTTAAACAGACCGACAGAGTGGACGTTGCTATGATTTTGCATAAAGCTAAAATAATGATTCATATTTTTTGGTGGTTAAGTAGGGCTGTCCATTTTTTATCACATAATTTCAATAGCTAATCATGATTTTTAAAGTTATTTTATTTTGCATTTTCTAATTAACTACCAGAGAGTGAAAGGGAAAACCAGTGACCTGCCAGTGACTATGTAAAGACCCTAAAGCCTTTATGGTCTGTTTGACCCTAAATGGAACAATAATTTACTAAAGGGGGTGGCATGGTGGTGTAGAGGTTCGCACTGTCGCCTCTCAGCAAGAAGGTACCGGGTTCCTTTCTGTGTTTGCATGTTCTTCCCGTGTCTGCGTGGGTTCTCTCCGGGTACTCTGGCTTCCTCCCACCATCCAAAAACATGCATGGGGATTAGGTTACTGTGAGGAGGTGCCGACTTGTCCAGGGTGTACCCCACCTTCCGCCAGCTAAGACAGCTGGGATAGGCTCCATTCCCCCCATGACCCTATGAGAATAAGCGGTAGATAATGGCTGGATGGATGGATGAATTTATTAAATGAGCATCATATCATATTGAAAAAAAGTACTTGAAACTAGAGACTGTGACCAACTCATTTTTCCAATGTTTACTGGGGGAATTAATCCAGAAAGAAGCAGGATCATTTTCTCGTAGACTTCTAGGTTAGGGTTCTTTGGAGGGAAACCAGACTTCAACAAAAGACTGGAAAGCATGCTTCATTACCATGACAACCTGCTACAGTGCAATGTGACTGGTTTTGAACTTGCAGTTTGTTTAAATAATGCCTTACTTTAACACGTGAATTTATACATGCACAACGTTTTGTGACAGGCAAATATTTGACTCGGGCATAATGTGTGTGAAGATGCTTCCATAAACTACATCAGCTGGCTAAGCCTTTCACATGGTGAATAATTAAAAAATAATTAATAAAAAAAAAATTCCATTTGACATGATCAACTTGTCCTCACAATTAATAAACCACATAATCCTCACGAAATGAAAACATGATTCCATTGTGTGTCAAATGGTATTAAGAATGTATTGGTGCTATCTGTGATTTTATAGCTCATAAGCCCTATTCATAAAACATTGCATGATTTAACTAGCTTTTCATTCAAATGGGAGCTAGGCTACATACAGCACTGAAGCAGGAACACTCTGAGCGCTGTCAAGGAGATGTCATTTTGAACAGAAGGACTTGGTAATTGTAGATCTCTGAGAATGAGAGGCTTGAAGCAGACTTTTTCATGAATATTCAATCAGCTTAAAGAGGATGTGCATGTCTGTGTGTATTTGTGTGTGTGTGTGTGTGTGTGTGTGTGTGTGTGAGTCATTGGAAGCTTATTGTATGAAAACACTGTCTAAAGATCGAAGAAAAATATGGTGACAATATGGGAGGGACAGAGACAATATCTATACAATACTATGGGAAATTAAATTAGTACTATATGTGTGTACTATTCTGTGTATCCTCATTCATAGAGATGCATCAGATTTAGGAGGACATACGAACATGTTCTGTTTTGTAAATGTCTATGACACACTATAAAACACAGATGGGCATTTGCTGTTGTTTTTTTCACCAAAGTATCTACAAATACAGTATCCAAAAGCAACAGTGACACTCATTTGTAGCAGATAATGTTGCCGTTGCTCATTACTGGGAATAAATTTCTGGCTAAATTTAAAATTTCAGTTGAGGGCACAAATGGTTTGAAGACTTGAACGATGTTAGCTTTTTTTTTTTTTTTTATCACTTTAGCCCTTCATGATGGGGAACTGACTGAACACCAAACTGATCAGCTCTTTCCAAAGCCAGCAGGCCTTGATGTCAAAAGCAGAGTAGACAAGGTTCCTTTTCAGTTCAATTGTATTTAGCACTGTCAGCACTGACTCAAACAACTGCTAAGTCCCAGTAAGGAAATTTATTTGTAGCATATGTAGCATATGTATGTTAATATTTGGATCAGATTTAACAATCAATCATTAATTAATATCAAAATATCTATTTATTACCATTAACTCTTAGATTATTAATCATAAACAAAGAATAGTCACATAAGGAGAAGCAGAGTGATGACAGCTTCAGGTATAACCATAGACTGTATGTAAAGAGTGGACGGAGCTATTGTGACATCACCCGTTGGTTTGTGAACAACGGCAATAAAGCCAATACAGAAGTGACTAAACTTGCATTCTCTCCATCAGCCAGTGGGGGCAATACCGCTGCTTTCAAAAAGAAGTCTGTTTCCATTCATGTGTATGGACAAATGACCATTTTTTTGTCCTGCTGTATTACCTCTGTAAACACCCTAAATATGAGTTTTTGGTCTCAATGGATAGTTTAAACAATGTTTTAATAGTCAGGATGTTCATTTACTGAAAATATGGTCAAATATATGGTGAAAATAACGCGGGGAGTGGCTACCGTGTGATTGACAGGTCTCTGCTGTCATTACATCTTGAAGAGGAGTAGCGTTTACGGTCTGAGCTCTCAGCTCATTTTCCCTTCACCATTCCTGGCACCATTTACTGGTAAGTAATGTTATGTTGTAAGCCACAATTAGCATTCTAGTTAATATTACTGTTCCCTTGAATTATGGAGGTTCTTCACCAACCAAGTCAGCTCGTTAGTTCTAGCCTTACCTGACAACATAGTGGTTGCTATGCTAACAGTACCAGCGTAATATATATCTCTGTCTATGTCTACAATCCTCCTCAAAGTGGTGTTTCTGTACACTGAGATATTTGTTCCCATTTTCTTTTTTTCATCATGAGTGTGGAGCTAAAGTACACATTAACACATGCAACACAGGTTACCACTATATTATCAGCTAATGCCAGCATTAGCAAGCTGTCTTGGAGATAAGCCTCCATAATTCGCGTGAACAGGGATATTAACCGGAATGTTACTTGCTACATAATGTAAGACCAGGCTACTATGTTACAGGTCCCAGTCACAGAGACTGAGGTAACAAATAATAAAATGCCTCCAAAACATAGCTCTTCCATTACTCTAAATATAAACTGCATGTTTAGCTGCCTGGCAGACCACAACATTAAATTATCCATATCACACAAACATACACAGACGAAAACAGACCAAACATTACCATATCAACAAAGTTTTGTATTGAGACACTCAGTGTGCAAAGCCAGACCACAGGCACCTGACTCACATAAAATCACATATCATTTTCATTGCAGCATTCATTACAGGCTAATCATTCATTGTGCAATTCAAATAAACTATTTCATCAAGGTATCAATAACTGCAATCACTAAACTGTTATCTTATATGTTCTAATCAGTGTATCTTTACTATTAACTAAATGTTTCTTTAAAACTGAGTATTCATTCGTGTATAACCATGTATTTAAACCTTCATCAAAACAGTGTACTTTCATTTGTTATCCCGTGTCTTGTAACCAAAATACAGATTATCCGTTTGACCCATGTTTTTACTTTAAATATGCTCATCAAACATTGTAAGATGGCAATCTTCAAAATCTAACAGTGCTAGGCTAACCGTTAGCAACATGAATCAATGATATGCATATGGGCCAGTAAGCGACAAACAATCCCCGGTGAAAACATCTTTGGCGGAGGTAATTAATAACCATGTTCACATGCACATCTATAAATTATACCATGTAGACTTAAAACTCTAAAGTGATTTTTTTTGACTGGTGAAATTTTTATTGGGGCACTACAGATCAATACTGGGGCACGTGCCCCAATAAAATCTGTCTGGCGACCAGTGTTGGACAGTAACGCCGTTACTAACGCCATTGCTTTTGACAGTAACTAATACTCTAACCCATTACATTTAAAATACATAAACGCAGTTACCGTTACAATATGGTGCGTTTGTTCGTTACTTGGTAAATGATTTTCTGATTGATGAATTCAGAATGCTTTCATTCATGATCGCAGATGCCACTAGGGATGAGGGACATGTCCTCCTCAGATTCTTAGAGACATCATAGACTGTATAGAGACACTGATCCGTCCCCCCACTTTCCCAGCATAAGGCGACAAACACTGCTGGTAAAACACAGCATTAATATCACTGCAGCAGCACTGCAAGCCCACGTTTGAGTGATCCAACTCATGGTGCGTTCACTTGCAAATTTCCAACTTCAAGTGAAAATTTAAAGAAGAACCACCCGTGAAGACGGATCTCCAACTCAGAAAGTTGGATTAATCAAGCTGACATAGAATTCAGTAGAAAACAGTAGCTACATGTTTTGTTGTACGTCTGTAAGGCTGGAAAAGCTGGAAGAACTAAACTTTGAGGTTATGTTGTTCTGAGCTCAAAGTTCTGACTTCCAGTGAACACACCATAAGGGAACCTCACTCTCCAGGATCCTATGAGTAAGTTACTTTTACCAGTAACATGTTACTTTTTGATGAAAGTAATCAGTAAAGTAATTGAGTTACTTTTAGAATGAAGTAACTAGTAACTGTAACTAGTTGCTATTTTTCAGTAACTAGTACAACACTGCTGCAGAAACTGTGGGCCACTTCACACTTGGCTGTTAGCTGACACCAAAAAGCCTAATCAGAGCACAGTATCCCAACTGACAATGTACAGGTACAGTCCATTTTTCCTCTCTGTTTGTTTCAGTCTATTTAACTAAACGTGGCTAATATTTCAGCAGCAGTGATAATTAATGCTCTCATCTATCCCTGATGGATGTGAGGCTGGACTCTGAAATGCAGTTTCTCACTGTGACACAGAGACACTATTTATTGACAAAAATGCCATCAAACTCATTTTCTGTGTCGATGTGCCATCATCCATCCATCCATTTAACATATTTTACTATAATCATCTCATCAGCAAACACAAGCCATATTGTTGAGTATACCACACATACACACTGTCATTTCCACCTGTATATAAGATATCTATATAAAAAAAAGATATCCATAAAATAATAAACATATGTATCTCAGATATTACACTTACGTTAAGATCCTCTGTGTGTTTGTGTAATTGTCTCTTATCTTATGATTTCTTTACCTGTGCTGTCTGTCTGCTGCTGCTGTCTGTTCCTTTTGTATTTCATGTTGTACTGAGAGAGTGCTGTAAAAACCACCTCATATTGTAGTTAATGGAGCACCTTGTTTTTCAGACTGGCAATACCATTGTATCAGACCCTGGCCTAGCCCAGTAAAATCACCCAGTGTATAAATGACGCAACGATCCTTAAGTTGAGATAAAAATAAAAATAAAAAAAAAAATTGCCATGTCATTTCATACCATGTGATCTCTATCAAAGTCGTAATAGTTTTGCATTTAAATTTGTTTTTATTCTGTTTGGTTATGTATTTTTTAATAAAAAAAATACATACAGGTAACATCAGTATATTCAGTCAAATAATGAATTTAAGACCTGAATAACTGCAAAACTTGAAAAGAAAAATGTGTCAATAATTATAAATTAGAAAAAAGGAAAAAGTACTATATTTATAAATATATACACACATACAGACATACAGTACATACACATAGATGCATCAAATAAAAGTAAACAAAATAGTTAAGCTTGTTTTAAAGTGTCGAGTGTTTGCTTGTTTCCAATTTTCATTCCAGTTTAATGTATTTAGTTTCAGTTTTACAGTGGTTTTTAGTGTTTTTTTTTTTCTGAACATGGTAATATAGGAAATTTGTGTCTCCCTTTTTGAATTTATTTCATTTTTATTCTTTGTTTGTTTTTACCAGGTAATACTATCTGTATAATTTTCTGAAGGTTGTGGTTTTATTTGCAATATTCATTTTATTATATGCTATGCTAAAAATGAAAAAAAAAAAATATGAAAGTAAATAATGAAAAAAATAATAATTAAATAAAAATACAAATAAATAAAAATGAGAAAGACTGCTTACAGTGGCTGGAAGGGGATGTGAATGGGTTCAACAAAAACAGGCCTTTTAACCAACAATCATGAAGTGACAATCCATGACTTTGGTCTTCTGTGATTATGTTACGTTGTTGATTTACATATTTTAATGAGTTGGAAAGAACAACATGCTAACAAATGTATCAGAGCAGCAGCTTTACCACCAGCATCAGCTCCTTCAGTTTAACTGTACTCTTTTTCATCCTCATTGAGTTCTCTACTTTTCACCATTTTGAACAGGAGTGAAGGATTTAAACTGAATTCACCTTTCTAGACCCAAATTCGAGCCAGAACACTGGAATTCATTGAGAAGTCAGAAATGAATCCAGAATAACAAAGAACCACTAAAACACATTTTATTATGTTCAGAAATGACAGAAAATAAATGAAATTTAACATCTCAGTCAAAAAATAATAAGAATGTGCTTTGATATTTTTTAGGCTAGTGGTGGCAAACACCCAACACTGGGTGGTGGTTTAATACATTTGTTATGCACTGTAAAATAGCACTGACAGTTTAACTTTCCATAAATCAGTTGATCAGAGATGGAGAATTATTTCATTTTTTCAACTAAAAACACCTTGCATCTTTAACCAGGTATTTTCCCTCTCTCAGTACCTACCCGCCAGACATTTACCTCCCCCGCAACATCCCATCAGGGCTCTCCTACCTGCCAGTTGATGTGATGGTTGCCTGGCTGGAGGGCTGCATGAATAGTGACTGTCAGAGCACATTTGTGTGCTCATCACTTCACCTCCTATTGGAGAATGGTTGAGGACTCAGCGGGCTAAATGTGCATGCCACATGCTCATTACGTCATCCCTTTGAATCCAGCTCACGACCTCAAACACCTACACATTTCCTAAACTGTGACAATTGTCAAATAATTTGTGTGAAATCTGAAAAAGAATATTGCGGAGAGTTAATGAACGATAATGCATGATAAGGGAAAAACATTTTATCCAAAACTCATATTGATGAAAGATGATATGATGATAATTCAATATGTCAAGGCTATGTCAAGAATGCAATGCCATTTCAACACGTGCATAAGTTATTCTGTTAACTATTGATTTGACTGCTCAGTATAATTTAGAACATGGTAGCAAGGAGTGTTGAATGTTTTACTGTAAAGGACAGAGGTTGGTCTGAGATTCAAAAGCACCTTGAAGCTCATATGTGATTTGTGATATTGGAATATACAAATAAAATTGACTTAATGTGATTAGAATCAGAAAGAAAAGAAAAAGAAAAACATGTCCATACCAAAGACAATCAGTATAAGGCTCAAATTCTCAGACACAATAGTAATGAACCATAAATATGTGAATATTAACTCTTTGAGTGCCATTGACATATTTATAAGTGTTTTTTTTTGTTTTTTTTTTGTGGCAGCTGGTACAAGAGGGCGCTCTGACACAGCCTGTCAAAGAGTCATGCATTAGAGAGAGTACCGACAGCTAGTGTTTAGAACGTTCAGGACAATTCTGTCATGGGATTGGTTCAAAGGTAGTCACGTGTTTAGTGGACGCCATGTTAGAAACAACAAGGGTGACAGTTCACAAATGAGAAATACATATTTCATTTCATTTCCATTACTTTTCGAAACAAAATGCCGTGTTGTGCAGCCTATGGTTGCTCTGTACAGCTCAGACATGGTAAACGGTTGCATTATTTTCTTCGGGACGTAATTAGGAGGAAATTGTGGGAGTGGAATGTCAGAAGGAGCAACTGGAAGCTTACTTACTTAGGTTAAACGTGACGTATTTGTAAAAGTGTTTATACTTTAGCAAAGGATGATAAATATGTCATCATTCACAAACAGTTTAAGAAAATAATGAGCAATTTGTTGCAACATCCCATCTTCATTCCATTGAAAGAAATTGCTGAACACTCTGACCTATGTCTTAAAGATGGCGCCATGAGTTGAGTTGTCACAGCTCTCTCTATATACGGCGCTGGTCAGTCATGTTGGGGCTTCTGGGATATGTAGTCAGAGCGTAGAGACGGTATACACCACAAAGCAGGAAGTGGAGACGATAACGATTAGAGAGCAAAACAAAGTGGTGATTTCCGCGAAAGTGGCCTCTACTCTACGTCTGATAAAAAAAGACTGGAACAAGGTAAAAACAAACTTTTTCATGATGAAACAGAGAATCTCTTCTTTCATTTCAGCTATTCAGTGTTTTCAAAATCATAGTACAAAATATTCTGTGGGTCTAGAAATATGACTCAAAATGGGCAAAAACACTAGAACAAGGCATTTTTGGTTTTCATGAAACGGCTGGCACTCAAGGAGTTAATTCCATAAAAGTAGATAGATAAATGGACAATTAAATAATACACAATAATGATGTATTTACAAGTAACACCAGTAATAGTAACAAAGACTGACATTAGCAGACACCACACAGACTCCAATAGTATGGAGTGCATTATTTACTTGACAAGCTACCATTCAGTCTAAATAGTCTGATGGCAGAAGGAATAAAAAATTGTGAGAAACTATTGATTTTAACAAGTGGCACTGAAAGACGGTGGTCTGAGGGCTTTAAGGTAATGTAGTAATGCATAAATAAACGAATGGATAATAGAGTAAACAAACACAAAACATTCCAAACCCTGTCAGCAGCCAAATCCTATTCGAGCATTGTTTGGAGGGAAGTCTGCCGTGCCATGCTGTCAAACAATGTGACACGTTTCATCACAATGATAGTTCATACTGGAAACAGGAAAACCCAGAATCACGCCTGCATTTCTGAGGAAACATCTGGAAAGATCAAAGTGTGTGCATTATTTCTGACATGGCAACCCTTTATAGAATATTTTAATGATGACAATATAAGATACAGTACAGGTCTGCATCAACACCCTCCTTTTTATTTTGTTTGCATCACTTATTTGCCTATTGTTATCTTTTCCTTATTCTTTTATTTATTTTTTTTTACATTTTTTGATATTGAAGTTTACAACTTTTTTAACAAACACAAAACAAAGACAGCGACCACAGAAAAAATAAATAAAATTAATAAAAATCGATTAATATATAAAATACCCTGGCAGATAGTTTTTGTTCCATCCACCACTCTCTTGCCATCTCCATTATCTTACACTGGGAAGTCAAAGTGTTCCCAATGCAAGACAATGTAGACGCTGGCGCGTTTTCATCTCTTTTCTTCTTCATTTGTTTTTGTACAGTAACTACTTCTTCCTCTGTAGCTAATGATGGTTGCTGGCAGCTTTCAGGCTCATTACAGAACTCTACTTTCTTTATACTCACTCTGACGTATTCGTCCTATGACTGCGTGCATCGAACCGTGAAGCCTGTATGGTACAGGATGAATACATGTCTTTACACCTCTAATATACATATTATTAAATTATACATGTTGTGATGAACTGTAGACTTGTCCAGGGTGTACCCTGCCTTTCGTCCTAAGACAGCTGGGCTAGGCTCCAGACAAATCAATCGCCTTCTCCTTAAGGCCTTTACACTCTGGGGATGTGACAAATAAACAAACAGTATATATGTCTAGAGCTTTTGTGTGAAAGTTTGCCAGAGCCTTTGGAGTGCATCCATTCTGCAAAAAGTGATTCCTTTATTCACAGGGTGAACAACCTTGTTTCCGAATGAAAATTAGAATAGCATGACATGCTTACACAAGAAGGACTGTAGCAACTGTTTATGGTGCTGTCACTTAAAGAACAGCGCAATGTTTGATTTTTAGTCTTTAGTGTTTTTTTACTGGATAAAATAACATCCATTGCCAGAATGAAACTAGTGAGCACTAGTAAGTAGTATGTCTTTATATGCAATAATGTGTGCTGTCCCATGGGCACACTACGATTACATGCATAAAAATGACTACTAACATGGCTGAAATAACTGAAATACATTTGAAAATATAAATACAAATGTGTTTGTGGTGACGAATGGCTAAATGAGGCCGCATAAATGTGCTGCATAAACAGCTGAGAAGATGCAGAGGTCTGCACTCCACCTCACTTAAAGCCTCTAGCAGGAGACCGACACCAACTCAATATGTCCATGAAAATCAACCCAAATGTGCATGACACTTAAAGCAAGCATTACACATAAAACAAAATCACTGCATGTGTAAAAAAACATTAACATACAAGAAACGTCAGCTGGAACACACCACCTCCTGTCCTCAGGCCATCACAACTCAAAATGGAGACAAAGCACCCTCTTCAAAAGTGTGTCCAGACATGACTGCAGCCTGAGAGTGAGCCTGCACTTATCTATTTCAATTAATAAACGTATAAAACGAGTGGAATGAAGGACAGCAAAACATTAAATCCTTGTGTAATTTTCCTTTACACAACAAATAATCTGATTGTCATTCAAGCGTTAGCCACCGTTAGCGTAACTAATTTATTACAAATATCCACATTCAGTTTTATCATTCGATACTTTGCAAACATAACCTGTGGTTTCAGGATGAATTAAAGAGACGCACAAAAAAAAGCTTGTTGTTTCCTGTCCTGACAGTGGAAGCAGCCTGAGAGTAGAGCCTGCACCAGAAGCAGCCTGACGGTGGAGCTCTGCAGCCAGACACTCTTGCAGTTTTTCGTAATTATCTTGAAAAATATTAATATTTGACTATAAGGATGTTGAAGATTATAAATTGAGAATTCTTTTCCGGATATTCTGAGAGCAGTCGCATTGCTCTAGCTCCTTCCTACATGAAGTTGTGGTTAATTTGACCTTGGTGACCTTGGGCCCTCTACTGATCTTGACCAAACTGAATCAGTGACTTCTGGATTCCTATGTTAGTTTATATTCCAAATTAGGTGACGACTGGCTGAAAATTGAATACCCTGGATCGTTGAGAAATATGCTAAATATCCCATACATTACTATGGCGTGACCATTTATTTGACCTTGATGACCCTGAATTGGATCCGATCACCACCAAAAATTAATCAGTTTTAAGTAGGCCACTTCTGACTAATCCTGAAAATTTCATCAAAATCCGTCCATAACTTTTTGAGTTATTTTGCAAACCAACAAATGGGCAACACATATACAGTGAGCAATAATTACACTTGCAGACAGTGTTACTTTACTTAACTTTTACTTTGTTGCAAACACAGCATGCAATCTGGCCATTTATTTGTGAAATATGATCCACTCAAAGCACCATTTTAACCAATAAATTCTCTATTCTAACGTCATCTTCCTTATTGCACACATGTCAGAGCTGTGGACTCCTCCCTCACCACACCCATAAATACATAAGCAAATTTATTTAAATAGGCTCCACGCTGGGGCTCTCCTCATCACAAGAGGAGAAAGAGTACAGAATGTGCAAATATTCAGAAATGTGCAATTAGGCTGGTGGAGGGGGTGGACCATGGGCCTTGTTGAAGAAACTGTTCTTATTGCATGAGGTTCTGGTCCTAATGGACCGAACTGATGTTCAGTTCCTACTTGAGGAGAAAGAAGTGAAACTTCAGGGCATAGGCACAGTCACCTGAGTTAAAAACAGGTTAGATGCCACATGTGCTGCACTTGATGGATCGAACTAATGTGAAATAGGATTACAATTCAGGAGAGATGCTGATGAAGCTATCTGTGACTTTTACGCACGTGTGTAGATGATAATTGGGGATGCACACATGCAAACCATCAGTCGGGGGAAGACCAGTCAACATCTTATCCAGCTGCCCAGCATAATGCCCAACTGCAGCCTGTTCCCAACCATGCTTTTATTTAGGATGTATGACTCGTGCATTGAGTCAGACCACCTTGCAACGATGTTGGTCAGATGCATTTGCGCATCAGAAAATAATCCGCACACTGAGATAGTGCTTTTATTGTGACATGAATGCAGTCGATCGCTCCGATTACATCAGACACAGTGCGGGCAGACAAGCAGTCAGTCTTGAGACAAGTTCAAAAGTTCTCCATTTCACGCCGAGATCTATAATGTTGGGCTTTTGTGTTGTTTACTGTCTGGTCTTATTGACTGTACAGTAACTGAAAACAAAACACATGATAATTCGAGTTAACAGGATACTGTTCTATAACAGAAGTGTCAGTATTGCAGCCTACACTGGATATACTGTACCAAAAACAAAAAAACCTTTATATAACCTAGTAAGTCATACAGCATGCATGTCATGTATACGATCAGGTAGACTACAGCCCTGTTAAATACACTCTTACTTTCCAGGCACAATGGTACAGAAAATTCCCATGGCTTTATGTCAGTCCTTGTGTGGAAGGGGTACTCTGCTTTTACTGTAATAAAGCTTTTAATTCAGAGACATCACCACTTGCCAAGAATTCACATACTTTATATAGATTTAAAGTGTGTATTCATTTTATTGGGACACCCTGTAGATTGAAGTGTGTTTTGTCTACGCTTGAAAACCACACGAATCACACTAGGATAGCTAATATTCCCTCTCCGTATAGCCGGCTAGCCTTGCACTGTAGGCTACTATTATGCTTATCAACTAAAACTGGTGCATCCCCGCGGCTCCGGAGCAGCACTCGAAACTGAGACAACCAGACACGCCTGTGGCTGCAGAGGGAAAAGTCAACTTACTTGGATTTTCTTGAAAAAGGAGCCAACCAGCAATGGCCACGACCAGCTTCGGATGACGAGCAGGGCCAGCCCCGGGCGGAAACCAATCAGGGAGCTCCCCTATAAGAAGACGTCCATCTGTGCACCCGGGGCGCGCGCATTTGGATGAGCCGCCACGCCCCGTGCTCCATTATCGTTTGTTGTAAACTGTGGACTGTTATCCTCACTTGCCTGTTGCCTTATTGAGTCCATTTAGGTTCTTGTTATTTTGTGTTGGTTGTGGTTTTCTCTCCGGGATATCGGCTTGGGTAGCCTGAGTTTTGGTTTGTCATTGTTTCGTTTGTGTTACTGAATGTATCCGCTTGTGTAGTGTGAGTTTGGTTTTGGGTTTTCTTTGTTTACCATGTGTTTTGTTTCAGCAGCGTGGCTAAAGCCTGATCCATACCAGCAGGCTTGTCTGCTTGTTTTATATTTTCATTTTGGTTTCCTTTTATCAGCTCCAGTAGCTCGCTTTTTGTTATTTAGGATAGCTTGTGTGTTTCGTTTTGCCAACGGTTGTTTTGTTTAATTTTGCTTGATTGTGTGTGTTTTTTTTAGTTCATCTATTTACAATAAAAACCTTTTCTTTAAAATCCCACACCAGCGGGAAATTTCTTTGTTACCCCTGCCTCCCTAGAGTGGGGCGTAACAGGCAAAATTTTATTTTTTGTTGCAAAAGCTGATGAGGTTTTAGTGAGGTTTAATCAGACAAAAGTGAGGGGGATGGAATTGCCTTTCAGCAAAAGTGAGGGGGATGAAACGCACTGCTATGCCCATGGGCTCACTCCCGATCGGTCAGCCAGCTCCCGCGGCCAAGTGTGGACACAGCTTTGTGCACAGCTGTTCACCAACTAGTGACAGTTTATCAGTGTGGTAAATGCGAGCTGGCAAATCTAGACAATCGATGTAACACCAACAACGCCACCTTAGGACTTACACCTAAAGAGTATACTGCTTTAACTTTAATTTCTCTGAGACCCAAAAACAACCCATACACAGGTCCATACACAAATGAATACAGGCACAATGTAGTACAATTTAACAGTCTTTATTACTCACAATAAAACTCATTTATCAAAAATATATCTCTAAAACATTTATTATAGTTATTTGATTACACAAATCTGCAGCGCTTCAGTTAGGAAGAGAAAAGGGCAAACTACCACAGCTAGCTTTGGCAGAGGTCACTGCACTCAAATCAACTCAAAGAGGAAAAAAGAAAATGTATTTACAAATCAACTACTGGGGTTCCGGTGACGTCATCACCCTGAATGGCAGCCTAAAGTAATAGCTCTCTCGCGAAAATAGTAATTTCGCCCCGTTAGACCGTCAAAAATATCAGATACCAGATATTCTTGGAACAGATAAAACGTGGTTTTGTGATGTTCAAAACGTGAAACAGGTGTTGAACAAGATGATAAAAGTCATGCATCAGCATGAAAACAAGCTACTTGACCATGACGGGAGATCCCAGCGGGACAATCTAAGGATATACAATGTTCCTGAAGGTGCCGAGGGATCATCCATGGTGGAGTTTGTGGAAAAACTACTTCGGGACACGCTGGTAATCCCCTCGACTGTGGGACTTGATATCGAGAGGGCGCACCGCGCGCTAGCACCAAGACCCACCGGAGACAGGGAAGACAAGCCGCGGTCAATAATACTCAAATTCCTCCGCTACAAGATTAAAGAAGAGATCCTGCGCAAGGCATGGGGGAAAAAGAATTTTTTTTTGAACGGGAGGCCGATATACTTCGACCAGGATTATCCCCCAGCAATCCTGCAGAAGAGGAATGAATATGCGGAAGCGAAGCGAGTGTTAAAGCAGAGAAATATTCGCTTCCTGACTCTGTTCCCTAAACTACGGGTGTACTATAAAGATGGGATGCGACTGTGCCAGGCAGCGGAGGAGGCGACCATAGACATGAAGGAAAGAGGACTACCAGTCAGTATGATTACACCGAGGGAGAGTCTGGCTGAGCAGCTGTCCCGAACCGCCTGGGAAACTACGGGAAGCCCCAGCCGGCGAGGGACAGGTGAGGAGCGAGAGAAGAGCGTCAGGGAGAAACTGCGAGGCTTCAGAAGGCAGCCCTCCCCGGAGGAGCTGTGAGTTTTATTTGACTTGTCAGAAAGCTAAATAGAACTTAAAATTAACGGTACAATATTCATGTGAAGACATTGCATCTTTACCCTAAGCAGATGAGAATACAAAGACGAGGGATGCATAAACACACGTTTTATGTGAAATGAATAGGGACCTTTTTTCTGTGTTGTCTAAGTGTCATGGTGGGGACCCTCAGCCCATAGATGGGAGAGGCTTTCCTCCACAGCTAGATGCTTTATCTAGCTTAGCCCAGGGTCCTTTATTAGAGACCCCAGCCTTGGAATCACACTCTGTTTTCTTTATGTTTTACTTATGTTCGTTGTTCTTATATGTTCTGGGAGTAGATCTGTTATGTCTCATTTTGTTTATTATGCTGAGACAAGTACATTCATTTGGTTAGTGACAAAGTAAAATTCATCTCATTTAATGTTAACGGGCTGTTGAATCCGATTAAACGTAGCAAAATCCTGTCTAAAGTGATCAGGGAACAAGCTCATGTAGTTTATTTACAGAAGACTCACTTGACAGACAAGGAGCATATAAAATTAAGGAGAATGGGCTTCACTAATCTGTTCTTTTCATCCTATAAATCAGGACATAGGAGAGGAGTTGCTACCCTCATTTCAAACAAGCTAAACTTTGAAAAAGTATTTGAAATGGGTGATAAGGAAGGCAGATTTATTTTAGTCACAGGAAAGATTGACGGTAATCCAATTACCCTATTGAACGTTTATGCACCCCCAGGAAGTGATATTAGTTTCTTTCAAAAAATCACTAATATTATGGTAACAGAAACAGAAGGCCTTTTGATTTGTGGAGGGATTTAAACATACATCTACAGCCAAAATTAGACTCCTCTAGTAGAAAAACTCAGTACGCGAAGTTGTTACATAAGGGAGTAAACATGCTTTTTGAGGAAGTGGGTTTAATTGACATATGGCGAGACTTTTACCCTAACAGAAGGGATTACACTCACTACTCTCCTCCACACTCACTCTATACAAGAATAGATTGTTTCATAGCATTTGCGAAGGACAAAGATAAAATACATAATTATGAAATTGGGACAATAGATCTAAGTGACCATGCACCAGTATATTTAACCATTGATTTCGACTTGCTTAGACTTAGACTTAGACATACTTTATTGTCATTCAATATGCACGAGTGAATACAGAATGAAATTTCGTTGTATCGACTCTGCAACAGTTAAAAAAAAAGAAAAATAGACAGTGTCAATAAATAGTATAAAAATAAATACTGTGCAATTATAAAAGCTGTGCAAATGTAGTGTACTAAATATATACAGTACACAATGTTGAGCGTGCAAAGTGCAAGTCAGGTAAGTGATTTTGAGTTCAACAGTCTGATAGCCTGGGGGACAAAGCTGTTAGAAAACCTGGTGGTCCTGCACCGGATGTTACGGAACCTTCTACCAGAGGGCAGAAGGGAAAACAGTCCATGGTGAGGGTGTGAGGGGTCACTGCTGATGTTTTTGGCTCTGGATAAGCAGCGCTTCTGTGCGATGTCCTGGATGGAGGGGAGAGAAGTCCCAATGATTTTCTCCGCTGTTCTCACCACTCTCTTCACGCTCTTCCAATCCGAAGCACTGCAGCCTCCAGACCACACAGAGATACAGGTTGTCAGGATGCTCTCTATGGTGCTTCTGTAGAATGTGGTGAGGGTGGGTGGGGGCAGGTGGGCTCTCCTCATCCTCCGTAGGAAGTACATGCGCTGCTGTGCCCTCTTGACCAGTGATGCAGTGTTCACAGACCAGGTGAGATTATCTGTGATATGCACTCCCAGGAACTTGCGGCCAAAAAATAATACTTGGAAATTTAACTCAAGTCTGCTGAATGATCCGTCCTTTAAGGCACAAATTAAACTGGAAATTAGTCTTTTCTTAGAATTCAATGACACTGGAGAGATCTCACCTCCAGTGATACACTGAAGGCTGTCCTAAGGGGTAAAATTATAGCAATATCCTTGTTTAAGAAAAAAAAATAGGAATAAGAATTTAGAGGATTTAAAAAACAAGCTGAAGGAATTAGAAAAGAAACATAAATCGGATTTGGCACAGGATACACTAAGAGAAATTAGAAACATCAGAAACGAAATTAATAATCTGGCCACACAAGAAATAAAGAAAAACTTAATGTTTTTGAAACAGAGTCACAACGAAAGTGGCTCAAAATCTATGAAAGTATTGGCGTGGAAACTGAAAAAAAAGACAGCGGAGAATACAATTCATAAAATTAGGGATCCCAGAACAAAAGTGATAAAAAAATAAATTGAATGAAATTCAGGAAGCTTTTGAAGTGTTTTATAAGTCTCTATATTCTGAGGTCCCTGGCAGGAGTGCAATCCAAATTGACAACTTCCTGTATTCCTTAGATTTGCACACTTTAGATGAAAAACAAAATGAAATTATGACTGTGGATATAACTGAAGAAGAACGAAAAGCTGCAATTAGTAAGTTATTAGTAAAAACTCACATAAATAACATTTATAACCCATGGGTGAAATGGACACTTGAGAGTAAGACCTTGTTCTTTGGACATATACCTGAAGAGTGGCCAAAAAAAGATAAACATTTAATAAATATTTTGCTGGTGGCCTGTAAAAGGAGTATTACTAGGAAATGGATATCACAGGAGAGTCCGACTTTAAATATGTGGATGGATATCACAACGGACAATGGATAAGATGGAGAAAATAACAGCATCTGTTAAAGGTAGAGTTGATGTCGAAGAGCTAGCAAGATTTGAAAGATGCACTGCTACGAATCCCCCTCTAAGCTCCTCCTCCTCCAGTCAGCCCTTTCTGCCTCCGTCTTTCTCTTCTTTGGCTGTGTAGCCGGCCGAGCCGCCACGGGTAACATGAGGGGATGGGTTAAATGGGCTGCCATGTAAGGCGCCTGGGGAGCTGGGTTCGATTCGATGCCTTGCTCAAGGGCACTTCGGCAGTGCCACCAGTGCACTCTCCAAACTTGGTCCGACCTGGACTTGAACCGGCGACCCGCCGATTTCCAGCCCAAGTCACTACAGACTGAGCTATCGCCACCCCTATTTCAGGCTGCTTTTTCTCTGCCATTATAAACTGGTTTGGTATTCTCCAGCTACCGAAGTATTTCGAGAGAAGAGCTTGCTTGATACCTGCGGCCACGGCGAAGCGATGCGTGTGCCTGCACGGAGTGGAGGGTAGAGTGGGGGCGCGCCGGGGGCGAGCGCAGGACGAGACGAGAACGCGAGAATCTGATTTGTACTTCACACTCGGACCGAGGCTATTAATTGGTCAAAGTTTTTATAGTCCTGTGGCTACCACAGATCTCTAATTCTATTCACTTCTCTTTCTGAATACATATTAAATTGACGACTATCAAGGTGTCTCTAAAAATCATCGCCTACTATACCTTTAATCACAGATTGGAGAAATTTGCCTCACCTATAAAAATGGATCAAATATGTTACTCCCCATAGGCCTGATTTTACTTTTGCAAACTATTGACTGCTGTATGGAAAAGATCAATCCCTGATTGTTCATGATGTTCTGTTGTTGTTGCTGTTATTGCTGCTTGTTTTTTTTTTTGTTTTTTTTTCAATAAAACAAAAATACTGTTTTGGCATTTAAGGCAGACGAGATGAGGAAATACATGTTGATATGATGTAATGGATGCAAATGTCTGATTCTGAATGTCAATAAAAAATAAATTACAAAAAAAACAAACAAATCAACTACTGATAACTAACTCAAAAACAACAAAAAAAAACACAAAAACCCATGCAACATACATAACTTTGGATTGTCAGCAGAGCATCTTACTAACTCTTCATGTCATGAAACTGCACTACATAACTGCAGAACACACACAGCACACATGCCAGAATAATACGACTGCAGAGCTGCAAACCGGCAGCACTCGCTTCAGCAGGAGAGGGAGAGAGAGAGAGAGCGAGAGAGACTAAACAACTGGAAGGGTATATAAACCACCCTGCATTAGCAGCCGAGCCCACAGCTGCACTACAGGTGTGTTACCAACACACCAAAAGCAACAGAACCTGGCATACGGCAGCTATGAAGTTGGCGTGGAGCAGTGCCAGTTTCCAGCTCAGTTCACTATTGATACATCAGAACATGAGCGTGGATCCTAGTGTATGCCACGTTTCCTGGCTACTTTGATCCATGAGGCTCCAGGTCACCAGATGGTCAATCTGCATCCTGTAGGCCAGGCCTATTTAATTAGCGGCTTGCAGGCCACATGCGGCCCAGAAGCAATCCCCAAGTGTCCCAGTTCGTGATTCAGTAAAAAGGCAGAGGAAAAACACACTTCACGAGAATGAACTGAAAATTCCTACAGTAGTAGGAAACTGTAGTGGCTGCAAACGGATGTAGAACGGATTCCCTGAATGGAGGCGAGTTTCAATGAGTCACAGTGATGAGACTCACCTCCGTCCAGGAAAGCTGTTCCACAGTTTGCAGCTACATACATACATATGTACATATACTTGCCTGTAGAGAGGAATAATATGTTAATAATATTAATTAAATGAATATATATTATGGACAGATTCAGGAAGAAGAGTAGAGGAAAAAGAACACAGTCTTGCATTGTGCTAATGGTACTGGAGTCAGAGAGGTGTTTCCCCAGCTTGACGTACTGCTTCCTGTCAGACAGGAAGTCTGTAGTCCACTTGCAGGTGGACTCGCACACGTTCATCTGGAAGAGCTTGTCCTGAAGCAGAGCCAGGATGATGGTGTTGAAGGCAGAGCTGAAGTCCAAAAACAGGATCCTGGTGCAGGTTCCTGGGTAGTCCAGTTGCTGGACGATGAAGTGCAGAGCCATGTTAACTGCATTGTCTACAATTTTGTTGGCTCTGTAGGTGAATGACTCTGTGATGGTCTTGAGGTGTGAAAGAACAAGGCGCTCAAAAGACTTCATTACCACAGAGGTCAGAGCAACGGATCTAAAATCATGAAATCCTGTGGTTCATGTTTTCTTTGTTATGGGGATGATGGTGGAGATCTTGAAGCATGCTGGCACATGGCATGTCTCCAGTGAGGTGTTAAAAATGTCTCTGAACAACGGAGATAGCTGATCGGCACAGTGCTTCCACGTTGATGGAGAGACACAGTCTGCTCCTGCTGCTTTACAGGGTTTCTGAGTCCTGATAACATCTCTCTCCAATATGGACAGAGGTGTCACAGTTGGGGGGAGGCAGGGGTTCTCTGAGGTGTGAAGTGGTGTGGGGACCCTGTCCTATCTTGAGGCAGGTGATGTATTGGGGGGTGGAGTCCGGATTGTCCCAGGGACAGTAGTGGTCGTTAAGGGAATGGGGGAGGCTGTACAGCAAAATCACAAGTGTTAATTCAACTTGCATGGCATTGATTTTAACACTTTTCCTGAGTTTATATAATTCTCACGGATTCTGAGTTAAAATTACACTTTTAACAGTGTTAATATTTTCACTCTTTAATAGTGTCAAAAGTTGACACCCTCAGTGTTGTTTTATGACACCACATAGGTGCACTTTTGACTCTAAATTGTGTTTTTCCCTTCCACTTGGAATGGAAGGGAATAATGGAATTAATTTTACATACAATTTTAACATACATTGTCATTTAATAACACATTAAAGTGTATTTTTAACACCAAAAATGTGTTATTCCCTTTCACTTTGAGTGTTAATTTTCAACGTAGTGTTATTTGATCACGCAATAAAGTATATTTTTACGCTAAAATTGTGATATTCCATTGTTTTATTCAACACAATATCATAACTGTGTTTCACAGTACATGGAAAGTGCAACATACAAGTGTTGACTGATCAATTAAAAAAACATTCATCTCTCATTTGTTGTTTAAGAGAAAAATAAATAACTTCCCAGCACCACAGGAATTAACACAAAAAGATCAGTACAACAAACATTTACAAAAATACTTTTAGTACGTATTAACAGGCCCAATTAACCTCTTTATTACACATTTACAAAGAAAATGGTGGCACAATATATTGGCTCTCATCTCCACCATATGCACTCTGTAGATCAAAGGGCTTATAAATCACAAGACCATCTGCTTCTTTGTGATCACTTTCAAATACTTTGTAAGAATGAAAATGTTCACTGAAATGATCAATGACAAGCCTTTTTCCAAAGAAGCAGATAACACTATCAATAACAATTATTTTTTCTATTGTGAGAAACACCGGCATTTCATGTTCAATCTGACTGCAAATGATCAATCCTGGCCTATACTCTGTTCCACTGATTGTCACCCAGTTAGCTGCATGGATGTCTTGAAAGACATACTCCACATGCAAAGCTCGAGCCAACTCATTGCAAAAGTTTTCATTGTCCACATTAATATATTTCATAGTCCATACACAGTACATTTGAAAGGGATGTTTCCCGATGACATGCAATCGACATCTGATGTTTTTTTGCAAGAGATTTTGTGATGTTTTTGAAGTTCTTAAGAGTGTTTTTGAAAATCCTGTGTTTTGTCTCAAATCTCATGCTCCACATATGTATTAGTGGTCCAATTTTTCGGATACAAGATGGATAATGTATCATGAAGTGATGTTTTGGAATCAGGTTTCTATCAGGATACAGCTCTTTGAACAACTCATGGTGTTCCATTATCAAATGCTTAAGAAGTACAGTCATGCCAAGTGAAACAGATGGAGAAAAAACAATGTTGATTATCTGTAGTAAAAGCAAAAGCCAGTTTTGGTTTCCTTCTGGCACAATGTCACCAAAAAGCAAAGTTTCGAACAAGACAAAGAGTCTGAATTGAATTGAGCCCAATATTATTGCCACTACTGTCCAAGTTTATCCTTGTAGGCCAGTTTTTGCGCTCCACATATCCATAGTCAAAAGCATAAATTCTGGACAACAGATCAGGTTTCGACAAAAAATTTTCAGAGAGGTATTCAAACAGTAACTTCAGCTCATACTGAGTCACTCCTTCATGAATGTCATGCATAATGTCCAAAGAAAAATTGTTACAAACATGAAAGAACTGTAGGCTGTTCAGAGTTGAATCCTTTTTTAAACCAAACACAGATAACTTTTGTGGATCTGACTGCAACTCACTGCAGTGCATTTCAAATTGTTTTTTTCCACGCAAGATTATTCTGGGGTCATCCTCATTGAAAACAGACTGGGCATCATTTCTTTCTATCAAACACAAACGACAAAAATGACATCCACTGAACGATTCTGTGAATCCCAGAGTTGTGTGCATCCCCAAGTTGTCCCCAGTTACCTGACATACAATGCCATGTATTTTTTCAACAGAAAAAGGTCACAACTCTCAAGTGTTTTGATGTCATTAATCAGTGGCTCTAGAATAGGATCAAAGCCATATTTTTTCAAATCTTCAGTGTGAAACAATGCAATCAAATGAATATTCATCAAGGTGGAGTTAAACTTTGGTGGAAGATATCTGAGGACAAAATACAGAGCACCTATTTTGTGAACACCACGTTTTGACCCAAGTGGGTTCGCAGTCTCAAATTCATCATAGAACAACTGGATTTGTAAGGAATTCTGGTGTTTAGAGACCAGTGGATGAGTCCTAAAATAACTTCCATCACAAAAATCTCTGTATACGTCAAGTCTTGATAAACGTGTTTCCTCAAGCAGTTTGCAAATATCAGAATTTCAGCACATGAATTTGATTGTTTCCAAAATTGGGATGTAAACAAATGTATCATTCACTGGGACCTGATCATAAGTACCTGTTTGTTTATTTCGTCTTGTATCGTATCGAATTCCTAACATTTTTTCTACTGGCTCCACAACACCCCATTTCTTGTTGAAATAATTTTGCTCTTTTGCTTTCAGTATTCAAGTAGTCAAATGGGTTTTCAAAGGTTTCCAGATCTTTTACCAATGTTTCTCTCACAGGATTATCTTTAGGCACAGCAGGCAGTACTTGCTGCTTAATCTGAGAGTGCAGCCCACTAGTAAGTTCTTCCAAATCACCAACTGATGAAATGACACTATTTGCAACACCACTTGCTTGTAGTTTAGCAATAATTGAAGCACAGATATTTTCTGTTTTCTTTGTGTCTTTGACCTGATTCACTCTCCTCAAAACATGGATACTCTGGGTTCTGTGTGATGCTTATTCCAGCAACTTCTGAGGTATCTTGGGGCATTTGGAAATTAGTCTGACATGACTCTGGTCTTGCTGCATCTACATTTTCACAAGAATTTTCCACATGTGAACTGATTAAATGTTTTTTGAAACCTGAATATTTTGAAAACTGACACCTACAATGATCTTGTGCACAAATCAACTTAAACTTGGTGCTAGGATAAAAACTGTGATCAAGTCTCAGATGAGAGATCAAGGACTGGCAAGGAGCATGCAGTTTGACAAATGAAACACTTAAACATTTATGTACTTTAGTTTAGGACTTTAGCTCGCAGCTCACGAACTCTGGGAGACTCTTTGATTGTTTCTATATCAATGTTGTAGACTGTTGTTTGCACAAAGGTGAAGACCTGGCCCAGGTACTCATCATAAGACAGGTTGAGCACGTAATGGGATTTAAAGAGTTCATCAAACGCACCCAATGAGCTAGTGGCTTGGCAGGGGATGAGCTGTTTGTCCACAACAATGTAGAAAGCGTCAATCCTGTTCTTGGTTCGACCAACAGCAAGGATGTATGGTTGTCTTCCATCCCTCTTCCGAAGGTGTTCATCCAGGCTGCAACATGACTAAAAAACAGAAGGGTAACATCAACACCTCACACTGATGTTTTCAACAGTTCAGCTGGGTCTAAGTTGAGGTGGTTTTTTTTTTGTGGGGGGCAAGAGTTAGCAAGAGAGTCAAGTCAAGTCAAGTCAAGTTTATTTGTATAGCCCAATATCACAAATTATGAATTTGCCTCATTGGGCTTTACAATCTGTACAGGATATGACACCCTCTGTCCTTTACAAATGACCCTCGCATCGACTAAGGAAAAACTCCCCCAAAAAAAACCCTTTTAACAGGGAAAAAGAAATGGAAGAAACCTCAGGAAGAGCGACAGAGGAGGGATCCCTCTTCCAAGATGGACAGACGTGCAATAGATGCCATGTGTACAGAATAACAACAATGAAAACACATTAACACTAACATACAAAATTGTATGGAAATGTCCAAATCAATATAACAACAGCTAATATACATTGTGTATATATAGAATTATATGACAGTGTCCAAGGGGATGAAGTGCATCATCAAGCTATCAGCAAAGGATGAGAAGCATGTCGTCCTCTCCACCATGCCAACAAGAAGAAGCCTGAACAGCACGTCTTCCTCTCCACCACACCAAACAGGAGAAACCTCCGCAGGATGACCTCATCACCACCACGTCACTCAGACCCAGAAGATGAAGCCTGACTGGTCTGCACAACCACTACTCCACCAGGTAGACTGGATCCATGGATACCTGTGAGATGAGAACGCACAGGGACTACGAGGCACAAAACTAATCTGCAGCATGTGTTAAAGGGAGGAAGAGTAAACACATCCTCTTCTCCACTACTCTAACAGATACAACCTGAGCAGCATCGCCTCTTCTCCATCTCACCACCATCAGGACAGATGAAGCCTGGATGACACCACCTCCTTCTCAACAAGTAGCCTCAGCTCACGGACACCTGGGAGCTGAGAGCACAGGGGCTCCGGGGAAGAAGATGAGTTAGTAAAATGACTTAATGGAGGCATCGAAATGAAGAAGAAGAGAAGCTCAGTGTGTCAGAGGAAGTCCCCCGGCAGTCTAGACCTATAGCAGCATAACTAAGGATTGATCCAAGGCAGCCTGAGTCAACCTTGGATCAGTCCTAACTATAAGCACTATCAAAAAGGAAAGTATTAAGCCTACTCTTGAATAAGGGGATGCTGTCTGCCTCCTGGACTGAAAGAGGGAGTTGGTTCCACAGAAGAGGAGCTTGATAACTGAAAGCTCTAGCTCCCATTCTACTTTTATAAACCCTAGAGAGAAAGAGAGAGTGTATGTGAGTGAGTGAGTGAGTGATTGAGTTAGCAATATAGAAAGAGTGTGTGATAGAGGGCAAGAGAGAGAAGACTCATTTCAGTGTATTCAAATTGATTTAATACATATAAAATACTTGCTGATTAGATCATAAAAGACATGCATACCTTGTGAAAGTGCAACATTTTGTCCACTACATCACTGTGACTTATCTTAGTCCTCTTCTGTCCAGGTGTGGGTGGCAGGAGATGGAGAAGGAGCAGCAGAGAAGCCATGTCACTGTCCCAGGCTATCAGTAGGAGAATAAGATGGAAAAAAAAACATTAGTATCTTGTAGGAATACGCCTAGTAACCAGCACTTGCAGTTAGGGATAAAAATCAAACATGTTTATTAGCTTACTGTTGTCATCGTTGTCTGTCTGTTTCTCAGCAGCTTTTAGAAGTCGGCACAGGTCAATTGACTGAGTCAGGTGTTTGGCCTCACTGATAATTTTGGGCCTGAAAGTTGTGTCCCACTTCTCAAGCATCTTGGAGGCTGTTTCAGCTCCAAACAGTAGAACGAAGTCTTGATTCAGCTGTTGATCATAGAAGCATATAAATGCACAAAAATTAAAAAAAAAGTCAGCATATTGTACTTACATTCAAGAAACAAAATAATAAACTCTAAATAAATAACAACTCACCAGCCCTTTGACATCCAAGAATCCTGGGAATGTTTTAAAGACATCTGTTGTTCTCTGTGGGTCATGCACTAGGTTTTGGCGAAACTGAAAGGTCATGTTCATCTTCTGAAACACACTTGCTTCATCATGGGAGTGATTCAGAAATGATATGGCTTCCCTTCATGCATCTCCATCAAGCTGCTCAGGCAAAGTGGCTGCCAGTCTTCGACGCTTTGGTCCTTGTGCTTCAACTAACGCTGCTGTCTTGGCTGGTCTCTTGACTGTATTCCTGGACATGGTCTTAAGGCGCCATGCTAAATATCCAGTGCCTTTCTCCCCATCATAGAAGTGTTCCTGTTAAGATATTCATAAAACATCATTAACAAATCTTATCATTTATAGATTTTACAAAAAAGTGGTAACATTTAAGTAGTTTTGTCATATTATAATTCATGTTAAGTATCCAAAAACTACATTTATTCTGATTTTAAAACAAAGCATTTCACTCATTAGATGTCATTCTGCGTCCTAATGACAATTTTTATGGCAGAATTGAAATTTGTAGCACACTCATATTTAAACTATTTTTTTAAACTTAGGTGGTGTTTTGTTATTGTCTGTGATACATCAATAACTTAAACTAAAATGCCAAAACCATTGTCACTAAAACTGGTGTGTTGAAGTAATCACGATTTAAACTTACATAGCCCTTTGGAGAAAAAGGATCCCTGAGTGAAGGAAAGAGTGTTATAATTCCCAGGGCATACTTCTCCCTATGATTACGTGATGGCATCCTCCTTAAGAAACAAGGATAGTTACCAAAATAGTTCATCCTGGGTCAAACCAATAGATGTGCTAATACTGTTCATATAAATATGCAAAGATCATATTATTAAAGCAAAATAAAAAAAGATAATGAAAAAATGCCCCACTTGCTTTGTTAATTCAATGCTATTATCTGTCGAACATTCAACTTTTTTACTATAATATTTACAATCTGCCAATTCACTTAAAACTCACCCATGGTTCTCAGTCATATGGCTGGCCAATATGTTGACAAGCTGTCTCCGTGTGCAGTGAGTGAGTGATTTTTCTGCCTTGTATACTTCAATAACATCCTCACCCCCAGGTTTGCTAAGCAAGGCATTTTCTACCATCTATTTGTAAAAGAGACTTTAGTTTTTAGTGTACAAGACAGTCTTTCAGGATAAAACCACTTTAACAATATATTACAAGATTAAGTCACAGTTAAAATTACTGATTCACACAGAAACCGGATCATCCATTTTAGGAAAAAACCCAATATGACACTTTATGATAATTAATATAAACAGCATCTGCTGCATCCAAGTACCTTTTTTGGAGCCTCTGACTCATTAAGATTGGGTGTGACTTCCGAGCTGGATGTACATCTGCCTTTTCGACTGGAGTGGTCATTGTCACTTGAAGAAAGTGATGTGTTGGTATCCGTGAGGGAGGATGTTGCAATTATACAGATCATTCTCTCTCTCTCTAGATCATGCAATCTAAACTGATAATTGGGAAGCAGCATTTGGCCAATTGTTACTCCCAACTTTTTACTGATTAGGATATGGTTGGTTTTTTTTTTTTTGGTTTTTTTTTTTTTTTTTTTACACAGTTCATGGATAACAGTGAAATGTAACTACCTGCATCAGGGATTCTGTCACATACAGTAAGGCATAAATCCGGACTGGCCTCTTTCAGTTCAGAAAAAATGTCTTCCTCAATTAGTGTGTTGGTTTCATCAAAAGCATCAAGTTCTGTAGCATCAAGAAGCCCAAACTTGTTTCTGACTCTAGAGAGAACACGTTCGTGACAACAGATTTTAAAAAGCCATGGTGCTGATTTTAACCTCTGAAGTTACATAATTTTTTAATTTGAACAACACCACAGCATGGGAATGTTGAATTTTTGTCATTACTAACACAGGTGTGTTCATGCAAAAAGTTTTGGGGGGCAGATAGATACCCAAATTTAACATTAAATATAGCCATCCCAAAAACATTAGTCCTTGTGTATTGTTATGAGGGCAACGATGAGATGGCTACTCACCTTGAGCAAGGAAAGCCACAAAGATGAATCCTGACATTAATCGGATGTACTTCTTGGTATTTTGGTACTTCACCTTGAGCAACATTGGCACTTCTTTTGACTGCACCTTGTAGAGTAAGTGGAGAGGTGTGCAAAAAATTGACTTTTGAGACTGAGTTGGACCCAACGTTGGGCGTTGAAGCGTTGGTAAAAGCTACAATTTCGCTACGGTTACAACGCCATCCCTCCCCCACGTTGTCGTGCACTTCTAAATTTGACAAAACTGCATCATTTGACGGGAAAAAAAAGGATAAGTCTAATTCCTGGGGAAACCCTGTTATCACATTTCTTTCAGTTACTCAATATTTGGCTGGAAAAATAACTTACCACTCAACTCAAGTTTGTTTTACTGCAAGCAACCACTTCTAGGTAGCGATTCTGAACGTTATTCACCTTACAAGCTACAAGCAGTGAATGTAATTCACATTAATTGCCTCAATCAGCGTCAATGACAACGGAGTCGCATCACACCACATGATATTTTAACACAACTTCATACTGTCATTACAGTCCTGTAGAAGGTAATATATCCACTTCTTACCTTATTTAAGCCATACTTTAAACAGTCTAATCCAGGGTCTGACGTCTCCGCCTCATTCTCCCGCTTCCAACCGTTGTGAGGCAGAAATGCGCGCGAACCAGATATTGTCTTCTTCTTCTTCGTTTTGGTTTAATGGCCCGGATATTGATTAACACAGCCAGGAGTGAATGTAACTCATTCACATGTCACTTGCTTGATTAACACTGCTCGCAGAGCTATTTCATCACTATAAGTGTTAAAACAACACCAAAATCAACACCCACCAACTCAAAATTATTAACACTGAAAAAAACAACACTACAGATTTTGCTGTGTGGGGGGAGGTTAGGCTCGTAGTTATTTATCTGTCTCATGCTGGGAACCCAGCTCGGGTTCTCGGGTTCAACTCGGAAATTCCGTTTTCAATGGGAATGCCCCCAACGACCCTCACCAACCCCAACTTGACCACAACCTCATAATCCAAGATGACAGTGCTGTGGATTAGCACTGTTGCATTACACATTACTGCCTTCAGTACAGTCAGACACTTTTCCCCACACAGAATTACGCTGGAAAACAAACACACCCCCTACATCTTCTTTGTTCCGATTAATTATGTTTGAGGTGGGCCTCATATTGCTGCATTTCTGCATCCCGACATAGCAAACACAACAAACTTGGTTAACTCGGGTGTGACATTATTCTGAGCTCCGACATTTGAGGATAATGGAAGCACCATCAATCCTCTCCAGACTGAGGCAGTGTTATTGTCGGAGAGCTGGTGTTGGACGCTCTCGCAGTACTTGACCTCTTTAAACCTGGTCTTGTCTCCACTCTTAGGCTCCGTCAACACACAACAACGACAAAATAACGCTTGTCGCAACATTGCCGGAAGTATTTCCATCTACATGGCAACTCGATAACGAGTGACAACGAGTGACAAGGATGTAATACATACGCCACTCTGATAGGTGGCGCTGCAAAGAAATACAGAGAGACCTTCTAAAAAGACGAAAGAATGCAATAAGAATGCACATAAAGTCCTTGTTTACTACTACTACTGGTCATGTGATGATATGACGTCATCGTTAGCAACAACGCCGGGTACACACTGCAACTCCAAAATGGTGTTGTAAGATCTTCTCACTCCGGAACTCGAAAATATTGTTGTGGGTCTCCAACAACGCTGGAGTTGTCTGTACACAAGGCAGAATCTGTATTGAAGTTTGTCGGCCATCCCAGTTTAGCCGTGAACCAGGGTTTGTCATCAGCCGGTTTCACACTATCGAACCAAAGCCGAGTCAGCTCGGACTTGCCAGTGCTATGTGCTTTCACATTGCAGGGCCGGGTGCTAACGGGCCACCTCCGGGCCGTCTCGGTGCTAATGGCCTGTGATTTCTGGCCCCACCCATGGGCCAAAGCAGTGCTGTTAGCTGTCCGGAAGATAGCTGCAGCGCTAGCATAACAGGGACATGTTTACACTGCAGCTACCGGTGCTACCAGTACCTCTGAAGGGTATCTCCGGTAGCTAGGGTTGCCAACCGTCCCGTATTTGCCGGGACGTCACGTATTTGATCCAAAAGAGGCGCATCCCGGACGGGACGCTGTTTATCCCAGCCGCACGGGTAAAGGGAAGATGCATATTCTTTTTTCTCTGTGCGCCATACATTGTGTGTCTGGCTGCCTGCCTGCATGGCCAGCTGTATTCTACGGGCACTAGGACTGCTCAGTTGACAGGGTAGGCAGGCACAGCTTCAGCCTATGGCTACAGCGCTTACGTGCTTATGTGCGTGTGACTCAGTCCCAGTGTGTGTGTGCGTACGTGCGCGCTGTACTGTTTAGCGAGCAACTAGCGGCGAGGCAGGCAGCTGTTTATGAAGAAGTGGAGAGACAGGGAGAAGGCAGACACTGTCCGCGTGCTGTTTAAAACTTTTAAAATCCAGAAGAAGAGACAGCAATTGTTAAATGTTATTTTGCACATTTTGCAAAAAATAAATACATACTTGAATGATAACTGTCTCACATGTATATCTCAAATACAAACTGATCAAACTGATCATGAGTTGTTATTACAATCTTGTTACTGTAAGAGTAATGCAGTAGTCTAATGTGTTTGTATAGTCTGTTATAGGTATAACTGTGCCAAATTGCTGTTATATATGCATTTTTGACCCCCAAAACCCCAAATGTCTTCGGCCGCCTGCGGGAGGTGTCCCTTATTTCAATCTCTGGGTGTTGGCAACCCTACCGGTAGCTGCAATGCTAACGTTACAGGGACATGTTTACAGGCCATCACGCTAAGTAGCGATACACAGTAAAGCAACACAAAATGGAATAACTTACAGCTCCACGTTTGTAGCTGTGTCCAGGATAGTTTGTGCCGATCCATGCTTCATCTTCAGCTGGTTAGTGAAGCCTGCTTTGTGAGATGACAAGCGCACACATGCTAAACTTTGGGCAGTTCTCTTGCTACATTTCCAGCTAAAATAAATCAATCCACTGGGTCTTCAGAGGACGAACAGAGTAAAAGTAGCCTCTTGTGCTTGTTGAAGCAGCCAACACACAGAGCAGCTGCCGTGATTTGCACCTAACTTTGTCAGATTTATCTGCAAAAGTTAGCAAGGAGAAACAATGGCAGCCGCTCAGTAACTTTAGAGGAGGGTTAGCTATCTGGGGGAGGCTGGATTACAGGCAGTGTCCTCTACTGGAGGGAGGGGCATTTTGCTGTTCTTCGTCAGTAGGCGAAAAGTATGTTTAACTGGCCTGTTTCAGCACACATTGGCAAAGAAGAGGAGCAAGCAGGGGAAGGATGTGACTTTTTTTCGCTCCTAGGGCCTCATTCAGGCTGTGGGGACACATACTACTGTTTGAACACCTTTATAAAGTGAATTTTGCATAATAGGTGACCTTTGAAATTCTTTGTCTACAAATCTCTCCATGGTCTCTCCTCTACGTACCTATAGGAGCTCCTCACCTGTTACAACACCTCCTGACCCCTCAGACCCACCGTGGCCTGTTTGCAGTGCCTCGCTCTGTAGCCACTCCCAGGCTGGGGAGTGATGCTAGCTGTAAACTCGCCATGTCTGCCAGCGTGCATGCAATCATGACGTCAAAATGACATGGAAACCCATCGCGCATGGCACAAAAAGGCACCAAATCTGCTTGTCGCGTACATGACAAAATTTCTGTCTTGAATAATCTTGAACTTGAAACAAATTATTTAAATATGTTAATGATTTTTGTTCAGTTTACAATTTGTTAATCACTTTTAAGCAAAAATTCCAAATAATTACTGAATCCCAAAAATTGAAATTTCTTTTATTATATAAAGGACTAGATGGTGGGTGAATAAATGAACTTAATTTGCTTCAAGACACCTTTGCAAGTGATGACACTAGATAAAAACAATGTCTCCAACACTGGAATGTTGTTCTAGTTGTTCTAGTGTTGGATAGATGCCTCTCTGACATACAAAACAAGCCATCACCACTGTGCCTGCATGTTGTGAGTGTCACAGTAGGAGGAACAAAAGCAGTGGAGGAATGTTTGCTTTTGGATGCAAAGAAAGCACTACACAGATCTGCCTCTTCATCACATGCTCACACATAGCAGCATGTCCTGGAGCAGTCAAGTGAGGTTTAGTGGTTACCTGCCGAGCAGAGAATACCTCACGCAGAGTGCCAGTCGTCAGGTTATATTCCTAATGTTGTTTTTGTGCTACCACGTTTTTTTTCAGTTTGACTTTGCTTGCCCGTGCACCGCGGACAGGAACTTAATTCACTGCTATGGCTATATGCTGCTGCCATCTCTCATCATAACCAGCCTCATCATGTGGCATGACCAGCGAATGGGAAGGATCTTCAGATTTGCTTGCCACCACTCATCGATTAAAAGGGAAAGATTCACCTGCAGGAGGAAATTCTGCCTGGAGTGCTTCTTGTACCTGCTGCAAGCTGCATCATCTGCCTTCCTGTGGTGTGGCTCAGTGCTTGTTGATGGAGACTGGTATGTGTGCTGTGGGACTGGTAACACAGAGGAACTGTGGACCTTGTCATGTCTGGAGGAAAGTGAAATTGGTCCAGCTGAGAGGACAAGAAAAGTGAACCTTAAAAACCAGTCAATGGTGAGTGAAGCCAGTCAAACAGTACATCGTGAAGAGTGCTTTTTGAACTAACGCTGACATGTTTGGCAGGTTATTGGCTTACTTTGCATCCTGCTGACGGCCATCTGCTCAGTGATTTTGGTGTTTCCATGGAGCTCCTGGTTCACAAGGAGAAATCACTTCAGGGTTGCATTTGAAGAGGCCATACTGGAACAGACAGAACTCATCTTGTGGAGGGAGATGCATAAAGCTGCTGCAGAGTCTGTGACAAAATCACTGGACACTCTGTCTGGCATTACATCCACCAAATCCAAATCAACTCCTATCATAAGTGATTCTGGGACGGAGGGAAAAAAAGAGGAACCAGAAGAAATACATCTAAATATTAACGTCAACTGGGAAGAAATAGCCAGTGTTGCTGACGTCCTTATTGAAAGTATTCCAAACACTTTTAACAACAATAAAAATATCAACGTTTCAATCAATAACAATATTAACAGGAACTAAATGTGAGCAATTTGAAGGAAATACACAATATCCAAAGCTTAACAAATGTATTATCCCCCCACGAAGTGAAAGGAGTTTGCTACTGCTGCCCTAAATTAACAGTATTGCTGATTACCAGAATATATATATATATATATTTTTTTTTCATGTAATGGTTAATCCACCATTTTGTGCAAGCTCTTTAATCAAAATGATATATTGAATGATAAAATGTAATTATTGCTCTTATCCATGCATTTTCAGATTCAGATTGTTTTACAAAAAAAGCAGAAAATATATCAAAGCACATTATTATTTTTTTGACAGAGATGTTAAATTTCAGTTATTTGCTGTCATTCCAGAACAGAAAAAATGTTTTAGTGGTTGCTTGTTATTCTGGATTCATTTCTGGCTTCTCAGAGAATTCCAGTGTTTTGGCTCAAATTTGAGACGTTTTGTTAAGCTCTGGATATGAATATGATATGATATGAAATTTCTATTTATCATCTATTGCTCTTGTTTTTGGTGGTGTTTAGTTGTAATTTCTCTTCTGTTAAAAGTAAATCAGACCAGTCATCATTGTTTGTGTCTTCTAAATGAAGACACAAATCCTTTCCGGAAAGAAAGGATCTGAGACTTCTGAAATTTCCTCTATCATATCACCCCATGTTGATTTATTGATTTTGGAAATTGTCAATAATTGGGACACTGTTGACAATGAGAATTTGCACAGTCAAAGAGTTTTGAGTTATGCTGATGGCAGAGGAACTATTGAATTGGTGGATTTTTCTCACTGACAGACTTTGAAAACTTTGTTTTCATTCAGTTAATCAAAGTGTGCATTTTTCATGTCTTCTGGCTTTGCAACACATTTTTGATATGCAATTTAAACATTACATTCAGAAGAATTTCACAATAAAGTAGGTGATCAGTCCACATTTCATCAATGTCCATAGGCAAACATCCAATGCCTGTCATCTGCCATCAGACTTTTAAGTTGTTGTTGTTGTCGTCACGAACAGTGTTGGCATTGTTCATTTAGCAAATAAATAAACTGTTTAAAATATTTAGTTTCAGTAGTTCCATGACTTTAGAATTACTCCGTAACATCATCTGAAATGCCAGAGATCAGCTGATCGACAGGACAGACACCTAAAAATTTCAAAATAAAGCTCCTTATTGTGATAAAAGGAGGACAGACACTAGATATTTTCAAAGTAAAGCTCCTTGTTGTAATAAAAGGAGGACAGATGCCAGATCATTTCAAAGTAAAGCTGCTTATTGTGATAAAAGGACGGACACCTAATAGTTTCAAACAAAAACTCCTTGTTATGATAAAATTAGGACAGACAGCAGCTCATTTTAAATCAAAGTTCCTTATTGCGATAAAAGGAGGACATACACCTGATAGTTTCAAAGTAAAGCACATTTTTTTAAAAAATGGAATAACAGACACCAAATAAAGTAGTAAAACTACTCATTGTAGTAATGGGACAGACACCAGATAGTTTTGAAATAAAACCAAGCAAGACAGAAAACATCAGGACTTTAAAATTAAACAACCAAAACCACGAGTTGAATCTTGTTTTATAACTTATTGAAGGAGCAGCATCGGACAGATAAAAGATATCACCCGCAGAATCTTGATCCACAACAAAAGAAACTCAGTGTCACACAGTGTCTCACATTCATGCACTAATCAAACCGTGTAGGTCATGTGTGTCGGATGAGCAACAGGTTAGATTAGCTGTTTCCAGGATGCATGATGTTCCAAGATGAAAAGATACACTTTTATGAGGGGTTGTTATTTATGATTACCATAGCAACATGGCTTTGTGTTTTCTGTTAATTCCATAGCAAAAAGGACTGAGAAAGTAGTCATCGCTCAGTAATTGTAGAGGATTTGTCACCCTTTCCATTGTTATTCAGTATAATACTATGTTAATTAGTTCTGTCAGCTGCAATTAGATTAAAGTCAAAGCTTAATTTGTTAATTTTCCACACCCATGATATCACACTGTTGCTTTTCATGACTTATTTGGTTTTATTGGATTGTTGGCTTCTGACTGATTCTTTTCTCAGTTATAATGAGAACATTAACTCACTGAGTGCCAGCCGTTTTATAAAACGCCTTGTGCCAGTGTTTTTGCCCATTTTGAGTCACATTTCAAGACCCACAGAATATTTTGTACTATGACTCTGACAACACTGAATGGCTCAAATGAAGGAAGAGACTCTTTATTTCATCATAAAAGAAACTGTTGTTGTTTTTACCTTGTTACATCTGTTCTTGTTTTATCAGAGGTAGAGGTCACTTTCACCAAAATTGCCACTTTTTGAGCAGAATCCATCCATTTTGCTCTGTAATTTCAATCATCTCCACTTCCTGCTTTGATTTCTGTGGCATATGCCATCTCTTTATGTCCTACAAATCCCAGAAGACCCAACATCACTCACAGGCTGCAGGAGACCTCAATCGGTGGCCTGCTGCCAAGAAACCACTTTGACGTATAGATCAGCGGCACTCAACGATTTAATGACATTGGGGGTACACACATAATTTTTATTTTATTTTATAAACTATAAGATTTTTTTATCTGTATATCCCCCAGACATGCAGATGAAAAAGTCAAATTTGATTGTACTGTGTGGTGTGCTCCGATATTCTCAGCACAGGACATAACACACATAATGACTATCTGTCTCACGGCCGATCTAGAATCTGTCCTCCTAATCTACAGTAACCGATGGCAAAAACGTCAGCGTCACCGGGCTCTTCACATCTCATCAGCTCATCAGCTTGTTGGCTACGTTGCGTTTCACATCATATTTCAAGGAGTAGTGACTCGGGAGGCGTCGGCTTTCCCCACACACAAAGATTTTTCGTCGTAAATATCGAACAAGTTTAACATTTATGGTTGTCAGCTGTTTCCAAGCAAATTATGGGGACAAACTTGAAAGGCAAACAGACAAATCTCACATGCATTTGCAGATCTGAAGTGAAGCAATAGTCACGTGTAGAGAGGCAGTCAATGAAGAGTTGTCAATGATGATTTGTTTGTATTTCCTGCTCTTGCACAACATACTTTTCAGCTACAGTATGCTTTTACAGTTTCATCTACAAATTTGTAGCCCAGTGTACACATCTGCAGATTTGTCTGCACATACAGATCAGTGCACAAATTTGCATTTGTTTTTTTTACACAATGTCAAATCTGACTATGCACACACAAACTCTAAATACACATTTGCAGATTTGTGTACACACTCGCAAATCTCATTATGCATTTACATATTTTTGAGACATTTACATATTTTTGACACATTTACAAATCAGATTACACACATCAATTGAATAAAGTGTACCGTACGTTGTGTGAATGAGGTGTGTGTGTGTGTGTGTGTGTGTGTGCGCGTGTGTGTGTGTGTGTGCCTGCGTGCGTACGTGTGTGATCAGAGGTAGGACTGAAAAGGTACTGCCGACCTACATTATTCTCCAATCTGTTGGAGTAAACTGACAAGCCCAAATAAAAACACAGTATTTTGCAGAATCACAGCAGTCTGCATTAAAAATGCAATCAAAAAGACACAAAAGACAACATAGTTGACTTATCTTTGGTAAAATAGGAACTCTTTTCAGCCGGTGACCCTCCAGATGAATGCTGTTTGGACAAAATGGTTCTTTTCTTTCTGATACAAAGAAACATGCTTATGATTATTTCAGATTCTCATCAAAGGAGTGGACCCTCATTTTGTTGTTATTGCAGTCGTGGTACTTTCAGGAAATGTGCTCTCCCAGTATCTGATGGAAGTGTCCAAGGTTGCTGCATTATGTTTGCTGTGTGGTATGCTTTTCTTTTATCACAGCATCAAGTACATAGGGAGGAAACAATGACCAAAAAAACAAAAGCATAAGGCATATATGAATTCTGCAGCAGTTTGCGTATCGCTTTCTGTTTGTTGATCAGTCTCACTTTCCCAATAATATGTTAAAGATCAATTTGACTTTGAAAGTTTTCAACTTTTTATGAGATTTGTCAAATTCTGTTTACTTACACAATTACATACAATCACATTTTATACTTAATGTTTAAAATTCTATTTTTTAAACATTTTTAAGTCTCATGCTAGATCTGAGTCAAATCTCCCATGCTTCCAAAATATCAGGCACATAAAGTAATACTACTTGTTAATGTGCTTGGGTGTTGTAAAGTTAGAGCTGTCAGCATGAACAGCGATTAGATTAAAGTGAAAGCGTAACATGTTTTTTATTTTCTTATCTCAATGATATGAGTTGTCAAAGATAAGGAACTGGGAAGCAGGAACAATATCAGCTTAAAGAGGAGGATAATGCACAAGGTTTGCAAGGAAGAGAAATGCTAAACATCCCAAGAGGGACTTGCTGAAAGGAGTGGCACACCAAGTTTCAAAGTATAAACATCTTTAAATGAGGGGAAAAGGAGTAAGCAAAAGGAAATTCACAATGGGGTAAGTATAAACTACTGCTGACCTGAACTACAAAACAAAAAGTGCTCACATGAGGTGAGTATAACTGTTCTTTCTCCATCTGGTCTGCTGCCTATTTCAGCATTATACACTGAGAGAAGCCTCTTGCTTATTAAAATGTTACTGTTGGAGAGGAAGTAGTTTGTGTGGAGATTTTCCAAACACCCAAATAAGTTTGTGACAATGCAGATTGAAAGCCTAGCCAAGAATATGGAATTTTGTTTGTCCCGTTCTGATGACTGTGGAAGCATCTACTTCCTGGCGCTGACGCGAGTGGCAGCCTCTCCAGCAGCTCCGTGTGTTTCCTAACTTTTTGTCCTTTTTCTATCCTTAAAATTTACCACCCTGGTTTCTCTGGAAACGTATTAATCTATCCCATGGATATGGATTTTTCAACATCAAGACTCATTTATTGAAGCGACTTCTTACACGCTCTGAGAGCCAAGTCCCGCATCGGTGTGATTCTGTGTTTACCTGTGGAGATAAGGAAGCCGTACCGAGGCTGCAGAGCCAGCGCTAAGCTGAAAGCTACACGGCTGGCAAAGAAGTGGAGATACAAGCCTCTGGTACCTTCCGTGCTAATGGGAAACGTGAACTCACTACCGAATAAGATTGACGAGTGGTTGCGCTGACGAAGAATGTGAAGAAAAAAAAATGTATATATTTTGGTGCTAGATATTTTATTGATATTCTATTTTATCCTATTTTATTTTTTAATTCCTTGAACCCTGTGTGTTTTTCATCTTTCAAGCTGCTGGAACTGTAAATTTCTCTGTAAGATGAATAAAGTATCTATCTATCTATCTAAGAAGAAATATTCCTTGAGGTCCAATTCTTTGGCCGGTTCAGATGAGTTTTATTCACTGTGCAGTGGAGACAGAAGTTCACAGCAAGCCTGTAGAATTCTCTCTGACCAGAGTGACTCTCTGGTCTACATTATATACAGGACAACAGGAAACAGCAGGCAAACAAAAGGTGAGCACTCAATGTCTTTGATCAGTAAGGAAAGGGGGAGAGATAATGAAACTTCCAACATCCAACATGTGTGTTCAGAGTAAATCTCTGAGGAGGGGTGTGGATGGGGCGTCTGAGGCCCTGGTTTCACAACAACGTGTGACACAAAAACGCAAAAGTATTGTTGGGTTTACACGACAACAGGGGAAAAAACTGCATTTACATTAGTTCGCCGGGAGAACAAAAAATGCTATAGTATGTATGCCAGGCCGGTAGTTGGCGATGTAACATTGAAAAAGTGACCACACCCCACATGATCACTTTTTCCGGTCCATAGACTGGAATAATTGCAGCCAGCTGCGAAAACACAAAGCAGAAATGCTTGGTTTTCCAAAAGAAACACAGAGAACAATGGAGACATTTCTGTGTGAGAGCTTTGTCTGCCATGAGGATGGCTAGTCGTTACGTCACAAATCACTTACAGGTCCAAACCCTGGCTCCGAATGTAAACTGTAACAGTTGCAGCCTATCTATCCCGCTGGACTGTAAAATGCCAGGTAAGGCTATGAAGACATGGAATACATCATTTGAAAGACGAAACTGCGAGGATTCGTCCACATTTCAAGTTAAGTTGACAAATGACATGACACAATAGTATATATCTATGTTAGTATGATATATTTAGCCCAGATGTGAGGACAACCCATGGTTTTTGTCTTATGGGCAGTGTTGGGCAGTAATGCTACTCCTAGTAACGTCATTACTAGCGTTGTTACTTTTGACAGTAACTAATACTCTAACCCATTACATTTAAAATAAATGAACGCAGTTACTGTTACAATATGGTGTGTTTGTCTGTTACTTGGTAAATGATTTTCTGATTGATGAATTCAGATTGCTTTCATTCATGCTCGCAGATGGCACTAGGAATGGGGGACATGTCCTCCTCAGATTCATAGTAACACCACAGACTGTATAGAGAAACTGATCTAACCCCCACTTTCCCAGCATCAGGCGACAGACATCGCCGTTAAGACAGAAAATTAATGTCACTGCAGCAGCACTGCAAATCCCGCGTTTGAGTGATCCAGCTCACGGTGCTTTCACTTGCACATGAACATCGGAATTTTCAACTTCATGTCAAACTATAAGAACCCCCCGTGAAGTTGTATCTCCAACTTGCAGAGTTGAATTAATCAACCTGACATAGAATTCAGTACAGTAGCTACATGATTTCTTGTACATTTGTAAAGCTGGAAGGGGCGGTGGTGTAGTGGTTAGCACTGTCACTTTACAGCAAGAAGGTACAGGGTTCAATTCCCGGTCCGCAGCCTTTCTGTGTGGAGTTTGCATGTTCTCCCCGTGTCTGCGTGGGTTCTCTCCGGGTACTGTGGCTTCCTATGCTGTGGGGCTGTTTTGCTGCCAATGGAACTGATGCTTTACAGAGAGTAAATGGCATAATGAAGCAGGAGGATTAAAATCAGCCCAAAGGTTGGATCTTGGGCACAGTTGTTCCTACAGGACAATGACCCCAAACACACATCAAAAGTGGTAATGAAATGGTTAAATCAGGCTAGAATTAAGGTTTTAGAATGGCCTTCCCAAAGTCCTGACTTAAACCCCATTGAGAACACATGGACAATGCTGAAGAAACAAGTCCATGTCAGAAAACCAACAAATTGAACTGCACGGCACCAATTCTGTCAAGAGGAGTGGTCAAAGATTCAACCAGAAGCTTGCCAGAAGCTTGTGGATGGCATAAAAGAACCAAACTTCATGAATGTTTTTTGTGACAAAAAAGTATCTGTTCCAATCACTCTATCAGAGAAAAATCTGAGTTGTAGAAATAACTGGAAACTTAAGAGAGCCATGACATTATGTTCTTTACAAGTGTATGTAAACTTTTGACCACGACTGTATACTCATTGTATAAAATGAACTTAAGCATGTGTTGTTGTTTTGTACTACATTTGCTTCTTTTTTCAATGTCTATTGAAATCCACTTGCCAGCATTTCTCTAAGGAATTCACAAAGGGGTGTCCTGTTATTTGGCTGTTAAAATTTAACTCCCCCAAAATGGCTCTAAAGTGTGTGTGTGTGTGTGTGTGTGTGTGTGTGTGTGTGTGTGTGTGTAAAAAAGGCCATTAACACTGCAGGAAAGAAGCTGGCATCTCATTAACGAGCTGTGTGTATTGGCGAACTCTGCCTCTGAAATGAAATGCATATTGGATCTCAGCTGCCAGTCAGAACGTCCGACTGACTCAAATCCTTCCCCACCACTTTTTTATCACGTATCTCTAATCAGCTGTCATTCCAGTCGTCATCCATGTTTAGCTCATCTCATCCCCCTCTTCTCCTCCTCCTCTTTTCCTTCTATCCACCTCACTCTACCTTATCATTTCAGTCTCATCTCCTCCATAGCTTTTTCTGCAACTGCTCTTTTCTCCTCAGGAACAAATGCACAAGTCATTTTGTCTATTTTTTCTGCCCTGATCGCAAAGAGCAGTCATTGCGCTTAGCTTGGCATTAGCCTTGCATTAGCTTGGCAAGCTGGTAGCTGCTAGTCATCAGCAACAACATTCCTTGTGGACATCATACAGTTTAGCTGAGCCTCCTCCAACCCTACCCTTCTAAATAACAGCCCAATAGAATAAGAGTTTCTCAACAAGTAGCCCAGGATTATACTTGTCTTTCAAAATAAAGTCTTAATTATGTTAACAGGAAGGTAAGAATATATATCATTTGTCAAAATAAAACCACCATATTATAAATGTATCTGATCGTAAGGATCAGGATGAGACCGTCATGACTCTCATGGAATAACTTTCATGTGGACATCATACAGTTGAGCTGGGCCTCCTTAAACCTATCCCTTCAAAATAATATCCCCCTTGATCAACTATGTCTTAACATAAACATCAGGATGAGGCCCATCGTGAATCCCTCTCATGGAATAACTTAAGTAACTTGGCCTCTCCCAATACTACCCTTACAAAATACAGTACAAATTATCTGCAATCCCACTGTTCCAAATTTCCACTCTATTTAACCTTCCTCTTACAGTTTTTAAGTCAGCATAAAGGCTGGAATATACTTCTCCGACTGCATAAAATGTAATCCAACTCCTTAGCTACAGAGAACCCTCGATCCCTCGCAGTTCTCCGTTGTGCTGCGTGTTGTGCATCCCTGCTGTGAAATGCACCCCCTCGCATTTCGTCTTAATATCACAGACAAAAGCAGGGGAAAATACTATTTTATGAGTTAATTATTTGTGAGGGAGATAGAGGAGAAGAACATTGGTTGCTTACAGTCTTTAAAGCTCCTCTAAAGAAAGGGAAATAACAGATGTTCTTCTCAAAACAAAATGGATAATAGCGAACACAAACCAACAACATTCAGTACACTCTATGGAAATATACCCTAGCCATAATTGCTAAGTGAATTTTTGAGCAAGTTGAATGTATTTGAGTTGCGTTTCACAAGGCTAATCGATTCTTTAGTTCCTGTCCTGCTGTGGAGGCGACCTGTTTATCTGTTTCTATGTAGAGCAAGGGGCTGCATTTCACGGCAGGGGTGCAACTAGAGGACCAATCGCAGTCCTTACTGTCTCCGTTTTCCCTTCAATGACGGACAGTTAAAAAAAATTCCTGCGCCCGGAGAGGGCAGAGAGGCTCTTCGTCAGGCTTTCCGACAAAACAGAGGGCTAGGTACAGCAATTTATGGAGTACTATAAATTGGCCTTTAGCAGCTTAGTGTCAGCTTTTCAAAAATATTTTTCATAGAACTTATACAAATATTCATACTACACACGTCCATTAAAGAAAACAACAGTTATCAATGGAAGCAAAAGTCATATTTCTTTATTAAAGTCTGACTTTGAACCTGCTTATTTCACATTATATCTGTGTACATGTTTATTTCTTGTGAGTCTCATGCAGCATGTTATTTAATATTAATTAATTACGATTAAATATAATGAATATTTAATTTATATTAATTGAACATGATTATTAAACACCTTCAACAGTTTCAACAACTTGAAACAACTTAACATGCTGTCTCTTTGTTTTAATCAATCATTTTTCCACAATCAAACATCGTGGTTGATTTGGTCATTAGGGTTGAATGATGCTGTGTCTCCTCCAGTTGGAGACTGTAGAAGTGGATGTTTGGTGACGGCGGAAGCTCCTAAACTGCTCAGGAAGCCTCACGTGAACATCAGAGCAGCCTCAGTGAACAATGAGGGGGATTGATGGAGTTTATTAGTGGATATCAGTCAAACATTGGATGTTTTTAATCCAAAAGCTGCATCATTGCTCACAGACAGAGTGCCTCGCTGTGTACCAACCACTGAGGCGCATCAACTGGTCTGTTAGAGGTCTGTAGCGACTCAGGGTGTTTTCACATATAGTCCCCTTTAAGCCAACCAAACTCAGTCCTCTGTAAATGGACCAAAAAGTGGACTAACAGAATAAAAAACTCAGTTCTTTTTTTATGTTCACATTGTGAGTTTATTACAAAGAGGACCGGGTTCTCTTTCTGGTCCAGTTCAGCTTTGATGGGGCCTCAGTCCGCTTTCTGTTCACACCTGGTCATCTAGAGCTCTCAGACCCCTAATGCACTAAATTCTGGGTAGTTTTCTAAAACGTCTACTGCCATGCTTGCCCTCCTGTGTTTTCTGGTTAGATTTGAGCATATTTATCAGGAAAATAGAGTTATCCAGATTACATGAGCACAAAAACCTGCCATGGCTGCATCCGAAATTCCATGCTATTGAGCATGCTAAAACAGTATGTGAGAAACCTTAGCATGAACCCAGTAGAATAGTAGTGCATACTATTTCTGGTAAATATTACAGTATGCAAGCACTGGACACTATGCCGCCATAAATGCAATGCAATGACAACAACACAACAGACAATCGTGGTTATTAACATATATAATAAAAATATATCAAGGATGTATTATCGGATTATTATTGTTAGATGTATTAATATTGGAGATTGTTGGTAGAAGTGAGGTCACTTCCACACTAAGCAGTGCGTCGGAAAAGATGCATACTTCATTTATTCACTCAAAAGTATGTTGAATGATGTTGAAGTATGGAATTTAAGTATGGACGCAACCCATGTTTTGGATTTTGTACCAGTGAGTTTTTATGACTACAGTCACGTGACAAATCTTTGGCAAGCAAAGGAGGTTACAATCCAGTGAAAACGGCAACGAGAACCTGGTGCACTTTTTGGTCACAATGTGCAGATTAGGCGTATAGTATCGCTGACTTTAAGCAAACCATACTGAGACCACCTCCTGAGATAGTCTCAGTATGGTTCATTTCAAAGAGGTCTGAGTACGGCTGTTGTGTTCACATATGCGCAAAAAGTCATCGGTCTGAGTTCGTTTGAAGGGCTTAAAGGGAAAAAAGTGTGAAAACACACTCAGACCATTTGAGCTGCTAACTCCACTGGGACCAACTGACTGAAATGAGTTGGAGACATTCAGAGTCATTCTGCTGCAGATGGGTTAATTGTGGGAATGCTGTTCAACATTCCCACTATTGTTATCCTATCCCCTCTTTATTCAACAACTTCAACTACAGAAAGCGTTCAACTATCACACTATTCAACTTTTTCGGGTGTGCTAAATCTTTTCGCATTTCAACTATTTATGATTTTTAAAATATTCAGCTTTATTCATGTATTTTTTTTACAATGCAACTCAATGAAGAAAATCTTCAAATCCTCTCAAATTTACACCTTTTTGAAAGGCTATTATTTCCACCATTCTTTCACCTACAAACTCCAATCAACTGTCAAAACACAGAAAATTTACCTGATAACATCTTAATAATTCATGATTTTTTTTCAAAAATGTATAGTTTATTCAGCATTTCACTTTCTTTCAGACCATGGAAAGCTTCAAAAATCAGAGTTTAAGGTGGATTCCAAAATGGCGGTGTGACGGCAGTTTGAGTCTGGGAGTGCTGGTAAAGCTGTTCATTGATATTTTCATCTATCCCTATTAAAGCCGAAAACTTCATTCACTCAGTGACTGACTCGCTTAAGATGAGCATTAATAACTATTTTCTGAGACAAGAAGCACGGCCACAGAGGAAAAACCCTGCTTCAGACACCTCTAACAGTAAGCTAATATGGTTGGAGAGGAGGCTAGCATTGCTATGATGGCAGAGCAGCAGGCTAGCACATAAGAAGGGACAGATACTAGAGCTATGAATCAGAAGCTAGCGCCGGTGTTAGAGCTGTTGAAAAAACACAGTGTCACCCTAGACTAACCGAGGGTCAGCTGCGGTTCGGTTCATTCGGACCTACAGTAAAGTTGCAGCCCCTCTGACAAAGCTCACATCCCCCAGCTCCCTCTACCTGTGGACCCCCGAAGCGGATCAGGCCTTTTCCCGGTTAAAGGAGCTATTATATACCACCGCTCCCGTGCTCAAACATCCCGACTCCTCCCTCCAGTTTGTTGTTGAAGTGGACACCTCTGACACCGGTGCGGGAGCTGTGTTGTTCCAGCGGGATCCCCGGATCAACAACCTGCATCCTTTTCCTTCATTCTTTTCTTGCTTCCTCTCCCCTGCTGAGAGAAACTACGATGACGGAAATTGTGAGTTGTTGGCTGTGATTCGGGCTCTTCAAGAGTGGAGGCACTGGTTGGAGGGCACGACGGTCCGTTTTTTAATCTGGACCGATCACAAAAACCTTGCCGACCTGCGCTCCTCTAGTAGGCTGAAACCCCGCCAGGCCAGATGGGCTCTTTTCCTGAGCCGATTCAACTTCTCCCTTTCATACCGACCGGGCTCCCGCAAAACCAAACCAGACACTCTGTCCCGACTCCACGCCCCCAACTGCGACCGTGAGGTTCCGAACCTCATCCTCCCTCCTGACTGTTTTGTGGGCATGACTTCCTGGGAGATCGAGTCCATTGTCCGGGAGGCTCAGGCCTGTCAGCCGGACCCTGACACAGGTCCTCCTGACCGGGGGTTTGTCCCAAACTCGGTCTGCACCCAGGTGCTTCAGTGGGCCCACTCCTCGAGACTCACCTGTCACCCTGGTTTCCACCGTACTCTCCAGTTCCTCCGCCAGAGCCTCTGGTGGCCCACTATGTCCCAGGACACCCATAGTTTTGTCGCTGCCTGCTCCACCTGCGCCTGAGGTAAAGTCTCCCACCAACCTCCAGCAGGTCTGCTGTGCCCTCTGCCCGTTCCTAGCCGTTCCTGGTCCCACATCGCCTTGGATTTCGTCACTGGCCTGCCTCCTTCGGAAGGTAACACAGCCACCATCATAGATCCCCTCAGATGTGGTTTCAGACCGGGGTCCCCAGTTTTCTTCCCAGGTGTGGAAGGAGTTTTGCAAGGCGGTGGGTGCCACGGCGAGTCTTCCTCGGGCTACCACCCTCAGACCAACGGCCAGATGGAAAGAGCCAACCAGAACCTTGAGTATGTCCTCTTTCATGTGTTGCCTAGGCTATCAACCCCCTCTCTTAGAATGGGAGCTAGAGCTTGACTATACTCAAGCTCCTCTTCTGTGGAACCAACTCCCTCTTTCAGCAGACACCATCCCCTTATTCAAGAGTAGGCTTAAGACTTTACATTTTGATAGTGCTTATAGTTAGGGCTGATCCAAAGCTGACTCAGACTGCCTTGGATCAGTCCTTATTTATGCTGCTATAGGTCTAGACTGCCGGGGGACTTCCTCTGACACACTGAGCTTCTCTTCTTCCTCATTTGGATGCCTTCATTAAGTCATTTTGCTAACTCATCTTCTTGCTTTTCACCTCCCAGGTGTCAGCGAGCTGAGGCTACTTGGTGGGAAGGAGGTGGTGTCATCCAGGCTTCATCTGCTTTAGGCGGTGGGCCGAGGGGAGATTTCATGCATTTAAATGACCCCCACCGAGGGAGGACCTAATTTTTTGTGGACAACATCTTAATTTTTCAACAAATGAAACAAAAATTGTTGGCACTCTTACCTCTTGCACATTTTTTGTTTATCGGTAACGGCATCTGGGTAACTGCGCGGGCAGCTATGCTCGGGGTCCGACATGCATGACGTAGTTGTAATTTGCAGTGGCTCGAAATTTGCCGGTTACCATGGATACATTGTTAAACTGCTGCTGGCTGTAAGCTAACGCTATAGGAGTACAGTACATAAACAAGTTAAAGTTGGCAGTACATGTTTACACACATTGCTAATATAACAACAAATTTAAATATCAATCACTTTAAGAGGAGATGAAATTAATCAAGTTAACTGACATTTCATCATCTAGCTTGATAAAAGCAGGAAAATGTATAATTTAGATGTAGATCTGTCATCCCTTCTTTTGAAAACTTGCGTCTTCTGTAACAATGTCTTCAAAATGTCTCTGTGAACTTTGCACGTAAAACATAAAACTGACTGATTTCCAACATCTGAGATCCAGTAAGATGTTATTTTTTTCACCTCTGACAAAATTAGCATAATGTCATAAAAATTAGCCACACACATACTACACTCCTCCTCTTGAAACTACGTTTGCGAGCAAACGACAGAGATGGAGTGCTGTATGCATCATTTGGATGAAGACGGTCCTGTAACCCCCTTCACAAATACAGACACAATGGAAGAAATGTTTGACTTTTGCTGTGTTTCTGTGGAAAGACTTAGTACCAGAGAGAGTACTGTGGCAGAAGAGCCAGTGCTTAGATTTAACCTTAAAACCAAGGTTTGCTGTCATACTAAGTAGTCGTTGTGTTATGTGGATGGCTTTAGCTTGTCAAGAAACTGAACATGGAAGTTAGCTTTGACTACATATGTGTTCATTAACTGTCCTTATATATTTTATAATTGTGTTAACGTATAATCATTTGTCTCTGCATTTAGATAAAAAAAGATTAATGGAGCTTTAAAATGCTACTAACAGTAAGATTATTTTAATATAATGTATTGTACTTCAGGGTGGCACAGTGGTGTAGTGTTTAGCTGTAAACCTAAAACTTCAGGAACCTCCTGCAATTCCAGCAAACAGTGGCTATCACAGAGACTGCGACAGCCACTTTACGAACGTGACAAACATAAAACAAGCCCAAAGAAGATGTGAAAAGGCACCTTTATTTCAGAAAGAGGCTGAAAAACAGGGTGTGTGTCAAATCAGAACACTCATGTCAATGTGAATCTTGAACTTCAGCTGTGAGTCTAAGACAAATAATAGAAAATAGCATTTGATTTGATTTAGCCCATAGTCAAGGCAATACAATGACCAAAAATGAAATACAAACAAGAAAACAACAACGACATTAAATACACTTCCCGAAAAAAAGACAAAACATGGATAGGAATGCAAGCTATTATACAAGGCACATGCACAGACATTTTTGTCCCCACCTCTAATTTTTGGAAGTGTAGCTGAGAGTTAAAATAACATTAAATATGGTGCCACTAACCTGACATGTTCAAACTGTTATAATGTAATGAAGAAAAGCCTAAATGTGTTGTCTGCTTCTTGTTTTTTAGAGCCAGGGGTAGAAAGAGAAAGAGACTATGGTGAGGGAACTGCAGCAAAGACACAGGCTCTGAGATCACACACTGGTGACCTCCACACATCCAAGTGGGCACCACACCTATTGCCAGTACAATGCATAATTTGCAAACATGAAAAATACAAAAATGAGTCATTCGCCTGGAAAAGAATTAAAGAAAAACTGATTCAGTGTAAAACAATCATAGCTGGGAAATTGCTTCTGGCAGCTGAAGAAGAGATGAGTCTTCTTCTGCACATTTGGGACAGGGACTTAGTGGCCAGTGAAGCAAGATACCACTTCACCTGTTTCAGAGACTATACTCGGTACCTTCTGAAAAGGCAAATGAGACAACAGAGAGCAACTTGTATGAAAATGGGTACAAGTATTTCTGCGAGACTGTGATTGAGGAGAGGCTTTTAAAAAGACTAGAAGTGTTACGACTCTGTCGGTTGAACTTGCTTTTTTAAAAACATTGTAAGAGAAAGGAAGAAGTGGACTGGATGACACTTCCCCCAGCTCCAGAGGCAATACTGGAACTGGTGCACTGCTCTTCTGAAAAAAAAAACTGTGTTAAGGGGAGATGCACCTGCAAACTGCATGAGCTGCCATGCACAAACCTGTGTCAATGCACAAACTGTGGCAACAGGTCTTTTGAAGATGACTCGGGGTTCCAGGGCCAGCATGAGATGCTAACCCTTCTTATCAAACAGTACTGTGTTAATGTGCTCATGTTGTTTGTTCCTGTCAATGTGTTCCTTAGCAGATGTTTGATGGTGATTGGAATTTGCAGATGATTATTAGAATAAAAGGAACTCACCAACAGTGTATGGTTTGACCACCATTTCTCATTGTCCATCATGGGAGGATTACCTAGTGGGAATATAGTTAGTCTGTTACTGCTTAATGAATTAAAATTTCACACAATTGATGTGCCACTAAGCTGATTAAAATACAACTTACACTTAGACAACAAGGTTCATGTTGTATCAAATATTAGCCTAACTACTAAAATATCTAATTATGCTCAGGGTTTCCCCCAAAAAACTTTCTAAGTCTGGCGTCTGATGTGTATGGGGGGGGATGTCGCAGCTCGCAGAAGGCTGCTTTGAGCTCAGCTCACACGCTGACCACTGACTACGAGCGATGCTTAGACTGGCGGGGGGTAAGTAAAGTAGTACGGTAACACCAATAAAATACAGTAAATAAACTAACCAGTAACGTTAATTATACTCACACACTGTGAGTGCGTGGCTTTTCACGCTCGTAATGACTGACACTGGCCAGCTGCCAAATTACCACACGCTTGACTCCCAACACTTTGGGTTATTCACATCATGTTAAATGAATAATGTAATATTGATTCGATTACAATAGTTAGCGATACTGAAATATAGATTCAGGTCTCTTGAGCTTAATTGACCGATTAAGTTAGCCCAAGTTGTTAACACTTGGTAGGATTTTAGCTAGCCTAATGGTTAGCGTTACCTTTACAAATTATAAATGTCGCCTCACCAAAGGTTATACATCAAATAAATACCATAGCTAGCATTAATACTTACCTACACACATAGACGCTGCTTATTTAGCTCAAAATATTTCATGTAGTTTTTCCATGGCTGTATCTCTGTCCCCACTTCGTATCCATGAGTTGGATCTTGAGAGCAGCAGCTGTTCTTCGCATATCTACGCCTGATTGGCTGAACAATGTCACATGATTTGTACGGGTGCTTAGCTGATATAGTAAGCTGCTGCATTTGCCTGCAAATTTAACGAACTTTAAACTATGATCATGGAAAAATGTGCAAGAATCACGCGTGCCAACAAAGAAAATCTGATTATGAAAAAAAATAAACTTTAAAATGTAAAAGATCCAGGTCCTCCCTCACTAGGGATCATTATTTTTCAAAACTAAAGCAGATTCGCGGCCTCGGCCCACCACCTACTTGGCTCATCAGACCCGCCCATTTTATATCTGCAGTGACACTCCTCAGCACCAGTGGTAGCAACTTGGCTTTTTCTCCTGGTATAGTAACATTTTTCCTATGTCCACTTATGAATGTGTTACTTGTGTCTCTCCTCTCTTTTTTTGCAGTGCCTCCCGTTGCCCTCACAGCCCAGCACTAACCCTCATGTCTTGCCCCTTCTTGTGGATTTTTTTTGGAATTACTCACCTGTTTTTGTAAATAAGCTATTGTACTCACCTGAACCGCTTCTGCTCCTGGGTCCTCCTTCCCCCTACACGCCACAGTATAGGTCATTTAAAATCTGTTTGAGTTCCATAGACGTGTATATACAGTACGTCTATGGATAGGCAGCAGCTATGAGAGGGCACACTAATACAGCCTTTGACTAATATTGGGGCCTCTGGGATTTGTAGTTGGGATATAAAGAGACTGTATATGCCACAGAGATCAAAGTAGGAAGTGGAGACAATCATGATTAGAGAGCAAAACAAAGAATCTGGACAGTGGTGATTTTGGCCAAAGTGTCCTCTACCTCTGATAAAACAAGAATGGAGCACTGTAAAACCAATTTTTTTTTTCATGATGAAATAGAGTCTCTTCTTTCATTTGAGCTATTCTGTGTTTTAAGACAAATAGTGAAAAATATTCTGTGGGTCTTGAAATATGACTCAAAATGGCCAAAAATGGCGTCATGAGATTTTTGGAGTGGCTTGCACTCAGTGAGTTGCATCAAAAGTGATGCTGTGCAGGGACAACTGGTCACCCTATTCACCTTTTTCCAATATTCAATCCAGCATAAGCAGTGTAACAGCGAAATCAGCTACTCAGGTATTTCTTTGTCTACTCATTTCTGTCTTTATGTTGCTACCCTTATACAGTATATGAGATATACATATAATGTAATATAAGGTATTTACAATGATAACTGGAAAGCTTTGCTCTGAAGTGACACCAGTCACTGAACATGCTGTATGGCTGAATTACCTGCCAGATGGCTTGTATATGTAGGAATTTGTGTAACAATACCATTGTATCTGAAGCCATATGTCCCTGTCTTATCAATTTAAACATGTGACGTTCAACTGTCATTGTCTTTTAATATTGGACTGATTTATTTTTGGTGTTCAAGAGCTCCAGAGAGACTAACAATTAGGATTAAATTGGTGTTAAATTCATTAAACAACTCAAATTGTTTGAGTTTGTGAGAGAACTACTCACACAGACACATGATTTAATAGCAGATAGAACATCAGACTTTCACTGTGACTAGATATAACACTTTCAGTGGCCCTTTAGCTGTCATGGAAATAGCCATTTATGCTATGCCTGTCGACTAGTTGAGTACTGTAAGCAGTTAAACAAATGGCCAGTGAGTGAACACAATAAAAACAATGATAATTTGTGAGTGTCTCGCAGCACCAAGACATAAACATTCCCGCTCGACCAATCGTGACATTACAAACAATAAGCTAATCTGCATAAATGATTAGCTTTTCCCATAAAACACAAAAAACAGTTAACGCTTAGCCAAGCCAATGAACTTTGCATTTTCCTTTGACACCTTGAAACACCAGCGTATAATACACTTTTCAAGACTTGACAACAGAAAAAATACCAGACAGATGAACCACTAATCATTGAAAAAAAAAATGAAACAAACTTCACATTCATTTGACCCAAAAATATTTTTTCACACTGACTGCTGTCCATGCATGAGTAAGTAGGCACAAGACGTTCTCTACATATATATCCCCATAGAATATTAGAGGCAGAATATCATCTTTTGGTTCTCATCCCTGCACTGCGTTTATACATTTACATGTTTATATATTTACAGTATGTCTATATTTTTATATGTCAAGTTAAATTCCTTGTTTCTGCAAACTTACTTGGCAAAATAAAATAAACTTGTTTCTAATTCTGATTTTGACGACTGGGATTGCAGCCCATTGTTGTCACTTTATAGTTATACTTATAATTCTTTCTTTTGAAGTACATATTTTATTTCATTGGTATTTATTTAATGTATATAGTTTTATCCTTACACTTGTTGTCCAGGTGTACCAATGAAATTTCCTTGTGTTGCTGTTAGAAGTGACAGTAAATACTCTTTAATCTTTAATTATTTTCTTGACGTAAAAATACAAATATACAGTACAACACATTATAATAAAGTGTATAACTTTAGCCTGTTAGCCATTAGCATCCATCTGATTAGCTGCACTAGCATGCTTAGCTTGTAACTGCTAGCTCAAACCAGATGTACTTCCAGTTCAGTTTAATTCTGCTTTACACAAGTTGCCTATTGCATCTGGGAGTTTTTCAAAATAAAATTAACCATTCAGAGGCATATTGTTGTCGTTCTTCTCAAAAGCAGGAAGCTGCCAGTGAGGGTGTGTCGAAGCCACAAAATAAAATGAACACACTGGCTTTAATCTAACCGTGATTAACTCATTAAAAAACTTGTTTGACGGTATCCACATTTAGGAAATCCTCTAAGAATTCATTCATGACATTGAAAATATTTTAGCTCACAACATGCTGAGCTTTCTGTACTCCAAACCTCAATATTTTCTTGAGCAAGACTCTTTCCATAATATCGCACTTTCACTGTAATATCACAATTACATTGCAGCCTGTGAGTCATTGAAAAGTACAGCTGCACTCTTCCTTTAATGTTCCTGTAGTGACTATAGCAGCCTCATCCTGTTTATCTCTGCAGTATAAAGGAAGTGTGTATTTATTTGCAGACAACATTAAGTATTTATCAGCCAGCTGTCAGTATCACTTCTCTGCTCTCTTTATCTGGTAAGAACACAGCAGCCCCTGGCTCAAACAAAAATATTACTGTTGTACATGGCTCAAAAGAGAGAGTATTTTAATTAAGTGTCTACAAATGTTGTCGTTCAGCACAACCTAGTGAAATGTACTGGTATAATAATAATATGATTTATTAAGTGTTTTTCTGCAAACTCAGACACTTAAAAAATGTTGTTGGGGTAGTAAAAGTAATGGATTACACATCAGCAGTTTTATTTAAAAAAAAAAACAAAAAACAGAAAAACAAATGCCTTCCTTCACTACAGGAAGTAATTTTAATTACTCTGTAACATCACTTTATGTGCCAGATAATTTCAAAGTAAAGCTCCTTTATTGTATTAAAAGAGCACAGAAACCAGAAAATTTCAAAGTAAAGCTCCTTATTGTAATAAAAGGAACACAGACATCTGATGATTTCAAAGTAAAACTCCTCATGTTATAAGTGTTGTACTTAGTTAAGTTAAGTTATTATTAAGAAGCAAGCAGCCCACAAAATGAGGAGCTAGTTTCCTGGAAGAGACGTTGAGTAGAAGGTCTTATGTGGACAGCCATACCTTTTGCCTCACCCGGTACTGTGGGGCTGGCCTCAGGTGCCGATCTGCTGCCGTCTTCATGCGCTCCTGACTCCATAGCAGTATTCTGCGCGCCGCTGCCCACACCTTGTGGCAGTGTCTGACTTGGGCATATGCAGACAGGACCACCATTGTCTGCGAAGGTGGGGGGCTGGTAGCCATACACACACTGGAAGGGATATATGCCAGTAGACACGGTGGGGAGAGTATTGTGTGCATACTCCACCCATGACAGCATGCTGCTCCAGGAGGCTGGATTCTGGGAGACCAGGCAGCGGAGGCAAGTTTCAAGCACCTGGTTCAATCACTTGGCTGTCCATTCACCTCTGGGTGGTACCTCGATGTCAGGCTGACTTGGGCCCCGATCAGTTTGCAGAATTCCTTCCAAAAACATGAGATGAACTGGGGCCCCCCCAATCTGAAAGAATGTTCGTTGGAAAACCATGCAAACAAAACACGTTATGCAGCATGACCTCTGCCGTTTACTTGGCAGAGGGGAGTTTAGACAGAGGAATGAAATGTGTCATCTTACTGAACCTGTTGACCACCGTTAGGACAGTGGTGTTGCCTTTGGACGCAGGGAGACCAGTGACGAAGTCCAAAGAGAAGAAGAAGAATTCCTTTATTGATCCCCTCAATGAGGGAAATTGCCTTTACCACCTCGGCAGTGACCAGGAGGAGGAACTGGCACCTCTCTCCAGCTACCAGTCCACTCTCCACATTTGGTCTAGAACTGGCGACCCTCCGATTCCCAGCCCAAGTCACTGCTGAGGTCTCAGACCAGGGGTGGGATGGAACGGGCAGAGGCTGCAGCAGACCTAGGCGAGACTGGGAGGAAGCACTTGTTCCGGGCACAGACTGGGCATGCTTCCACGTATTCTCTGACAGCTTTCACCATGGAAGGCCACCAGAAACGTTGCAGGATGAATGCCACTGTTCTTTTGACCCCAGGATGGTGAGGTGTGAGCCCAATGAACCACCTGCGGGTGCAGCTTGACAGGAACGAACAGGCGGTAGGGGCAACCTGCATGCGGCGGGTTCACACTGTTTGCTTCTTTCACCTCAGTTTCTATTTGCCAGGCTACCGCTCCAACCACACAGGCCCGTGGCAGGATGGGTTTGGGAGCTTTGGCAACAGACTCAAAGAGACGTGACAGAGCATTCAGCTTTGTGTTCATGGCCCCCGGTCTGTAAGACAAAGAAATTGAAATGGTTAAAGAAGAGTGACCATAGGCAAGAGTGGCAAGAGTTCATTCTTTTGGCATTTTTGAGGTATTAAGAAGAAGACTTACTTTATTGATCCCTCAATGGGGAAATTACATTTTTTCACTCTGTTAATATTTCTCAGTTGCACATCACACAGAAGTTATGAAACACACATGCACATGTATTAGAGGAGAGGTGTCAGAGTGAGGGGGCTGCCCCTTATCCAGGCGCCCCGAGCAGTTGGGGGTTCGGTGCCTCAAGGGCACCTCGGCAGTGCCCAGGAGGAGGAGCTGGCACCTCTCCAGCTACTAGTCCACTCTCCACATTTTGGTCCGACCTGGACTTGAACTGGCGACCCACCGATTCCCAGCCCAAGTCACTACAGACTGAGCTACTGCCGCCCCTAGTCCACTCTCCACAATTGTAAACTCTTGTGATTAGGCCAAACCATTAACTGCTGCTGCTGAGACCCCTCCAACCAATGACGCTACTCCTCCAGAGCCACCTTGATGGCCAGCAGCTCACGATTTCCCACATCATAGTTCTGCTCAGCTTTGGACAGGCGGCGGGAGAGGAAGGTGCACGGGTCCACCTTGTTGTCAGTGGAGGAACGTTGAGACAGGACAGCACCAACCCCCAAGTTGGAGGCATCCACCTCCACAATGAACTGCCGGGTGGGATCGGGCATCGCCAGGATGGGGGCCGTGGTGAACTGGGTCTTGAGACGGGCAAAGGCTTTGTCGCCCTCGGGAGTCCACCAAAACACCTGCTGAGGAGAGGTTAGTGTGTGCAGGGGCACGGCTATGGCGCTAAAGTTGCGGATAAACCGGCGACAGAAGTAAATCCTATGAATTGCTGTACCTTCTTGCGGCTATCCGGAACTGTCCACTCTGCAACAGCTTTTATTTCAGCTAGTTCCATTTGGCTCTGTCCCAGGGCTACGAGGAAGCCCAGGAATGAAACCGACTTGGCACGGAACTCACATTTCTCTGCTTAGCAATATAATTGGTTCTGCAGGAGGCGTGTGAGTACCTGTTTGATGTGTTCTTTGTGCATCTTGAGGTCCAGAGAAAAGATCAGGATATCATCCAGGTACACAAACACAAAATGAGCCAAGAAATCCCGAATGTCATCTTTCACCAGGGACTGGAAAACAGCTGATGCGTTGGTAAGTCCGAAGGGCATAACCAGGTACTCATAGTGCCCTGATGGGGTGTTGAAGCCGGTTTTCCACTCGTCCCCCTCTCTCTGATGTGAACCAGTTGATAAGCAAACTGTAGGTCCAGCTTAGTGAACACCTTGGTAGTCTGTAAACGTTCAAAGGCGGAGGACATGAATGGCAACGGGCACCAATTTTTCACCATTACCTGGTTCAGTGGGGCGTAATCAATGCACGGACGTAGTGTGCCATCTTTCTTTTTAACAAGGAGAACCTGGCTCCAGCTGGAGACGACAAGGGACGGATGAGACCAGTCTGGAGAGAGGTGGTGATGTACTCATCCATAGCCTGTCTCTCAGGTCCTGAGAGCACATTGAGCCGACCCTTACGGATGGTGGCATTGTGAATCAGGTCGATGGCACATTCGTACGGCCGGTGAGGCGGCAGGGACATGGCTTGGGTCTTGCTGAACACTTCAGCTAATTCATGGTAGCAGGCTGGAACACAAGACAGGTCTGGTGAAACAGAATGTGCGTTAGGTGACTCACCGCCAGACCGCAGGGTGCTCACAGCCACAGGAAATGTGACGCTGCACCGACAGGAGACAGTGCAATCCGGGGACCAAGACAGGATGGCTCCAGTGCTCCAAAACAGGTGTGGAATATGTTTACTGAGCCAGGGAAAACCAAGGACCAATAAAGGGTGTGCAGATTCAAACAGAAACAAGGGCATTGTCTCTTCGTGATTGTCTATGGTAATGGTGAGTGGGTCAGTCTGATGAGTCACTGTAAACAAGGCATTTCCATTAAGGGACGTGGTTCTTACAGGCCTTGATAGAGGTATGACCCGTAACCCCACCTGACCTGCTAACCCCCAGTCTATCAGGCTTAAATCTGCTCCAGAGTCAATAAGTGCATGGAACCACTGGGAGTGTGAGTGTGTGCTCAGCGTTACCTCTGTAAGATCGGCAGGCTCGGGAGTCTAGAAACGGAGCCCCCAGTACCCTCTGAGGACAGGAGTTGATGTAGTGAGGGAACAGTAAGGAAGCTGGAAACTGCAGGCAAAACTTTGGCGACGTGGGACAGGAAACGGTCAAGGACAAGACAATCTCACAACGAACAAACAAATGACAGAACTATTTGACAGGGATCCATGACCAGGAACCCAGACGCATGACTCTCAGACAGTCTTACAGTTCTCACAACAGTCTTTATTTGAATAGACAGGGCAGTCAAGCACGGTATTCCAGCGGGGAGGTGGAGCACGGCCACGCGCCACCTGGCAGGTGGAGGCGCGCGTCCGGGGAATCCCTACTCTTTCTACTCTCAACTATAAAATGGGGGGGAAAAACAAAACCCACTCTCAAAGCCGAGAGGGAAAACAGTTAGCGTTACCTGCAAAAGAAAAGGGGAACGCTAGCTAGGTAAGGCTATGAAAAGTTAATGCACAAAGCACACTAACCGGCAAAATGGAGGGAAACTAACAAAGAGCACTACGAAGGGAAGGGAGGAAGACTAGGATAAGGGAAACTATAGAAAATAAAACGGGACACCTACAACTCTACACAAGAGGAGGGAATTATCACAAACAGGGAGAAAACTGATAAATAAACACAAAAACACAAGGATCTACTCCGAGGAGGATTCTTCTTGTGGGCTAAGGGGCATGGGGCCTATAACAAACAAAAACTAAAGTAACAACTAGGATCTACTCCTAAGAGGATTCTTCTAGTGAAAACAAAAATACAGGCTATCGAAACTACAACCAAAATTACCACTGGAGGCACGAGGACGCTGGAAAACGTGGGCGGCAAACGAGGGAGCGATGAACACACGGACACAGGAAACATGACGATCACGCAACGAGACAAGGGAAGACAGGACTATTTATACATGAGGTGATGGGGAACAGGTGGAGACAATTAGGGCGGGGTCAGACAATCACAAAACGCGGGAAACAGGAGGAAGGGGAAGTGTGAACTGAAACAAGAGGGAACACACAGTTATTTCAAAATAAAACAGGAAATGACAATACCACATGTATGCACGGGACAAAAATGGTTAACTTAACTCAAACAGACAGACGGATCATGACACTATTTATACACGAGGTAGGGGAACATAGGTGGAGACAATTAGGGCGGGGTTTTACAATCACAGATGTGGGAAGACACAGGAGGCAGGGGTCAAGAGATCTGAAACGGGAGGGAGACAGGGTTACTTTCAAAATAAAACAGGAAGAGACAGGACAACATGCAGGCACAAGACAAAAATCGTGAACTTAACAGAAACAGACAGATTGAGCATAACATAGCCCTCTGAGGCAAATTGGTAATTTTTGATATTGGGCTATACAAATAAAATTGACTTGACTTGACTACCACTTTCTCACCTGCCACACCTGGCATTTCTTACACATGAAAATTTATTATGTAACTTCGACCAAGTTAACAAGGCTGTATGAGCAGTGGGATGTGTAGCAAGATGCTCTGGGACTACTGTCCTACTGAATCATGAAAGTACTTAGTGTATAAAAGGAAACGAGAGCTCATCTTGGGAATATCAATTTTTATATTTATTAATATATAATTTTTATATATATTAATATCAAACAGTTTGACAAGACGATGTGAACCAGTGTTAATTTCATTAACGAAAAAACGAAAAAAGAAAACGAAAGAAAGTTTTTTTTTCTGACAACAACAAGACGATAATTAAATAAAAAAACAGTCTATGAAGATGACAACTAAACAACATTCGTCAATAAATAAAAATGAGACAAATTGTTAAGGAGGGATGAATCAGTAAGGGATCCAACTAACTCAGGGTGAACATGGTTGAATAAAAATCCAATCAAAACAACAGAAGATGTCATGTGACCTGACATACTGCACTACTGGGGGGATGATCAATAAGCTTGGTTAAGCTCTGCTCATTACTTCTTTATATACAATACTTGTATACTATCTATGAGTAAGACGCTGCGATGCGGGCTTTGAAACGCTTGTGTAAAGTGTCTGGACCTCAGTCCTGGGGGGTGGACATCACCGGTAAGCGTGGCCACCTGAGGGTGCCCCTTCCCAGCTAAAGCCAGTGGGTCGCACGGGGACTCCGTCTGTATGTCCAGTGGTGGGCTTCAGTGATACTCTGGGGCACCACAGACATCACAGGTGCCCCACCATGGGGTTGTGATGGAGCCCCTGTGCTCCCAGCTCCCAGGTGTCCGTGAGCTGAGGCTACTTGTTGAGAAGGAGGTGGTGTCATCCAGGCTTCGTCTGTCCTGATGGTGGTGAGATGGAGAAGAGGCGATACTGCTCAGGTTGTATCTTTTAGGGTAGTGGAGAAGAGGATGTGTTTCCTCTTCCTCCCTTTAACACATGCTGCAGATTAGTTTTGTGCCTCGTAGTCCCTCATTTTCTCATCTCACAGGTATCCATGGATCCAGTCTACCTGGTGGAGTAGTGGTTGTGCAGACCAGTCAGGCTTCATCTTCTGGTTCTGAGTGACGTGGTGGTGATGAGGTCATCCTGCGGAGGTTTCTCCTGTTTGGTGTGGTGGAGTGGAAGATGTGCTGCCCAGGCTTCTTCTGGTTGGCATGGTGGAGAGGACGACATGCTTCTCATCCTTTGCTGATAGCTTGATGATGCTCTTCATCCCCTTGGACACTCTCATATAATTTTATATATACACACTGTATATTAGCTGTTGTTATATTGAGTTGGACATTTCCATACAATTTTGTATGTTAGTGTTAATGTGTTTTCATTGTTGTTATTCTGTACACATGGCATCTATTGCACGTCTGTCCATCCTGGAAGAGGGATCCCTCCTCTGTTGCTCTTCCTGAGGTTTCTTCCGTTTCTTTTTCCCTGTTAAAAGGTTTTTTTGGGGGGAGTTTTTCCTTAGTCGATGCGAGGGTCATTTGTAAAGGACAGAGGGTGTCATATCCTGTACAGATTGTAAAGCCCAATGAGGCAAATTCATAATTTGTGATATTGGGCTATACAAATAAAGTTGACTTGACTTGACTTGATGTTCTGTTATTACCACTAGGCAAGGGGACCTCTAGTGGTCATAGTGGTCATAGTTTCTCACAGTAGCACATATTTTTTGTATCTTTGGTGTTGATGTAGGTAGTTTGATTGTATGAATGTCAGCAGTTTTCTTTCTCTGCATTGTTATGGCCAGAAGACATTTGCCAATAAGTAATTTTATGTTCCGCTGCTGCACAAGTCGAAACTGAGAAAATTTCTGATACAAACCTTAGTTAATGATTGAAAATAGTTGGCTGCTATCTTCAGTATGGGTTTTCCCATCAACGTTAGCCTCTTCAGTGTTTTCAGAGTCATAGAACAACGTTTTCTGTGTGTCTTGAAATATGACTCAAAATGGCCAAAAACGCTGACACAAGGCACTTTCTGTTTTATAAAACAGCTGGCACTCAATGAGTTAATTTTAGCACCTTCACCACACACCTACGTCACTATAAGCCTTTATAAACTGTCATACCCAAAGCTTGTACATGTCTCCCTCTAGGCCCTGATGCACCCTCACTCTTTTAGCTCAGGCTTAATGCTGCTGGTATAAGTGATTCTACCTCCTGCCAGTCTTCAGCAGCCTGTAAATAAAGACATTTAGTTTAGTTTAGTCTTTATTCTCCCACATGCAAGAACAAACATGAGCACACTTCCCCACATTAACAGCTCATGACTGGTGTTGCAGGTTAATCTTTATTGAGGCTCTTGTTCCTGACAAGTAAGTGCTAGGAACAAACAGCTAGGCTGCATGGTGATGTTAGCAGAACGCCTTTTCTTAATTAAAAAGCATGTCTCTGTTATACCTGCACCAATGATAAGAGCTATCTGTATGTGGGGGATGAAGTGGGGAGTGGGGGGTGTATAAGATGGAACTCAATGAGTGACACTGCCTGAGTGTAATTAAACAGAACATCGGGATGGAAATGGTTCAGTATATAGTTGTGATGACTGTCACCCATGGTTTCTGAACAGACCTTGTAAAATACAGATGTGCTGTTGGCACCTTTTTTATTTAAATTATAAACTTTTTCAGCAGAGGAAGCCTGGATGGAGCTGAACCAGCACGGGGCAAAAAACCAAGTCGAGTACATTTAATTTAGCCAAAAATAATAAATCAAAGCTTTTGAGCTTTACAATATGTACACAGTCAAATGAGGAAAAAAAACTTCACACACACAATAGCTGTAATGTCTACATAATTTAACAAAATAATAAAACTAACAGCATGGAAGGTGAAGGTGACAACATAATCAATTGTAAACATAACGAACAAATCAGAATCATATTGAATCGCAAGAACAACAAAGCAGGACTAATAAACATGAGGAATAGATTAATAATAATACTTTCATTGTTTGTTTTTTAGCTCAAATCATCAATGACTGTCTGATTAATAATGTCAGGTGACAACCAGATTTGGTCTCCAGTTAGACCAGAGTCTTCATGATGTTGACTGGTCTGCAGTCAGCTAACACCATTTAACAAAAACTGGATGTAACTTCTTCATTTAGGGCGCATTCGCACCAGGAAGGTCTGTTAGTTCACTTGCTTAGTCCGGACCATTTTTTTTTTTTTTTTTAGCGCGGTTCACTTTCACACTGTGATTAACTGCAACAGGACCAGAATAAACACGTGCTAAGGTCGTTCAACCACTGGAGGGTAAACGTGTGGGCAGAGTAAAGCAGGAAGCTCAAAAGTGAAAGCAGGCTTACGTAAACAACGGAGACTTTGCGTGCTGTTCTCGTTATCCTCATAGCAATCCGGTTTATAGAGGTACAGCTTTTTGCAGAAATGTTCAACCGTTTGATACAACATGAGTTTTACAAAATCATGCTCGTAATTTTGCAAGGATGAAGATGTGCAGCAAAACAGCTGAGGAGAGCTCTCATGTGTGTCCAACATGCTACAGTCACAACAAGTCTACTGTACAGAAGACAGAACAGGTAGCGTTCGCTTCACGTGTGTCACTCTCTCTGCGTGTTGTGTGTCACACGTGCGAAAAATATGGGAGCCTGTCAAATCCAAAAAGGTAGATTTTTTTGCAACTGGGTTGGATCGAGGTTGGTCTGCTTTCACGCCTGAAACGAACCGCAACAGGGTTCGGATCCGCTCCGACTTGATCTATTCTATTGGGGTTGTGCATTGATATTGGTATGTTTTATGTAGTTGTTTAAAGCCTGTGAGTTTGAGTGCACCATCATTGGAGCTATCAAAAATGAAATGCTGTTCTTTCCGTGCATCAAAAGTTGTATCTACGTCTGCTAGTTGGGCCACTTGTGGGTGCAAATGCCAGGGCCGTTTTTTTTTTTATCCTAGTGCGTCACTGATCATGACATAGTGAAAACACATTAGAAGAGCTTTGGAAACCTAAGGGCCTGATTTAACAAAAAAAAAATTACGTTTGCAGTGGCTCCTGAAAACACCTGACATTTTAACTTTCATGCGTTCACAGTTGTTCGAGGTTTTCAACAGTGAGGTGTGGGATTGGTGGGGGTGAGGGGCAGTGTGGTAATTATGATCTCAGTAGATGGATGGATAAATGAATGCTGAGCAGTCAAATAAAATGTCTAAGCCTATAGAGGTGATTCCTCTACATTTGTATTATTCTGTGCACTTGATTTTTTTTCTGCTACACCTGTCTCAATAGAGGAAACATTTTTTCATTAATAGTCCATGCAACTAAATTTGCTGTTTTCCCATTTTTACTAGATTATTGTAATGATATTGTTAAAGTGGGGCACAATTTAGCATTCTGGAAAAATTTCCAAAGTGAAAATCAATATTTATTTGCATACATATTTTACAAGTTACAAAATGAAAAATTAAAATATGTGTGAATAGATGTGGCTTTGGTGTCTTCAGCAGACACCCCCAACATTTTTTTAATATTTTGTAAGCTACATTCTCCCACTTGTCTGCTTTTTATTGCCATTCAAATATGGATGTTTTGTTTGTCTTATTTATGCTGTCATATTATTTCATGCTAAAAATGATGTTTCTCCCAAAAGCCAAACGTAGTTTATTTGAAAACCTCAAAATTACAGTAGTAAACACAGAATGCAGGAATTTCATTGGTGTAATATCATCATAGTTTAATATCATCAGGTAAATATAATTAAAACTACAGCTGCTGTCTAAATGGCTGACAGCTTGTTAGGGCCCAAGCGGACTGGAACAGGTCCGCAAAGGACCCGTTGAAACTGTAACTAACTGTTTATTATTATTCTTATTGTGATACATCTGTTTTCCCAAATTTCGCCCATTTCCCAATGTTAAAAAATTGTATAAATTTGCACATATGTGTGGCCCCATCTGAAATTTGATATTTTGGGGGATTCGCACACGACGCATGCAAAATGGTTGAATAGTGCCGCCTACAAAGTTGAAAAAGTCCCATAGAGAAAGTCGCCGAGGACACACCCTGATGTTGAACGAGAAGGCCTGGCTCTCAGTCTCCGCTCTAATTCATCCCAAAGGTTGAGGTCAGGACTCAAGGTCATCCACACCAGACACTGTCATCCATGTCTTTATTTTATGGACCTTGCTTTGTGCACTGGTGCACAGTCATGCTGGAAGAGGAGGGGGCCAGCTCCAAACTGTTCCCACAAAGTTTGGAGCATGGAATTGTCCAAAATGTCTTGGTATGCTGAAGCATTCAGAGTGCCTTTCACTGGAACTAAGGAGCATTCAGAGTGCCTTTCACTGGAACTAAGGGGCCAAGCCCAGCTCCTGAAAAATAATCCCACACCATAATTCCCTCTCCACCAAACTTCACACTTGGCACAATACAGTCCGACAAGTATCGCTCTCCTGGCAACCGCCAAACCCAGACTTGTCCATCAGATTGCCAGATGGAGAAATGCGATTCGTCACTCCAGAGAACACGTCTCCACTGCTCTAGAGTTCAGTGGCAGCGTGCTTTACACCACTGCATCCGACACTTTGCATTGCACTTGGTGATGTATGTCTTGGATGCAGCTGCTCGGCCATGGAAACCCATTCCATGAAGCTCTGTGTGCACTGTTCTTGACGTACTCTGAAGGCCACGTGAAGTTTGGAGGTCTGCAGCGATTGACTCTGCAGAAAGTTGGTGACCTCTTCACACTATGCGCCTCAGCATCCCCTGACCCCGCTCCATCATTTTATGTCGTCTACCACCTCGTGGCTGAGTTGCTGTTGTTCCCAAACACTTCCACATTCTTATAATACAGCTGACAGTTGACTGTGTAATATTTAGGAGTGAGGAAATTTCACGACTGGATTTGTTGCACAGGTGGCATCCTATCACAGTTCCACGCTGGAATTCACTGAGCTCCTTTTATACACCTGTGGCCATGGAAGTGATTGAAACACCTGATTCTGATTATTTAGATGGCTGAGCGAATACTTTTGCTAATATAGTGTAGGTTTGGCTTTTTGTCGGCTTTAATAAAGTCGTATCATGATGAAAATTGATACACAGGTCAAAGCTGGGGTCCTCTAACATCTTTTGTGGGTCACGCCCCTGGACGGGGACAATTGCCTCCACAGCACCACCCTTTACTTTTACATGTGCTGATACCACATAGTTTACACCATCAAATTCATTCCACTTCTAAAGCATCCACAACAAGTTGGTGACACTACATTATGAACAGCGTGAGGCTACGATTAACGGCGCCCATGTGGCAGCACAGAGTCTTCCGATTTTTCACCAAGAAAATTGCTTTGGCATTTTGATGGCTTTAAAAAACTCGTATCATCATGAAAGTTGACACACAGGTCGAGGGTGGCACCCTCTAACATCTGATGGGGGCCACCCCCATGGGCGGTCAAAATGGCTACATAGCGCCCCCTTGAAGCTTTCAAAAACCCCTCCCCATAGGGTGAGCAGTCTATTGTCTATTGAAGTCGGCCATTTTGTTTTGACTCTTCATTTTGGCGTGATTTCCACACTGAACCATCGAATGGCCATAACTCCGTTGCGTATTGTCCAAATTGCTTGACGTGTATTGCCCCCTGCCCGCACCACCATCATCTTAGGGTGAAAGGCATTGTGTATGTTTATGACAGTGCTACAGTCATGGTTCTGAAGTTTACATTACAGCTGTAAGATATCAAAATAGTTGAGTAAAATGGAACAGTGTGCACCAAACAATTGTGTACTAGAGGGAGTGCTTGAAGCTCTAGAAAAAGAGAAGAAAGAGTTAGAGGAAAAATTAGAAACTGAGATTGAAACATCAGAGAAGCAGGAAATTCAAGATCGCATAGCAGAAATTAATATAGATCTTCAAATCCATAAAATAGGGCTCAAGGAGCCAGCACCTCAAACTGAACAAGCAGTGAGGCAATCAGAAAGAGAGAGGCATCCAGCAGAAAAGGGGGCTCAATACATAAAGGAGGAGACTTCAAAGAAGGAAAAGAAGTTTATGTTTACACATGTCAACTTCAAGGCAGAGGTTCAGTATATTAGGACCAAATTAAAGGAAGAATGCTCTAAAGTAGAATTAGGTGACATGATTCAAGCTTTAAGCAAGTTTGAGCCAGTATCAAAGCAAGAATATGAGAGCTTGTGTACACTGACCACATCATATCCAAATATCAGGAGAAGAATGGATAGCTGCAGTTCTGTGACGACAGATATAATTGCACTCCTGAAAAGGCACCATGCAGAAGCAGATAAAGTGTTTGATCCAGAGACAGTGAAAGACACTCTTGAAATTACTCCAAAGAGAAGATGCCAAGTCAATTTATGGCTCAACGGTGTCAAGAGCTTCAGGGAGTAGTCTGCAAGGTAGCCAGGTTTCACTAAAGAAGGCAGAGTTGGCAGCGCGATTGGCATCAAAACGTGCTGAAATTACCAGGGAAAAGGAAATATCCACACAAAGGAAAGAGGTGTTAGCCCAGCAAGAGAAGTTATAAATGATGGAAAATCAAAGGGATATTGAGGCCTTGGAGGCTGAATGCAAGGTGTATGCTGAAGAGGAATCACAATTAAATTAGCTCCGCTAATTAATTATATGCTGAAATAGGAGAAACAAGAAGAGAAATAATCACATTGTCTCCAAGTCAGCTTCCGATACAGCATGACAGCATTCTATGCATTCAGGCTTCCCAAGATCTTTCAGGCCTGCGTGGCTCTGAAAGCAAAGTAGCACCAACTTCGAACGAAGCCTCGCTGGTTCAAGCTGTAAAAGAGTCCCTGGTAATGACTAGACTTCCAGCACCACGTTTACGAGAGATCCACTCAAATTTACTGAATGGAGCACTAGTTTCAAAGCCTTAATTGAAAGAGAATGGACAGTGGTGACCGTACTTGTCCCAGTTTGGCTTTCTAGTGCAGCTAAGGATAGCCCAGAAATCTTAGTATATACATTACTAGACACACAAAGCAGCAATACCTTCATTGACCAAGATGTCTGCCAAAAAAATTCAAGCTCACACAGAACCTGTGAAATTGAAGTTGTCAACAATGACTGACAAGAGTTCAATCGTGAATTGCCACAGAGCTGCTGGATTGAGGGTGAGAGGATATCATTCACAAGAGTGCATTGAGCTACCACCAGATACACGCAAGAATACATCCCATTGGAGAAAAATAGTATTCCAGCTCGTGAAACAGCAATACGGTGGACCCATCTTCTCAGAGTGGCCGAAGAGATGCCAAGTTTGTTGAACTGTCCTGTAGGACTCCTGATTGGCTATGACTGTGCAAGGGCTCTGAAACCAAAGGAAGTGGTATCAGGGGAAGAGCATGAACCCTGTGCAGTCAAGACAGCATTAGGCTGGAGTATAGTTGGAGCCACTATGCCATGCACTAGTGCAAGAAATGACACCGGATTCTGCCATTGTATTTCTGTGAAAGAACTTCCACCTACCACACCCGCCTCTGTGATTAAGGCATTAGAGACAGACTTTCTTGACACAAACCCAAAGGACAAGACAATATCTCACGATGACTTTCAATTTCTACACATTTTGAATGAGAAAGTCAGGCACAATGAAGAAGAACATCTGGAGATGCCTCTGCCATTTAGAGTGCGTCCTCAGCTTCCATACAATAAGCAGCTTGCTACAGTGCGCCTGAAACATTTAAAAGGAAAAATGGAGAAGAGTCCTAAATACAAGGAGGACTACATTAAGTTCATGGACAGTGTTTTTAGAGATGGTGATGCAGAAGAGATAAGTGTGGCTCCCAAAGAAGGCTGGTACATTCCGCACCACGGGGTGTATTACCCTAGAAAGCCTGAAAAAATTAGGGTCGTAGTTGACTACTCCGCTTAATTTGAAGGCACTTCTCTGAATGACCACCTGCTCACAGGCCCAGACCTAACAAACACTCTGACTGGAGTCCTGTGTAGGTTTTGGTAACACAAGATCGCAATCGATTGCGATGTGGAAAAAATGTTTCATCACTTTCATGTCAGCCCAGATGATCGTGATTTCATGATATTCTTGTGGTGGGACAATGGAAACACAGAGAGTGAGCCCAAAGAATACTACATGCGAGTGCACATATTCGGTGCTGCATCGTCACTGGGATGTGCTAATTAGGCCAGACGCTTTCATGTATTTGTAGCCAACCGCACTCAGAAAATAAGAGACACTACTGATTCTATGTTGAAACAGGTCAGAATCCAGCAGACCATGCATCTAGGGGTCTCAAGGTGGCAGATCTACTAGAGTCAAGTTGGCTGAGAGGACCAGAGTTCTTATGGAAACAAGACATTGTTACAGCTCAATGAACACCAGAGCTGCTTGTGGGCGAGCTACACAGACAGATATCTAATAAAACAAAAGAAACACTCCCAAACTAAAGTTCACGCTGCAAAAGCGGATATTTAATAAAACAAAAAAAACAATTACAAACTGACGTTCACGCTGCTGTTTCATCCAAATGCGCACCCCGGGTGCTCCGATGGATGTCTTCTTATAGGGGAGCTCTCTGATTGGTTTCCGTCAGTGACTCTCCCTGCTCGTCACCAGATGCTGGTCGTGTCTATTGCTGATTGGCTGCAGCAGGTGCTCCCCTGGTCCGTCTTGCCTCCACCGATATTTTCATTTTTCTTCACTCACACACACTAAAACAACAAAGCAAATGGCTGGGGCCGTAACAGCAACCCAGAGGTAAAGGTCTTAAGAACTGATGCAGTCGAACAGGACAGCTTCCTGAAAAGGCTCACAAGATTCTCTGATTGGAACACAGCCCTCAACATCATTGCGCGGATCCAAAGACTGGCACATAAGGACAGAATTGGTTCCATCAGTGTTGAGGAACGAAGAGAAGCTACTCTCGTGCTAATCAGAGCAGCACAGAGAGAGACCTTTGAAGAAGAGTTCAAATAGTTTAGCCAAAGCATATTAAAAACTGTGTCACTTGGAGAAAAGTACGTGGGCTAACAGAACAACAACGTATGGCAGACCTGCCCAGTGACCGAGTCGATCCGTCTCCTCCCTTCTCATACACTGGGATTGATTGTTTCTGCCCTTTTTACACCAAACAGGGTCATAAGGAACCCAAGAGGTATGGTCTATTGTTTACATGCCTAAGTTCTAGGGCCATCCACATAGAAATGTTGGAGGATCTCAACTGATGCATTTTTGAATGCTTTGAGATGCTTCATAGCAATTAGATTAGAGCAATTTGCAGTAAGACAAATTCGCTCTAAGGGACAAATTTCCTGGGAAATGAGCTGGAAAAGGGTCTCATGGATCTAGACAAAGAGAGGATTGCAGCTTACCTTGCAAGAAAGCAAGGTGATTTCCTCATGAAGGTTCCTGAAGCCAGCCACATGGGGGGCATTTGGGAATGCCAAATATGGACTGTCAGGAGCGTCATGAGCACTGTTCTGGCACAAGCCAAGAGACGACTTGATGACACCTCACTGAGGACATTTTTCTATGAGGCTATGTCAGTTGTAAACAATTGTCCGCTCACGACCAATACTATTAGTGATCCTAAAAGTGTTGAACCTTTAACGCCCAATCATTTGCTAACTATGAAGTCTACTGTGCCCCTCCCACCACCAGGCAGTTTTGTGAAAGAAGACTTATATGCCAGGAAAATGTGGTGGAGAGTGCAATACCTATCAGAGCAATTCTGGAGTAGGTGGCGCAAAGAACGTAAACGTGAGCCTCAGACAGCAATGGCATGTGCCCAGAAGAAATGTGAGAGTCGTGGACATAGTTACTGTCAAGGAGGACAATGCTCCCACAAATGATTGGAGACTTGCCAGTGTCATAGAAGCAAGAACGGAGGATGATGGTCTGGTGCGCAAAGTCAAAATTCAAATAGGACAAAGTGAATTAGGAAAGCAAGGTGAACGCTTAACGCAACCAATCTTCCTTGAACGGCCAGTTCAAAAACTAGTGGTGCTAGCTGAACAGAGTTCATAGAGTAGTATCAAAACAGCACTTATTATTAATCTTTAAGGGTTCAGATTTTACACAAGAATAGGTGTGTTCCTTTTTTATTTTGAAGAAAATTACAAGATTTATTTGTTCAAGTAAAGGTAACATAAATCTTTGTAATTTTGGAGGCAGTGTAGCTGTTGATGAAAATTCTGACAATTTCTTTGTTACAGTTGTATTTGTGTGTAAACATTTTTCTCATATAACAACCTGAAAATGTAAATTGCAATTTTGAGTGTGATAATAATGACCCCTAATGGTAATATAGATGGGCTGCATTGAATAGAAGGATGTAGTCATGTGATTAAGGCAATGAATAGTGGGAAAATGTACATTCTGTCTTTCGGCGCAACAGTGCTCATGGAGTAAGATGTGTGCAAGATTTCAACAGTAAAGCCTTAGCAGCTCCTCATTTTCCGGTCAGAAGGCGCACACGATAGGAAAATGTTTTATTGTTTGTGCATTTGTTATTCATTTCATTCATTTCTTATGTGTGATTTAAGTTTCATGAAGGCCACATGAACACTTACGGGCTGTGACATATATGTATATTGGCTAAAATGTGTAATATTTATTTCATTTCAGTTTTTCACGGTGTTTGAGATGTCTAAAAGTATGTGGCCATGCGAAAGGAAGACAATAAACTCTCGTCAAACATCAGTTGATGAGTGGTTTAATTCTGACCAGAAAAAAAGCTCTGGAAGCAGATACACACAAGTCTCCAGTTCATCACAGGGCACATAGAGACAGACAACCATTCACACTCACATTCACACCTATTGACGATTTAAATGAGCCAATTAACCTCATCCACAAATGCATATGTGGCAGTTGAAGGTTTGCACATAGTACAAATGCCTCCTGGAGCTCTTCAGAGAAGACAGACTTTCTCTTCAGCATGACAACTAACCATTAGTGCACTGACAGGTCTTTTCAGAAAGAGCTGCGAGCATCATGACAACAGCCTCGACGATTAATTGACACATATGCAAACTAATCAGTGTTGAATTCAGGCGCGTTGGTAAAGTTTTTTGTTGGGTCTGGAGACAATGAATGGGGCAGAACATGATAAATGTACGAGTGGTGGAAGCAAGAAAAAATAATTTTGGAGGAAGAAATGAACTGGAAAAATGAAGCCGTACAAACTGGACGTGAAATGACAAATTGATTAATTTATATCCAATGTGATTAAAAAGAGTCTGATTTGATGTATAATTTTCGCTGACTTACATTCAACATTTATGAAATAAAGTTGCCATTTATCATTTAAGTCAAGAGGTCTCAAGGGTTGAGTTGACAGAGATTCATGAAAAGGCCTGCAAATTAATAATGGAAGTAATGAAAATGTATGTGAACTGAAAAACACTTGATAATCAGCTGTCAAGCATTCATCATTCATAACCAACTGACATTGATTATTGACAGCACGTTGCAGTTGTTGGAGTACAGACAGCCAAGCAAAGTGTTTTCTAAAACATTTTAATGCCATGGCTGAATATTTATCAATATTTATTTAAGCCACAGTAGAACTAGAGTATTCAGATATTTGGATTTTTTAATGAAACTTTTTCTCATGTACGACTTGGACCCAATAATGAATAGGAATGTGAAATGTGAGAGAAGTGTATTACTTCCATAATGTTGTCTGTAGCGCTGTCAGTGTTAACGCAGTAATTGTGATTAGATTGAAGTAAAAGCATAACATTTTTTTTAATCTCATGCTTTTACTTTTATTTTTTCCTCTTAGATCAACTTTCATCATGACCAGGGTGCAAATATGAACATTACTGAGAATTTGTCTATCTAACGGAACCAGAATGAGACAGTAAAGATGAGAGAAGACTTTTACTATGAAGGGCTGTTTGTTCACTACTTCCTGTCAGCTTTGAGATGTTAAAGAGCAGAAACGAGAGATCTGGTGACTGTCCTTTTATGAAAATAAGGAGCTTTGCTTTGAAATGATCTGGTGTCTGTCCTCCTTTTATTACAATAAGGAGCTTTACTTTGAAATGATCTGTTGTCTGTCCTCCTTTTATTACAATGAGGTGCTTTCATTTGAAATCATCTGGCATATTAAGTGATGTTACAGAGTAATTCCAATCATCACTGCTCATCTTTGGGGACAAAACAGAAGCTGCTTGGCATTTATTATTTATGAGAATTAAATGTGTGACAAAAAGGTGTGTACAGTATATGGGGTGGGGTGGGGGGTGACACGTCAAACCGTCCACCCCCTCTCCATTACACTCGGTGACATCATCACACGAACGACTTTAACCAGCCGCAGAGCAGCAGCCCTTCAAAGCACTTTACCGGACTTCACCGGCTCTCTGGTGGCAGCGAACGGGAGAGAAGTGGAAACGCTGTTTGTCCGTGTTTGTGTGTGTTTTCTGATAGGCTGCTCTGTCCACCGCGTGAAACGCAGCAGCTGAGCGCGTATATATTTGGTGCACAGGCTCGCGCCACCCAACAGTTTATCCCTGAGGGCACGAGGACATCACTGAAGAGCGTGAGTGTTGATAATATAGAGGTAAGAAACATATTACTACTACTGCTGCTACTGCTACTACTGCTACTACTACTGCATAATTACCAGTAATGCTACTAATAAGAACCATGCTCATATGCACATGTACATATTTACAAATGTGGTCAAATGATGGGTTATGCAAATATGTAAAAATATATATGAAAAATGTGAGTTTTAATATATTTGGAAAAAAAAATATCTTTCAAATGTGACTTTTAATATATATGAAAAAAATCTTAAAAATGTGAGTTATAATATATTTGGAAAACATGCCTTAAAAATGTGTATTTTTTCAAAATATCAAATATATATAAAAATTAGTTTTTTTAAATGTGTTAAATCATGACTTTTTGAGTTGTATTAATAATATAGGTTTTAATATTATTAAATATATTTAATATAATTTGACTCGTGTATTATAGTGTATTATTATATAATTATATTATATTATATTATTAGTGAAATATGATTTTTTAAATAAGTTTTGTGTCAAAATATTGGTTTTAAAATATATATATGCAAAATATATAAATATATAATACATATGAAATTATGTCTTTTTCAAAAATATTAAAAACACCAGTTCTACCGATATATCAATACCAGTAATATAGGTTTTAATATTATTAAATCTATTTAATATAATTTGAATTTGAAATATGATATTTTTGAGATGTGTTAAAATGTTAGTTTTATTTTATTTATAATAGTCTTGTAGTGAAAAAACATAAATATAAGTTTTGTTTCAAAATATTGGTTTTATAAATATATAATACATATGTTATAATAATGTTAAAATGTTAGTTTTATACTTGTGTTTAAGTGAAAACATTTAAATATGAGTTTTGTGTAAAAATATTTTATAAATATACAATACATGAAATCATGGCTTTTTCAAAAATATTAAAAACACGAGTTCTACCGATATACCAATACCATATGTCATAACAATAATAGTTGCAGTATTAGTAGCAGTCGAAATAGAAATAGGTAAAAGACTCAGCTACTTGTTTTTGGTAGAATAAGGTAAAGAGCAGGACAGACTCTCTGTAACGTGTCCGTCTCGTCCTCAGTCCATGGCTGCCTCCACACACTGCAGCTGCTTGTGGATGCTGGTTCTGGGCGCCGGCGTGTCGCTGGTGGTCGGGTCGGAGTGTGGGAAGGAGTGTGCCCTGTGTGTCTACCGCTTACTGGGCCAGCAGTCTGGTTTCTCCTCGCTGGTAAGGAGTCATTACTCCTGTTAGCTTCACTCCTGTTTCCAACACAGTCAGGGACAAACCCTCCCAGGAGTCAGTGAGGCGACAGAGACAGTTGTCTTTCTCAGCTGTGATCATAGGTATACTAAAGAAAGAAACAGTTTGAGTACAGCAGTGTGGTTTCTCCTCGTGAAGTGTCATTTTCTCAGCTATAATAAAATAACATAACCTTTCATTAGTCCCACAAACAGGGAAATGTGCATCAGCAGCAATATAGGATATAGAATAGAGTAACTATGGGGGCCTATATGAAAAATAAGATATCAGAAAACATGTCACTATCAGTAGGTGACAAAGGAAAATACAAATATGCGAAATGTGAAAAATAACCAATATAGATGACTAAACAATGTACAAATGTATAAATAAGCAACAAAACAGAGGAAAACAACATATAACAACTGCTGCTATAAAGATAACAGAGGTATTACACAATGAATAGTGGTGATATCACGCATTAATAGATTAAAAAAATAATAACGCTGGGCAGCGAGACCATCATAATCCTCAAAATACACTTTACTCATGATAATACCATCCCATAGAAACCAACAATCTTTTCCTGTGGCTTTAATCACAGTAATATTGTCAAGTCAATACTCTGAACCAGTTTTCTGCTCCTCTGTAAATACATCAGTGTTAGTGTCCTGTGGATCTCAGGACTTCTTTGACATCTCCACATGCGATGTGTGACTGCATTAATACTCTCATTTGTGACATGTTTGCTTTTGATGCAAAGTCAACTCAGTGAGCAGATAAAGAAAAAAACCCTCGATATTACTTAATGTGACTCTTCAAATCTTTATGTCCAACAAGTTCTTATGTTTCCTATTCAGATAGAACTCCTCTACATTTCCTGGAACTGCACACAATAGAAACAGAAAACATACACATTATTAATATATATTATTTGTACTTTATTAGCACTTAATTCATGCATATGCGTGAACTAGACAAAAAGCTAAGTCTTGATTTCATAATCTTGAAAATAGTGTAGACTACCATCCTCTGATAAAGATAAAAAAAAATTTTGCAAACTCCTTGATGAATTTATTTCCCTGAATTCTTTCAGGGATTCCGGGAAGACAGAATATTTTAACACAACTTGAAATATACACATTTTTTATTCTTTATGTAACCAAGGCTTGTTTTTTGCATCCCATAAGGACCACCAGAGGGTGCTGTTGACCACCACCATCACCCCAGCCCCTCAGGTGCTAATAAGTCCTCAATTCAATTTTCTTCTTCATTAATTCTGTCTTCAAAAGCCAGCAGCACTGAAAGCTTAGCATGAATCTCTCCTTCTGGCCATCAAATACACAAAATTAAATGACACTTGGGAGGTTGGGAGCAGGTTATCCTGGTGATTCTGCAGCCAGCCTCCATCCAGGGCCCAACAGATTCCTTCTAATAGTCTGACTCCTGCCACCAGGGGTATTGGACCCACAAAGATTTTTCACAGAGGAGGCTTCCATTAGATGAATAGGGCAGATGTCAGTGGGTGACAAATGGGCTTGTTGGTGGTGTCACAGTTAAAATTCGGCTGCTATGTTTCCCCAAAGCATCTGCAGACTGCTGCAATCTGTCCTCTTTGACACTCTTACACTTGTTCACACAGTCTTCTGCCTCCAAATCTCCTGCCACAATAAAGCAGAACACATCGGCAGGTGTTTTATTTGTCCAGTTGACAGAATGAAACTAGTTTTTTCCTGCCCAAAATTCACTCAGTTATCATCACAAAAGTGCACATCACATTTTCCTAAAGCCTATATAGATTGTTTTATTCAGTTCAAAACACCAAACCAGAACCAGCATTTATTTAGGATTTTGTTTAAAAAAAAATAAAGGGGACATATGATTAAAAAAAAAAAAATTTTCTTGCACACATACATTTGGACATGTGGAGTGTCTACCAAAATACAAATTGTGAAATAAGACAATATGGGCTGTTTAGATGAGAAAATATTATTTAACAAGCCAATCAGTTTTGGTTCCTATGTCACATACAGGCTCATTAGAATATATCTCCCACAGTTTAGAGCACCTTTATTTTCTCTCAAGTCAATCAGAGCAGGGGATTCTTAACTCATTGAGTGCCAGCCCTTTTATAAAACAGAAAGTGCCTTGTGCCAGCGTTTTTGTCCATTTTGAGTCATATTTCAATCAGGACAGACTAATAGATAAAGGAGGCAGTCGGAAAGTGCACTGAGGTTTATTGTGCAAACAATAATATACTTGGCGCTTACACACCAGGGAGTAGATCAGCATGGGGAGTGATCTAGAGAAGTGCTGGCATCCGAGAAGATGTTCTCCCGGGGTCTAGACACTGGTGGTGGTAGAAACATGGGCGTCTGCTGACCTCTGGTTGAAGGACCCCACCGAGTTTTAGCTGGATGACAGCAAGACGACAGCTTAGAGTGAGACCACTTTTAAATCTGACAGCTAATGACTGATTGGTGGAAGAGAAAAGAGGATGGCAGACTGTGATTGGATGCTTAGGCGACGAGGGCAGAGTGAGAGGATAGTGGGAGAACTGGGCCAGGGCTTGGATGTGAGCTTAGAGAGATAGGCTTCCTATCTGAATTTTCGCTTAGGTCCATTTCAATCAGGACAGACTAATCGATAAAGGAGGCAGCTGGAAAGTGCAATGACATTTATTGTGCAAACAATATATTTGGTGATCAGACACCAGGGAGTAGATCAGCATGGTGATTGATCTAGAGAAGTGATGCTGGCATCTGAGAAGATGTTCTCCCCCAAAAGAAAAGTAAAAGGATACCTTACCTGCTTTGGAGAAACCCAATCTACTGAGAAAACACAAACAGACATGAGTAAAATACATTGAGCAGCACAAGAAAAGAGAATGAAGACCGCAATTCTAAGCAGGAACAAATCTATGCTAAGTGATGGAGAGCAGATGAGGGCTGTAATGCGATGCAGTGACCAAACTGTGTGGCGGATAGAATATGATGACTGAAAGGTTGCAGCGAGAACCACGATGCTATGTAGAAGAGATAAAATGAAGACAGCAATGCAATGCTGTGGAACCACAATGCCATGTGGTGGACAGAGAAGGAAGATTGCACAGCTGCAGCAGGAACCGCAACGTTATGCGGAGGACAGAGCGCTAACGGGAAAAGTAGCAGAGCTGTGCTGAGGGGGAGAGATAATGAGACAGCAAGGCTAACTAACTTGTGCAGAGCTGTAGAAGCAACCACCAAATGAAGACACCACCACCAGAGATATGCATGCTTGCTGCAGTTTGAGCTTCAGAGATCGTCAAGCAGCCACTACGGAGTTTGAGTCGGGCCGAATGTAGGAGGACTAAACCGTGAAAGACCAATGCCTCATTTGCTGCAGGGAAGCAGATGAGATGCCTTGCGTGGCAGTTGGATTGGCTGCTCTGATCCTAAAAGAGTGATCTGAATACTTATGAGTAACTTATGAGATCGCACTGCCATAACACCCTCTTAAAATGTTGCATAAACCATTTTTTTTACATGGGATTATTGCGTAGCATCTGAAAGAGAAGTGATGAATCGGAAAGGGAACAGAGCAAAAGAGAGAGAAAATAGAGACTGCTATTATACGCAGTCAAAACCTCAAGCTATACGGTGGAGAGTGAGAATAGTGACTACAAAGCTATGGCGTTGTAACCACCATTCTGTGCGGAGGAGAAAGATTAGCAACTGCAATGCCGAGCAGTGGAGAGCAAATAGTGAATGCAGTGCTATACAGTGGAACAACAATGCTGCACGGAGAAGAGAGGACAGCGACTGCAATGCTATGCAGTGAAACCCACAATGCTATGTGGCGCAGAGGGAATATTAACTGCAATGCTATGCAGCGAAAACTGCAATGCTATGCAGTGGAGAGAGAGAAAAGAGACACAATGCTAGCCCTGAAAACAGAATTTGAGAGGCAACTGTCAAATGGCGATACCACCACCAGAAATATGCGTGTTAATCACAGTTAAGGCTTCAGAGATTATTGAGCAGCTGGTACGGAGTCTGAATGAATGTAGGAGGAATAAGTGGAGATGACCAACACCCCATGGCTGAAGTGATGCAGACGAGATGCCTGACATGGCGGCTGAAGTGGCTGCTCCTATCCTAAAGGAGTGGCCTGAAAACTGATGACGAGGGAAAATGCACTGTCAGAGAACCTTCCTAAAATGCTGCATGAACCAATTCGTGCTGGTGCGAGCGATGATGATGTTACAAGCTCACTTACCTTAGTAGGATTTAACCCTTTGGATCCTGAGCCTATTTTGGCCATCTTTAATATTTTTGATTTTGTCTATATACCACATAAAAATGTTTAACATGCCCATGCTTGGTATCTTTTTTTTTCAGCACAACTTCATCTATATGAAGAGATAGTTATTGCACTATAACCTACTTCATTAACATATTGGGCCAAAAAATAATCAAATTTGAATTGAATAAAAAAAACATTTTATTTATGACAATAAAAACCACAAACATGGTCAATCAACCATTTTGAAACTTGAAAAACTAAATATAGGTTGCTAATATGAATATGTAAATGTAAAATTGAAATAAAGTAGTACTATATACCGTATTTTCACGACTATAAGGCGCACATAAAAGTCTTAGATTTTCTTCGAAATGTGCGACGCGCCCTATAGTGCAGTGCGCCTTATGTGTATGTGTTGTTGTAAGGCAGTAGTAGAGGACACCATGAGAACGTTAAAGGGTGAAGTGTGGGCGTGGATTGTATATAAAAGAACAGGTATGTGCATTATGCAGAACATCGTTGTTTTAACAACCCTGAAAATGGCAAAGAGACACGCTTATGAAGCACAGTTTAAACTGAAGGCCATCAGCTACGCGGAGGAACATGGAAATCGAGCAGCTGCGAGAGAATTTAAGATTAATGAATCGATGGTTCGCAAGTGGCTGGAAAACGAGCTCCGACAGGTCAAGAAGACGCAGCTGAGTTTCCGCGGACATAAGGCGAGGCGGCCCGAGTTGGAGGAAAGACTCCAGCAGTGGATCACCGAGCAAAGAACGAGTGGGAGAAGCGTTTCAACGGTCACCATTCGACTAAAAGCAGTAACGCCAGCGGAAGAAATGAAAATTGAACATTTCCAAGGAGGTCGGTCTTGGTGCTTTCGTTTCATGAAACGGTGCCATTTTTCCATCCGGACAAGGACTACGGTAGTGCAGCAACTTCCAGCGGATTATCTTCCGCATCTTCCGCTCCTACTGCAGCAAACACATCTCCGACAAACACATCCAGCCCAGCCTCATCACTAACATGGACGAGGTGCTGCTCACTCAAAAGTGAGCAGCAGATGCGGAAGATAATCCGCTGGAAGTTGCTGCACTACCGTAGTCAAATGTCAAAACATCCCGGTGAGTCACACTGTGGAGAAGAAGGGGACCAGCACGGTAGCGATACACACAACGGGGCACGAAAAGTCTTCTTTTACCGTTGTGCTTGGCTGCCATGCTAATGGACAGAAACTGCCGCCTATGGTGATTTTTAAGAGAAAGACTTTGCCTAAAGAGAAGTCTCCAGCAGGAGTCATCATTAAGGCAAATGAAAAGGGCTGGATGGATGAGGAAATGATGAAAGAGTGGCTGAGGGAGGTGTATGTAAAGAGACCAGGTGGTTTTTTCCACGCATCACCATCGCTGTTGATCTGTGACTCTATGCGTGCCCATCTCACAGCCGATGTGAAAAAACAAGTGAAGCAAATGAACTCTGAGCTTGCTGTCATTCCGGGAGGCCTGACGAAGGAACTCCAACCGCTGGACATCGGTGTGAATCGGCCGTTCAAAGTAAGGCTGCGAGTGGCGTGGGAGCGATGGATGACAGATGAAGACCACAGTTTCACTAAGATTGGAAGGCAGCGCCGGGCGAGTTACGCCACAATTAGTGAATGGATTGTAGATGCTTGGGCTAACGTATCTGCTGGCACTGTTGTTCGAGCTTTCGCAAAAGCCCGCATCATTTCCGAGGAGCCGCACGGCACGGAAAGTGACTCTGACAGTGAAGAAAGTGAACCTGGCATGTTTGATGGAGATTTAGCGCAGCTGTTCAATTCAGAAACAGAGGATGAGGACTTTGATGGGTTTGATTGATGATTGATTTTACCCGTGTGTTTTACCATGCCCGCGCCTGCTGATGATTGAGTTGATGATTAAAAAAATGTTAGTACTTTGTAATTAATAGTTAAATAAAGCACAACCAAACTCAGTTTTGTTCCTGCTCTATTTTTAAAAACGCACACTTGTATGCTTGTTTTAGCCGTGTGTTTTACCATACCCGCACCCTATAATCAGGTGCACCTTATGTATGTGTTAAATACAGTAATGGCACACGTAACTGAGACTGCGCCTTTTAATACGGTGCGCCTTATGGTCGTGAAAATACGGTACAAATATTTGCAATAAAAAAATCTGATCACGCCAGCGTGATCATAGGCCCCACAGGGTTAAGGAGCAAACAACAGAGAGAGGATGGAGGTTAAATCAGAAAAACAAATATCTTTAGCTGAATTAAATATATTGAAGGGGAAGTGAATTCACTAATCCTCAAAACCCTGTAAAATCTAATAGGAAAATGCTTATTTGGGGAACGTCAATTTAGGACGACACACGCCCCTGCGAAGAACCTTGATCATCATATGCGGAATGATAAGAGTGATGGGGCACCTATTGTCGAGCGGTTGAGGAGAACTTGTACCAATTCCCTTCAGTCACGACTTAATCGGTGGTTAGCAAACAGGCTGAGAAAAGAGGGATCAAAGATTTAAAGATTTAAATCTTCGATTTAAATAGATGTCTGCAATGAGGCCCTGAATATAATGGGGCTTAAAATGACAAACATCTACACAGTAGGCACATTGTTTTAATGGCGTGGGCTTTGAATCACAGAGCGCGGCGATTCTTTTGCGTTGCCAGAGTTGACCCCAGATGTGGCATGCTGCTGTGATGGGAAAGTCTCGTGAATTGCACAGGAAAAATAAAACTCTGAAAACTCTGAAGGCCAATTCTTCCTTAGCAACTGGGGAACATGTTCTGAATTTTTGAGAGCTGCTTGCAGATTTTTTGGACATAAGAGGAATTAATGGATGAAATGACCCCCACGCAGAACCCTGAGACAGATTAGTGAGCAGATGATTTGTAAGCACCAAGCCTATGCGAGCTTAGAGAGATAGTCTTCCTGTCAGAATTTTCACTTAGCTCCATTTCAAGACCCACAGAATATTTTGTACTATGACTCTGAAAACACTGACTAGCTCAATTAAAGAGCTTTTTCATCTTGTTTCATCATGAACATTTGTTTTTACCTTGTTCTATTCTTGTTTTTAGAGGTAGAGGCCACTTTCACCAGAATCGCCACTTTTTGTCCAGATTCTGTTTGTTTTCCTCTCATCTCAATCATCTCCGCTTCCTACTTTGATCTCTGTGGCGTATATTAACTGTTTTTGTCCAGAGAAATCCCTAAACCCAGAAGGCCCAAAATTATTCACAGGCTGTGTGAGAGGAGAGTGCCCTCTTGTGCCTGCTGCCGAAAAACTACTTTCACGTTATATATATGTCAATGGCACTCAAGGAGTTAAAGAGACAGATGTTAAAAAGGAGTGTGTCAGAGAGAATACAGGTATATTCAGGCACACAGTGTGAGGAAAAACACACGTGTTTTTTTTTAACATTTACATATGTAAACATGTTTGACTCGAAACCCCAAAAAAAACAATATGAACCTGGAAATGAACCTTTGAAAGATGAAAGCTCAGGGGCAATATTTATGATCTGAAAAGCTGCTGGCAAGTGATCAATAATGTAATTTTAAATGTACAATAAAAAAAATGATTGTGATTATTGATTTCAATTCTGCAATTAATCAATATTGAAAAAAAAAAAAACATTTGACAGCCCTAATTTCTTCACAATATCAAGACTAACTTCATGATTACTTCAAAATAACGGGGCATGAACTGTTTGGCATTACAAACTAGCTTTGAAAATAATGGGAATGAGTCAACATTATTGTCATTGAATGTATGGGTGGATCTGTTTCCATCCTCAATTATTCGTTGAAAAGTCATAATGATCATTTTGATGTTTTCCAGACATGTTCACTTGAGTGTGAGGGTGGATTGGACAGCCAGAAGCTCCGCCAATGCCAGGACTTCCTGTTGGACGAGGAAAACCACATCTCTCTGAACACCAACCCCCATCAGCAGCAGGAACAGGAAGCAGCAGGCACCATGTTGGCCGACGACGAGGACGCAGCATCACCAGAACACCTGCTGGCCAAGAAGTACGGCGGCTTCATGAAGCGCTACGGTGGTTTCATGTCTCGTCGCTCCTCTTCTCCAGAGGGGGTGCTAGAGGATGCCAGTAACCAGGACGAAGAGGAAAATGTTCACCTGGAGATCCTGAAGATGCTCAGTGCGGCTTCAGAGCATGGCGGTGAAGGGGGCGATGCCATGAAGAGGTATGGAGGCTTCATGCGTCATGCTGAAGGCGGCGTGGCGCAGAGCAACCTGCTGGAGGCGGTGTTGGGCCGCGGGCTCAAGAAACGCTACGGCGGCTTCATGAGGCGTGTGGGCAGACCTGAGTGGCTGGTGGACAGCAGCAAGAGTGGGGGGGTGTTGAAACGGGCCTGGGAGGATGGCAGCGAGCTACAGAAGAGGTACGGGGGCTTCATGGACTAGGATGCCACGGTTATGACCCATCATTTCAATCCTCTTCAGCCAATCGCCTTGTAATCTGGACTTGATGGTGTTTGAATCAACTGCCACCCCACCCCCCCCAGCCCCCCACGCTTTATATAACGTGCCGCTGCCTACTTCATTGGTTCAATGGTAATGGTAATATAAGATATTACATGTTGTTCGGATGTACACAAATAATTTTTGTTCTGTTTTGTTTTTTCTGATGATATTATTTATTAAAGAATCTGTCGACTATAAAAAAAAAATTGTGTTCAAGCTTATGTGTCAAGTCAAGGGGTGAAAAAATTTAGTATTTGTTGTGCAAGAACGTCAACATACAGCAGCACACAACAGATTATGGGGTTGCTTTTTTGTTGTTGGGGTTGTTTTTTTCTGCTTTCCACTTTAACTGCTTCTCTGACAAGACCAATCAAATAGAAATGTAAACAAGTCCTGTATTATTATTTTTGTTATTTGGTATTAGAATAAATTGGACACAGCATCTAACCTGAACTGCTACTCAGTTATAGATGTCATATCTTTCCATCAGATATCTTTACTGCCTAAAGTAAAAGTAAAAGTTCATTCACAGACAGATTAGTCAAGTCATTTGCCTCAACAACTCCTCTCCACCACGCCAAATAGATGAAGCCTGAGCAATACAACCTCCTCTCCACACCAAACAGATGAAGCCTTAACGGCATGTCCTCCTTTCTATCACACCAACCAGATGAAGCCTTGGTGACACAACCTCCTCTTCACCACACCAAACAGATGCAGCACATCCTCCTCCCTACCACTTCAACGAGATGGAGTCTTAGCAGCATGTCCTCCTCTCCACCACACCAACTATATGAAGCCTTGGCAGCACATCTTCCTCTCCAGCATGCCAAATAGATAAAGCCTGGGCAACACGTCCTCCTCTCCACCACATAACTTCGGCCCATGGATACCTACAAGAAAAAAAGCATAACGACTCCAATTACACATCAGTTATGTGTGACAGGTAACGCTTGCATTGCTAGTGATGTGAATCCCTGAACCCATTTCATAATAACGGAGCATTCTGTAGGCTACTTCCAAAGTTCATCCTACGGGTCTTAAGCTCAAGAAAGTCATTAACAACAGGGCTCGTTCAAGAACCGTGTAGCGCTGACATAATATTCCAACAAAAAGTGTGCAAGGGATGCTGTTCACTGTTTCTAGGCAACACAAACCTGTCTCCATGCTTTTAAGCTTGAGTCAACTATAGTAACCACTGGTGTATCATCATTTTCTAAACTCAGAACTTCTTTCATATCTGTAATACAAGTTAATGGACCTGAAGTGGTTTAAGCATCTTGAAGGTGAGAGATGAGCACTTTGGGGAAAGTGAATGCAACATTAGCTCCAGTAAATCTTTCAAAAGTTGTGTCTAAAATAAAGACCACACCACACAAATAATGCAGATTTCTCCGGAATAAAAATGTAACGTAATGTAACAAAACAGTGTATTAGCACCCAATAGTATATGATATTTGGTCTTATCTCGTTTGCTAAATCTATCTGGCCGGAGGCCTTGGCAGTACATTGATTCAGGTTTGATTGTTTGATTGATTCATGTGTCAAACTTTCCTTCATTTCTACACGCTTGTCATAGCTGCCATAATTCACATATTTGTAAAAATCTCGAAACCTTTTCTGTGAGAATTTCACTTTACTTAGATGGTGAAGAAAGCGGCATTTAGCAGAGAGGTTTCCTTCAGAGGGTAGTAGAGACCAAAACGCACAATCTGATATCACTAAGTAATTAACAGTCCTGGACAACTAAGACAATAGTCCTGGACCACTAACCCTAATCCTTACCCTAACTCTAAAAAGTCTGACATTTGTCCAGGACTGTAAAGTACTTGATGATATCAGATCATCCAGACCAAAACCAGAGCTAAAAAAGGGTGAAAGTTGGACTTACATTCACAAGGACACAAACACAACTCACTCTTATGGTGTAATAAATATATGGAAATAAGCTCTACACATCAGTTTAAGAGCTGATATGTTCACTGTGTTAACCAATTGTTTCTGCTGCTGCAAAGTGGGCAAAAGATACCTCCTATTGCAGGCATATGGAAAAGAAATTGGAGAAACTGCATGTTAAAGGTTAATTAAAAAGAGTACAAAGTGAGCACATTCACTCTTTGAGTTCCATTTACATATCTATACATCATTTAAAATCCAACACTTGCCATAGACGTATATATATGTCAAAGTGTTTTTTCGGCAGCGGGTTGCCGATCATGCTCTCACACAGCCTGTGAGTAATGTTGGGGCTTCTGGGATTTGTAGTTGGGATATATATGTATTTTTGGTGAAAGTGGCCTCGACCACTGATAAATCAAAAAATTAAGTTTTTTTTTTTCATGATTGTTCTTTCATTTGAGCTATTCAGTGTTTTAAGAGACATAGTACAAAGTATTCTGTGGGTCTTGAAATATGACTTAAAATGGGCAAAAACGCAGACACAAGGCACTTTCTGTTTTATAAAACAGCTGGCACTTAATGAGTTAAGGAAACATATCCAAAACTGTATATTTTTTTTTTGTTTCAGTTTGTAGACACACCACAATCCAAGCTGGCCTTAGCTCAACGAGCAAGCGAGAGAGTGAATGGAGAAAGAGAGAGCACAGTGTTGGTGAGACAAAAGATGTGGATCATCTTTAAAAAATGTATTTTGTTATTGTTTCATGACTGTTACTTTCTATGGCAAGTGCAACCAAAAAAGGCCAACACAGCAAGAAGAAGACCAGTGTGGAAAGTGAAGATCACCTGGATTTTCTTTATTTGTATGACAGCAAGGCATGTCTGTATATATTAACTGTTAGTAGCTGGTTCAGCCACATGGCTTAACCGTAGAAACAAATATGTGCTACCTGTGCTGTGACACTCTGCTTCACTGTCTATTAAGACCAGTTCATCTTCAGCATCCCTTCTAAATCAGTGGTTCAGACAACTGGAGTATTATTAACGGAAATCTAATCATTCAAACATGGAGTGATAAATATGTATGAGGCCCAGGAGCAACGATGAGCTGTGAGCACATCTCCTTATGTATGTATGTATTTATGTATACACTGCTCTTAGATTTAAATTTAATCTTTAAAATTATGTAAGTATTCAATAATTGACATACCAATGCATTAATGTAAAGAATCAAACAATGCATGTCCATTCATTGTGTTGTAATGTCCAAATATTCAAAATTGAGGTAATCATTTAATTTCATTGAGACAATAAAAGTTTTGTGCATACAATTGTGAAGAAAACTGTTATTTCCTTTAAAGTTTGAATACAGTTGAAAATATTCTTATTTACAATCAATATTTTAAAAAAATAGAATTTAAAAAGGTGTCAGTCTAAGTTATGTGCCCATACAACCAACTTGCATAATAATTTGGCATACTTATTTCCTTGGATTCTGCATTTTAAAATACAGCCTATGGTACTTTGGAAAGCATCACATAAATCACACATTTGAAGAAATATATCCACTGTCTGACCATTGAAACAAATTTGAAAATGACTCCTCAGTTTTTAACTCTTTGAGTGCCAGACATTTTTTTTAAATCGAAAGTGCCTTGTGCCAGCGTTTTTTTGTCCAATTTCAGTCATATTTCTTGACCCACAGAATATTTTGCACCATGTCTCTGAAAACACAGAATAGCTCAAATGAAAGAATAGACTCTCTATTTCATCATGAAAAAACATTTGTTTTTACCTTGTTCTTTTCTTGTTTCATCAGAAGTAGAGTAGAGGTCACTTTCAACCAAAATCTCCACTTTTTGACCAGAATCCGTCTGTTTTGCTCTCTAAATGCGATCATCTCCACTTCCTGCTTTGATCTCCATGGCACATATTAACCCTTTATGTCCCGACTACAAATCACAGAAGCCCCGAAATTACTCACAGGCTGTGGGTGACCACGATCAGCGACCCGCTGCAAACACACACAAAAAAAAAAAAACACTCTGACAATGTAACTCGGACCTCAAAGCTCTTCTAACGAAGCCCACTCTTGATCCAGAGGTTCTAGTCAACTATAGATCGATATCCAACCTTCCCTTTGTCTCTAAGATGCTTGAGAAAGCAGTGTGCAGTCAACTGTGTGAATTTCTACAGAGCGATAATCTATTTGAGGATTTTCAGTCAGGCTTTAGAAAATATCATAGCACAGAGACAGTGTTGGAAAAAATTACTAACAACCTTCTAATTGATCACACCATGGACTTGTCTATGTACTTGTCTTGTTAGATCTTAGCGCTGCCGTTGACACTATTGATCACCACATCCAATTACAAAGATTAGAACATTTAATTGGCATCAGAGGAACTGCATTAAACTGGTTCAAGTCCTATTTATCAGATCTATCCCAGTTTGTACATGTTAATGATGAGCCCTCCTTGCACTCCAAAGTCAGTCATAGAGTTCCTCAAGGTGCTTTGGCCAATTCTCTTCACTTTATATATGCTTCATTTAGGCAATGTTATTAGAAAACACTCCATAAACTTTCACTGTTATGCAGATGATACTCAAGCCAGATGAAACCACTCACTTAGCGAAACTCCAAGCATGCCTTAAGGACATAAAAACTTGGATGATAGACAACGTCCTGTTGTTCAGGAACTTCAGAACTGAAGTTATTTTAATTGGCCCCGAAAATCTCAGAAATAAATTATCTTATGACATATTTATTCTAGATGGCATTGTACCAGTCTCAGAATTACAGTGGTGCTAGAGACCAGGATATGTCCTTTGACAGTCATATGAAACAAACTGCTAGAACTGCTTTTTTCCACTTTTGTAACATTGCAAAAATCAGGCATATTCTTTCTCAAAACGATGCAGAAAAATGAGTCCATGCATTTGTTACTTCCAGGCTGGACTATTGCACACCACACCTCACACCTACGGTCAATTTAAAGTAGCCAATTAACCTAATCCTCATGCATGTTTTTGGATGGTGGGAGGAAGCTGGAGTACCCGGAGAGAACCCACGCAGACACGGGGAGAACATGCAAACTCCACACAGAAAGGCCCCGGGCCCGGGATTCAAACCCACTACCTTCTTGCTGTGAGGGGACAGTGCTAACCACTACACCACCGTGCCGCCCTAGGCTGGAATATTGCAATTCATTATTATCAGGCTGCCCCAATAAGTCTATCAAGACTTTCCAGCTGGTCCAGAATACTGCAGCACGTGTTCTGACCAGAACCAGGAAAAGAGACCATATTTCTCCTGTGTTAGCCTGTCTACACCGGCTCCCTGTGGAGAATTTAAAATCCTCCTCCTCACCAATAAGGCACAGAATGGTCAGGCACCATCTTATCTTAAAGAGCTGATCGTGCCCTATAAGCCTGCTAGAACTCAGAATGCAGGACTATTAGACGTTCCTAGGGTCCACAAAAGTAGAATGGGGCCTAGAGCTTCCAGTTATCAGGCTCCTCTTCTGTGGATCCAACTCCCACTTTCAGCCCGGGAGGCAGACACCATCTCCTTATTTAAAAACAGGCTTAAGACTTTCCTTTTTGATAGTTTTTATATTTAGGACAGACCCATGGCTCAGTCTGCCTTGGATGAGTCTTTAGATATGCTGCTTTAGGTCTAGACTGCCAGGGGACTTCCTCTGACACACTGAGCTTTTCTCCTTCTTCATCTGGATGCCTCCAATAAGTCATTTTACTAACTTGCATTCTTCCACGGGGTCCTTGTGCTTTTTCATCGGAAAAAAAGGGCTCCTGCCCTTTAACAATGCTGCAAATTAGTTTTGTGCCTCATTGTCCCTGTTCGTTCTCATTTCACAGGTATCCATGTGTCCAGTTTACCTGGTGGAGTAGAGGCTGGACAGACCAGGCTTCATCTTCTGGTACTGAGTGATGGGGTGATGAAGAGGACATCTTGCTGAGGCTTCTGAGGCCTGTTTGGTGTGGCGGAGAGGAGGACGTGCTACCCAGGCTTCATTCTTTGGCATGGTGGAGATGAAGACGTGCTGCCCAGGCTTCATCTGGTTGGCGCGATGGAGAGGAAGACATGTTGCTCCGTCTATTTTTAATAAGGGAAAGCGATGGAAAAAAAAAACAAAAAAAACATGAAACAGTACTCAGGGGTCCACTATCACGTGGTTAGTCGAACGGTCAATCTGTCAATCAGTCAATCAGTCCAACTTTACAGTGCGCTGCGCCATCGTGGTATTCTCCAATGGTTTATTCGAGTGTAGTACAGCAGATCCGAGCCTGGGGAGGTGAAGAGAGGAGTGTGCTACGATCCAGATGCGGAGGGACTAAAACTACCCCAAACTTAGCGATACTGCCGGCGATAGCGGTACTACCGGCGATAGCGGTGCTACCGGCGTTTACTTCCCCTCCGAACTGAGCTTCCAGCTGGCCGACTCGCTACAGCATGTGTGACGGTTTGTGAGTGCGACTCCAAATGTAAAACAAGGAAGTGAATGGAGTGTTACACCCCCTTCCCCCGAAGAAAGCCTGACCAGGTGGTTATGCCATTAACTTAATTGTCGGCTAGGAAACCAATAAAATCTTCCTCATCGCTATCTTCTTGAAAGATTTTGAGGATCTGGTCCCTCTGCTTCCTGTCCATCTCCGCTGTAGTGGGATAACAGGGTTTAAGCTGGACCACATTCACCACACGGAAGTCCTCTCCCGTGTCCTCCAGGACAATTTCAAAGTTAAGAGAGCCAACTCTTCTGGTCATACGATACGGACCTTTCCACCGTGGTGCCAGCTTTGCTGAAAAGGACTGTGCAACTTTGGAATAAGGATGAGTACGTAGCCAGACACGCTCATTGTCACTGAAACTTCCATCATGTCTCTCTTTGTCATAGTTATGTTTCTGCCTCTTTCTAGCTTTCTCTAGGTTGCCTGTCACAAGTTTTTTAAACTCTGAGATCTGGTTTACTGTGGTGTATGCCGGAGAGTCTGGACCACATAAATGAGGACTCAACTCCGCATCCAGGGGCCCTCTCAACTGACGGCCGAGGTTGAGCTCCACAGGGGTGACTCCTGTGGACTCATGCATTGCTGTGTTTAGTGCAAACCGGAATTCAGGAAGGTATCTGTCCCAACTTTTATGCTTTTCCTCCACATAAGAAGCAATCATGGCCCTGATGTTACGGTTTATCCTTTCTGTTAGGTTTGTTTGAGGGTGGTAAGGTGAGGTCCTCTTCTGTTGGAGGTTCCACCCACTTACAAGTTTCTTTAAACACAGAGGACATAAACTGAGGGCCTTGGCCAGAAAGAATGAAGGTGGGGACACCCCAGCGAGTCAGAATCTCCTTCCTGAGGACCTGGGATACCGTCTCTGCAGTGGCTGTCCGAAGTGGAAACATTTCAACCCATCTGGTGTAGTAGTGTAAAACAATCAGGTAGAGGTTACCATTTGAGCTCCGTGGAAAAGGACCCATGAGATCAACTTCCAGCATCTCCCAAGGTGCGTTTATTACAGTTTGCTGGAGTTTACCAGGAGTTTTTTTGGTTTCAGGTTTGTGGAGCTAGCAGACCTGGCAAGATAGATAGATAGATAGATAGATAGATACCGTACTTTCCGGGCTATGCACCTGAGTATAAGCCGCACTTTATGTCACGTTGTAACATGACATATTTACCGGTACACAGAAAGATGGTAAATAGAAAAATTATTTAAATATTTATTTACGGTACATACCTTAACTGCTTTTTCCAAACAGTACCTGAAACGCGGCTGTAACATGGCACTAAAACAGCAGTTACACGGCTGGTTAAAAAAACAGAAAAGTAATTGAAGGCTATCGTCATATTTCTCCTGCGCACTGAAACCACCAAAGTTGTTTTCTCCAATGTTGGACTTCAGCCTCAGAAAGGCGCCGTCACACACCTTCTCAGTCTCTCTCTTTCGTAGCCAGATCACATCATATGCATTTCTTCATGTGTTATTCATGATGAGGGTGTTAAAAGTTAAGCTTAAAAATAGCATCTTCCCTGGCGCATCACGTCTTCCACCTGTCTGTCTTGCTCCTGTGCATCCTGCGCGGGCGCACCTGGCCATTAGCCCGTAAAAATTTTGAAACAGCTGCATCGTTGTATTGGCCGCAGGGTTCAAAGCATGAGAAAAAAGTAGCGGCTTATGGTCCGGAAATTACGGGAGATACTTTATTTATCTCACAGAGAAATTCACAGCTCCAGCAGCTTGAAAGATGGAAACACACAGGGTTCAAGGAAATAAAAAAATAAAACAAGATAAAGTAGAACATCAATAAAATATAAATATCTAGCACCAAAATATATACTATAATAGATACAGAACAGGAATGCAAGGTGCAGATTGTGATTAAGTCCGGGAGATTAATACAAGGTGCAAATTATGATAGAGTATGAAATAGTACCGGGTGTAGTTAATGATAAACTATGATTGATAAAAACAGAAATATAAAAGTCTGGCATAAACAGTGCAGTGAGTGTAGTATACAGTTTTTTTTTCTGTTTTTTTTCCCCGTTTTTTTTATACACATTGTGGAGTCCAGTTTGTAGATGTGGTAAGAGTGCATGTGTGTCCAAGGTGTGTGGTGTGAATGTGTGGTGAGTCCAGGGTCTAGGCTCAGTGTTTGTGTTGTCGCTCCCCCAGAGAGGTGTTGTAGAGGCGAATGGCGTGGGGGAGGAACGATCTTCTGAGTCTGTCTGTGGAGCAGGACAGTGACAGCAGTCTGTCACTGAAGCTGCTCCTCTGTCTGGAGATGGTGCTGTGAAGGGGATGGACAGGATTGTCGATGATGGACAGAAGCCTGTTCAGTGTCCGTCACTTTGCCACAGATGTTAGACTGTCCAAGCTCTGTGCTAACGACAGAGCCTACCACCTCCACACAGTCCCCTTTGATGATAACTGGCACTGGCTGAGGCCTGGGTCTCCTGAAATCCACCACCATCTCCCTGGTCTTGGTGGTGTTGAGAAGCTGGTGGTTGGAGTCACACCATGTGACAAAGTCCTCGATCAGTTCTCTGTATTCCCCCTCCTGTCTACTCCCGATACATCCCATGATGGCTGTGTCGTCCGCAAACTTCTGTACATGGCAGAGCTCCGTGTTGCACTGGAAGTCGGACGTGTACAGGGTGAACAGGACCGGAGAGAGCACAGTTCCCTGCGGTGCTCCTGTGCTGCTGACCACAGTGTCGGACCTGCAGCCCCCTAGTCGCACATACTGAGGTATGCTGGTCAGGTAGTTGGTTATCCACGTCACTAGGTGTGATTCCACTCCCATCTCTGTCAGTTTGTCCCTGAGGAGCAGAAAGGCGCTGGAGAAGTCCAAGAATGTAATCCTCACAGCACCACTGCCTCTGTCCAGGTGAGAGAGAGATCAGTGGAGTAGGAAGGTGATGGCATCATCCACTCCTACCTTCTCCTGGTAGGCAAACTGCAGAGGGTCTAGTGCGTGGTGGGTCTGTGGCCTCAGATGATGAAGAAGCAGGCGTTCCATGGTTTTCATCACATGTAATGTCAGGGCGACCGACCTGAAGTCGTTCAGCTCAGCAGGATGTGGTTTCTTTGGGACCAGGACGATGCAGGATGAACTTCCACAGCTGGGGAACCCTCCCCTGTTCCAGGCTCAGGTTGAATAGGCGCTGAAGGGGGTGTCCCAGCTCTTGCGCGCAGGCCTTCAGCAGTCTTGGTGATACTCCATCTGGACCTGCAGTTTTGCTGGGGCGTAGCCTCCTCAGCTCTCCATAAACCTGAGCTGCTGTGATCGTTGGTGGTGTGATGGGGGGGAGGGGAGGTGTCCTCTGCTGTGCTGGTGATGGCTTGTGGGAGTAGGCGGGTGGTGGCTGCTGCGTTCAGAGGTGTGAATGGGATGGGGTGATCAAATCTATTAAAAAACTGGTTTAACTGGTTTGCCCTTCCCACATCCCCCTCCACAGGGACACCTCTCTTGGAGTTGCAGCCTGTGATGATCTTCATCATTCTGACATTCTGCATCTTTTGTTCTACTTTTCTTCTGTACTGCTCTTTCGCCTTCCTGAGCTGGACTCTGAGTTCCTTCTGTACCCGCGTGAGCTCTGGAATGTCACTGTCTTTAAAGGCCCTCTTCTTCTGGTTCAGAAGGCCTTTGATGTCACTGGTTATCCAGGGCTTGTTGTTGGCAAAGCAGCGTACAGATCTGACAGGAACAACAACGTCCATATCGTCCATGGTGCAGTCAACCATCACCTCTATGGTGTCATTGTGAGACTCCTGCAGAGCATCCCATTCAGTGGTCTCAAAGCAGTCTTTCAGAGCCTGCTCAGCTTCAAGATGCTCCACTTCCTGAATGAGCGTGTGTTTGTTGGTAATCTCCTTACTCTTGGTGTGTAGTGAGGTTTGAGCAGAACCAGGTTGCGGTCTGCTTTCCCCAGGGAAGGCAGGGGGCAGCACTGTATGCATCCTTAACATTAGCATACATCAGATCAATTGTTCTGTTCCCCCTGGTGTTACAGTATATACTGGTGGAAAGCAGCCAGTGTGTTGTCCAGTGTGGTTAAAATCCCCAGAGATTAGCACAACAGCCTCAGGATGCTGTGTTTATAGTTGGGCCACAGTGCTGTGGATGACGTCACAGGCAGTCTAAACAACAAGAACAATGGCGTGGGTGAACTCCCTGGGCAAGTAATAGGGACGTAGACTTACAGCCAGAAGTTCAATGTCCCTGCAGCAGCTGGAGATCTTAATGTTCACATGCCCAGGATTGCACCACCGTTTGTGTACATACAGTGCGAGTCGTCCTCCTTTGCATTTCCCGCAGGCTCTTGTGTCTCTGTCCGCTCTGACTGTGCTGAAGCCCGGTAGCTCCACGTTAGCGTCCGGGGTGTTAGCTGTGAGCCATGTTTCAGTGAAGCACAGTAAAGTACACTCCCTGAAGGTCTTCACATTCTTCGTCAGCGCAGCCAGCTCTCAATTTTATTCAGAAGTGAGTTCACGTTTCCCCTTAGCACGGAAGGCACTGGAGGCTTGTATCTCCACGTCTTTGCCAGCCACTTAGCTTTTAGCTTAGCGCCGGCTCTGCAGCCTCGGTACGGCTTCCTTACCTCCACAGGCAAACACAGAATCACACCGATGCGGGACTTGGCTCTCAAAGCGTGTAAAAAGTTGCTTGAATAAACAAATCTTGGTGTTGAAAAACCCATATCCATGGGATAGATTAATACGTTTCCACAGAAACCAGGGTAGTAAATTTTAAGGATGGAAAAAAGGACAAAAAGTTAGGAAACACACAGAGCTGCTGGAGAGGCTGCCACTCGCATCGGCACCAGGCAGAAGACATGTTCCCTCACATCCAAGCTCATCTTGGGCCAGTACACCAGAGCTTGAAGTCGTTTGTATGTCTTATATCTTCCAAGATGACCAGAGAGAGGGTCGTCATGATAATGGCGGAAAAGCTGTGGATGGAGGGAGGTTGGAATGTAGATTTGGTAAAGGGTTTTGTGCGGCAGCTGCAACACTCTATACACCTTGTCCTCCAAAATAGTGAATTTTGTGACTGGGTTTACAATGATCTCTCCTGTTCTCATGATTTTTTTCATATAGATCCTGGATGGCAGAGTCCTCTTGCTGGGCTTTCCATATGTCTGCATCGGTGATGTGGAGAGTTTGGGAGGTGTCTCTTAGAACGTAGGACTGCAGCACAAGTGGCATGTTGGTGGCAAGGATCACACACACAGGGGCTCGTGACAAGGCATCTGGGACGGTATTGTACTTGCCTTTTCTGTATTCTACTGTAAAAGAGAACTCCTGGAGTTTTAGTGCCCACCGGATGAGCCAAGTGCTGGGTTTTTGAGTTTTAAAGACCCACACTAAAGAAGAGTGATCAGTCACCACAGTAAAATGTCTGCCATCCAGGTAATACCTCCATTTCTCCAGGGCCCAGACGACAGCAAGGCACTCCTGTTCAGTCGTGGAATAATTCCGCTCTGCCTGATTTAGAGTTCAACTGGCAAAAGCAAGGACCTGTTCTGTACCCAAAGCAGTTTGCTGAGCCAAAACAGTCCCGAGGCCAATATCGCTGGCATCAGTGCATACGGTGAAGGGGAGGTTGAAGTCAGGATGACCCAGTACAGATGGAGAAATGAGGTGTTGTTTCAGTGTATCGAAAGCTGTTTGGCAGGATGGTGTCCAAATGAATTTTGCTCCCTTCCATTTCAGCGCATTTAGGGGTTCTGTCTGCTGTGAGAATCGGGGCACAAAGCGATGGTACCAGCCAGCCATTCCCAGAAACCTCTGGAGCTCCTTGATGGTCGTAGGGCAGGAAAATCTTTAATGGCCTTTGTCTTTTCTGCATCCACGTTAACCCCAGCCGAAGAAACGACGTGTCCCAAGAACTTCAAGGAGGTTCTGAAGAATGGACACTTCTTCATGTTTATGGTGAGGTGAGCCTGGCGTAGTTTGTCCAGAACTGCTGGGATGTGGAAACTGTGTTGTTCACTGTTAGGAGAGCAAATGATTATGTCATCCAAGCATACAAAGCAGATTTTCCTACACAGGTCTCCAAGAACCAGCTCCATCAGCTGCTGAAAGGTTGCTGGGGCATTTTTCAACCCAAACAGCATGACCTTAAACTGGTAAAGGCCAAAGAGGCAGATGAAGGCTGTTTGTTCCCGACTGTCCCTATCCATTTGGACCTGCCAGTTCCCACTGTTGAGATATAAGGTGGTGAATACTGTTGCTCCAGCCAGAGATTCCAATATTTCCTGAATATTGGGTAATGGATATGAATCGGTGTGTGCTGCAGCATTAACCGTCCTGTAGTCCACACAGAACTTGGTCTTTGGGGTGTTCTTCTTGGGAACCAGCACCACAGGTGCAGCGTATGGAGAGGTGGATGGTTCTATTATGTCTTTTTTCAGCATTTCCTCTATGTGTTCTTTGATTATTTGGAGTTTGGCAGGAGATACACGGTATGGTTTCTGTTTAATGGGCATTTGATGAGTGAGAAATATTTTATGTTTTAGGACTCCAGTACAGCCTAGTTGCTCTGTACAGACGTCTGCGTTCTCCTTGAGCTGACATAGCAACTGTCTTTTCCCGAAGTCATCCAGATGAGCATCCCTTTTCGCAGCTTGCAGGAGGTCTGGACATGGGGGCAGAGGGAAGGAGCTTATCGGCGCGACCGCAGAGAAGAAAGCCAGCTGGGGTAGACCACTGCCATTCAGCGCCACGTTAGCTTCTGGTAAGAACTGGTATTTTCCTTTCCTGTTGGACTTGAACCAGTAACAGTTGTCAGAGACATCAAACTGCAGGCCGGCCAAGCAGATGTAATCTAGTCCAACCACAGCAGGAAATGCCAGACTGTCAGTAGGCATTATGACGCAGGGCAATGTAACTGGTCGAGTTTGTAAGGTGAGAGTCAGGTCACACCATCCTAATGGTTGTCTTCCTTCTCCATCTGCTAGGTATAAAGGTCCTCTGGTCCAGGGTTTCAGCATATCCCGCTGGTCTTTTACTCCTGACCACACATTCTCATTGATTAAAGTATAAGAGTATCCAGTATCCAAGATGGCAGGTCCTCTCCATGGTCCGATGTTCAGTGGTACCAGCAACTGGCAAGAAAGCAGACTTTCAGGGAGATCGGGCGGTTGGCCAACAGATGTTGTGCCTGGGTTTCCCAGGTGAGTCAGGGAACCCAGCGTAGCCTGGTTGCTTTGGGCATGGGAGGGTCTGGCAGTTTGTGGAGGTGGAGGTCTTATAGGGGAAGCTCTGTAACTGCGGCTAGAGTTCCACTAAGGACAAGAAGCAGGTGCGTGATTTCCTTTGCAACGCCAACAGACCACTTCCTCGTCCGAAAGTGGGTTCAGAGCCAGGAAATCCTCACACCTTTCCAAATATTGAAGTGGGTCTGGCACGTCATCTATTTTCCCAAAAGTTGGAAACTGCAGCTTTACTGGACTCTTGCCAACAAATCTACTCTTGCTTTCTCCATGGATGGTGGATCCTCCAGGTGATTCAAAGTGTTCCTCAGCCATATCATGTTGCAGGGTGGACTGTAATCTGGGACGGTTTGAAATGATTATGGGGTTTCTTTCCGGTAGGGCTTCATATTGAGTCTGGACACTCGCATGGCTGAGGGTGATCGTGGCTGCTTGGGCTGTGATGTTTCTGTCAGTGATTCTATGGAGGTTTTACAGAGGGATAGCTATCTCTGGAGGTGAGTGACAGCCTCAGTCAGGGGGGTTAATACAGGTTGGAGTACCTTTAGTATCTCTGTTTCCTGATGTTTCAATCGCCATCCTAGTGTTGCATTGACCTGGGTTCTCAAGTATTCCAGCTGTGTGTCCATGTGCTGAATAACTTCCTTGCATTGGTCCTTGATTAGGTCTGTTAGACTGCTGCACACTTGTGCAATTTGGGTTGTAAGTGTGATTGATATTTGTTTCATTTCTCCAAGCAGCTCCTTAATGTGAAGACTCTGGGTCTGTGAAAATTCCTGAAGCTGCGGGTGGATTCCAGAAAGTTCCAGTGTAGGCTGAGGTCCTCCATTTTGAAGGCCTTCTACCCCGGTCGCCTTTTGGGGGGTTAACGGCTTTGCCAGATCACAACCTCCAGTCACATCCATGTCCAGCAGGGAATATGTGGTGGGGGATATTTCCTGCACTGAATTTGGTGAGTCCAGTTTCTCCATATCACCCAGCAGTGATGAGTTAGCAGCCATCTTGTTTCTTTCCTTTGTTCTTCCCCAACCAGTTGTGGTACTTTTGTGTTTCTTGTGTTATTTAGTGTTGTTTTCGGGTCCCATCTGGGGTGCCACTTTTTTATGTAGCAGTTTTTATAGAGTCAATTGACTTAACTTTTTTTTTTCCTTTTTTATTGAGTTCAGTCTCTTTATTAGTTTATTTTCTGGGCTGCCAGTCAGGTAATGAGCTTAACAATACTTATTTGTTCTTTTTAAGTCAAGTATTTTTCAACTCATCAAAAACGACACACAGGATGTTAAAGCATAAAGATTAACAACCCACCTTAAGAAAATGAATGAAACCAACACTTTTTTTTTCAAATCAGTGAAAATTATATTCAAACACGTTTTTTTTAATCAGGGCAAAAATTATATTCAGTCCAACACGTTTTCTTCAAATAAAGGAAAATTATATTCAACCCAAACACGTTTTTCCCCTAATCAAACAAAAGAAAAAAACACACCCTTCTTAGAGTTCAAACAGTTAAAAAAAAAAACTCTCTTCAGATCAGTAATTTCGGTTCCTTGTTCTGTCTATTTTTGATGAGAGAAAGCGATGAAAAAAAACACATGAAACTACTCACGGGTCCGCTATCACGTGATTAGTCGAACGGTCAGCCTGTCAATCAGTCAGTCAGTCAAACTTTCTGATCCGCGATTTGCGGTGCTACTGGTGTTTACTTCCACTCCGGACTAAGCTTCCAGCTGGCCGACTCGCTGCAGCGGGTATGACGTCATTTTAAAGTGTCCGTCTGATCAGCTGAGTGTGTCGGCACGTCGCCGAGTATGTAAACAAGGAAGTGAGGTTTGTGAGTGCGACTCCAAATGTAAAACAAGGAAGTGAACGAAGGAAGGAACGAAGGAAGTGTTACAACATGGCATCTATTGCACTGCTGTCCATGTTGCTCTTCCTGAGGTTTCTTCCATTTCGTTTTCCCTGTTTAAAGGGTTATGTAGGGAGTTTTTTCCTCAGTCGATGTGAGGGTCGTTTGTAAAAGACAGAGGGTGTCATGTCCTGTACAGATTGTAAAGTCCTCTTAGGCAAATTTATAATTTGTGATGGGGCTATACAAATAAATTGACTTGACTTGACTTGACTCGTCAGTTTCACTCCATCGGTCCAGGAAAAACTCATATGCTCCAGATAATTAATAAGGCCCCCATTATTCCTTTAACAAGCTCTAGTTGTCCTAAGGACACACCTATAGGTGCTTCCTTTAACCATTTACAGATACTTGGTCTATTTACAATTCTATTTACATTTCCATAGTGTTATCTTTGATTTCTCTAACTGATGATTTGAAGGTGACTTCTCTCTCACTCTCCATTTTCTAACTGCTGTCTTGTTGGCTGAACAAAAACACACAAAAGTGTGATGAAATGGCGACTAGTAAAAAATATGAGTGGCCAGTAGAGATTATCAAACAGGCTGGTGACATCAGCAGTCAGTGATCGCCTTTATTGAGTCTTAAATTATTCGTCCATTTGTGAGCCAGAGGATCTGCTTTTGTATCTCTGAAATAATTGGACACATAAAATCCATATGGTGAGCAATAAAAAGGGCTTTTTGTTCAAGCAGAAAAGGTGAAGCAAGCAAAAGTAAAATGGTGTGTGTTGTGCAAATCAATACAACATTTATATAAGGATTTTCCTCAGGTTATGGGAAGGGAGAAGGGCCTAAAATTTCATTGACTCCATCCAACAAAACCCTGCGGCATCAGATAATAAGATAAATCTAGCTTCCATTAATCTGCATGCATAGCCTGTCCAAAATAGAAGATATGACGTTCCTCTTTGTTTTCTTTTGAAAAACTCCCAGAAGGTTCAGTGGAGACATCATACCTTAACTCATTGAGTGCCAGCGGTTTTATGAAACCCAAAGTGCCTTGTGCCGGCTCTTTTGCCCATTTTGAGTTATGACCCACAGAATGTTTTGTACTGTGTCTCTGAAAACACTGAATAGCTCAAATGAAAGAAGAGACTATTACATCATGAATTTTTTTTAACTTGTTCCATTCTTGTGTTATCAGAGGTAGAGAAGAGGCCACTTTCAAGAAAAGTCACCACTTTATGTCTAGAATCCATCCGTTTGCTCTCGAATCTTGATCGTCTCCACTACCTGCTTTGATCTTTGCGGCGTATACCATCTCTTTATACTCCCACTACATCTCCAGAAGCCCCAACAGGCTGTTCGATGGCACTCAAGCATCAGATTTTACATGATGCTGAAATACTTCAATGGCACTTAATGTGTTAATATACATTTTGTGTAAAAACGGAATTAAAATAACGGGAAAGTGCTTCCATTTTGAGCTAGCAGCTACAAGCTGAGCACATGCTAGTGCAGCTAATCAAATGGATGCTAATGGTTAACAGACTAAAGCTACATTTTGACATTTTGTGCATGAACTTCTGCACATTTCTCAGTATAAATCAGTGTAATCCTTCAAAAAACAGAATCAGCTCTTTGAAGTTATCTCATTTCTCAAGACCAGACTGTTGTTAGCATTTCTTTTCTGTTTACAGGGTACCCGCGGGGTCTTATGAACTTGAAAAAGTCTTAAATTTGATAACCGTAAATTAAGGCATTGAAAAGGTCTTAAATTTTGTTCACAAGTCTTAGAATAGAATAGTCTTGTATTGTCATTACAAAATTTGAGGGTGCTCGTGAAGAGCTACAATGCACCACAGAAAGTAACAAAGACAACACAAACACATGGTAGACTCTTTGTGGGTAAGTGTGAGTGACTGTATCCGTGGGTGTTTGCAGTCCGTATGGCCCAGGGGAAGAAGCTGTTTGTCAGTCTGATTGTGTGAGATTTTGTTGACCTGTAGCGTCTCTCAGAAGGCAGCAGGTCGAACAGGGGGGTTGGCAGGGTGTGAGGGGTCACCTGTGATGGCCTTGGTTCTCCTGAGGCAGAAGGATGTGGCGATGTTTTCCAGGCTGGGCAGACAGCAGCCGATGATCTTTTGGGCAGTGTTAATGACCCTCTACATCGCCTTCCTGTCCTTGGCTGTGGAGCCTGCATACCATACGCCCAGACAGTATGTCAGTATGCTCTCCACAGAGGAGTGATAAAAGGCCAGCAGCAGCTTTGTGTTCAGGTTGTTGTTCCTGAGGGCCCTGATGTTGTCAGACCAGGAGTGGTCCGCGGAGATGTGGGTGCCCAGAAACCTGAAGGTGGTGACAGTTTCCACCTATTCTCCATTTATGAGGAGGGGGGTGTGGTCCTGTCTGATCTTCCTGAAGTCCATGATCAGTACTTGTTTTTTGTACAATCAGGGTCAGGTTGTTTTCTGAGCACCAGCAAGATAGTTCCTCCACCTCGGCCCTGTATGCTGTCTTATCCTCACCTTGGATGAACCCAACTACTGTGGTGTCATCTGCATATTTAATGATGCGGTTGGTTGGGTGGCTTGGGGAGCAGTCGTAGGTGTACAGTAGAGGGCTCAAAACGCAGCCTTGAGGGGAACCAATGCTGAGTATGATTGTGGAGAAGTGGTGGGGGCCGAGTCTCACGGACTGTGGGGGGAGGGATCTGCAGCTCCAACAGTTTTGTAATGAGAATATCTGGGCTGATTGTGTTAAACACTGAGCTGTAGTCCACGAAGAGCATCCTCACATAGATCTTCTTGTTCTCCAGGTGGCTCAGCGCTGTGTGGAGTGTGACAGCGATGGCGTCCTCCGTCAACCGGTTTGCTCTGTATGCAAACTGGTTGGGGTCGAGGGAGGGAGGGAGGCAGTCTCTGATGTGCTGGGAGACTGATGGCTCCAAGCACTCCATTATTACAGATGTCAGAGTGATAGGTCTGTAGTCATCCAGGCTATCGATGGCAGGTATTTTGCGGATGGTATGATGGTGGAGGCTTTCAGACATGTGGGGACAGTGGCATGTGTCAGGGAAAGGTTGAAGAGTCTGGTGAGGATCCCTGCCAGCTGGTTTGCACATGCTTTAATCACCGCTCCCGGGATACCGTCAGGACCAGCAGCTTTCCTGGGGTACACTGTTCTTAGGTTTTTCCTCACCTCATGCTCCTGGAGAGAGAGAGATGTGGGGTGCTGGAACCAGGGGGAGGCAGTGACTGCAGGTGTGTGGTGGTGGTCTCAAACCGGGCAAAGAAGCTTTTTAGCTCTTCTGTCAGTGTGCTGCTGCTATTGGAGGATGAGGGAGGGGGGTTGCCTCTGTAGTTGGCTACAGCCTAGATGCCCCTCCACATCTGACGTGGGTTGTTGTCTGTCAGTTATCCCTCTATTTTGTCCTTGTAGAAGGCCTTGGCATTTTTGATGTCCTCAGGTCAGCTCTGACGGTGCTGTAGAGAGCTCTGTCCCCCATCCTGAAGGCTGAGTTACGAGCTCTGATCAGGGTCTGGACTTCCTTTGTCATCCAGGGCTTCCTGTTTGGAAAGACCCAGATACGTCTGTCCACAGCGACGTTTTCCATGCAGCACCTGATGTAGAAGGGGACAGACTTGGTGTATGTGTCCAGGTCCTGATCCTCAAAGATAATTCACTCTGTGCAAGCAAAGCAGTCCTGCAGCTGGGTGAGAGCATTTTCAGGCCAGGCTTTGATGGTCTCAGTGGCTGGTTTAGTTTGCCTTCTGAGGGGGGTGTAGGCAGGGATGAGGAGCAGAGAGAGGTGGTCAGACTGTCCGGGTGGGGGAGGGGCATTGCCCCTGTATGCATGTTTTAATGTTTGAATAAACATGGTCCAGTGTGTTTTCTCCCCTGGTTGCACACTTGACATGCTGGTGAAATTGTGTGCTTTATTAAAGTCCCCGGCGATAATGTGAACGCCATCCGGATGAGCCCTCTGTTGTTTTGAGCTGAAGGCAGCCTGAGTCAGCCTTGGATCAGTCCTAACTATAAGCACTAGCAAAAAGGAAAGTCTTAAGCCTGCTCTTGAATAAGGGGATGGTGTCTGCCTCCCAGACTGAAAGAGGGAGTTGGTTCCACAGAAGAGGAGCTTGATAATTGAAAGCTCTAACTCCTATTCTACTTTTATAAACCCCAGGAACATCTAGAAGTCCTGCATTCTGAGAGCGCAGAGTTCTAGCAGGGTTATAGGGCACTATCAGCTCTTTAAGACAAGATGGTGCCTGACCATTCAGTGCCTTATAGGTGAGGAGGAGGATTTTAAATTCTCTTCTACGTTTTACAGGGAGCCAGTGCAGAGAGGCTAACACAGGAGAAATATGTTCTCTTTTCCTGGTTCTGGTTGGAACATGTGCTGCAGAGTTCTGGACTAGCTGGAGAGGCTTGATAGACGTATTAGGGCAGACTGATAATAATGAATTGCAATAGTCCAGCCTAGGGCGGCACGGTGGTGTAGTGGTTAGCACTGTCCCCTCACAGCAAGAAGGTACTGGGTTTGAATCCCGGGCCCGGGGCCTTTCTGTGTGGAGTTTGCATGTTCTCCCCATGTCTGCGTGGGTTCTCTCCGGGTACCCCAGCTTCCTCCCACCATCCAAAAACATGCATGGGGATTAGGTTAATTGGCCACTTTAAATTGACCGTAGGTGTGAATGTGAGTGTGAGTGGTTGTCTGTCTCTATGTGCCCTGCGATGAGGTGGCGACTTGTCCAGGGTGTCCCCTGCCTTCCGCCCTAAGACAGCTGGGATAGGCTCCAGCCCCCCCGCGACCCTATGACGATAAGCTGTAGATAATGAATGGATGAATAGTCCAGCCTAGAAGTAACAAATGCATGGACTAATTTTTCTGCATCATTTTGAGAAAGAATATGCCTGATTTTTGCAATGTTACGCAGATGGAAAAAGCAGTTCTAGCTGTTTGTTTTATATGGACGTTGAATGACATATCTTGGTCAAGAAATACCTCTAGCTTCCTTACAGTGGTGCAATGCAGGTGAGGCAGGTGCAATGCCATCTGGAATAAGTAAGTCATTATATAATTTATTTCTGAGATTTTCGGGGCCAATTAGAATAACTTCGGTTTTGTCTGAATTTAACAACAGGAAATTGTCCGTCATCCAGGTTTTTATGTCCTTAAGGCATGCTTGGAGTTTAGTTAACTGGCTGGATTCATCTGACTTGAACGACAAATATAGCTGAGTATCATCTGCATAACAGTGAAAGTTTATGGAGTGTTTTCAAATAACATTGCCTGAAGGAAGCATATATAAAGTGAACAGAATTGGTCCAAGGACAGAACCTTGAGGAACTCCATAACTGACTTTGGAGTGCATGGAGGACTCATCATTAACGTGAACAAACTGGGATCGGTCTGATAAATAGGACTTGAACCAGTTTAATGCAGTACCTCTGATGTCAATTAAATGTTCTAATATCTGCAACAGGATATGGTGGTCAATGGTGTCGAAAGCAGCGCTAAGATCTAACAAGACAAGTACAGGGACAAGTTCATGGTCTGATGCAATTAGCAAGTTGTTAGTGATTTTCACGAGAGCTGTCTCGGTACTATGATATTTTCTAAATTCTCACTGAAAGTCCTCAAATAGATTATTGTTCTGTAGAAGGTCACACAGCTGAATGCACGCTGCTTTCTCAAGGATCTTAGAGAGAAAAGGAAGGTTGGATATCGGTCTATAGTTGGCTAAAACCTCTGGCTCAAGAGTGGGCTTCTTTCGAAGAGGTTTGATGACAGCTACTTTAAATGACTGCGGTACATAGCCAGACAGCAAAGACAAGTTGATCATGTTTAATAAAGAGGTGCTCAGTAACGGTAAAACTTCTTTAAGCAGTGAAGTTGGGATGGGGTCTAAGAGACAGGTAGATGGCTTAGATGAGGAAATCATTGAAGTCAGTTTGAGGAGATCTGTAGGAGTAAAGCAGTCTAAATATACATCAGGTTCTGCAATGAGTTCTACGGTTCCTGTGATTGAAGACAAAGCAGTTTCAGTTAAAGGCAGAGTGTGACCGATTTTCTCCCTAATAGTTATAATCCTCTCAAAGAAGCATTTGCTCATGCAAATGTGAGGTATCCTTTGATGGGCTAATACAACAAGTCTAATTCTTTGACCCTAAAAGTGTAGGATTGGATGAAAAAATACTTTGTCTACCTCTATTTATAGCCAGAATATAATAAATTTGGTCTTCAACAGGCGCCATCTTGGATGGTGTCTTAGTTTAAGTCTAATATGCTGCTGCTTTGTACAAAATCACCTTTACTTACCACCTTAGAGCAAAAAAACTGGTTGGATAGTATTTATGTCTTAATTTCTTCCAGTTATCTGGTCCATAGCAGTAGGGCTCAGTCAGAAGTGTCAGCCATCTTAAAAAATGGCTGCCATATTGAATTTTTGTGTGGCCAGTGGTATTTCCTTTGAAAGTGAGCTTTGAAGAATACATGGACAAAATTTCATGCATCACCAAGTGAGCAATTGTTTCACTTATTTGCTCCACTAAGAGGATTATCTGTGATTATGTGTCACTACATGGAGGGGTTACTGAGGTCCCCCTTACATGAGAACTGCTTTCATCTGTCTCATCTCCCAGGAACAGATACAGAATTCACCTTGAGAATGAGTGAAGAAAAAGGGAATCATAAACACAAGGTGAGAAAAGAAAAGCCATTGAGGAGCACCTGGAGCAACTGAAACATCTGGCAAGGGATGCAGATAAGTTGGTAGACCAGGCTTAAGCCAAGCAAGTAGGCAGCAAGACGGCAGAGCTTATTGCCAAGTAGAATGCTTTTAGAGGGAGCCACAAGGACAAGATGGCTGAACTTATTAACCTGGATGAAGAGACTGCAGCCAAAAGGGCATCCACAAACAGGCACACTCACAGATATATGCATACACAGTCACACACAGTCACACTCCTTGCACAGTTACTATTTAATATACACTATATTACCAAAAGTATTCGCTCACCTGCCATTTGAATTTCAGTGACATCCCATTCCTAATCCATAGGGTTCAATATGACGTCGATCCACCCTTTGCAGCTATAACAGCTTCAACTCTTCTGGGAAGGCTGTCCACTAGGTTTAGGAGTGTGTTTATTGGGATTTTTGACCATTCTTCCAGAAGTATATTTGTGACGTCACACACTGATGTTGGACGAAAAGGCCTGGCTCTCAGTCTTTGCTCTAATTCATCCCAAAGGTGTTCTGTCATGTTGAGGTCAGGACTCTGTGCAGGCCAGTCAAGTTCATCCACACCAGAATCTGTCATCCATGTCTTTATGGACCTTGCTTTGTGCACTGGTGCACAGTCATGTTGGAAGAGGAAGGGGCCAGCTCCAAACTGTTCCCACAAAGTTGGGAGCATGGAATTGTCCAAAATGTCTTGGTGTGCTGAAGCATTCAGAGTTCCTTTCACTGGAACAAAGGGGCCAAGCCCAGCTCCTAAAAAAAACCCACACCATAATCCCCCCTCCACCAAACTTTACACTTGGCACAATGCAGTCCGACAAATATCGTTCTCCTGGCAACTGCCAAACCCAGACTCGTCCATCATATTGCCAGATGAAGAAGCGTGATTCGTCACTCTAGAGAACGCGTCTCTGTTATGGATTTTTTCTAAATTTAGGGGTTCCTAGGGTTAGCTAGTGTCCTTTTTTTTACAGCAGTAAATCCTTAAACTGTCCGTCCAGAATGCAGGGTTGAAGCACAGTGTCTCAAGGAAAACAGATGGCTAGTTATCTCTAAGTTGACTAGGTAACCAAGGTCAGAGGAGTCTGCCAGCGTTGGCCCCTGGTAAGGCCAATGGCTGAGCGTCAGCAAGACAACAGGCGCCACTGTTAGGTCAGAGATTAGAATGAGCATGCCCTGACTGTAACGCTACTCAATAGTAATGTAAGGTAATATACTTGTACTTAACTGGGTGTTAGTTTATAAGGCTGAGCACCATAGGGAAAGGTAGGAATATGTGGCGGACTCTGGCAGCTGTACGGTTGTCCACGACAAAGTTCATATTTCTCCTGATATATCAGAATCTTCAATAAATGTTACTTCTTTAATCAACCGTGGGAGGCTCCTGGGTGCATCCATTCTTTCCTCATTGACTAGTCAATATTTTCCATGATAGTCTCCACTGCTCTAGAGTCCAGTGGCGGCGTGCTTTACACCACTGCATCTGACGCTTTGCATTGCAAGTGGTGATGTATGGCTTGGATGCAGCTGCTCGGCCATGGAAACCCATTCCATGAAGCTCTCTGCTCACTGTTCTTGAGCTAATCTGAACGCCACATGAAGCTTGGAGGTCTGTAGTGACTGACTCTGCAGAAAATTGGTGACCTCTATGCACTATGCACCTCAGCATCCGCTGACCATGCTCCGTCAGTTTACGTGGCCTGCCACTTCGTGGCTGAGTTGCTGTTGTTCTCAAACACTTCCACATTCTTAAAATACAGCTGACAGTTCACTGTGGAATATTTAGGAGCGAGGAAATTTCACCATTTGTTACACAGGTGGCATCCTATCACAGTTCCACGCTGGAATTCACTGAGCTCCTGAGAGTGACCCATTCTTTCACAAATGTTTGTAAAAGCAGTCTGCATGTCTAGGTGCTTGATTTTATATATCTGTGACCATGGAAGTGATTGAAACACCTGATTCTGATTATTTGGATGGGTGAGCGAATACTTTTGGCAATATAGTATATGTGTGATGAAGAAAGGGTTCTTTTGTGTAATGCATTCACACACATGTGTATGCACACTCTTCTCTCACTGTAGTCGTATTGTTTTTGTGGTTTTGATTGTTAATACAGTGTTGACAGTGTTCCAGCTCCATTGTAATACATGCACACACAGACTGCACTCAGTCACTTACTCACACACATGCACACAATCACACATTCCTTGCAGTTATTTTGTTTTGTATATGATGTCTAATATGTTAATACATTGTTCTGTTATGTATGTTTCTTACGGTGTTGAGAGATTACAACAGCGTTTTATAGGGCTGTATGCTGCATTTGTCAGGTATGCTGTCAGGCATGCACAAGCACATACTGTATTGTTTATTAAAAGAAGTGATTGTTATTTGTCCCTGTGTTATGCTGTTATCCTTAGTTATTCTGGCAGATTTTTTTTTGCATTATTTTATGTAAGCCAGAATAGGTGTGAGGTTGGTCTTAGATTTCATTGGATGTGGTCTTAAAATGCTCTTAAAAAGTCTTAAATTTGAGTGGAAAAATCCTGGGAGGACCCTGGTGAGCTATGTTTCTGAATTAGACATTCTGAGACTCATTGACCTCCTTTGGATCTGAAATCTATTTAAAAGTTCATAAAGTTTCTTTTTCACTGTCTGTGTCCAGACTACATCACACCAGACAAAATCCACTATGTTATTTCCTAATTTATCATAACTGCACACTTTCGACTTGCTGGTATGTTCCTGTATTGTGGACAAACTTCAAAAAGAAATTGACAAAGATTCTGATCTGCCCTTTAAAATGAATAATTTCAGTCCAGTTTTTATAAACTGTTCTCATACGTCATCTTCAGCAACACTTGAACGACTCCCTCTCTGAAATGGATAATAATATTTCCAGCGCTTCTACATCTCCTGATAGCAAAACATAATGAATCAGAAATAATTATTCCTTGAGTCATTTTATTCCTAATCAAATGAAAGATTATTTTTCTGTATTAGTTACCCTGTACATATCATTCATCACGGGCGCTCAATCTCTGTTATAGAATTATCTGAATAAGCCGCTAATCTAAATTAGATGAAATGTTAGTCTAACCGCCATGTTATGGAAACACAGATCAGATGGCATCTCTTTCCGTCTGACTGATAACATATAATTTTAATATTTTCTGTTGCTAATTATATGACACATTCAAAATCAAACATTTCACAGATAACAAGGAGACAACTTTATGGCTTTATGAGTGTGGTGTGAGTGTCAACACACATTAAAAAGCTCCAGCTTTGTAGTCTGAAAAAAAATTCATCACATTATTTATTGTATGTTTAAAACACTCTTATTGATCATTTTCATCAGTTACATCAGTTCAGTTCATGACTGTCTGATCAATGATGTCAGGTGACAACCAGCCAGCCAGAGTTGGTCTCTCAGACCAATTTCAACTCAACTTCAACTCAACTTTAACTTTATTGTCCCATTAAGGGAAATTATCTTAATTATTTTAATTTTGCAGCCACAGTGTAAGAGTGTTTCACAATTACATCAACACAGAAAACACAATACCGATCAGATAGTACAGTACAAGATCTTAGATAACTACTAAAACAACTAAAACTCCCACCAGTTCTACTGTAAAGAGCAGAGCAAAAGTGGTTGAGGAGAGTGCAGACTACTTAGACCAGAGTCTTCATGATGTTGACTGGTCTGCAGTCAGCAGACACCATTTAAAGGGGAAGTGCCTTTTTTTTTTACAAATTAGTCCTTGTTTCTGGGATAAATTACTGCCATTTACTCACCCATTTCTCTTTGGAGTCATTTCTGACGATTTTGGGACTGTATTCCACTACAGTTACAGAAAAAATATGTATTCAAATCAAATCAAATCAAAAGCCTTTATTGTCATTATATGACGGTGCATACAACGAAATTAGGAGCGCTGCTCCACATGGTGCTTAGTGAAATAAACAAGTATAAAAAGATATAAAATAGAAAAGACATAGAGTTATAAGAAACGAGACACTATTTACAGTAGTTGGGCACAGATGTACAGAGGATCAAATAATTTTTGCTTCTGAAGTAAAAAAAAAAAAGAAGTTATTTCAGAATTTCACAATTTCAGTTTTTCCAGAAATGGTATTATTGCACATAGAATGGAGTAGAATTATTGCACATTGTCATTGACCATTACTGCACAGAGGATATATATATGTATGTTTATAATATATAAATAAAACAATATATAAAGATAATATAGTTTGTGTATCTGTGAGATACAGCGCATAACAATATGATAATACTATAACAGTATAGTACTAATGTAGTACTAATATAATAATAATAATATAAAAATAATATGACAAAACTGTAGTATATGTATATATGATATACATTAATACATATCTCAGATATACAGAGCGTTGAGGTAGTGTAATAGAGAGAATAGAGAGTCTGGGGTAGTGTGGTATAGAGATTCAAATTCAGATTACAGATTCAGATTACAGGTACATTTAGTGAAAATTGGGATTACGTCACAGGATTACACTTTTAATCCATTTTATGATAATATTTATTGGCCTCTATGTTTTTTCTTTGAAACGGGAGAGAAGACGGAAAGACAGTGAAAGACAAAAGGAAAGAGAGAAAGATGGTGCGCACGTCTCACACACACCGTTCGAATTATGTGAGAGTCAGTGGGAGCTAAACTCCCACAAGGAGGGCTATGAGTTCCCATAAAGGCAGTAAAATCCTACATGGGGGTCTCTAGACCAACATACATTCATTTTAATCACAAATATATGTTTTCTGACTAAAACAAACAGGTTTCCAAAAGAACTACTAACACTAAGTTTATTTGTTGTGGAAACATTTCTCAACTTCCCCCCTGTCCAGTAACGTAAAATGGTTCAGTCCACCTGCTCCGTCAGACAGCCTGCACAGTGCAACAGACAACGACTTAGCAGTGGAGGAGGAGAGGGCAAGATGCCTTAAAAGTTAGGGAGTAAAAAAGAAAAGAAAAAAGCTTAGTTCAGAGAAGAGAATGAAGTGAAGGGTCGACAGTATGTCACCCAGTTCTTTCATAGGCAAGGTGGGTCTGTTAATGGTTCATGATGATGGAAAGACCCCCACACACGTTATGCTTCGACTTTAATCTAATAGCCATTATTGTTAACACTGACATGTCTTGTTTTGATGTAGAAATGTAGTGTTATCAATAAATCTTTGTGTATTTGACAGCACTTTTAATCCAATGATGGGATATTGTCCACGAAAAAGGCCATTTCAGATTATAAATACATTGAATAGTCATCGGAAATGCTGTCCATGAAAATCTTAATGATAATAATGCAATGGTTCTAATTAATCCAAGGTGTCAAACATTCAACTTCTTGTTTGCTATAAGATTTGAGGGTACCCCTGGCCTTGGGTTTAATATCCCACCAATTACAGCTACAACATATCCTTCTCAGTAAAGTGTAGTCTTCTGCAGGGAATTCAGCCACACCAACCTTACCAATAGTGTTCTCGACAAAGCCAATGTTTTTGAAAGGTGTGACTGGTCTGTATCTGCTCCAGTGATGATGTTTGCTGGCAAAAACAGAATAAAGCTGTGATTTTGTTTTGTTATTACGCTGAACATCAGATAGAGACAGAGGTCCTTCAATTATGGATCATAATTATCCCTCTCTCTCTGTCTCCTCTATTTCTCTATCCAGCAGTTCATTTGGCTTTCAGCTGTGAAATGGGAGACCAGATCTGTTGGGATGGAACATGAAATGGTTTTACTTCAATTATTTTGGACAACAACACAGTCAATCCTCCAGATAGATAGAGTACATCAACACCAGGCCCCTGAGGCGTGAGGCATATATATATATATATATATATATATATATATATATATACTGTATATATATATACGTATATATATGTGTGTGTGTGTTGGGGGGGGGGATAGTCAGAGTTCAACTTCAATTGTCAGTACTTATAGAGAGTTCCGAAGTGTACTGGGCTTTTAAAGTCACTCTTTTCTACTGACAAAAACTCCCGAACATAATACTCTTTGGGACCTGAGCAACACTTCCCATTAATTTTTTTTTCACACCCGCCAATTCCGACAGGAACAATAACAATGTCGCCTCGCTCTCTGACATCACACTCACGCCCCACTCTCACACTTATAGCAGACACACCCCTTTAAATGTAGTACTGCCTATAGTTGTTTACGCTGTTCTGGTGACTTCATTTGATTCATCAATAATCCATTACTTTTTTGGAGTAACTATCCCAGCACTGAAAGACTGTACTAATCCTTCTCAGTTGCTCACTGTTCAGACCGACTCCTTCATTAAAATGTCACCAAAGATTTCTACATCTTCGTATCTTATTAGTAAAAAAAAATACTTAGCTCACACTCTTCCCTTCTTATACACACCTTGTCGTCTGGCACCAGTTGATGAGATCTGAACTTTCAGGGATTATCTCATTCATCAGTCAGCCAGTGTTCATAACATCTGGAGGTTGAGTTGAAGATTAATTATCATCATGAAAAAATCATATTAATTCCTATATTGCCACCAAGCCTGGATTGGCAATAGATGATATCGGTGATCACCACCACCAATATAACTTTATAATAACTGTTCAATCAAGACATAATTAAGCATAAAGTTAATGACACGTTACAGTGTACCCAAACTTTCCCTGAAAACTAAAATGGCTTCTGATATTCAGATATGACAGATCAGTTGGTGTACTGTGCTTTGCGAAGGCAAGATAGGCTCTGTTTCCAGTGCTATATTTAAAAAAAGAAAAGTTAATTATACTTATAAGCAGCTGGATATGTTATTGGTTTCTGCTACTGACACAGGAGGCTGTGGGTTCGAGTGAAACCATAGCCAAAGTAAAACCACAGAAATCATACTGACTCAGACACTGGAAACAACGACTAGCCCGGAGTTCATCTGCAAACACAGCTAGAGATTTTGTGTGTGTGTGTGTGTGTGTGTGTGTGTGTGTGTGTGTGTGTGTGTGTGCGCGCACCATAAAAGAAGACAGAAAGAAGTAAAGTGAACTCATCTGACTAGAGATGCACTGAGGTAAGTTACAGTTGGTGTGAATCCAGCTGACCTCCCCCACCAGTCTCTGTGCGAGGGCACAGAGACCATGCTGGAAAGAGGAGAGACAGACAGAGAGAGACCGAGATGGAGCCCTGTCAACCAGAGATGTTCAGAGACAACCAAAGATGTCCAGAACTGTCCAGAGATGACCAAAGGTTTCCAGAACTCCCCAGAGATGTCCAGAGCTGTCCACAGATGTCCAACGATGCCCAAAAGAGCCATTGGTGAAGTTCAAGCTGAAGTCGCCTGCAGAGATCCAGCAGATCCAGACAGAACCTGCCACCACTCCTCACTCCCATCCATCCAGGAACAGTGATATACTGCATATACATTTTACAGATATTAAAGAGTTTGATGATTAGATGCTAAATGGCCTGAATTTAGGGCTTAATCCAGCAAACTTAATAATATTTAGTAAGATATCAGTAAAACGCTAAACACTATTTATGCTACACTCAATACATGAGCGGGGCAGAGAAAGGAATTGGCAGTAACACCAGAGGAGCCAAATACCAGCTGCTATTCGACAGAGGAGTCCACAGAGACTGTAAGAATCGTCAGACCAACCTGCCTGGATTGACTACAAGAAAGCCTATGATTCAATGCCACACACAGATACTGGAATGTCTGAAACTGCACAAGGTCAACAGCCCTTACGAAAGGAAAATATATTTACGAATATATTATTTGAAATATATTGTAATATATTGAAATATATTATTTTCCAAATACATTTTCCAATATCTTATATACTGGAAATATATGGGATAATATATTTACAATAAATATATTATACACTATATTATATATTCATGTAATATATTGCAATATATTACAAAATATACATATAATTGCCACTTTCCATATATTGCAATGTATTAAAAATAAATATATAATATATGCATTTATATATCCCAAAATATATGCATTTTGTATTTATAAATATCCTCCCTCATACTCATATATTGTGATTTATATGGAAAAATTTATTGCCAATATATGTACAGATGTAATGTCACATGTATTTTCAGTATATGGTAGAATATATTCTAAATATATGTAAAATTATATGGAAATATATGTGCCATTATATGTGCAGATATATCTTTGATATATGGTAGAATATATTCTAAATATATGTAAAATCATATGCAAATATATGTGTCATTATATGTGCAGATATGTCTTTGATATATGGTAGAATATATTCTAAATATATGTAAAATTATATGGAAATATATGTGCCATTATATGTGCAGATATATCTTTGACATATGGCAGAATATATTCTAAATATATGTAAAATTATATGCAAATATATGTGCCATTATATGTGCAGATATGTCTTTGATATATGGCAGAATATATTCTAAATATATGTAAAATTATATGGAAATATATGTACCATTACATGTTTATAATTATTATATTATATTATAAATGTATGTAAAATTATATGGAAACATACAAGCAATATATTTACAGATATATGAGCAATATATGCTAGAATATAATTAAAATTATATGGAAACCTATATGTAAAATATGAGCCGTGTTTGCAAACCTTTAAACACCACATCAGCACAGAGTAATAGTGAGCTATCAAAAGCCACCTTTATTTTCTTTTAAACTCTGAGGTAGAGAGCTGCTCTTAACATTTCAGCATAAAGTGCCATTGTACAAGAGAATCATTAAAAAAGTACTTGGAAAAAACATTCAAACATGTTCAACAATTACTAGGAACTCAAGTACTGTATACTGTAACATGTCAGTGCAAATAACAAATTAACAGTGTAACAATAGTGCCATTGAACAGAAAATGTACACAATATAAATTATGAATTAAAGTAATTTCTTTATCTCCCCACAAAATGCATGAGACCGACACCTGCTTACATGGTTTTGTGCTTCACCTGGTGTCTTAGCTCGCAGATTCTACTGTTGATGGATTTTCTCACATCCCCTTCCTTGGCTGATGGAAACTGGGTTGTAACAGCATCTATGGGATACAACAACAAACAGTGATTACTCTCCTCACTCCTCCTGCTCACTGCCCCCCTCCTTCCTCCTACCCCCACTCAAAACCGGAAAGCACCAGCTCCGATAACCATTTACCTAGTAAAGCTTGGATTTTCCTCGGGTCGAGAGCCTGCCGACGCTCAGCATTGGGGTCCACCTTGCTGACACCTCCTTTCAGGTTGGACTTCAGGAGGACATCCACATTGAAGAGCCCCATCAGTAGCACCCACGCCATCCGATTGGGGGTGGTAGAAGATTTAGCAGTCTCCCAACAATTTGCCGAGATAGTGACATCATCTTTCCCGATTTTCACCTTATGCAAACAAAAAAATAAAAATAAAATAAGCCACCAGCAATAGAATGCCAAAAATCCATCACATTTCAATGTTTGTTCAAAATGTACCAAATGCATAAATACTTACTTGTGAAGGTCTGCAAGGAGGTGGGCTACAAGACTGTTCACCTTGTCCGTCACTCTCAGCATCAAGACCATCAGCACGTTTGGTGGGGTGGTTGACAACATCTTTGTTGGAGGTGGTGTTGATGGAAATCAGTTTTCTCACTTCTACCAACAAGGCTGGAATTTCTGAGAGAGAGGGAAAAAAGAAAGAAAAAAAAGATTATAAAAGATTATACAGACAGGCTAATATGAGCCTGAAAACCACATCTCCAGTCTAGCACATAACCCATTTAGAGCTGATCCTACAAATCAATTGAATTATTAAAATAAACACATCTGAATTGTAGCATTGCAAGTGTTAGGACTGACCTCAAATATGCTTGTTTGCACACATGGCTCATTAGTCAGTAACAATCAGTATAGTATGATGATACAAGCTATCAATGGACAAGGACAATGGACACATGCACAATCACATGGAAGAAATTTCAACCTAATTTTCCTGCTTATACTGTACCTGTGTGAGTGACAAATATGCTTCTGCATGCATGCAGCCCACCTATCTTACCACAAACACTTTTCAGATTCAGATAGCATCTTTAGAATCACCATAAATCGAATACCATTTCATCTACAGTATTATTTGAGGACAGGATAGTCAATACTTGCCTTTCACTACCATGTTACGCAGTTTGGTGTTTTCTTTCTGCAAGACCTTGACCTGGCTCTGCAGGTCTCTGGTAAGGTCATTGTTGTTGTTGTCTGGACCAGGGCTGACCTGACTGTCCCCTGCAAGTATTTCCTCCTCTGCCTGTCTTTGCGCAGCGACTTTGGCCTTTTTCTACAGGGAAAAGAGGTTAATTTGTATTAACTAATCATGGATAATCCAATACACAAATGATGCATAATGTGATATCTATCAACCTTTGTTTAATTACCTGTTTTGGATTTCCAGAGCCAGAGGCTTTGTTATCACCAGTAGTTGCCTCATCTTCATCAAAGTGCAGGCACTTATTTGCCTTTCTTGGCCTCTTGGCTGGCATGTCCCCGCTCAGTTCATGCTTTTCCAGCTCCCTCTCAGCAGCTCTGAGTGTAGCCTCCTTTTCTACATGTAGAAAGACATATTTTCTGTCAAAAACTAACACCATTGCAATGAATAAATACTACAGAATAAATAAACGTGTGTCCCATTTTAGACTTCCTGAAAGAGGGAGTGCCATGATTCCTCACCCCCACCCCACCCCCATTTTCATTTTTATGTCTATGGATGGAATTGATATCAGCACTCAAGAAGTATCTCAAGAACGTACAAGATACAGATATATACTTTGTATCAAAATTTCTTTATATTCAACTTCAATATATTTATGGGGCCTAAAATCAAAGCATTTTGAGTTATAAAGGAAAGACCATGTTTTTAGGCGGATATCTTGGATTTTGCGTGGCTAAGGTTCTTTTTGGAAAAAGTAAGTTCAGAGGAAACTTTGTGCAAAGTTTGGTGCTTGCATTACAAAGTGAACGATAGCGTAACTAATTTCCTTGGCTAATAGGAAGGAAATGTGTGAAATGATAAGTTGTGTGAATGTGTGTGTAAAAAGCGACTTGCCTGCTAACTGAAGAATAACAGCGTCTTCGACGGGCCATCCATTGGCAGGCTTCTTGCTGTTGGATGTGCAACATTCTACCATATAAGTCTTTTCAGGATCATCTGGGTCAAAGTCAATTATCCAATTAGTGGGAATGATGCTGGTTTTATCTTTGTCGGGTCCCTTAGCCCAACTGACAGGGGCAAATCTAAACTTCGACATTTTCGCTAAAGACATTAGTTATAATACAATGTTTCGCCTCCTTTTTGTTATTGTTTTTTGTCCTCCACTATAGTAGTAGAACCGGGGGGTATTCCCCGAAGCTGGTTAAAGAAAGCTGGGCTTGAATAAGCGGCCACTTTAATCTTAGCCAACTCATTCCACTAATGAGGCTCAGCTGTTTCTCATCAACGCTTATTCTAGCCAGGCTGATCCAAGCCGTGGCTATGCGCGCCTCCACGGTACATAAAAAGCCCTGAAGTATCGATTGTCGAAATGACGAGATCATGAAAAAAAAGGTCGAGCAGAATCGGTCTCTGCCGGAGCAAACCCTTCTCACGCAATTGTACAAGGAGTACAAGGAGAAAATTCAAAAGAAAGGCAACACTGTTGCCATTGTGAAAGCCAGGGACATGGCGTGGCAAAGCATCGCAGACCATTTAAATTCGTAAGTTATTGCTGACACATATTTTACAACTGACGCATGTCTCGATGCAGTCAGCCTGCTTGGTTGTCTAATTTTATTCCTAACTTCTGCGTATGTACTGTCAACACTTTTTTTAGTGATGATAGCGGCACAGCGCCCTACTTTTAAATAAGAGAGAAGACACAAAAGAGCTTGTACACAGAGTAGTCATGTCATCATTTGCCATCACTCTTACATCATCATAATCACAATGGACCAATGGTGGAAGGAAGGCTTTTTTTAATGGGAAATTGTTGCTGTTGTCGCCTTCAGTGTTTTGGATGAGATCATTTGTGCCTTTATTCTGTTATGTGTTGACAGTACATTGAGAGTCACAGAATAAAAGAAAGAAAATCAGATATTTCCAAATAGTTGTCGTTGACGGGATAGAACCCACGGAGCGGTGAAAAACAGATTTTATCGGCACTTCTCTTTACCCACTCAGCTACTGAATGTCTTTGTTTTTGAAGTTGGCGTAGGGCATTTCTGGATTCATGTATTCCTATGTTGTTTTAAAAATCTCACAATTTATTTTTCCGAACAAGAGCATCATTCATTACAGATAAATATGAAATTACTGTGTGACATACAGTTCACAAAGCATCTTGTGGAAGACCTTCTCTGAGAGGCAGCTAAGCTTAGCTTGACCGTAAGCTTGCCCGGGACCAGGCTTGTCGCACTGGCTGAGTTACCATGGTTACCAAGCCAGGCTAGCTCTAAGCCTCGTTTGTGGAACCGAACTCTCACTTAAATTAGCCAAGCTAACCGAAATAAGCCAGGTTTTGAGCTACGCCAGCTTCGTGGAATACCCCCCGCTTGCTCGTCGCTCGCGCTAAAAACAGCATCAACCCGCCCAGAGCGGTCCGCCTAGCACTGCGCATGCACGAACGTGACGTCTCTCGACATGATTGGCTGGCTCGTTCTGGGTGATGGTTATGCGCAAGCGCCAGTCACGCTAAGCATTCTAGGCGACGTTGTCTTCCTGTATCTTGTGTTGGCTGTGTACATATGGATGCGGATAAATACAAGAAAGAAGCACACAAAGTTATTATAACAGTGAGTAGCCCACAGTTAAAGGTAGAAAATGGAACGTGTCCAATTGAAAAGGAAATATATCCTCCCGGGTTCTGATAAAAAGGAAATTCCAGGAAGAACAAAACGATTATGGAAAAAAAGGTCTGTCTTTACGTCATTCTGACTTTTTATACAGCATTTTGCTAATGCTAGACATCTGTTTATCTCTCCATCTAATAACTGTTGCAAATGAATGGTTGAACCTGATTTAGACAGATTTAGATGATAGACAAGAGGATAATTATTTTATCATTGCTTTGAATAAGACTTTAAGACAAAGTCATAATGTTTTATTAATAATAATAATAATAATAATAATACTAATAAAAGTTCTATGTTGCCTAGCCCAAGAAAACTTGGGATGACATTAACATTTGCAAGCAGCTGTATCTGTGGCTGAGTTACAGGTACAGAGTTTCATAAAATTTGCTGCAGTCATTGGAACTGTCCTGCCTTTTGTTTAGCCAAGAGCCCATGGCAGTTCTGACGCTTGGAGCCCCCTTAGTGGCCCTTCTTCAGAAAGACTGGCAGAAACAGCAGAAGACAGCAATGTAAGTTCCAGATGCTGGAAAACTTAAGCAGATCGACAAGCTCACAATTGTGGAGTTAGTATGTCACATACATCTTGTTTGTACTGTAAGGATGTTCATTTTTTTTACCGTGTTATTATTATTATTATTATTTTTTATATTTATTTATTTATTAGGATGATGATTCAGAACCTTGGGTTCCACTCAGTGGGCATTCTGGACAACTTTCTGAACCTTGGGTCCCCCCTCAGTCTCAGTGGACAAGAAAGTGTGTCAGAGGCAGAAGGCTCTGTAAGTTTTAACTTTTTTTCAATTCAATGATCAATTCAGTTCAATGCTTTATTGTCATTGTCATAGAAAACAACAAAATTCCGTTTAGAGCAGCACATACTGACATATTAAAGTGCAAACAACATACTTCCATGATACCCGTAATACCCAATAAAGTGCAGTAGTGCAATGGATGAAGGTGTAAACAGTTTTGAAAGAATTTGGACTGTAGTACCTTACATCATAGACCAATATTAACATATTTGAGAGCACATCAAATAGTTTAGATTGTGGAGAAAAATGTGTTTGGGGCGGATGGAAAGGTGTGGAGGAAAAAAGGTTTGTCACTGTTAAGAGATCTGCTTGTGTGTTTGTTAAAGTTTAGCCAGCGATAGGTTAGGGATAGTCATGGTAAAATGTTGTGCTGTGACGTGTAACAAAGGTTAATCAATATTTTGTATTATTTTCTTCAACACAGAATCTGAATGAAAATTCCTCTGACCACAACTCTGACAGCGGCTCTGAAGATGCACACGATGACAGCCACATTGTGGTGTGTATAGTGTACATTACATTTTAATTTATTATTAGTGTTAGACATGTCTTATGAGTAGACACGTTACATTTTGGTAACATTAAGGTTGTATTTTGTTATCTCTTTTAGGTAACTGATGATGATTCTGCACCACGGAATCCTCTTAGTGGACAGGAAAGTTTATCAGGAGAAGGCAGAGTCTGTGTAAGTTTGGTGTTAATACTATAAACTTGAGCAAGAATTTGGACTACAGCCTCAGTCTTAAACCGACACTTGCAAACAGACACTTATTATCACAACTTGAAAGTTCCTAAGCATCTGTATTTGAGGCTTGAATCACACAGGTGATAGATACATATGATAAAACCTGTGTTTGGGGACTTTGTATTCTTATTTACAGAACCTGAATGAGAATTCCTGCGTCTCTTACAATGGCTCTGAAGATGCACATGATGTCGCTCATGTTGTCGTAAGTACAGTGCAGTGTTTCCCAACCTTTTTTTTTCTAGCCAGCACACTCCTTTCATAGACACAGATCCCAAGGCACACCAAGATGTACGATGTGTTTATGTGTAGTTATATAAACCCACACACACACACACACACACGGATAAAGAGAAACTATACCATGGTGTACATTTCATGTTGTATTTTAAAACCATCTTAAGAACTAGCCATGTTGCATCCTGGTAACATGCAGGTTGGCTTGGAAACTATCTATGGGTCTTTATTTTGTAATCTGTTTCATTAAGTTGATGATGATTCTGAACCATGGTCTACTCTCGGTGGACAACAAAGTGTATCAGGAGGAGCTCAAGTCTTTGTAAGTTTCTACTGTGTGGGGTTTAGTTATTAAGTTGTGTTTCAAATTAATGTCACTATCTCAAATAGATTGTGTATAGTGAAATTAAACATTGGCTAATTGACAGAAGTGAGTCAGTCAGTCAGACAGACAGACAATATTTATCTAACCAAAATTCTTTTTTTTCTTCTTCTTCTTCTTTTCTTCACAATAGAGCCCGCATGCTGACTGTGGACATTCAGATCCTACATATCCTACTTCCCCACTCTTGTTTGAGGACGAATGTTCCACAGAGAGTGAACCTTACTTCAATGATGAACTTAATTGGAGCCAAGTGTCATCACTAAATGCCAGTAACTTTATTCCTGATCACTTGGACAGTCTTGAATCCATTCTTGAAAGTGAAGAAGAATTTTCCCTGTTATTTGAGGATAGTCCTGATGAGTCAGTAAATGAGGAATCACATTTTGGAAAAGTCAGTCATGAGTACATGACTGAAAACGAAGAGACACTTTACTCTGGTTCACGACTAACCCAAGCTCAGAGTTTTTTACTTATACTTTCATTTGTTTTGAGACATGGACACACAGGCATGGCTCTCTCTGATCTCTTAGATCTGATCAATATTCACTGTCCAGAAAACACACAGTTAACCTCAAAGCATCTGTTTTTAAAAGAGCTTAAGCCAGTTGAAAGTCATCTATAGTGTCACATATATTGTTCAAACTGTGAGTACTATATTGGTGAACAAGACAGCGAAGGACAATGTGTTGTGTGCAACAAAACATGGGATAAAAACAACTCATTGAAGAATGGAAACTTCTTTATATATTTGCCAATCCAAACACAGTTGGAACATCTTCTTCAAAGGGAAGATATTGCACATTGTCTAAAATCAAGAGATGGCACATGTAATTCTGAAATTTATGAGGATATTGGAAGTGGTAAAATGTACCATAAGCTGAACAAAATTGGAGGCCCACTTGACTGTACTCATAGATACTCCTTAACACTAAACTGTGATGGAGTGCCTGTATTCAAATCATCACTCTATGGTATTTGGCCATTATATGGGATTGTAAACGAGCTTCCTTACCCTGTGCGCAAAGAAAATGTTCTACTTTTTGGCTTGTGGTTTGGTGATAAAAAGCCAAATGTTAATACATTTTTAAAGCCATTCATTTTAGAGTGTCAGAAGTTGTCAACTGTGGGCTTTAAGATATCAAGAAATGGCAATTTGGAACAATGTAGAGTCATGGCTGCTCTTATGATGTGTGATTCAGTAGCCAGGCCCATACTTCAAAACATGACCCAGTTTAATGGCCAGTATGGATGCAGCCTCTGTTTACATCCCGGTGAACAAGTTGAAAAGGGCCATGGCACTGTCAGGGTATACCCATACAAAGATGTTCCAAAGAGGGACCACGCTTCAACCATAAATGATGCAAGAGAGGCATTCGATACAAAGAAATCTGTGAGGGGCGTTAAAGGACCCACATGTCTGATAAAGATTCCACATTTTGACATCATATTTGGAATGCCTCCTGATCATGTGCATAATGTACATCTTGGAGTGGTTCGCCAAATGGCAAGCATGTGGCTGGACAGTGATAACCATGAGAAGCCGTATTATATTGGCAATAGAGTGAATGAACTTGATGAACAGCTCTTACAAATTAAGCCTCCTTGCAATATCACAAGAGTGCCCCGATCTCTTCAGCAGAGAAAGTTTTGGAAGGCTTCTGAATGGCAAAATTGGTTACTGTTTTATAGTATATTTGTGCTAAAAGGAATTCTGCCCCAGGTATTTTACCAGCACTGGTTAGTCCTTGTCACATTTATGTTCTTGCTTTGTAAGGACATAATTACAACACAGGACATACAAAAATGTGAAAACTTGTAGTAGATTTTGTTAAACAATTTTAAACACTGTATGGGAAGACCCATGTGTCATGTGTCATGTACATTTGTGTCTTCATTTGCCAGAATCTGTCAGGAATTGGGGACCTTTGTGGGCCCATTCTGGGTACATTTTTGAGTCATATAATGGTGAAATACTGAAAATGTTTCATGGCACTCAGTTTGTTCCTTTACAGATCATGAAACACTTTGCATATAGACAAGTGTTGCCTTTTTTGAGGAATGATGCACTGAGAAATGCTGTTCCTGAATGCATCCAGCTATTTAGTAGCCTAACTGGCCGAAAACGACTGAAACAGTTTGAAAGAGTAGGTGATCAACTTATTACACTCGGTTTGCATTATTCTCGAAAACTTTCTAGTGAAGAGTCACTGGTCATGAGAGAGCAACTTTCAGTCACCACAGATACAGTCCTGAAAATATTCAGGCGACTTCTAGTCAACGGAGAGCTGTATTACTCTCAAGAGTTCACAAGGGTAGTGAAAAGGAACAGCTTCACTGTGCTGTTGCAGAATGGAACAATGATCACTGTATATTATTACATTGTAGTAGAGCAACATGGTGATAGAAAATGCTTTGCATTTGGAAGAAAGTACGATAGGTCACATAGTACACTGATTAATGTTGAAAATGTAGTTGGTCTTAAAAGGGAATTCCAGGGTAGGAAACAAATATTTGATGTGACCCAGTTCAAAAGAAAATGTATGCTAATTGATCTGCCACAGTATGCAAGCCTCTATGCATGCATACCTCCAAGGTCCAGTGTGGAGGATTGAACATTTAAGGGCAAAGGCAAGATTGTGATCAATAAATCTTATTTGTGTAATGCAGATTTTTGTCTTTACTGTATTTTCAGTACTGTTTTAACAATGTAAATGTATGTTTTATCATCTCTTTCTGAATTGGTGTGCATATATATATATATATATATATATATACACGTGTATATATGTGTATATACACGTGTATATATATATATATATATATACATGTATATACACGTGTATATATACGTATATATACACGTATATATATATATATATATATATATATATATATATATATATATATATATATATATATATCAGTATATTGTAGCATATAAATCCCGACTATTACATGTAAAAATATAGTGCCCTTTTTGGTCTTGAACGTAATTTTTTTTTATATGTATCAATATATACACATATATGGTCTATGCATATATTGCGATATATTGGAAAATATAAATACTAAATGTCATATATGGGAATATATTGTCTAATGTATTGCATGATATTTTCCAATATACTGCAATATATTTTTGTTTCGTAAGGGAGGACACCAACAGCCTTCATCAACAACTCCATGGGAATGTGGAAGACGACCCTAGAGGTCAACTCAAAGCCGATTGCCCAAGCCAGCATCAAATGTGGCATATACCAAGGGGATGCACTATCACCACTGCTGTTCTACATATGTCTGAACCCCCTCAGACATATCATCACAAAGAGCGGCTTCGGATATCGATTCCAAAGTGGGGCAACAATCAGCCACCTGCTTTACATGGATGACATCAAGCTGTATGCCAGGAATGAGCGAGAAATCGACTCACTGATCCACACCACCAGGGTCTACAGCGACAACATAGGGATGTCCGAATGGTATCAAGGAGAGGCAAGACAATCAGAAGGGGTTGACCTACCAGAGGGCAGGATAGGAGACATCCAAGACAGCTGCAAATACCTTGGTATCCCACAGGCTAATGGAAACCATGAGGAGGCCACGAGGAAGTCAGCCACACCTAAATATCTCCAGAGAGTAAGGCAAGTCTTGAGAAGTCAGCTGAATGGAAAGAACAAAGTCCAAGCCATCAACATGTACGCACTACCAGTCATCAGATACCCTGCTGGGATCATAAGCTGGCCAAAGGAGGAGATAGAAGCCACAGATATCAAGACATGGAAGCTCCTCACCATGCACGGAGGGCTTCACCCCAAGTCCAGCACCCTGAGGCTGTACACTAAGCAGAAAGAGGGAGGCCGAGGACTAGTGAGCGTCAGAGCCACTGTCCAGGATGAAACATCAAAACTCCAAGAATACATCAGGAAAATGGCCCCAAATGATGAACTGCTCAATGAAAGCATCAGGCAGCAGAAACCTGAAGAGTGTGAGAATGATGAGGAGCAGACAATATTGAGAACAACAGGGCTAAGGTCCTGTGGGACTTCAGCATCCAGACCGACGAACAGCTCCTGACAAAGAGCAGCAGAGGGCAGTGGTGATAGATGTGGCGGTACCAGCTGATGCCAACATCAGGAAGAAGGAGCGTGACAAGGTTGAAAAGTACCGAAGGTTGAAAGAACAGCTGGAACGAATGTGGAAAGTGAAGGTCAACTTGGTCGCTGTGGTAGTAGGAGTACTCAGGCGGTGACCGCCAAACTGGGAGAGTGGCTCCAACAGATTCCAGGAACAACATCTGAAGCCTCAGTCCAGAAGAGTGCAGTCCTAGGAACAGCGAAGATACTGCGCAGAACCCTCATACTCCCAGGCCTCTGGTAGAGGATACCACCCTACAAGGGTGAGAGGAGCATTTTTTATATTGTCAAGTGAGAATCCCTCAAAGCCAACGACAGCATAAATCCTGCTTTTGGAAAGTATTATACCCATTATTAGATTTTTTAAGACTTTTACATCTCAAACCTTAACAGAATAATCAGTTAGCTGGCCTTCTGCTTCTGCTAGGCCTTACAGGGAGTTAAATTTCAATGACACACAGAGAACAACCAGATGAGTGATTAAAGCTGCATTTATTGTTATATGATTGATGTATGATTATAGATCAATAATGTTGTATTAAACAGAAATACTGATGTTAATTATTCATGATGTTAAAAGTTATGAGTTAGATTTTAATATTGTGTAAAACCAAGAAAAACAGAAGTTGAAATCACAAGATGATGAGTCATGGTCATATGTTGTTTTTCAGTTAGACCATAGAAAGTGCCAGAATCAGGAAAAAGGGGACACACCTAATGATGAATGATGTAATGTCTAAAACTAGAAAACTTAGAGGACTGCTATATAAGATGTTGAAAAGTGCTATTATTCATTATTCTTCCCTGGACATCCTCTGAGCAAGTTGGATTAATCTACTAAACTGACGACTTTGGATTTCAAGCCTAAAACTTGTTCACTATCAAGGACAGAGTAGGAGAGAAAAATCAGAAGAACTTCTTTGGGTTCTACAGCTGTAAGAATAAAGGATCCACTGAAGGGAAGATCAACCATTTTCCAACCAGCTGTGGATTTAATTTGGATTTTTTCTGTCTTTGTCTACAATCATGATTCGAGTAACTTGAGAGACATTGTGGATTTTGGAGAAAATCACCAGTTTTTACAAGTTCCTCTTTCTAGCACAAAAAGGATCTGTGGCTTGGCCAGCTGCACTTTTCTCTGTCTTTCTCCATTTCTCATAGACACTGGATTATTTAACTATTTTTTAATGTTTGTTTTTAAAGCTCTAAACGGCCTCGCTCCATCTTATCTATCTGAGCTTTTAACAGTCCATGAGCCTGGTAGAGCTCTGGGGTCGGCAAACCAACTTTTGCTGGAAGTGCCCAGGTCTAGATGCAAACACTGGGGTGACCGAGCTTTTTCTGTTGCTGCCCCCAGGCTTTGGAATAAACTCCCTGCTGAAATGCGTCTGATCTCTGACCCGTGCTTTTTTAAGTGTAGCTTGACAACTTATTTATTTAGGATGGCTTTTAATACCCAGTAGTGTGGTGGCACTTTTTAGTCTATTTTTTAGTCCATTTTTTATTTGATTTTATTTCTATTTTATTTCACTTTATCTCATTTAATTGTATTGCTTTTATTGTTCTTATTGTCTTTTAATTGCTTTTATTTATTATGCTATTGTAAAGAACCAATTTGACATGATTCACCGATTCACCGGTTGTTGTAAAGGGCTGTATAAATAAAGTACATTTTTACATTTATTTTTGACAATTGGATTTTTGGACTGATTTGGACTTTTGGACTCAAGGATTGATTCACCCAGAGACTTTTAATCAGGTTTTATGATTTTAGTCTTAATTTTTACCTAATCATAATTTCATCAGTTATTTGAATAATTGACAAAGACAGTCATATTGAGCTGAATTGTATTTCCCTTGCTTGGATTTAAATAAATCAACATCTGCAATTAAAGCAACAGTTGCGTACATCATTTTTGTCACTTCTCAACTTGGTGGTTGTCTAGTATAGTCAACATCAACTTGTGGTTCCTATAGGTTGCTCTACCCAACTAAATCAAACAAGCCCTTGGGACTATTTTCATCCAACTCTCTAAAATTTTCCCTAGCTTTTACCAATGGCACAGATCCATGAGAGGAGAGATGCCGTGAACGGGTGTGGTATTTGTACTGGGCTCAGGTTATTCGTCCCGGTGCTCTCCCAGAGCAAGTGGAATGGACGTCTGGATGAAGGCAGTGAGAGGCTAGGTGTGTCTCCTTGACACTAGCTGAAATAATTCTTAGTTTTTCTAGTTTGAGTAACACCATTAGGCCTGAGAATTGGCATCCTTTAAATGGAGAGCTGGATGATATCTCCGGTAACAAGGATTGTCTTGGGGATCCAACTATAAATAATATGGAAGTGCTTGGGAACGACAGCAGCTCAGCCACAAAATGGTAGGTCACATAAACTGACGGAGGGGGGGTCAGCGGATACTGAGGCACATAGTGTGAAACGGTCGCCAACTTTCTGCAGAGTCAATCACTACAGACCTCCAAATTTCATGTGGCCTTCAGATTAGCTCAAGAACAGTGCACAGAGAGCTTCATGGAATGGGCTTCCATGGCCGAGCAGCTGCATCCAAGCCATACATCACCAAGTGCAATGCAAAGCGTTGGATGCAGTGGTGTAAAGCACGCCGCCACTGGACTCTAGAGCAGTGGAGACGCGTTCTCTGGAAGGACGAATCACACATCTCCATCTGGCAATCTGATGGACTACTCTGGGTTTGGCGGTTGCCAGGAGAACCATACTTGTCGGACTGCATTGTGCCAAGTGTAAAGTTTGGTGGAGGGGGGATTATGGTGTGGGGTTGTTTTTCAGGTGCTGGGCTTGGCCCCTTAGTTCCAGTGAAAGGAACTCTGAATGCTTCAGGCAATTGTCCAAAGACATTTTGGACAATTCCATGCTCCCAACTTTGTGGGATCAGTTTGGAGCTGGCCCCTTCTTCTTCCAACATGACTGTGCACCAGTGCACAAAGCAAGGTCCATAAAGACATGGATGACAGAGTCTGGTGTGGATGAACTTGACTGGCCTGCACAGAGTCCTGACCTCAACCCGATAGAACACGTTTGGGATGAATTAGAGCGGAGACTGAGAGCCAGGCCTTCTCGTCCCACATCAGTGTGTGACCTCACAAATATGCTTCTGGAAGAATGGTCAAAAAGTCCCATAGACACACTCCTAAACCTTGTGGACAGCCTTCCCCGAAGAGTTGACGCTGTTATAGCTGCAAAGGAAGGACCGACATTATATTGAACCCTATTGATTAGGAATGGGATGTCACTTGGAGTGAGTAGTGAGTTCTTTGAAAAATGGTTCCAGCAAGCTATCTTTTGAAAATACACACACCCCTGCCCTTTCTTCATACCTTCCGCCAAAATGCGCGTTGCTTGTTCCTGAGCGTTCCCGAGCGTTCATGGAGGTTCATGAGCACTGCATCGATTTGCTAGCTTTAGCTAACTTCTACCTATGGCGTCTTCATGATGGCCAGGCGCAAACGAGGGCCATCTCCGGGCCGTCTTGGTGCTGATGGCCCGCGATTTCTGACCCCATCGAAAACATGGGGCTTAGTGGTGACAAAGCAGGGCTAGAAGCTGTGTCGATTGGGGTTAGCGGTGTAGCCTACCACTATCGACGTAAACAAATAGCCTATCAGTTAGTGAGCTATCTTCCTAGCATTGTGATGATGTGTTATAGCTGGAATTATGAACAAATTTTTTTTGTGGTTAACACACCTCAATTCTTCCATGCCTTGTGTCTTCATGTCTTGACTCTCAGTCATCGTTGCTGTTGTAATTTGATTGCTCTTTGCCGTCATCCCTCACGTAGCCTCCGTAACAGTGTAACTGGTCTGATGCTGCTTGCTCGTATACAAATCGTCTTAAATCCATGCCTGTGCTGATGAATTGGCCACCTATCCTGTATGAAAATGTGTTCTATCATAATGTTTTCGCTAATGGGGGCATAACCCGGAGGAGCTAGCAGACCAACAGTGTGAATACAAACGGTTTTGGGGCATGGGGCTTGTGGCCCAGCGCTATTAGCACTGAGGTAGCTATAGAGGGGTCTATTCATTCACGAAGGAGTGCACGCGGTCAGGGGGAAGCAGGAAGTCAGGATCCAATCATTTCATTATGATTCAATGATGTTTTTTCCATTATTTTGCGCTCTAGAATGGACTAAAATATTTTGTTTTTGTGACAAATTTTGTGACAAACTTTCTATTTTTCTGGTTGCAATGCGGGTGTGAAGAGGTTTTCAGGTGATATGGTAAAAATGCTCCAGAAAAAGATCAACTCCACCTTCAAGTTACTATGTGAGTCAAGGCAGGTGAGTGAATACTTTTGGCTATACATATATAGATATATATATATATATATATATATATATATATATACACACACACAAATATATATATATATATATATATATACACACACACATATATATATATATATATATATATATATATATATATTCATATATATATATATTTCTCACTTGTTAAGTGTTGCACTTGACTTGATGGTTGATGGTTTTATTACTGCAGTGTCTTAGACATGGCATCCACAATCCACAAAGCACGTGAAACACCTCTGAAACAATCCCATGACAGAATTGTCCTGAACGTTCTAAACACTAGTTGTCGGTACTCTCTCTAATACATGACTCTGGCCTGTGAGTAATGGTGGGGCTTCTGGGAGATGTAGTTGGAACATAAAGAGACATTATACACTACAGAGATCAAAGCAGGAAGTGGAGATGATCAAGGTTAGAGAGCAAAACAGAATCTGGAAAAAAAGTGGTGATTTTGGTGAAAGTGGCCTCTACTCTACCTCTGATAAAACAAGAACAGAACAAGGTCAAAAAAAACTTTTTTTTCATGATGAAATAGCCTCTTCTTTTGTTTGAGCTATTCAGTGTTTCAGCTGGCACTCTGTGAGTAAATATTCTCACATAACAGTGTAGAGTAGAGGCCACTTTCACCAAATTGCCACTTTTTGTCCAGAATCTGTTTGTTTTGTCTCTAATTACAATCATCTCCACTTCCTGCTTTGATCTCCGTGGCGCATATTAACCCTTTGTGTCCCGACTACAATCATCGACCCGATAAAAGAAACTCTTTGACGGCGGAACTCGTCAATGGCACTCAAGCTTTGTATTTTAATCGACGGTGTAACTCGTCAATGGCATTCAACGGACAAATGAAGCTTCATGAAGCCCTTGTGATAATTTTGACTCCTTTAGATGGTGCTCTTGGCTTAAAACTGTAATGGAAATTTAGTAATTTTCCATTACACTAGCTTTTTTCTACAAACCAAGAGCACCATCCAGAGGACTCAAAAAATATCACAAGTGCTTCATGAAGTTTCATTTGTCCATCACTACTTATAGGTGCCTCTCCCAGTCAGATAGGCAGTAACCGTCATCACTTCGTCAGGAAAAAATGTGGATGTAGCAATATGGAATATTTTTATTTTGTTCCTGTCATTTTTTGCAGATTTGGACCTGAGAGCTTTTCAGGTGGAGAAGCCAGACAGTGCTTCTCCATGTTTAGAAAGTTCCCCTGAAAGAGGAACAAATCAACATAAATGGGTGCAAGTGTTTCAGTTTTGGGAAAGAGTCCACAAAACAAAATCACACCATCATGGTTCTCGGGGGGATTTGGCAAGTCAGCTCTCTAGTGATGGAGAAATGAAGCTTCATGAAGCACTTGTGATATTTTTTGACTACTCTAGATGGCACTCTTGGTTTGAAGAAAAAGGCTAATGTCATGTAAAATTACAAAATTTAATTTACATCTTCACACCAAGAGCACCATCTAGAGGAGTCAAGAAATATTGCTTCATGAAGCCTCTTTTCTCCATCACTACAGCTCTCATTGACTGGATGATCAATTACATTCTAGGAGTTGAAAGGGAAGATTCATATCGGTTTAAGTTAGCCAATGACGGTCAGACTTCTGAAGTCACTGTGTATAAGATAGACCATCAGAAAGGCTTCAAAATCAGTTAATCACTGACTATTGTGGCCAATCCAAGCTTTGGAGATACAGGAGGCATCGTAAGAGGGGATCACAGAACATATATATATATATACATATATATATATATGTATATATATATATATATATATATTAGCTTATTTAATGTTAATACTGCTGTGTTTTACCTTATTAAAGTTTCTCTATGTGAAAGTTCCCTCTCTCAGCTGTAAAATGACAGCAAGCAACCTATAGTAGGAAACCACAGAACAAAACTTGACCAATTCAATTGAAATTAATCAACAAATTAAACAGCAAAGATGAACCATGACATCAGAGCATGTAGGAAGGTGTACTACAACAGGCAGATCTGTGTATGACTGTATCTGTAGACTTAATCCACAACCAGTCCCACATGTCACATTTGGTCTTTATCAGAACGAGGAAAAGGAAGAGGATCTATGTGGAGACTGTTTGACATTATAACAGTGATACTTATATGACAGTAGCTGAGGAATTAAAGTATAGTTGACTATTAAAATCTTAATGTAATGTTCTGTTCCAGGCAGGGAGAAAAGAAGAGGCCACATTAAGCTGTGAATGTGTCTGTCAGGATGAATGCAGGAATGTGGGGCAATAAAACCCCCCTCCTCGTGTATGTCCTGGAGTTCCTTGGGTCAGAGAGGAGGAACTGGTCTTATCTGCTTATTCTGCCAGTCATAAAACTTAAGCCTTTAGCACTTAGATGCCACATAGTGTCAGATGGATTTCCTGTGGAGATGCTCAGAAATGAGCAGAGTTAAGTTCATTATTTTATGCTCATTGATATGCTACATAGACAGGAAGTGGAACAGCTGGCCCTCTGGTGTGGTCAGAATAACCTGGAGCGGAACCCTCTTAAAACTGTGGAGATGGTAGTGGACCTCAGGAGAAACCTCCCATCCCTGCTCCCCCTCTCTATTCTGAACAGCACTGTGGCTGCTGTGGAAACCTTCAGGTTTCTGGGATCTACCAGAAAATCCCAGGACCTGAAGTGGGAGGCCAACATCGACACCATTGGGAAAAAGGCCCAGCAGAGGATGTACTTCCTGCACCAACTCAGGAAGTCCGCCCTGCATCAGGAACTGCTGATCCAGTTTTACACCTCCATCATCCAGTCTGTTCTCTGTTACTCCATCACTGTGTGGATCGGGTCGGCCACCAAACAGGATTAGAACAGACTACAACGGACTATTGGGACTGCAGAGAAAATCAATGGCACCAGCCTGCCTTCCATCCAGGACCTGTACGAGTCCTGAGTGAGGAAACAGACTGGAAGCATCTCTGCAGATCCATCACACCCTGGACACAAACTGTTTCAACTCCTCCCCTCTGGTAGGCGCTACAGAGCACTGTTCGCCAAAACAAGCAGACACAGGAGCAGTTTCTTTCCACGGGCTATCACTCTGATGAGCACTTAACACCAGTCACAGTGTCAGAATAATCCCTGTGGAATCATAACCGGTTTTATATACTGTATATATAATACTGTAATTTACACCTGTTTATAACATCTATCTATTTAGCTCTGCGATGAGGTGGCGACTTGTCCAGGGTGTACCCTGCCTTCCGCCCTACGACAGCCGGGATAGGCTCCAGCCCCCCCGTGACCCTATGAGGATAAGCGGTAGATAATGGGTGGATGGATGGATCTATTTATCTATTTGCTATGTATGTCATGCATCGTTTGCACTTCTTTTTACACAGTAAAAGTCATGTTCAGTCGAGTCGCTGCTAGTTTGTTTATTTGTTATTTATATTTTACATATTTTTATTACTTGTGCTGCTGTCTGTCACTTGTATTCTTTTTTTATTCTATGTGGGTACAAAGAGACTGCTGTAAACCAGAGTCAAATTCCTTGTATGTGAAAACATGCCTGGCCAATAAAGCTGATTCTGATTCTGACAAGTGACCTGCAGCAGACAGCATGAGCGATGAAGACGAAGATGGAGGCTTTGATCGGACGTTTTGGAACATAGGAACAAAAAGCATGAAAAGGTTCATTGTTGATCTGAATGTCATAGAAACCAGAAGCCTGTTAACGACGAAAGAGATCCTCAGAGAAAGACAGCGGCTCGAGAATTTGGTTGAAAACTTGAAGAAGCAGGTTACTTGAGTGGGCTTAAACAAGCTTGAAGAGATAAAAGCGGCAGCTGCAAAAGTTATAGAGCAAAAGGCAGAGATCAGCAGAAACAAGATTTTAGTCGTCGTTACGGAGTGTTTTAAAGGAGACATTTCTGGTATTGGAATTTCTTTCATGAACTGCCAGCAGTGGCATTACACCTGCAACCCAAACTGTTCCCTTATGAATGATGAAGATAAAATACACAGCAAAGCAATGGGACCAGAACCATTACTGCATCAAGTGTCCAGGCAAATGTTACTGGAATGTACATTTTAACCAGAAGTACACATGGGAGTATAGGCAAGTTACAAAAAGACAAAAAATAGACAACCTGAAAGAGATGTTCCAGAAAGCCTCCATAGCCAAAGTATGTGTCGAGGAGATGGTTGCAACATTGAGAAAAGACTATGAGCGTATTCAAGCTGAGGTGAGGAATCTGATGCAGAGCTATGATCAGTGTCTGAACAGATTTAAAAAAGGCAGCGCTGAATCTGAATCCTCTCTCCAATCTAGAGTACATTGACTTCCTGATTGAAGGAGAGAAATGGGAGGCCAGGTCTGGCTGGAAGCAATGAGTTAACTCCCTGATAAACATGAGAGAATGTAATGAAAATTAAGCAGAAAAATTAGCACATACTGATTCAAATATCATTTGACATGTAAAGGGTTAATGGCATTATTAGAGCTCAAAATGGAGGTCAGTGTCTCATGCAGGTGGTTTTCTGGGCAGAATGCCCAAGAAACTACACAGCCCTGTCGTGGGCAGTACGCCCAGAAGATGATGCTATAAGGTTATTAGGGGGCACGCAGCGGGTGTGCGATGGGCACGTGCAGCAAGTTGAAAAAATGAAGAAACAATCATATCATCAATCATATCATCATTTGATTGGGTCAAGGAGAAAATCACACAAGGGCAAGGGGTGTACTCAGGGGTCAACAGGTGGAACAAAGGATGGAATGGGATGGAACAAAGGGCAGAATTAAGTTGTCTCCCAGGAGTGGCTCACGGCATTTATTTGTATTGTATTTTGCAATAAATGCCAATTTTTGGTTCTGAAGATTCAGCAGGCTCCTCTCCTTCTTTGCTTCTGTAGTCTTTTAACTTTTAATAGCTATTTGTCAGCTCGGGTGAAGAGTCCAAGATTCTGATAAGATGAGGGGCTTGGCTTATGTTAGGATTTTGTGTATGCATTTAGTCAGATTGTAGCTATATTTTTATTAGCCTAAGTTTAAAAATCATATAACCAGAGGCATAGTTCAAATGATGATTTTTCAGCTGCACATAAAAGCTGCAGACTGGAATTTATTTCTCTTTTTAAGGTCACATCATTCTCATCCTACTGCCTAGGTCTCACACACTCAGAGTGCATGGTAAAATTACAATGTATTCTTCTCCAGACTCTTGTTGATTCAGCCTGTACACTTCCTAAGCATTTTGTAACCAATAGATTTGTGTTCATTGTGGTTATGTATCTCCAGGAGACAATAGGAAGGTTTCACACAGTGGGAAAAAGAGGTTCTGTTTTCCCTAACATGATAGATAGGCCCTGTTGAGATGTTAAAGGTCATGCTTGTGCTATTTTATGATTTGTTTTACGCACAGACATGTTTACTAGTTATGGTTTGTTATTATCAGATATTTTTACTAATTATGGTTTGTTTTAATTATACACACACGTTATGATGTATTCAGTCATATACAGTTTTACTAGTTGTGAGGTTTATTATTTTATTCTGATAAATATGTTGAAATGCTTTATTATGTATAATGAATAGTGTAAAAATAGTTTCATGGTTTTCAGACAAAGAACAGAGATTCACAGAGGACAGGAATGTGTCCTTATCTCCTTGGCCGGAGATATCTCCGGTGGGCACACAATAACACTTTGGAGGTCCAGGGTGCCGCCTCAGGATGCCCTTTTGCACCAAATATCAACCAATGAAGAGAAGAACTAATGACATCCAACACCCCGAAGACCTGAAGACAACGCCTAGTTAGAAAGTGAAACTTGTAAAAACTATAAAAGGATGGGACTTAGCCTTGTGCGGGGTTCCTGGAATGCCCAAGGCCCCAGAAACCCAGAATTCTGTTCCAACATTCTTTGTCTCACTCATTAAATAGAGGTTTTAATTGAGAAATCTCCTCGTCTTCCTCATCTTCTCTCCCTCTCATCAACGACCACGCAGGAAAACGAGTGTAAGGTATATTTAATCTTATTTGGAGTCAGATTACTTATTGCCTGTTGAGTATTGTTCTCGAGTGTGGGAAATTAGTACTGGAATACCCCTCAAAGATAGGAAAACCCTACACAAGAGTGTGGGAAATTAAAGTACCTCGTGGGAAGTAATAGTACCTCTTGGAGTCAGTGAGTGTTCCATCTTTAGAGTTGCGGGAAACTAATATAAGAGTACCTCGTGGGAAATATAAGTACCTCTTGTAACAAGCACAATCACCCGTTAGTTTCTTTCACTTATCAGGTGGAAGCTGCACTCCGTCAGACTCCCTTTTTCCGTCACATTTTTATTCAACAAGAAAAAGAGATCCTAGCTAAGATAAGCAGAGGAGAGAAACTCCTCCAGTGTTGTGAATATCAAATCTAGAGCAAAATCCAAGACCAGACCCATTCTGACATGTATGTAAAAAATAACTAGAAATGACTGTGAGCGACTTTTTGAACTGGACTGAGCTACAGAAGCTAGACAGGTCGTCAAGTCAGGACTTTGTGCACTGTTTTGCTTTTATACAGTTCCTAGTTTAATATTGGGTAGGGAATCATTGTTTTGTAGGTATGGGGAATGTAATTACTACAAAGCCATCCAACAGTACTTCCTGAATGATGGGCCACTCCCATCTTCCAAGATGGATGCTCAGGCTTTTTTTTTTTATATAACTGGGGAACCTGAGCTTGCATGTGCCGAGGTGGTGAAACTGGTGGAGTGCTCTGCCAAAGTGTTCGAACAGACTTAAAACAAATTAATGAAAGACAGATTTGCTATTGTTTTGTTCTATTTTAATCAAAATTAAAACATTTACTGTGTTCAAGTATGACCACATTTTGTGCTGTTTTTAGATAAGATAATCCTTTATTTGTCCCACAAACAGGAAATGTCCAGTGTTCTAGCAGCAAACTGAAAAGAGCAATGTTACAATAAGGCCCTGTATATGAAATAAGAGGCAGTGACATCAATAAACAAGTCGAAAGAGCAGGAAAAAAGGTAAAAAGTAACAACAAAGTAAAAAATTAATATAGATCAGTATACAGTATAAAAATGTCAACAGATCAGATGAAAAAAGTCAACAGATTATTGCATAGAGTATTGCACATGTTGAGAAGGGAAAAACGGAATATTGCACATATAAACAATAAATAAAATAAAGGATTATCTTATCAGTTTACTGATTGTCGAGTAGTTAAAAAAATGTTACTCTCAATCCTTTGAACAGGAGATATGAGAGATGGGATTAAATAATATCTTCATCCTCTACTCTGTACTGTGCTATACTGCACTGCCACTAGGTAATACTGGATTTGACTCTGTATGCTTTGTATGTTTTTCTTTTATTATTCTAAAAGCTGTTTTGTATTGAATTACATGTCATAGTTCTGTGCTTTCATTAAGTGGCTTTGTGGAGAAAATGTATTCCTTCCTTTTGTCCTGATGTGTCTTGTGCAACATTCACACATCTGTAAGTATGTGGAGAGGGACCAGTTATTAACTTCTTCACCTTCACATACTTCTTATCTCTTCTTGTACCTTTAAATAAGTTTAGATCAAACGTGTATCTTCATAAAAAGTGCCTCATGTTGCTGCACCATTTAATAAACATTGAAATGTTTGTTTTATATGGACGCTTTACTCAACTTGATTAATAAACAATGGAAAAAGAAGCACTCTGGTAGATGGTTTATTTCATCTTATTCTGACTCTGGAAAATTGCACAACAGAAAAATTGGGATTCGTACAGAAAAAATGCCACAATATGAGATATCATGTTGACAAGAAAAACCTCACCTTAAAACAATAATGCTAATTACTAATACATAGTATATTCACCTAGTTGTCATTATTAAGTGTCCCAAGATGTAATACAAACAAAACAAAAAACTTAATCCAAAAAGTGAATGTAAATATCTGCAGTACAACAAGTTAGATTGTCATTTCATTTTATTTGGTCAACTCAAAGAAATAAATTCAAAGTGTTATTCAATGTGTTATTTTTATTTTTTGTTGCATACGTTTATTTTGTCTCTTCAGCTCACCCCAGCAGTTTCCTGCTTCCTGTTGCAGACATGGAGATGATTGACAGCAATATGCTTCTGAATGGTTGGTTTTGTTTTAAAACTCCCAGAAGGATCAGTGGGGAGTGCATTGTTTATTTCCTCAAACTTTATTTGTTCCTGTATTTTTTTCTTTATATTTACATTTATTTTTATACTTCCTCTTCATACTGCAAATGTGGGGACTACCATCCAAAGTCGTTTTGCCTACTGATTGATGACATGTCTTGTTGGCTAGAATTATATGTATGTAAGTACATTTTATTACTTTCTTTCATTGATTATTTTACTAGTCAAATATGTGATGTAAAAGAAAATATGATTCAACAGACCATGTCACCTAGCCATTGCTCTGTGGTCCAATTCTGTTGCTAACCTGCCCATTGTTGGAGCTTTCGGCAATGGACAGGGGTCAGCATGGACACCCTGCCTGGTCTGCAGCTATACAGCCCCATACACAGTGAACTGCTCTGCTCTGTGGTTTCTGACTCCTTTCTATCTTCAGCAGGATTAACTTCTCTGGTCTGTTGGATCAGACCAACAGGACCAGCCTTCACTCCCCACCTGCATCAATGATTCTTGTCCTCTCATGACCCTGTCTCTGGTTCACCACTGGTCCTTCCTTGGACCACTTTTGATAGATCCTGACCACAGCAGACCAGGAATACCCCACCAGAGCTGCAGGTCTGGAGATGCTCTGACCCAGTCCTCCAGCCATCACTGTTTGGTTCTTGTTGTCAAATCCCTCAAATCCTGACAGTGGAACATTTTTCCTGCTTCTAACATCAACTCTGAGGAATAAATGCTCTTTTGATGCCTTATATATCCCAGGTGCCATGATGAAGAGATAATCAGTGCTATTCACTCCACCCGCCAGTGGTTATTATATGATGCTTGATCTGTGTGTAGCCTACAGTATACTGCAATTAATATCGATGAAGATTTTTCTTTCTTTCTTTCTTTCTTTCTTTCTCACTGAGTGTCCTACACTTCATGAAGAATTTAAACTGAATTTATCTTTTTAGACCCAAATTTGAGCCAGAACACTGGAATTCTCTGAGAAGTCAGAAGTTAATCCAGAATAACAAAAAACACTAAAACTGACAGTGAATAATTGTAATTTGGCACAAAACTACCCCAACTATTAATAAAGAAGTAGCTATGTACATTTACTCATGTGCTTGAGTAAATACTCAAGTACCTCAACTAGGGTACGCAGGGTAAAGGTACGTAGCTCATTTCCACCAATGGCTCGGTAACGCGTGAAAAAGTGAAAAAGCTTAATAAACTACAAATCCCACAATGCCTATGACTAACCGAGACAAGCGGCGCTGGGAGTGGTTGATTGGTTGCCACGTGACACACACAGCTTCTCCCCATTGGTTGTCTGCCTTTTGTTGCTGTTTGACGGGACTCTTTTTTTTTTATCTCCCTGGGCTACAGGAAAAAGCAGAGCCCCTCCCGGGAAAGTAGACCGAGTCTGGCCTGGCTTGTATCGCTTTTATCCTGCGTTTCATAACCTTCACTCTTTGGACGGAGCAGGGCTTGTGAGTGTGCCGTTACTTTAGCCTGCGTGTTGAGCAAAGGTCTTGGCTGATAACGTTGCACTGGACGTCTCGGGCTGGTGAACATATTCCGTTGTTTAGCAGGACTTCTGCGTGGGTAAGTTACAGCCTGATTTCGGTTAATTAGACACATTAACACGCTGGCTTCCTGGCTTTCTGTCACTTACTAGCTGTTGTATGTCTATTGTTTATCGCTCAGTTTCTTTATTGACCGCTAAAGGTGTCACTCACTTTGTCGCTGAGCGGTAACTGTCCTTAAGGGTTTTGTCTCTACGTTTGTTTGCGTGTTTCCTTAATTGACCGTATCATTCACATTTTCACGACACTTTAAGCATGTTAGTGGATAAAACGGTTCTACTTTCCACACACTTCTCTGGGTTCATGATGTAAGCTGGCCCACATGGTAAGTGTTGGTTCGGCTATTTTTTTTTATCCCTTAAAGTGCGTGTATTTAGCCTGTGCTGTTGAAGTGACCGATGAGTTGATTAATAGTTTTGTCAGTTAGCAAGACGGCATTTTCAGTTTATGTATGTTTACATTTTATGTAGATAAATAATAATAAAAAAAAAATCCAGTGATTTTGTGGAAAGGAACATCTCCTAAAAATAACAGAATCATAAAAAAAAACAAAAACAAAACAAAACAAAAAAAAACTATTCATACGAAAAATGTTGGTGGGTCCAAAAACAAGGTTTTTTTTTTTTTTTTTTTTTTGTCTCTGACGAGTTAGTGGCTGAATTTATCCATGTTCCCAGTAGCACCCAGGCAGTTGATGCCTTGTTTTATAGTTTACTTCAAATCTACAACAGTAAATAAATAAATCTGAAGATTTCTTTCGCAAACATAAAATATTCATGGTACATGAATCCATACATAGTAAGTCAATAACCTAGAAATTATTTAGCTAATGCCTAAACATAGTATGATTAGCTGAAAACATAAAAACGATCCAGCATTTATCCACAGATGGTACAATTAGTATCATAACAATTATCAAGGTTATGTCCATACATGGTATGATTGGTTGAAGTTGAGAAGGTGATTATTAAAATTGACTGGAATGATATTTCAGTTTTACAACCAAATGCTTGCCCATCATAGACATGAAACAAAATGTGTTTAAAATACAAAAACTGCTGGTATTCATGTAGGAATCTGTCGTTTATTGGAAAGTTAGGCTATTGCTTACGACGTATAATTTGTGGAGGCAGCTTACTTACTACTGCTGTGAAGCACTGGCCTCAAAGAAAAATCCTGAAGGTTAACTTAAATAGCACTAAAGTAAAGCCAGTATTGACTGAGCCTAAACATTATCTATCTATCCATCCATCCATCCATTTTCTACTGCCTATCCTCACATAGGGTCACAGGGGGCCTATCCCAGCTGTCTTAGAGCGAAAGGCAGGGTACAATATAGGGCTGTCACTTTAAACAAAAAAAAAAAAAAAAAAAAAAAAAAAAAAAAAATCAAGTTGAAACGAATTTGAAATGACATGCAATTTATTCAAATGAATTCAAATAAATTTTGTGCAACTAAAATGTAAAATTACAGGAGAGAAGTGCTCATAACTGCATGTAACCAACAAGGTAAAACATTGAACCGATAGGCAAGTCGAACGGCCGTCCGCCTGGCTTAATTTCTAATAACATTATCCAAAGACACAGGTCTATCAACGTGATCGGGATCAAGTGCAGCTCTCTTTTTATTTACAATATTACCTGCTGACAAGAACACCCGTTCCTGCTGAAGGTGCAGAGTAGAAGGCCTTCAGTCGAGATTGTAAGCGCGGCCTTGCTGTGGCAGCTCCACTTGTCTGTGGTGCCTTGGTCTCTGCTGCTTCGTGTGAGTGGTAAGCTAGCAGGTCTGTCTCTCTGCGGCGTAATCCCTTATATGCTTTTATTCTGAAGGCTTACTTTGGGAGCGACCGGAAGTCCGGCTTTGTTTACCCTGTAGCCTACTTTTACTGTGCAGTTTGGCTGCTAATAAAGATGTGTAAAGGTGTTTTAAGTGATAATAAATCATTAACATGCAACACGACGTCCTCCATGCTGCTTTACCTCTGTTTACTTCCGAGCTACAACTTTTTTTTTTTTGTGTTTACTTCCGATCAGTAAATATTATACCTGAGTTCACCCTGCTGTCCTGTCATGTTCCCGTCTGTTCTTTCACTCATGTTTTCCCTTCTTTCCTAGATCTACCATGAATTTCTTTCTGGAGACAATTCAGGTCCTCCTGCTGTCCATCTGGTACAATGTGGAGTCTTTTATCCACTTCTTCGTGCCAAGGAAGAGGAAGAACATAGCCGGTGAGGTGGTGCTGATCACGGGGTCAGGCAGCGGGATCGGTCGCCTCATGGCGCAGGAGTTTGCGGCTCTTGGTACAGTGTTGGTGTTATGGGATATTAACCAGGAGGGGATGAAGGAGACGGCTAGGCTGGCCAAACAGAGCGGAGCCAGCAGAGTCCACTGCTATCTGTGTGACTGCAGCGACAAGAACGAGGTCTACAGAGTGGCTGACCAGGTAAGAGTCCTGAAAAACAGTCCTGAAAAACTGCCATTTTAACTCTGGCGTTAAGGAAAAACATGTTGCTGCTGTTGCTGTCGTTAGCCGCCATTGTAGACAAAACAGACGCGCAAAGCATCTTGGGATATGGGAGGCCCCGAAGGATAGTAGCGGGGCATCCTCCGAATTCGGGGGAAAGGAGGACGCATTTGGAGGCTGCATTTGGAGGATCCTTCGAGTTTGAACGAATTGGGACAGCCTTCACGCAGCGTTGTGACGTAAGCGGCCTTCAAATGCGCACTCCGACGGATGCAGACCCTGCATTGGGACACAGCTACAGTCAAGCCTAAGGAATACACTGAGGAATTCCGTGTCAGAAAATGTTGGGTGCGCTGGTGCTCGAATGCTCGAAATCATTTTCTTCTTTTCTAAATTCAGTTCATCAGAAGCACTGAAACCTAGAAATAAACAATAATTATAATAAACATAATTTTAATGCACAATAGTTAAAATGATCAGGATTATCAAAGAAAAGCTCATTATTATAATAAAAAGAGGGCAGACAGCAGATCATTTTAAAGTAAAGCTCCTTATTGTAATAAAAGGAGGACAGTCACCAGATTGTTTCAAAGTAAAGGCCAATTCATACTTGGGCGGAACGGACTCTGCGGAGGTCCGCAAGGTCCGTGCACACAAAGCTAAAATTTAACATCCACGCAGACTCCACTCTGCGCTGGTGTCACACAAAACACTGCTCCACATGAGTTTTTCACACCTATCAGCATTAAATGTGACAGCGATTGCCTGATTCACCGCAGTTTCACAGGAAACTAGTGCATGGCTGTACGCTCAACTGTGAAATCAGTCCACGCGGATACCTGGTCACTCACAGTCCGCATGTTATGGTTCGGGTAAATTAATGTAAGACTGTAATGTCCCAATAAAGTCTTTAGTGCGTGCGTGCGTGCGTGCGCCCTTAAGGCAGGGTAGGGATGCTGCTTTGCAAACAGACTCTGTTTGGACTCAGTGTGGGCAGGGCTTCAGGTAAATACTGGTTGTTGTTGTTGTATAGTGTTTCATAGCTCCGGGCCGTCACAACACATGAACCTGAAATGCCTTCCATGAAAAACACCTGGAGAGTGTTGAACAGACCCCTCGTCTCCCACCTGTTTTCAGCAGTAACTGTCAGCCTTTGTCAAAGGAAATGCTAATTTTAGATGAGACAGACAAAGCCATTCGTAAGAAGGCTCCTCAATACAAATCAGTACAAACACAAGATATATCTGTTTTTCAACTGTGTGTGTGTGTGTGCGCGCGCGCGTGCGCGTGCGTACGTGTGTGGACAGACAGTACTGTGTCAACATTATGTTGACCAAATGTGTCTCCAAGCAAGTAGAAAAAAAGAAAGCTATATTTGTCATACACATACATAAATGAAATTTGGTATGTTTTTTTCGCTTTTGCTCCATGCAGGTGAAGCGAGAGGTGGGTGATGTCAGCATTTTGGTAAACAACGCTGGCATTGTGACGGGGAAGAAGTTCATGGATGCTCCAGATTCCCTGATCGAGAAGACGGTGGAGGTTAACACTATGGCTCACTTCTGGGTCAGTCCGCAGAAGCTCCGCTGTTGGTCCAAAAAAAAGTCTGAAATGATGCACTTCATGTGCTTGATTTGATTTATTTTCCATGTCTCTCTGCTCAGACCTACAAGGCCTTCCTTCCTGCCATGATTGCCAACAACCACGGCCATCTTGTCAGCATTGCTAGTTCTGCTGGCCTCATTGGGGTCAATGGATTGGCAGGTGTGTATTCTCTGTTCCTAGTCAGAGAAAAAATGATGGTCTATTGGTCCCACTGCCATTTCTTTGTGCCCCTTCCTTCATTCATGAAGTAACTTATTATAAACTACCATTAGCTGCTAACATAACCTGCAAGTTATCAAGCATAGCTTAACCTTAATGTTAATTTTCAGCTTAGTTAGCTAACGCTAGTGAACGTGTGTGCACCATTTTAAACAGGAGTGAGGAATTTAAATTCACCTGAGACGTTAGAAATGAATCAAGAACATTCAACCACTAAAACACATTTTTCATCTGTGAGTCTTTCAAAACAAAACCAAACATTCAGAAGCATGACTGCAACAGGAAGCAGGGAGCTGCTAGAAAGGGTAAGCTGAAGAGACAAAATAAAAGCACAATATTAAAAAGTGTAGTGTTCTTTGGTTATAATCTTAACATGTTAACGCTGACAGCCCTAAAATAAATGTTACTATTCACATTGAAGGAGGTAACATAATGGTGACTGTGTATTTATGTGTTTGCAGTAAATGAACTTGGTGGAATTCCTGCTGTATTTACTTGCTGCTAATGCAAAACCAATACTCTCCAGTACTGCTGCTTCATATTAAAAGCCTCTAATTGGCAAAACACAAGATGACTTTTATGAAATAATCACAGGAATTGCAACATGTTTCTTAGTGAACTTGACACTAAACTGCTATTGGTCAGCAAAAATGCCTCTGCAAAACAAAACAACACTTAATTTTTGTGCATCACTTTGAATTTATGTACAGAGTAACGGAACAAGTAGCATCATCCAAACATACACTGCCTGGCCAAAAAAAAGTCGCCACCTGGATTTGACGAAGCAAATAGGTACGAGCCTCCTATTGGATAATTACTGCAGGTTCAGTAACAATATGTGCTCAAAGAATGAGGTCAGCTGACTACCTGAATATACTGAATGACCAGGTCATTCCATCAATGGATTTTTTTCTTCCCTGATGGCACGGGCATATTCCAAGATGACAATGTCAGGATTCATCGGGCTCAAATAGTAAAAGAGTGGTTCAGGGAGCACGACGCATCAGAGTCCAGACCTTAACCCCACTGAGAATCTCTGGGATGTGCTGAAGAAGGCTTTGTGCAGCGGTCAGACTCTACCATCATCAATGCAAGATCTTGGTGAAAAATGAATGCAGCACTGGATGGAAATAAATCTTGTGACATTGCAGAAGCTTATCAAAACAATGCCACAGCACGTAATCAAAGCTAAAGGCGGTCCAACAAAATATTAGAGTGTGTGACCTTTTTTTTTGGTGGCGACTTTTTTTTTTGGCCAGGCAGTGTAGAATATATGCCTGCCTTCCAGCTGCATTCATTCAAAATCTGGCCAAGTTGTTCAGGGTTGTAGGGCTGTAGCTATCAAGTATTTTAGTTATCAGGTATTCTACTGATTATTTTATTGATTGGATGACAGGTTGAAAATACTGTTGCATCTGCATACAAAATTGATAATGAACAACAACCAGTTTGTTTCCTTTTGGTTTGGGGTAGAGTTTTCCACACTGTTTTAAGCTGGTAAATTGATGTCACAATGTATCTGATGCAGGGTCCGGCATGAGCGGTTGCCTAAATGCCCGTAAAAATAACTGATGGGTCAAGAGACCCTGTGCAGACATGTTCGATCGGACCAGCAACACTAGGGCTGGGTATCGATTCACATTTTCCAGATCGATTCGATTTGATAATACAAGGTCCCAATTCGATTTGATTCGTGATTCGACCTGATTCGATTTCGATTCAGTAAGGAATATTTCAGTAAAAATAATGCTGCAAATTTAACAAGTAAACTTTTGGCCCGAGACATTATTAAAACTTGTGTCTCCTCTGTGGCTTTTATTCTGAAGCCTTACTTTGAGAGTGACCGGAAGTCCGACTATGTTATGCTGTATTTTACTGTGCAGTTTGGCTACTAATAAAGATGTGTTTTAAGTGATAATGAAACATTCACACGCAACACAATGTCCTCCATGCTGCTTTACCTCTGTTTACTCCCGAGCTACAAACCTGTCCTTACGGGTGACTTGAACAAGCTACCGCAAAGCAGTAGTGTTGTTGTGGTTACAGTAGCCGTCATACTATTATGTCTACGCTTCCTAGAATACACATTTTGAACTCACGTGATACATTTTGATTATCCAGCGGCCATTCCGATGTTGAGATTTGCTTTACATGGCGTATCTAAACCACAACCAGAGTAATGTTTATGGTGGCGTAGCAACAGAGCTAACTGAGTAGCTACATGTTAAACTTACCATATAAACAACACAGGCTTGTATTGTACAGTAGACATTTTTATATTGCACTACTAGGGCTGGGATGATAACCACATCACTGCAATACCGAGGTCATGTGATGCCTACCACGGTGTTGAGCTTATTACCGTCATCACTGCAATATATTAAATAATAAAAAAAAAATTATCCCTACATATTTGCTGTTGAAAGTTACAGGACTGTATATTGTGTTTGATATGAAATATAAACAGTGATATTTAGTAACATCCTGTTTTTAAAGCTGACAGAGAAACAAAACTTATCACACTGCAGCTGGCAGCAGGCAAGTATATTAACTGTAAGGGGGGGTTGTTTTCATATTATCATATTATCATAATTTATTTCGAGGTTTCAGTACTTCTCATGATTAAATTGAATATATTCACACATAATACACAGGCATAAAACACGGAAGCATTGCATAAACAAGTGTTCAATTTAAACAATAAGTACTTATAACAGACACACCTCTCTTATGTAGTACTGTCCATAATTGTTTAGGCTGCTCTGTTGGATTAATTTTATTCAACAATAGCCGCAAATCATGTTATAAAGCCGAACACTGTGTCGCACATTTTATGCCAGAGGACAAGGAGTGATCTGTGGGGTTGTGGTGATCAGGAGGGTAGTGGGATTGCGGTGGGGGTGGCGGAGTTGCCTTGATCACGGAGGGCAGCGGGGGTGCCGGAGGTAGCAAGATTGCAGCCGGGGTGGTGGAGTTGCAGTGATCATGGAGAGTAGCGGGACTGTGGCAGGGGTGGTGGAGTTGCGGTTATCACGGAGAGTAGCGGGATCGCGGCGGGGCTGGTGGAGTTGCTGTGATCACGGTGATCACGGAGAGTAATGAGATTGCAGTGGGGGTGGCAGAGTTGCGTGATCATGGAGGTAGTGGGATTGCAGCGGGGGTGGCGGAGTTGCGGTGATCACAGAGAGTAGCGGGATTACGGCGGGAGTGGCGGAGTTGCCGTGATGGGGGGCTGTGTCGGGGGGATACCGCGGTAAACTGCCATACCGCATTGATTGGGTGCTTTATCACCGCTGTAATAAAAAATCCATACCATCATAGCCTTACGCACTGCGATATATATATCGTAATATCGCACAGCTCTACATACAGCATTGCTAATATTTGGTTACATGTCCCTTGGCCATTTTCACTTAAATTAAGTGCTTCTGGTAGACATCCACAAGGTTCTGGCAAGCTTCTGGTTGAATCTTTGACCACTCCTCTTGACAGAATTGTCCACATGTTCTCAATGGGGTTTAAATCAAGACCTTGGGAAGGCCATTCTAAAACCTTAATTCAAGCCTGATTAAGCTATTCCATTACCACTTTTGATGTGTGTTTGGGGTCATTGTCCTGTTGGAACACCCAACTGTGCCCAAGACCCAACCTTCGGGCTGATTATTTTAGGTTATCTTGTCGAATTTGAAAGTAATCTTCCTTCTTCTTTATCCCATTTACTCTCTGTAAAGCACCAGTTCCACTGGCAGCTAAACAGCCCCACAGCATCATACTACCACCACCGTGCTTGATGGTAGGCATGGTTTTCTTGAGGTTAAAGGCCTCACCTATTCTCCTCCAAACATATTGCTGGGCATTGAGGCCAAACAGCTTGATTTTTGTTTTGTCTGTCCACATCCATCTTTGCCCATGTGATCAGCAGCAAACTTCAGATGAGCCTTAAGGTGCTGCTTTTGGAGCAAGGGCTTCCTTCTTGCACAGCAGCCTCTCAGTCCATGGGGATGCAAAACATGTTTGACTCTGGACACTGACACTTGTGTTCCAACAGCTTCTAATTCTTGGCAGATCTGCTTTTTGGTGCTTCTCTTTTCACTGTTCACCCTCCTGACCAATTTTCTCTCAGCAGCAGGTGATAGCTTGCATTTTCTTCCTGTTCGTGGCAGTGACAAAACAGTGCCATGCACTTTATACTTACAAACAACTGTTTGCACTGTTGCTCTTGGGACCTGCAGCTGCTTTGAAATGGCTCCAAGTGACTTTCCTGACTTGTTCAAGTCAATCATTCGCTTTTTCAGATCCGTGCTCAGCTCCTTTGACTTTCCCATGGTAACCTCACCTGCTGACTTTTCTCTGACAATGACAATGATAACCATCCTTCAGTCCAGTATACAAACACAGCACCAGTAACCATGAAAGCAAGAGTGCTACGCCGATAAGAGGGAAGCAAGAAATATATACAACTGTTACATAATTATTGACAAGTACAATAAAAATGGTTGCCACATCTTATCAAAGGCTGTCGTGTTAAGAGATACATTATGCCGAATCCTTTCCATATCCAATAAACAACCTGACTTTTGAAAGCTAGGCCTTACAAGAAGGCACCTCATCAGTCCTCCAGTGGGTTAAAATAATTCTTTTCGCAATAACCATACCATAGTGAATTGTTTTACAGTGCACCTTCATGGATGTAGAAAGGTGTCGAGAGGCACTTAAGATTGTAATACGAGGGCCTGGGGGCATATTGCAGTTATGAACATTAGAAAAGCATTTAAAAATATCAGCCCAGAACTCTTTTAATTTAGGGCAGAACCAGAAGAGATGGCCCAAATTCCATTAGCTGATTTGCACTTTGGGCAAGTTAGGGAAACAGGGGTAGAAGTAGTGTAATTTAGTGTGAGAATAATGTAACCTATGGATGATTTCATTAAGTTGGTGTCTTGAATTAATTGAGCATCTGTGAATATCACTGAGATGGGTTTCCCAGTCCTCATCACTTATTGTCAAGGCCAGAGGCCTCATATATCAAAGTAGCGTACGCCAGGATCCACGTTCACGTTCTGATTTATCAATAGTGAACTGAGCGTGGAAACTGGCGCAGCTCCACGCCAGCTTCATAGCTGCTTTATCCAGGTTCTGTCACTAGTTTGTAAAGAGCTGTGCGCGGAGCTGTGACCGGCCTTGGAGCGTCACAGGAGGAGCCGAGCGCTGCCAGAGCCACACGGCCGCTGACCACGGCCGGACACTGACCGATCGGGAGTGAGCCAGTTGACCCTGAGCCGGGCCATGCCATGTATGTTGGACTGGATCCTCCACACATCAGCCAGACATATTAAAATTCGTATACAGTGCAGTTAAACAGGTCAACATTAATGCGCAATTTGCACCAATAGCTGGATTTCCTGATGTAATCAGTGCGATCGACTGCATTCATGTTGCAATAAAAGCACCATCACAGTATGCAGATTATTTATGATGCGCAAATGAACGTGACCAACATCGCTGCAAGGGGATCTGGCTCAACAGGCGTTTCATACATTCTAAATAAAAGCATGGTGGGAACGGGCTGTAGACGGTCATGCCGTAGTGCGACTGTAGTAAATGTTGACCGGTCGTCAGTCTTCTCCCTGACTCATGGTTTGCATGTGTGCGTCCCCGATTATTATCTACACACGTGCGTGACGTCACAAATGGCTTCATCAGCATCTCTCCTGAACTGTAATCCTATTTCACATCATTGTGATCCATCAGGTGTAGCACATGTGGTGTCTAATCCTGTGTTTTTAACTCAGGTTATCGTGGCTATGCCCTGAAGTTTCTCCTCTCGTGATGAGGGCAGCCCCAGCGTGGAGTCTATTTCAATGAATTTGCATATGTATTTATGGGTGTGGTGAGGGAGGAGTCCGCAACACCGACATGTGTGCTCGATTCGACGGTGATTGGGATGTATCAAGGGAAGCTGCGTGGATTCTGGCATTCTCACTGCTTGATAAATCCGGATTTTTGACAGCGTATGCCATTTTCCGGATTACAGCGTATGCCAGCTCTTAGTATGAACGGCATGCACGTATTGATACATGAGGCCCCAGGTCTCTCTCCCAGGCATCTTTTAAGTGTTGTGAGGAGATCGGAGTAGATGAGGTGAAATGATTAATAAAATGTGAAAGTTTCTTTCTTTCTGTGGGGTGATTCATAAGAGTGTTAAGTTCAGTGGGAGATGGCAGAGATGGAAAGTGATGAATGTTTTTATGGGTAAAATCTCTGACCTGGAGAAAGCGAAAGAAATGTGAATCTGATATTAAATATCTTGCTTTCAGCTGGGGGAAGGTAGCAAGGGTCTTATTAAGATAAAAGTCACCAATAATGGCAATACTCCTGTTTTCCCAGAGTAGAAAAGTGTTCAGCCAGTGAGGCAGGAAAAGCCTGATTTCCACTGAGTGGAGTATAGGTGGAGATGTCAGGCAGCTTAAATGATTTTCTTATTTCATTCCAAATTTTTAGAGATCTTGTGACTGCAAAATTAGGTTGGGTTATATTTACTATAGTCAAAGCACTGCACATGCTGAACGCTGTTTTAATCTTGCTGTGCTACAAATAGATTGTCTGCTCGAACTAGGGATGCACTGATAACAGTATCAGGTGTTAGTCTCATACCTTGCCTATGTAATTGTAAAAACTACTCTGATATAACCCCACCTGATACTGTTGTATGCCAGCGTGACGTTAACCTCTGGTCAGTGTATTTCTCCGGCTGGTGGGCAGTGATTGATTCTGGAGCGTGTGTTTTCATGGTCACTGAGTTCACCAAAATATGTTTCTGCAAACATTGATTCATATTTGATATGTCTCATATCTGTTTAACTCATTAAAATGTGAGCAATAGTATATTTCTTTTGTTATTCCAGTCATAAAATGACGATCAGATCTTTTTTAATTTTGGAACTGGACATGGCAGCTCAGTTCTGGTCTGGTTTCCTGATTTGTAATTTTCTGATGACATGGTTACTCTTAACCAGAGAATATTTCTATATTGATCAGAAAGATATTAGTGCTGTATCAGTGATCAGTCCTTGCCTGGGTCATTATATCATAGTTATAGGTGTGACACAACATAATTACTGGCCTCTTAACTGCTGTGTTGTGATAAGCAAACAGCACATGGCATGACAGCTGTACATGTGCATTAGGTAACAAGAGGAACTTCACTTTCTGTGACCACAGATGTCGTCACACCTCGAGGAAATGCTGTAAATAGTAAAGATGTGTGGAAACAGGGTATTTTGTGGGTGCCAACGACATCAGGCAGGTAAATTTCCTCCCAAGGGGGATGAATATAAAAAAAAACCAAAAAACAAACTATTCTATTCCATCAACAGACAGTGTGTCATTCAATTGTTTTCTATAAAACCATCTCAAAGCTGCTTGAATCTTAATGATAACCTCTGTTCCTGCAATCATAAAATATATCGGCTCAGTAAAGCATGATATTTCTTGCACAACTCACTCATAACATAGAATAGAATAGTTTTTTATTCATCCCCCCTTGGGGGGGAAATTCACCTGCCATAGCAGCATAGACAAAATCACAGACACAACAAAATCACAGACACAAGTGATCTGATCAGCGATTTTCCTATTGTTTCGGTGTATTATGGAACTACAAGTATGCATGGGTGCACAGCATTTTGAGTGTGGTGTCTTTTTTTTCTAAACTCACTGACTTTCGAGAGAGTGCATGGTTCAGGTGTTTTTCTCAAAAATACAAGTTTTTTTGTTTTTGTTTTTTTTTTGGGGGGTTTTAGGGAGACAATGCTCTTTCTGTGCTTATGCCCTTTACCTCTTCTTCCTGCAGACTACTGTGCCAGTAAGTTTGCAGCAGTAGGTTTTGCAGAATCAGTGGGTCTGGAGCTGCTGGCAACTGGGAAAGATGGCGTCAAAACCACCATTGTGTGCCCATACTTCATCAACACAGGAATGTTCGATGGATGTCAAACAAAGTAGGTTTTTTTTTTCCACCTTTTGAGTGTCAAGTAAAACCCAACATTCCAAATCACGTCTTTGCGTCAGGGTTTTTCCAATCAAAGAGGGAAAGTAATAATAGAAATCTCAGGAAGAGCAACATACGTGAGTTTAGCTCATCCAGGAAGGACAGACAGGAAATAGATGCGGTCTGTAAAGAAAAACAAAAAACCCACATAGATGTGATGTGAAATTATGTGGAAGACAGACAGGTGAAACATGGCCTCCTCTCCATTACGCCAAATAGGTGGAGCCTGAGAAACATGCCTGAAAAACATGATCTCCTCTCCACCATGCCGAACAGAGGGAGCCTGAGACACATGACCTCCTCTCTACTATGCCAAACAAATAGAGCAGGGAAACATGCCTGATAAACATGACCTCCTCTTCACCACGCCAAACAGATGGAACCTGAGAAAATGGCTGACTCAAAGCTACGACAAATTATGGGAGGTGACACAGGAAGTTAAAGCAAAGGTCTAGTGAAAGTGAATTCCAACATATCTCTCCAACATATGAGATCTACTTTTATAGTACTGGGAACACCGGGCCAAGGTTATGTCAGCAGCTTATGATGGCTTAGTTCCCCTTGCTGGACATCTGCAACACATAAACCATAGACTGTATACGTATAAATAGTGGATGGCGCCATCTTGACGTCACCCGTTGGCCAGCAGGGGATGATACTGGTGGTTTCAAAAAGAAGTCTGTTTCTGTTTGTATTGAAGTCAAAAATGACCATTTTTCTCTCCTGGTGTATTATGTAAACACTATAAACATGGTCTGAATGGTTAGTTTAAATACTCTTGTAGTACAACACTGTGTCCATTCACTAAATCGTGGTCAAATATATGGTGAAAAAAAACACATAAAGTAGGAGCTGCTTTGAGGCGTGGCTACCATGTGATTGACAGGTCTCTGCTATCATTTCATCCTGAAGAAAAGCAGCACTGATAATCTGAGCTCGTATTTCCGTCATCTGAGGAGTCACTGGCACCGTTTACCGGTAAGTAATAAGGCTGCAGCTATCGAATATTTTAGTAATTGAGTATTCTACCGAATATTCTAGCGATTAATCGACTATTCGTATAAAAATACTTTTGCTTAGTTAAAGAGCAATTATAAATATATAAGAGAAAATAAAACGTTTCTCTTAATAATGAATGACCAACTGGTTTCCTTTATTAGAAAATTAGATGTAGGCCTACCGGACTAGCTCAGCGGTACCGTGCTGGCTCCGCAACACATTTTTATTTTATTTTGATAGTGACACTGGGCTGGCTCCGAGGCACTAGACTGTCTCTGTGGCGTTGAGTCATGAAACTCTGCCAAGTGCTCTGCAACACTGGCTTCAGCATCAGCCGTACTGGACTGTCATAGTGATCGTCATAGTGTTTGGCATAAACAGTGTCGTAAAACCTGAAAAAACTTTCTAGCTCGAGCGTTTTCAAATGAACGTGAACGGTGCGTGCCGTTCAATCTCGCCAGAGTGAATGCCGCTCCCGTTCACGTTCATGACTTGAAAACTGAGCCATTCACTCTTAACCGAAAATATGAACGCGTTCACGCACAACACTGTCTGGCTCATATGAGCAACTGTGAAGTTTTCTGCCTCCCTCTGCGCTAGCCGTTAGCCACAAAGCTCACTACCATCACTACTAAACTGTTATTCGAGGTGGAGGAAATTGCCTTGAGTATTTTTTTGTACTTGAGTTACTCGAGTAATGGTTTCAGCCCTAGTAAGTATCATTATGTTGAGCCATAATGAGCATTCCAGTTGATATTACAGTTCATGTTAATTACAGAGGCTCATCACTAATCAGAAGTAGTGATACTGTAGATTGTGACGTTTGTTCCCATTTACTTTTTTATCAGGCTTTGAGTGAAGATCTCTTACCATCACATTAAACCTTGCAACACAGGTTAGCAGCGTGGTACTGGTACTGGTACCTAACGGTACCGTTAGAATAGCAACCGCTGTGTTATCAGCCAACGCCTGAACTAGCAAGCTAGCTTGGTTAGAGATAAGCTTCGGTTATTCACCTGAACTGTGATATTAACTGCAAAGACCTGGTAGCCACGCCCCAAAACAGCTCCTGCTTTATGTGTTTTTTTCACCATATATTTGACCATAATTCAGTAAAAGGACATCCTGATGTATTATAACATTTTTTTACAATAAACATTCAGACCAAAAACCTGAATTTATAGTGTTTACAGAGATAATGCCTCCAGGAATTTGTTTATGTTGTGCGTGTCGGACCCCAGGAAGAATAGCCGATGCTGTCGCTGGTGCTAATGGGGATCCTAATAAAGAAAGAAAGAAAGAAAGAAAGAGAGAGAAGGGTCATTTTCCCAGCGACTTCAATACAGACTTCTTTTTGAAACCAGCAGCATCGCCCCCTGCTGGCTGTTGGAGAGAATGCAAAATTAACCAATAAAATAACCAATAGTTTAACTTAAACGTAAGAGTTTTCTACAATTGAATAGAATAAATTAAAAATAAATTAGAAGACCTTGAAAATACCCATGCCATTTGTTATGTTGCTGCTTCAAATTAAGGTGACCAGTCTGAAATGGACTGCTGGTATTGAAGTGCTAATATCGGAGATTTTAGATGCAGACCGATATAATCCAATACCCATTTTTTTTTTTTTGCTGATATTGGACCGATACCCGATATCAATATCTGATCAGAACACCCCTATGAGAAACATGACCTGTTCTCCACCATGCCAAACAGATGGAGTCTGAGCAACACAACCTCCTCCTCATCACATACTCGACTCTACAATTAAATAATGAGATGGTTTGTGCTTCTGTCCTCTGGAGAGATGGATTGATTGAAAGCTCTGGCTCCCATTCTTCTTTCTATCAGGATTTGCTCTAGAAAGGTTGTTAGGCCCAGTGGCCTTCATGTAGCACGGCAGAAGTCCTTAATAGGCAGACCTTGGTCCTGGTCCAGACACCTTTCTAGCCAGACCTGGGCCCAGTTTTTGAGAAATCCCCTGCATTGTCTGTGGTTTGAGCAATAAAATCCAATCTGTGTGGGTCTCTAGACCAACATTCATTATTTTAATCACAAATATATTTTTCTGAGTAAAACAAACAGGTTTCCAAAAGAACTAGTAACATTAAGTTTGTTTGTTGTGGAAACATTTTTCAGTGCCCAAACCCCTCTATTTATGAAAAATGTTTCAGCCCACCTGCTCCATCAGACAGCCCGAACAGTGCAACAGACAGATGGCGATGGCAGGATGCCTCAAAAGTCAGGGAGTTTAAAAAGAAAAGAAAAAAGCTCAGACAGGAGAAAGAAGTGAAAGGTCGACAGTATGTCACCCAGTCACCCTTTCATAGGCAAGGTGAGTCTGTTATGCCTTGTTCACACTTCACAATGTGAGGCAGTCGTCACCTCGACGAGCCTTTGCCATTAATGGCGCTTTTCCACAGGCACGGTACGTTACGGCACGGCTCTACACGGTTGTGGCGCTTTCCCACTAGTACCTGGTACCTGGCACTAGCACTGGCACTGGCACTTTTTCGTACCTCCGCAGCCCTGGTTCCAAGCGAGCCGAAGCAATACTAAAATGCGACGTCAGCCGACTGCCTTCGACTGATTGGCCAGCGAGTGTCGTCATTGGATGCGGGATATCCGGTTAGACTGTAAAAGCCAAACACAACTTGACCCCGCCATTTTTAAAACCGGCAACTACTTTGCTATTTTTACACTCCCTGGAGTCTTCTCTGTCTCTTTTCTTTAGCTTTGTGCGTGACAAAAAGTCACAGAGCGAGCAACAAATACATGATCGCTTCTTTGTCCTCCATTGTTTGTGTTGTTATTGTTCTTCTTCTTCTTCCTGGTTTTCTGCGTCGCATGCAAAGGAAGTTACAGCAGTTTCACGCTGTCATATGACGACCCCGCCCACACCGAGGAGGTACTCAGTTGTAATGGAAAAGCAACAAAACTGGGCCGTAACGCGCCGTACCGTCCGTGCCGTTACTGTATAGTGGAAAAGCGCCATAAGTATGAACACCTCAAAGACGCCAGTCATAAGTTCGCTGACGTCCCGACTGTTTGTCACAGATGAAACTCAATATCTAGCCTGCTAAATATCCAGTTGAGTCACGCTGACATAAAAAGAGCTCCAGCCAATGAGAGCAGACATGGTTGAAAGGAGTAGCGGCTGCAGCGGAGCAGCGGCTGCATCAACAACAACATCAACAACAAAAACAACTTCTCTCTTTTTGCTCTTTCACTACATGGTAGCTCACAAACAACCTGGAGGGCTGCATTCTGGTCCGTGTCCATGTTTACAATGAAAAGCTCGCTGTTGACTGCGCTCCAGTCAGCCTCCTCTCTCTAATTCCTGGTTAATAAATGAGCCGATCGTTTCTTGTGAGGAAATGATTACATGTTGACATTGATCACTGAAATGACTGAAATCCATCCTCAAAGATAGCAGAAGAGGCTTTGTATTAGTGGTTGGAAGGCAATATGTCCATATATTCATTAATATTGTCACTCATATTTACAGTGAAATACAGGAAAAAATGATGCGGACATTTTCTTTATCCCACAAGTTAAATAAATGATGTTCTTTAAAGGAACATTATGTAGGATTGTGTCCAGAACTGGTACTGCAATCACTTTCAAACTATTGAAGAGTGGTGTCTTCCCCCGTCCCTCTCCCCTGACTAGAGGTTGCCAGCTAGGCTAGGCTACAACATGAACGGAAAGTGTTACCATGAATGAAAAGCAGCCACCTTGGGCATCACCATGAACACTTAGAAGGAGTGAAATGTGCTGGAGGAGAGCTGTGGAGGGCTGCAGTAATGTGAGTGGAGCTCCGGGGTGGGGGACGTGGGTCCGCGGTCCACGGTGAAAAATGCTGCTGCCTGTCCGCTTTCAGCTGTGTTCATCTTTCAAAGGCATCTCCTATACAAATCCTTGTTTTATTTAGTCACGACATATTTCGGTTTCGTAACATTAGACATTATTTATCTGACACGTTTGTAGCTGCAGCTGTGGTAACTAGAGCAGAGCTGGCAACCCGGATGCTGAAACACTACTGACTTTGTGATTGGGAGATTGGGATTGGGAGGGTATTGTATCAGACCAAAACATGATTTAAAAACATCAACATGATTTGTGGTCCGCAAAAGATTTTTTTGAATGCGAATTTTTTGGCTGTGCTGTTGTTGTTTTTGAGTTCAGTATGTTATGTGAACATTATTCCTGAGTCTCTGTGACTTATTAGGATGATTTTACAGCCAATTGCTTTAGATAGATAGATAGCTAGATAGATAGATAGACAGATACTTCATTCATCTCACAGAGAAATTCATAAGATTTAGATTTCTTACATGTTGTACCTTTAATAAACTTTGTGAAAATAGAAAAGCTCCTGTCAGCCTCAGAGCCGTTTCAATGATCACTGTAAACATGCGATCATTTGTCCACTAGAAAACAACAAACAGCTCATTTATTAACCAGGAATTAACGAGAGGCAGCTGACTGGACAGCAGTGCAGCAGTTGGGCACGTCTGCTGATAGATAGTCTGGTAGTGTGAACATTTCCGTCGCTGACCAGTCCTGTAGTGTTAACACCTCAAGACTCTAATGGGGGAGGAGAGAGTCACGTAGCGTGAACAGCACAGGGAGTCAACGACTCTGTCAGTCGTGTAGTGTGAACCAGGCATTAGTGGTTCATGTGATGGAAATTCTGGAACATACGCCTGTTGGCGTTTCCTAACTTTGTCCAGCTCACATTTCTCCCCATGTTAGCTTATATTTCTGAAGAAAGCTCTGGATTTATTCATTCAGTGCTTCCTCTACCAAGTAAATGTCATGTTGTTCTTTTCACAAATATGGGAATGACATTATCATTAAAATGCATTGTTTTATGTAAAACAATATCAGAATTTTCTGCGGGGGGGACGACGACCCCACAAAGCTGAGATTATAATTCGAACCCTGGTCACTACGCTGCAAAACATACCTATGAACAACTTAGTTTCTCACAGCGTTCATGTTTTAGCCAACAGATATCACTGGGGAGTTTTTCCAACCATCGTAACTGCATTTCCAACCAAGCTGCCCTACAATAACTATACTTAAAAACCATCTTAAAGACTCTTCACTTCAACTTAGACCTGGCAGCACACTGGTAGGAAACTCTGGTATATGTTTTTGTTGTTAATGCTCATTGCGCATCCTAAACAAACAATGCTATATTTTCTTTTTCTTTTCTTTTTTTTCTCTCTGTGAAATACCAGTGGAAGAAGTGAGGAAATATAGGACTTTGGGTAGTTTTATGTTGTTGTTGCTTTACTGTTGTAATGTTATAATACAGACATATTGGCAAGTTGATAGGAATTCCCTAATGGAAATAATGCCTGGCATTATCTGTGGAGAGAGCTGCAGTCGGCAGCACTAATCACATCTCAGATTATAAATGGTAATAATGGGACTTCTCAGATCTCTTAGGATCGTGCATATGGCTTCAAATGATTATCTATTATCACCGCAGCTTGGCTCTGCTTGGCTTAAATGAATTCCCCCGAGTTCACATTATGCTTCCTGCTCTGGTCTCACTGTCATTATAGGTAGTCAGGCAAATGACTGTTTTCTTAAACCATTCCTTTCTTTGTGGTTATTTATTCATTAGTATTTGGCTATATGGCCAGCGCTCAGAAGTAGAGCCAGTGAGATAGACAGACTTGTCATGGTAGAAGAGAGTGGTGAAGACGTCCTTTGTAGAGATACACCGATCCAATATTGGTATCAGTGCCGATATTGAACAAAATTCCAGATCGGGTATGGGTGACAATGGGTGTGATCCATAGGGGCAGATCTATTGAGTGAAATTATACGCTGTGAGATGAGTGACGTCATGCTCTGGCGACGCTTGTGGAGGCTCGCATTTGTTTACAAAATGAAGCAAGCAAAGTCATATTTTTTATAGGGCTGTTAAAAGTAGCGAGTTAACTTGGTGGCATGCGTGACGATAACTCTACTTGGACAAACTGCCTGAAATGTGTTGCCAGAGACATGCTGGTAGGTGATGAAGCAGAACTCCGTTCAAAAAAAATCAAGGAAACTAAAAACGCAGTCGTAACTAACGATCAAACATGCTGTACACGCGTATGGCATACTTTTCTGAAGCCGGACAACAGCTGATTGTAGAAGTCTACGACGAAATAGAGATACTGTATTATCAGCAAAAAAGGATACACAGCTGCAATAATTAATCAGCAGAGCAAGGCTGGCAGAGAATAGCGGAACGACTGAGAGAAATCATTCAAAAAATCAAAGAAACTAATAATGCAGTCAAACATGCTGATCAACCATCTTTTCTGAATCTGTCCAATCATTTCCTGTAATACATCAAACTAGTCCGCCAAAGAGCATCATTAAAGTCTTAATTTGTAACGTGAAATGGATGAAAAGGAAATGAGAAAGGGACATTCTTTTCATAAACACGGAGCAAATTAGAGCTAATATGGGCTGTCGCTCAGATTTTAGCAGCTTATATAAGATAATATAAAACTTTATTTTTGCTGAGGTTGTCATATATAGTAGTTAGGAGATTAAAAATATTTAAAGAAGATTTATTTATGTGTATATATATATATATATATATATGTATATATACACATATATATATTTATATGTGTATATATACACATATATATATATATATATACAGTCATGGAAAAAATTATTAGACCACCCTTGTTTTCTTCAATTTCTTGTTAGTTTTAATGCCTGGCTCAACTAAAGGTACATTTGTTTGGACAATTATAATGATAACAACAAAAATAGCTCATGAGAGTTTAATTTAAGAACTAAGGATTATTCATTTTCCATGGTTTTCTTGATAATAACCAAAATTACTTAAATTCTTACATCAATAGCTATGGTATTGTACCGCCAAAAACACTACTTTTAAGCATTCCATGTTTTCTTTTCTGTTTGCTTTAAACACATGATACACACAAGAGTTTATACTTGATTGCATAACCATTGTTTTTGATGACTGCAGCCATGCGTCTTGGCATGCTCTCCACCAGCTTCTGACATTGTTCTGCTGTCACAGCAGCCCATTCCTGTTGGACAAATTCAAACAAATTTTCTTTGTTTTTGGGCTTGTGGTTCTCCATTTTGAGTTTGATGATTTTCCACAGGTTTTCAATTGGATTAAGATCTGGTGATTGAGCAGGCCAAGGCATGGTGCGAATGTTGTGGTTCTCCATCCAGGCTTTAACTGACCTTGCCGTGTGGCAAGGGGCATTGTCTTGTTGGAAAATCCAGTCATTCGAGGCAGGAAAGAGTTTTCCAGCTGATGGAAGAAGACTGTTTTCAAGGGTAGTCCTCTACTTGACCTGGTTCATGCGGCCTTCACACAATTGCATTTGCCCTGTTCCACTCAGACTGAAACAACCCCAGATCATGACTGATCCACCCCCATGTTTTACTGTAGGGGCAAGACAGGCTTCCTCCTAACCAGTAAGTTGGCTGGAGTGGGCATCAATTCAAAATTGGATTCATCACTGAAGAGAACCTTAGCCCAATCATCAACAGTCCAATCCTTGTGGTCTCGAGCAAAGAGTAACCGGGCCTTCCTCTGCCTTTCATTGATGAAGGGCTTCTTGCGTGCTCTGTGTGACTTCAAACCAGCTTCAACAAGTCGGTTTCGAACTGTCCTTGCCGAGCAAGTCACATTTCTCGACAGTGCCCACTCATTTTTAAGGTCCCTGGAGGTCTGACGGCGATTCCTGACACAGGAACGGATGAGTGCACGGTCATCTCGTGGGGTAGAAAGACGTTTCCTGCCACGGCCAGGTAGCAATTTGGTAGTGCCATGTTCAGCTTGTTTTTTGTTGGAATGAACGGCTGTCTTGGAGATCTTCAGTTTTTTCGCTACCTGTCTCTCACTCATGCCAATTTCCAGCAGTGCCAAGATGGCTGCCTTTGTTGCTTCACATAATTCTTTTGTTTTAGGCATTATGTGAGAGCTGACAACTTCTGAGTTGTGCTACGGCTTGAATGTAAGCAGGAAACCGCTCTAGGCCTTTGCATGTGCAGTGCTGCTTGTGACATGAAATGGCCTCTTATATACCCTGGGAATCAATTAAGCTTAAGAATGTCAAATAGGACATAAAGTATTATGTGACCAGCTGCATTTTTTGTTGTGTTCATTGTATTATACGTTTAGTGGTACCAGATATTAGAATGAACAAGAAATTGAAGAAAACAAGGGTGGTCTAATAATTTTTTCCATGACTGTATATATATATATATATATATATATATATATATATATATATATATACACACATTGCAAATGGTGTAAAAAAGCAGTATAGTGCAAAACCAACAATGTGAGCGATATGATGTACAGAAGTACTACAAGAATACAAGAACAATAAACTGCTAAGTAAAAGGTTTTAAGTGACACATTGATAAAGTGAGAAGTTGTAATGGATAGTATTACAGTAAATGATATGTGGATATACAGGACTGTCTCAGAAAATTTGAATATTGTGATAAAGTCCTTTATTTTCTGTAATGCAACTAAAAACATGAAAATGTCACACATTCTGGATTCATTACACATCAACTGACATATTGCCAGCCTTTTATTGTTCTAATATCGCTGATTATGGCATACAGCTTAAGAAATCTCAAAAATCCTATCTCAAATTATTAGAATATCTAGGCTAACTAGGCTAACTAGTAGGCTAACTAATCACTTGAATCGTCTAATTAACTCGAAACACCTGCAAGGGTTTCCTGAGCCTTTAAAAACACTCAGCTTGGTTCAGTAAACTAAATCACAAGTATGGGGAAGACTGCTGACCTGACTGCTGTCCAGAGGACCATCATTGACACCCTCCATGTTGGAAGGAGGAAATGTGGCAGGAAACGCTGCACAACCAAGAGAGATGACCGCAGCCTTAACAGCATTGTGAAGAAGAGCCGCTTCCAGAATTTGGGGGAGCTTCAAAAACAGTGGACTGAAGCTGGAGTCCAGGTATCAAAAGCCACTGTTCACAGACGTGTCCGGAAGAAGCGTCTGACTTCGGCTATGGAAAAGAAGCACTGGACAGTTGCAGATTGGTCCAAAGTCCTCTATTTAGACGAAAGCAAGTTTTGTATTTCATTTGGAAGTCAAGGCGCCAGAGTCTGGAGGAAGGCTGGAGAGGAGCAAAATGCAAGTTGCTTGAAATCCAGTGTGAAGTTCCCACAGTCAGTGATGGTTTGGGGAGCCATGTCAGCTGCTGGTGTTGGTCCACTGTGTTTCATCAAGTCCAGAGTCAATGCAACTGTATACCAAGAGATTTTAGAGCACTACATGCTTCCGTCTGCTGAACAGCTCTATGGAGATGATGATTTCATCTTCCAGCATGATCTGGCACCTGCCCACAGTGCCAAAACCACCTGTAACTGGTGTGCTGACCATGGCATTACTATCCTTGATTGGCCTGCCAACTCTCCTGACCTGAACCCCATAGAGAATTTGTGGGGTATTGTGAAGAAGAAGATGAAAGACACCAGACCCACCAATGCAAATGAGCTAAAGGCCGCTATTGAAGCATCCTGGGCATCCATAACACCGCAGCAATGCCCCAGGCTGATTGCCTCCATGCCACGCTGCACTGATGCAGCAATCCATGCAAAAGGATTCCCAACCAAGTACTGAGTGCATTAATTGACATTTTCAAATGTTTGATTTTGTTTTGCTGTGATAAAATTTTTTTTTTACTTGGTCTGAGGAAATATTCTAATTTTTCGAGATAGGATTTTTGAGTTTTCTTAAGCTGTATGCCATAATCAGCAATATTAAAACAATAAAAGGCTGGCAATATTTCAGTTGATGTGTAATGAATCCAGAATGTGTGACATTTTCATGTTTTTAGTTGCATTACATAAAATAAAGGACTTTATCACAATATTCTAATTTTCTGAGACAGTCCTGTATGTGGGTATGTGGAGGCAGAGAGCAGAAAGAGAGAGGGAGTCTCAGGTGGATAATTGTCTTATAGTCACAGCAAAGAAGGACTTCCTGTGGCATTCTGTTCCTCACTTTAGCACTTCTCTGGCAATGCATTTCTGTCAGTTTGTCCAAGTAGATAAGTAGTAAAGAAGTAATTCAGTTCATTTATATCTGTTTATTTGTTTTAAAAAATATTATGTAAATAAATGTTTAAGTAGTCTCATGTTGCATTGCACAAAAGAATGATCCCAACCTTTTCCACATAATGAGACATACACTATATTGCCAAGTTTTCGCTCACTTGCCTTGACTTGCATGTGAATTTAAGTGACATCCCATTCCTAATCCACAGGGCCCAATATGACATCGGTCCACCCTTTGCAGCTATAACAGCTTCAACTCTTCTGGGAAGGCTGTCCACAAGGTTTAGGAGTGTGTTTATGGGAATTTTTGACCATTCTTCCAGAAGTGTATTTGTGAGGTCACACACTGATGTTGGACGAGAAGGCCTGGCTCTCAGTCTCTGCACAGTCATGTTGGAAGAGTTCCTTTCACTGGAACCAAGGGGCCAAGCCCAGCTCCTGAAAAACAACCCCACACCATAATCCCCCCTCCACCTCCACCTGGCACAATGCAGTCCGACAAATATCGTTCTCCTGGTAACTGCCAAACCCAGACTCGTCACTCCAGAGAATGCGTCTCCAGTGCTCTAGAGTCCAGTGGTGGCATGCTTTACACCACTGCATCCAATGCTTTGCATTGCAATTGGTGATGTATAGCTTGGATGCAGCTGCTCGGCTATGGAAACCCATTCCATGAAGCTCACTGTGCACTGTTCTTGAGCTACTCTGAAGGCCACATGAAGTTTGGAGGTCTGTAGCGATTGACTCTGCAAAAATTTGGGGATCTCTTCACACTATGCGCCTCAGCATCCACTAACCCTACTCCGTCAGTTTTCGCGGCCTACTGGCTGAGTTGCTGTCGTTCCCAAACACCTCTACGTTCCTATAATACAGCTGACAGTTGACTGTGGAATATTTAGGAGAGAGGAAATTTCACGACACAGGTGGTATCTTTTCACATTTCCACGCTGGAATTTACTGAGCTCCTCAGAGCGACCCATTCTTTCACAAATGATAAAAGAAGTCTGCATCCAGCATCATCTCATTCACTTAAACTGGACTCTTTGATTCTCACTACTGGACCCACTACTCTTCACCATTTTGAACAGGAGTGAGGACTTAAAACTGAATTCACTGTTTTAGACCCAAATTTGTGGCAGAACACTAGAATTCTCTGAGAAGCCAGAGATGAATCCAGAATAACAAACAACCACTAAAACATGTTTTTCTGTTCAGGAATGATCGGAAATAAAGAATACTAATCGTAATATGCTTTGCTATTTTGTCCATCCATCCATTTGCTCCCGCTTATCCTCACATAGAGTCGTGGGGGCGGGGGCCTGGAGCCTGTCCCAGCTGTCTTAGGGTGGAAGGCAGGGTACACCCAGGACAACTCACCACCTCGTCGCAGGGCACATAGAGACAGACAACCACTCACACTCACATTCACACCTACAGTCCCCCCAATCCCCATGCGTGTTTTTGGATGGTGAGAGGAAGCCGGAGTACCTGGAGAGAACCCACGCAGACACAGGGAAAACATGCAAACTCCACACAGAAAGGCCCCGGGCCGGAATTCGAACCTGGTACCTTCTTGCTGTGAGGCAACAGTGCTAACCACTACACCACGATGCCGCCCCTTTGATATTTTGTAAACTGTAAATTAGGGGTGTTAAAAAATATTGATATGGCAATATATCGCGATACTTTGTCTTCCGATATCGTATCGATTTTTAATTTCTTAATATCGATATTTTCCAACCCCAACATAATCATGTTTTGATTTAAAATCTAGAACGACTTCCGCTCCTCCGCTCTGCAAGGTGTTGATGTACAGCTACTGCGCTGCATGGCTTTTGTGGTGAGTGAGGCAGTGAAGAAGTCGACAGTAAACAAGCGGAAGAGAGCAGAGAGCTGTGAGCTCACCGGCATCCACAACAAAACAAAGCCGACGTTTGGAGGCACTTTGGCTTCCAAATGAAAGAAGGAACTAATAAGCTGGACAAAGAGTACGGAGTTCACAAACGATACACTGAGATGATAGCACAGCAGCCGCCGCTGAAAGGACTCTCCTCTCGCTCGCTCTCACAGCAAACACCAGCACAGACACATCACCACACTCAGAGAGCGGTGCAAAAAAGTTAAAAGCAGTTTCAGAACATTTAAGAATGTAGCTCTCAGATGCTATTGGGCACAGGGGGACATGTCCGCTGAGATTTATCCGTCACCCAACTTTCCCAGCATAAGGCGACAAACATCGCCGGTAAAACAGGATTTACTGCAGCAGTATGGGGAGCCTGGCGTATGCATGACTCAGCTCATGGTGTGTTCAAATGTAGACGAATGTCGGAATGTCCATGTCAGAATTTAAATCATAATGAAGATGGAAAGTCGGCTTTATCTCACCAACCAGACATAGAATTCATGCTATCTGCTACTTACGTAAACAGTAGCTACATGTGTTGTAAGACTGTAAGGGGGGAAGAGCTGGGAGCACTAAACTTAGAGCTTATGGAATAGAATAGAATAGTTTTTTTATTCATCCCCCTTGGGGGGAAATTTACCTGCCACAGCAACAAAGACAAAATCACAGACAAAATAGTAATAATAATAATAAAATAGAATAAAATATTTACATATTTACAATGAACTAAATACAATAGAAAAAAAATGTATATTTACTTGTATAGATGAAACTGTTGATTAAACACAGGTATTATTGTTGCAGTGCAATTTTTTTTTTTTTTTTTTGTGCAAAGTGATAGTGCACAGTGATAGTGTGACGACAATGACAATAACAGTGACAGTGATGGAGATGAGTCCAGATTGTGTTTACATCAGCCAGTGATGCTGATGTTGTAAAGTTTTATTGCTGATGGTATGAATGACCTGCGGTAGCGCTCCTTCTTGCAGGGTGGAAGTCTCAGTCTGCAGCTGAAGGAGCTGCTTAAAGCCTCCACAATCCCATGCAGAGGGTGAGAGGGGTTGTCCATGATGGATGTGAGCTTAGCTAACATCCTCCTCTCACCCACCTCCTCTATGGAGTCCAGGGAGCAGTCCAGGACAGAGCTGGCCCTCCTGACCAGCCTGTTCAGTCTCTTCTTGTCCCTCTCTGTGCTCCCTGCTCCCCAGCAGACCACTGCATTAAAGACTGCAGACGCTACCACAGTGTCATAAAAGGTCCTGGGCAGAGTCCTGCAAACTCCAAAGGACATCAGACATCTGTGTTGTGAGTCCAGTCCAGTTTATTGTTGAGGTGAACACCCAGGTACCTGTAGCTCTCCACCATTTCTATGTCCAGGCCCTGGATGTTCACTGGTGCTGTCTGGGGTGTCTTCCTCCTGCGGAAGTCAGTGACCATCTCCTTGGTCTTGCTGGTGTTGAGCTGAAGGTGGTTATGCTCACACCAGTCGACAAAGTCAGTGATCACGGTCCTGTACTCCCGATCGTCCCCCTCAGACACACATCCAATAATAGCTGTGTTGTCGGAGAACTTCTGGAGGTGACAGCTCCCAGAGTTGTGGCTGAAGTCCGATGTGTACAGGGTGAAGAGAAAGGGGGAGAGCACTGTCTCCTGTGTCCGACACACAGTTCTGAAGCCTCACGTACTGTGGTCTGTCTGTGAGGTAGTCGATGGTCCATGCAGCCAAGTGACAGTCTACTCCCACACTTTCAAGCTTCCCCCTGAGCAGAGAAGGCTGGATCGTGTTGAAAGCACTGGAGAAATCAAAGAACATGATCCTCACAGTGCTGCCAGTGTTCTCCAGGTGAGTCAGTGATCTGTGCAGCAGGTAGATTACTGCATCATCCACTCCGATGTTCGGTTAGTAGGCAAACTGCAGTGGGTCCAGATGTGAGCTCACCATGGGGCGGAGGTTTTTCAACACGATCCTTTCCAGGGTCTTTATCAGGTGAGAAGTGAGGACCACAGGCCTGAAGTGGTTGGGCTCCCTGGGGTGTGTCGTCTTCGGGACAGGAACCACACAGGAAGTCTTCCACAGCTTTGGGACTCTCTCCAGACTCAGGCTCAGGTTGAAAATGTGCAGCAGCACCTGACAGAGCTGGTCTGCACAGTCCTTAAGGAGTCTGAAGCTGATGCCGTCGGGGCCTGTGGCCTTCCTTGCCTTCATCTTCTTCAGTTCACTTCTCACCTGGTCAGCTGTGATGGAGATGGTTTTGGTGGTGGTTTGTGCTGGTGGTGGATGACGTGGGGAGGGGTGGTGTGATGGTGGGGGTGGCAGAGGGCTGAGGTGTTGTAAAGAAAGAGCTGGCTGGCTGGTGCTTTGATGAGTGGGGGCACAGTCAAACCTGTTGAAAAACAGATTTAGTTGGTTGGCCCACTCCTGGTCTCCTTCAGCTCCCCTCTCATGGCCTCTGCTGTGACCAGAGATGGTTTTTAGGCCTCTCCAGACCCCCCTTGCGTTGTTCTGTTGCAAGTTACTTTCCATCCTGGTCCTGTAGCTGGCCTTGCCCTCCTTGATCTTCTTCTTCAGCTCTCTCTGTACCCTCCTCAGCTCCTCTTTGTCCCCAGATCCAAAGGCCCCTCTCTTCTCCTTCAGCAGGGCCTTCAGCTCAGGGGTTACCCAGGGTTTACTGTTGGAGAAGCACCGTACTTTCCTGGTGGGTACAGTGTTCTCCACACAGAAGTTTATATAGTCCGTTACACAGTGGGTCATGGTGTCGATGTCCTCACCATGGGGGTCACACAGCACATCCCAGTGTGTGGTCCTGAAGCAGTCCTGCAGGGCCTCAGTGGCTTCCTCTGACCACAGCTTTACACACCTTATGGTGGGGGGTTGCTTCTTCACCATAGGTATGTAAATGAGCTGCAGTCTCACCAGGTTGTGATCTGAGCGACCCAGCGGGGGGAGGGGTGATGAGCTGTATGCATCCTTGGTGTTTGCATACAGTAAGTCCAGAGTTTTATTGTCTCTAGTAGGGCAGTCCACATACTGGCAGAATGTGGGGAGAGTGGTGGAGAGCGATGTGTGGTTAAAGTCTCCTGAGATGTTGATCAGAGACTGAGGGTGAGCTGTTTGAAGCTGGGACACTTCACTGTGGATGAGCTCACAGGCTGCAGCAGCATCAGCCGAGGGGGGGATGTAAACAGTGATCGCGATCACGTGTGAAAACTCCCTCGGGAGATAATATGGCCGCAGACTAACAGCCAGCAGTTCAACATCCTTAGTGCAGCGCTGTTGTTTAACGCTCACATGTCCAGCGTTACACCCATCTCGTTAACGTACATCACAATCCCTCCTCCCTTCATCTTACCACTCTCCCTCGCGCTCCGGTCCGCTCTGACGAGGTGAAATCCGTCCAGAGTTACAAGCGAGTCCGGAGTGAGTTCATTCAGCCATGACTCAGTGAACATCAGCAGGCTGCTCTCCCGATGCTCCCACTGCAGCCGGGTCAGCGCTGCCAGCTCCTCCATCTTATTAGGCAGAGACCTCAGGTTTCCATGATGACAGACGGGACGGACGGCTTGTAGCGTCTCCTCTTCTCCCGACGCTTCACTCCTGCCCTGCATCCCCTCTTCCTCCTGCGGAGCTCCTCGGGAATGTCCGGTCTCTGCCATGACGGTGGTCTGGCCTGGCTCAGCACTAACGGCTGTTCACGGCTGTAAACAATGGAGCCGTGGCTGAACGGGTTGCCAGATGTGGACTTAAAAACTCAGAAAAAAAGAAAAAAAACAGACGAATAAAATCACCATTTGCACATCCATTGTTGTGTTGTGCAAATGTGGCACCACTACTTGAAAGAAAAATTAAGAAAGACCGAAAAATAAAGGTAAATAAAGAAACACAGAACGGAGACAAGAGCTGCTGTGACTGGCTGCAACTCTCACGGCGCCATCTTTAGATGTGATTATATTGATTAGAGCTCCAAGTTCCAACTTACAGTGAACACACCATACGATACATTAAAAATGTATTGAAATTTATGAATAGTATATAATTTACTCATGAAAGTGGCCACTTCTGCATTCTTTTCATACAAGATAATAAAAAGAAGTATAAGGATATTGCATGTATCATTACTGTCATATGCTATTCTGATAAATACCCAAATCATACAAGTTTCATTTTGTTTGAATTTACTAATGATCTTATATCCGGATTCACTGTTGTATGCTGTGCATACAACAGTGAATGATGCATACAATATCCCTATGCTTCTTTTTATTATCTTCTGTGTTTCTTTATTAACTTTATTCTTCTTCTTTCTTAATTTTTCTTTTCAAGTAGTAATACAACAGTGAATGATGCATACAATATCCCTATGCTTCTTTTTATTATCTTGTAAGAATGCAAAAGCAGCCACTTTAAAGAGTAAATCATATACTATTCATGAATTTCAGTATGTTTTTTTTATATTTTTTTTTTTATAGTTTCTTTTCTGTATGGGCAAATTGGGGGAAATTGCACAAAATATCTTATTGAGTTTAAATAATCATAAATTAACAACAAATATTGATGATGAACATGATGATGTTAAGCATGTAACAGCATTGTGTTTACTTTGCTATGACAGTTTTCCTGCAAATTCTTTAAAAATTACTCAATATATCATTATTTCTATAGTATCGCAATATATCATATTGTTGCCCCTGTATCGTGATACGTATCGTATTGCCAGATTCTTGCCAATACACACCCCTACTGTAAATTTGAAAATCCATGGATAACAACAATAATTATATATTTATCATTAAATATATAAATTTGATTAAAACGCTTGCACATACTGGTGGATTAACCATTACAGAATCATTAAAAATATTCTAGTAATCAGCAATACTGTTAATTTTGGGCAGGGGTAGTAAATACCTTGTGGGATAATATATACAGTCGTGGTCAAAAGTCTACATACACTTGTAAAGAACATAATGTCATGGCTCTCTTGAGTTTCCAGTTATTTCTACAATTCTGATTTTTCTGTGATAGAGTGATTGAAACAGATACTTCTTTGTCGCAAAAAACATTCATGAAGTTCTTTTATGACTTTATTATGGGTTAACAGAAAAGTGACCGAATCTGCTGGGCCAAAAATATACATACAGCAATGCTAATATTTGGTTACATGTCCCTTGGCCATTTTCACTATGATTAGGCGCTTTTGGTAGCCATCCACAAGCTTCTGGCAAGCTTCTGGTTGAATATTTGACCACTCCTCTTGACAGAATTGGTGCCGTTCAGTTAAATTTGTTGGTTTTCTGACATGGACTTGTTTTTTCAGCATTGTCCACATGTTCTCAATGGACTTTAAGCCAGAACTTTGGGAAAGTCATTCTAAAACCTTAATTCTAGCCTGATTTATCCATTCCATTACCACTGTTGATGTGCGTTTGGGGTCATTGTCCTGTTGGAACACCCAACTGCACCCAAGACCCAACCTTCGGGCTGATGATTTTAGGTTATCTTGAACAATTATAAAGTAATCCTCTTTCTTCATTATCCCATTTACTCTCTGTAAAGCACCAGTTCCACTGGCAGCAAAACAGCCCCACAGCATAATACTACCACCACTGTGCTTGACGGAAGGCATGGTGTTAAAGGCCTCACCTTTTCTCCTCCAAACATATTGCTGGGCATTGTGGCCAAACAGCTCGATTTTTGTTTTGTCTGACCACAGAACTTTCCTGCAGAAGGTCTTTTCTTTGTCCATGTGATCAGCAGCAAACTTCAGTCGAGCCTTAAGGTGCTGCTTTTGGGCTTCCTTCTTGCACGGCAGCCTCTCAGTCCATGGCGATGCAAAACGCTTGACTCTGGACACTGACACCTGTGTTCCAGCAGCTTCTAATTCTTGGCAGATCTGCTTTTTGGTGGTTCTCAGTTGACTTTTCACCCTCCTGACCAGTTTTCTCTCAGCAGCAGGTGACAGCTTGCATTTTCTTCCTGATCGTGACAGTGACAAAATAGTGCCATGCATTTTATACTTACAAACAATTATTTGCACTGTTGCACAGATTCGTGCTGGGCTCCTGTGACTTTCCCATTGTAGTGTTATTGGGCTTTTGTAGCCCTATTTGTAGCCCTGTTTAAATGGCCTCAGAGAAGTCACCTGCTCAGCTGTAGTCATTCATGATCACTCACAAGAAGTTAAGAGGCCATGCTCTGAAGCTCATTTCATGGACAACTTTCTAAGTCCCCAAAATTGCTAATTCATGTTGCTGTAAGTATATTTTTGAGCCAGCAGATTTGGTCACTTTTTCTGTTAACTCCAAACTCCATGAATGTTTTTCTGTGACAAAGAAGTATCTGTTCCAATCACTGTATCAGAGAAAAATCAGAGTTGTAGAAATAACTGGAAACCCAAGAGAGCCATGACATTATGTTCTTTAAGTGTATGTAAACTTTTGACCACAACTGTATTATTTGTTGAGCACTGTATGTCTTAACTACTAAAGGATAAATCTAGTGTTTTCTTAATTTTTTTTTTCTTAATGGATCCAATGAAAGCCAACCAACGTGTGTTTAAAACTACAATGACAGTTATTTTAGTAAATTGCTGAGCCTTTCAGAAATAGGAAAGGACATTGTGAGGTGTTTAATGTCTTCAGCAGAAAACTGTAAATTTGTCTTTACTTTTCAGTCACACAAAAACACAAACTTTAGCCACTTGCCGGTGGTCTCTGGTGAGACTGGTAGACGTTGGACTGTCAGAATCATTCTTTTCTACCTGGCCCCACACACACACACACACACACACACACACACACACACACTCCTGGATGTCCTGGGGTCAGGTTTGAAAGGTGTTTGAAGACTTGTGTCTGTCTTTATTCCCATCCCCCTGCCGTCATCCATCCAGCAGCCTGCCTGAAGGCACCAGGGCACATGCTTCACAACAGCACCAAAAACCTGGCCTGTCACTTCCTGCTTTCCTCACACAGGAACATAATCATTTTTGCTAAGTGGTCCAGTGCTGGCGGCGGTTGTGTGTTTCTGCTCTGAATCCTTTGTCCCATGTTCATCAGGTGGCCGACTCTTCTGCCGATCCTGAAGCCAGACTACGTAGCCAAGAAGATCATCCATGCCGTCCTCACAGACCAGGTTTTTCTGCTGCTGCCCAAGAGCATGTACCTCATCGCTGCTCTCAAGAAGTAAGTGTCCACCTCCACACAAAGTCTACATACCAGGGCTCCAAACTGTTTTGGACCACTGTCTTCAAATACAATTTGAAAAGTAAATGTATCTCATTGCAAAGAAAATCATAAGTCTTGTTCTATGCTTTATATACAAAGGAAATTTCCTTTGTATGGAACTTGTATGTAAAGCATACAACAGTGAATGATGCATACAATGTTCTTATACTTCTTTTTATTATCCTGTATGAAAAGTGGCCACTTTCAAGAATAAGTTACATACTATTCATGAATTTCAGTACATTTTTTTTAATAATTTTTTTATTTCTTTTCCATATGGGTCCCATTCCTGGGGGAATCTGAAATTGACTTGGTCTTTACCAGACTGACTTGGTCGCAAAACTTTGTGCAGCGAAGTATGGGCAGGCCCAGGCTAATTTTATGAGCTATTTGACGTCAAAATTTAGTTTTTTTTTGTTAATTATTCATAATTTATTACTGTAAGACTTCTGGGATGTCCATCTGTGATTTTTTTGCACTGTTAATTTGAGATAATGTCCTATTTTTGAATGATGGAAATTAATGATCCAACTCATTGATTAATCAAAAAAATAATTGACCCATTAATGGATTATTAAAATAATTGTTAGTTGCAGCCCTAGTTTGTTATTCTGGATTCATTTCTGACTTCTCAGAGAATTCCAGTGCCCTGGCTCAAATTTGGGTCTGAAAAGGTGAATTCAGTTTAAATTCCTCACTCCTGTTTAAAATGGTGAAGAATCGGGATCTCAGTGAGAAACAGAGAGTCCAGTTAAAATGAATGAAATGATGCTGGAGGAGATAGAATAGAATAGTTTTTTATTCATCCCCCATTGGGAGAAATTCACCCACCATAGCAGCATAGACAAAATCACAGACACATTGCAATTGTTAGAAAAAGCAGCAATGACATAATAATAGAATAGAATAAAAATTTACAAAGTATTAAACACAGTGGAATAAAAAATATATATTTTACTTGCAGAAATGAATTGTCAGTTAAACACAATTATCAGATGAATAAAAAGTGTTTTTTCAATGTGAAAAAAGGCAGTGCAGTTTTTGTTTTTCTGTGTGAAGTGATAGTGCATGAAAAACAGTGACAACAATGACAGTGATAGTGATGAGTCCAGACTGGATTAACTTCAGCCAGTGATGATGTTACAGAATCTTTTTGCTGATGGTATGAATGAACTGCGGTAGCGCTCCTTCTTGCAGGGTGGAAGTCTCAGTCTGCAGCTGAAAGAGCTGCTTAAAGCCTCCACAGTCTCATGCAGAGGGTGAGAGGGGTTGTCCATGAGGGAGGTGAGCTTAGCTAACATCCTCCTCTCACCCACCTCCTCTGTTGAGTCTCTGTGCTCCCTCCTCCCCAGCAGACCACTGCATAAAACACTGCAGATGCCACCACAGTGTCATAAAAGGTCCTTAACAGAGTCCTGCAGACTCGAAAGGACCTCAGTCTCCTCAGCAAGTGGAGACTACTTTGTCCCTTCTTATACAGGACATTTGTGTTGTGAGTCCAGTCCAGTTTATTGTTGAGGTGAACTCCCAGGTACTTGGAAGTCTCCACTATGTCGCTGTCCAGACCCTGGATGTTCACTGGTGCAGTCTGGGGTGTCATCCTCCTACGGAGGTCAGTGACCATCTCCTTGGTCTTACTGGCATTGAGCTGAACGTGGTTATGCTCACACCAGTGACAAAGTCAGTGATGATGATCCTGTACCCCCGATCGTCCCCCTCGGTTACACATCCAACAATAGCTGTGTTGTCGGAGAACTTCTGAAGGTGACAGCTCCCAGAGTTGTGGCTGAAGTCTGATGTGTACAGGGTGAAAAGAAAGGGGGACAGCACTGTCCCCTGTGGGGCCCCTGTGCTCAGACTACCATGTCCGACACACAGCCCTGAAGCCTCACGTAGTTTGGACTGTTGGTGAGGTAGTCAAAGGTCTATGCAGCCAGGTGACAGTCTACTCCCGCACTTTCAAGCTTCCTCCTGAGCAGAGAAGGCTGGATCGTGTTGAAAGCACTGGAGAAGTCAAAGAACATGATCCTCACAGTGCTGAGTTTAATAAATGATCTTCTTCATACTTTGTGGAAAAAGAAAAGCTTCTGTCAGCCTCAGAGCCGTTTCAGTGATCACTGTAAAGACTAGAAAACAACGAGCAGCTAATTTATTAACAAGAGGAGGCTGACTGGACAGCAGTGCGACAATCGGACGTGCCTGCTGAACAGTGAGTCCTGTAGTGTGAACACTTCAAAACTCTGACAGGGGAGGAGAGGGTCACGTAGTGTTCATTTAAAGTTACCCCTGCCGCCAAGGATGTTATGTTTTCACTGGGGCTTGTTTGTTTGTCTGTTTGTTGGTTTGTCGGATTGCAAAGTAACTCAAAAGGTTATGGACGGCTTTTGACGAAATTTTCAGGCTTGGCCGGAAGTGGCCTCACTTAAAGCTGATTCATTTTTGGTGGTGCCGTTGAATCGGATCCGATCACCACCAAAATTTAATCAATTTTAAGTTAGACTACTTCCGACCAACTCTGAAAATTTTGTCAAAATCCGTCCCCAACTTTTTTATACATAACCTCTTGGCAGAGGTAATTAGTTTTCAACTGACTTGCCTGGCAAAATAAAGGTTAAATAAAAAAATAAGTGTCTGGGAGCCAGCCAGTACCGCTGAGCTAGTGCGGTGCTGGCACTGAGCAAGTACGGTGCTGCGTGTGATTCTTTATTGAAACGGTTCGATTGCGTGATGTAGTGTCTGATTTACTTTAAAAAAAAAATGCAACAAATGGTGGTGAACTACACTAAGAGGCATTAAAAACGCAACATTGTATTTTTTTCGATATTAATTTGAATTTTCATAATTTATTGGGCGACTTCACTTGGTATGATACTGAAGATGAATGAATAAAAGCAACAATAGAAAAATTAATCGACATAGATTACAAATGTCAGTATCTTGTGTGATCGTCGTGGCATACACATGATGAACGCGTTGATTTCGGCCACTGGAATCGCTTCCCACTCTTCCAAGAGTGCAGTACGGAGATCAACAACCGTCACTGGCAGTGGAATACCACGGCGTACACGGCGATCCAGATTGTCCCAAAGGTGTTCAATCGGATTCATGTCCAGGGAATAGATAAGAACAATGTTCCATTTGTTCACTCGCTTTAATGGGTTATAGAGGTGAAATGACAATAATCAAACATGTCGTGAACATCTTCTGTGAATGCTGTCAGGCTTATCATAAATAAGTCACTAACATCCTGTTTGCCTATGTGTTGCGGTATAAAGCGTCGTAGTGCAACATTCCCTATCTCCCCCCGAGCCTTTAACACCTGCAAACAAAGGCTGAGAAATAATAAAGATACAAAGATAGTGCAATAACAATAGCAAACAGCTATAAGAACATATGCAAACAAAATATGCTATGCCTAGAGAACCCATTAAAGGTTACCCCACAACATAGTCCTTGTGCCAGGCAGACACGCTGGGCGTCCTGGTGGAACCACGTAAGCCAGTCGCTGGAGGCACGTTGGGCGATGAAGGCAGGGCAGCGGGGGCCACAGCAGTCGGCGGCAGCGTAACGGGGCGCCTTGGGCTGAGGTCAGTGGCCTGACTGGGGAGGGCTGCCCACTGTGCCGGAGGAGGGCAGGCAGCGGTGGCAGCACGACAGATGTTGGGGGGGTAGCATGAGGTGCCAGGTCGTTGTGGATCGACCGGAGGTGGGGCTGGTCATTGCGAATGGGGAAGAATTTACGCAGGAACCTGCGGTTCCGAACGGAGACCCTGCCCGAGCCGTCAATCATGACCACGTATTGATCATGCTGGCGCACCTCAACGACACGGCCTGTTCTGCCCCACTTGTTGGGGTGAGGTCCTGTCTGGTTCTGCACGCGCACAAGGTCTCCCACTCTGAGGGGTGGGAGGTGTTTGATGTGCTCCGCCCATTTGTCAGCTGTGCGGATGTGGCACTTGTGGAGGGCCTCCTCTCTTGCTGTTGGTGTCTCACGCCACGTTGTATGGGGCCTGTACCTCCCAGGGGGAATCGGGATGAAGTCCCGTATTGGTCGTCCGAAAATGCACATGGCAGGAGAAATCTTTGTGTCAGGGTCAGGCGTGTTGCAGTAGTGCATATCGCCCTCTGCACAGAGTCAGTGTCCAGTTCCCCTTTCGGACCCGTGTTGTCTGTGATGAGCCGCTTCATCGTCTTGACGTCGATTTCAGCACGGCAGTTGCTGTGGGGGAAGGCCAAAGACGCGCCAGTTCTTCAGGCCTACGTGGCGAAGGCCTGATGCAGGTGGTAAATGAGGTTTGCGGCGCCACCCATTGACCTGGTAATGATTGGCCAGTTAGAGTAACGGTCCACAATGACAAGGTAGTGCACCCCTCTGTGCATGAAAAGAAGAAGAAGAATTCCTTTATTGATCCCTCAGTGAGGGAAATTACATTTTTTCACTCTGTTAGTATATTTTTTTTCAGTTGCACATTACACTTCAAGTTATGAAACAAACACATGCACATGCATTGATGGAGAGGTGTCAGAGTGAGGGGGCTGCCCCTTATCCAGGCGCCCCGAGCAGTTGGGGTTTCGGTGCCTTGCTCAAGGGCACCCCAGCAGTGCCCAGGAGGAGGAACTGGCACCTCTCCAGCTACCAGTCCACTCTCCACATTTGGTCCGACCTGGACTTGAACTGCCAACCCAAGTCACTACAGACTGAGCTACTGCCGCCCCAATAAACTACCCCAACAAGTAGCACGTACTGCATTCAGAACTCAAGTCAGTGCCAGTGTTTAGGTAAAAAAATCTGCACATACAGCCTAGAAGGGGTAAACAGGCATGATGGGGGGAGTCGATGGCACAGCAGGCTGAGAGGGCGCCATTCGGTGACAATGTTCACAGTCATTCCGAGTGGCAAGGATGTCAGCCGACATGCCCGGCCAAAACACGGACGATTCTGCACGAGCAGTCATCATGGAGACGCCCTAGTGAGCGGCGTGCAGGGCGCCAAGCACCTCACTGCGGAGGGAGGGCGGTATGACCACTCTGTCTCTGTACAGGACCACCCCATCAGCTGATGTAATGTCCTCACGGTACTGGTAGAAGCCACGGATTGCCGCGGGCATCCCTGTCCTGGACTCGGGGAAGCCATCCGCCGCCATGTCCTCCAGTACGCGCATGTCATCGTCGCTGCAGGTGGCTTCCCTGACGTCCCACATCACGGACTGCAGTGACTCAAGCCCTGCGGTGCACCAGGTCAAGTCACCACCCTCAACGTCGTCATCCACAGGCCTTGTCTGCCGTATGACAGACAGGATGTCGGCATGTGTGCTGGGTGAGAGGTGGGTCACCATGGCGGCATTGTTGTCCGGGAGGTCCATGGGCCATGTCTGCGCGACATGGCGTCAGCGGCCCTGTTCTTCATGCCTGGGTCTTTTCCTTGAGGTTCCTGAGGCGGGGATTGAGCATTGAGTCATCGAGCGCCCTGTTGCCAAGGAGTTTAAGCAATGATTTGTGGTCGACTGCCACGATGAGGTCCTCGCAGCCCAGTACAAAGTAGCGTGCCTTGTCCAAGGCGTCAGCGACGGCAAGTGCTTCACCCTCTATGGGCGCGTACCTGGACTTGGCTGCGTGGATGAACCTGCTGCCGACCAGGGTCACCTTCCAGCCATCAGTGCAGCAGAAGGGCTTGACTGGCATGCACCGACAATGTTTCTGGAATAGCCAGAAGCCGACCCCCTCCATTGACCAGTCTGTGGCGAGGCTTGTAGGCTTGGATTTGTCGAAGATGCGGACGCCGCGTTCGATCTCCCTGACGATCGTCTCCTTGGACTCGCGGAAGACGTCTTCCAATTCCAGAGACCACTCAAAACGCACGCCGTTCTGCAGGAGCTGACGGAACGGTTGCATGCGTTCAACCATACTGAAGGCGTAGGCCACCTGGTTGACTAGTCTGAACCAGGACATGACGTCAGTGACGTTCCGTGGCCGCGGGAAGTCTCTGATCACCTCCAGGTAACGACTGCATGGCCGGACGTCAGTCATGGTGATGGTGAAGCCCGCCAAGTCCACAGAAGGTGAAGCGAAGACGAATTTGTCAGGGTTGACGATAATGCTGTGTGCCGCAGATGTCGAGCCATTGTACTGCTTGAAAGTAGGCCTCCTTGATGGTGTCAGCCCACAGCAATGTGTCGTCCACACACTTGGTCTTGTTGCCGATATCTGCGACCACCTCATCGTAGCGCCGTGAGTAACCGTCCCCCGACGCTATGTACCCTTGCGGGGCTGAGAGGTACCGGTACCTCCCCCATGGGGTGATGAATGTCGTTTTGTGGCGGTCGTCAATGTGCAGCGGGACGCTATGGTAACCATTCCAGGCATCAAGCACGGTTTTGTACTTTCCACTGGGTACCTGCCTCGCCTGGTGGAAGGGGGATTGTGTGTGGTGTGTTTTGTGGAGGGTGTGTTTATTCAGGGCTTGGAAGTCAACGGTGCGCCGTGGTTTGCCGCTCTTCTTCGCACAGATCACCATGCGGTGACACCATGTCACTGGTGTACCAATGGGCACCTCCTCCAGCACGCCGAGGCGAACATCCTGGTCGAGGCTGGCCTTCACCTCACTCTGTCAATGTATGGCCACTGGGATGGGGGTGTGGTGGGGCTCTGCACGCTGTGGGCAGTCACATGGGTCGGAGGTCGCCAGGTTGACCTCGCCGAGCGTAGGGAATTTGTCTGATATCATGCCGAGGTCCACACAGGCCTTGCGAGAGAGGAATATACAGTCTGTCACGTATGCAATTTGACGCGTCTCCAACCTCCGGACATTGCTGCTGTTGCCGGCGAACCTGACGATGGCGGCCCCAAGGATACGCATCCCCTCATTATTCGCAGCCCTCATCGTCATTGATATGGGGATGAGGTCGTCAGTGCTCAGGCCCAGCTGCTGGGTGACCTGCCATGGTGTCAGCCATGGCAGGTAGGGTCACAGGGTGGGTGTGTTTCCGAAGGTTGAGGCCCAGCGCTTTTTAATCCTCAACGGTGAGGGTGAGGCGGATGTATAGCTGAGGGTTGGACGGGCGCTTCATCCGCTTGTCGCACATGTCATCATACAGATGGTGGGCTAGGGGCAGTGTGCATACCTTGTTGTTGGCGCTGTCCGTGGTGAGTGTGCATAGTTCGACGAATGCCGCCGTCTGCTGTTCGTCACACACCCCGTCTGTCTCCTCTGGTGGGGGTCTAGACGAGCGGCCACCCAGGCAGACTTTGTCGAGGTGATTTTGGCGGCTGCATTTCCGGCACGTCTTGGCATACGCGGGCCATTCGGTGCGCCGGACGCGCCACTGTGGTGTCTTGCCATGGCCTACCTCACAACAGTAGATGCAGGTCCCCTCAGACTTCCCCTTTAATTTTTCCGTTCTTGGGCCTCCTTTGGTGTGGACGTCCTGCTGCTTTCCTCGTCGATATGAGCTGCTGATTGAGTCTGTGCTTTGAGGGTCGAGCAGGCGCGAAGCTGAGCGCTTTCCTGACTCTTTAGCTTCAGTGTATTCTATCATGTCCTTTAATGGCATATTCTGATCTTTCTCAAGTAAATCAAGTTGTATGTCTTGGTCTGCTATGCCTCGGGCAATCACATCGCGTAATATTTCCTCTGTAAAGTCATTTATTTGGCCACAGCCCTCATTAGTGCACTTCATTTCATACTTACATGTGCCTGCCTGCCCCTTCAAGCGGGCGTGAAATGACCTGATGGGCTCCTCATGTCCCATTGTGTTCTCTGCACGGACAGCGAGTGCCTTAATAGCTGAGAGGACGTCTTTCTCTTCACTGTCCACAAGGCTCTTGCCTGCTGCACAGGTGAGGTCTTTTCTTAGATTCTCCTCGCAGCACCGGAGCAGTTGTGTGATGACGTCGGAGTCGGCCAATTTAGCGCCCCTCTTGTATTCACCCCAGCGGGTTAGGAAGTACGAACATGTCTCGGCCAGCCCCGCCAACGCGATGGAGGGTCGCTTGAGTTTCTCTGCCTTAGCATTCGTGTGTAGTGATTCTCTGGGGACTGCAGCAGTGTGAATGCTCGCATGAATAATTAGCATTGCCGCCAGCACGGCTGCCTCTGCATGCTTAGCCTCATAGTCACAGTTCTCGATAGGGCAGTGTACACTCATTCTTGGTGTTCTGGGTTTATATCTTATCCTCCTTACTTTGGACGGTGCACTCATAGACTACACAGTTCAATGGTGGCAGGCAATTAGCTACTCGTCAACACTTGCTATTCGCCCACTTGTTCATCTGCATTCTCGTCTGATGTCGGCGATCTCCATTTGATCGAATCCGTAGCATGTTTGATTATAGATAACAACGATGTTGTTTGTTCACTCGCTTTAATGGGTTATAGCAGTGAAATGACAATAATCAAACATGTCATGAACATCTTCTGTGAATGCTGTCGGGCTTAACATAAACAAGTCACTAACTTCCTGTTTGCCTGTGTGTTGCAGTATAAAGCGTTGTAGTGCAACATTCCCCAGGGAATAAGGCGGCCAGTCCATAACCTGCACATTATGTCTGTGCATAACGTGCTTGCAGGCATGAGATAGTGCATATGTGGACGCCTAAATGCCTGGCTGCCCTTGCTTCGGTCATTCCAGATCTCAGCATACCAATGGCCTGCTCCCTTATGATTGCTGCTAAGCGTGACATGGTGACCGTCTGTGACAGTTTGCATTTTCCCTCCAGGTTTTTAAAGCCTTGACCAGTTGAGCTCAAATCACCAAAAGAACTCATTGAAAGCTTTCAAACAATGTCCTAACGAATCACACATGCAAAAACAGGGATTGGTACCGTCTGCCACGTTAATTTATTGTTTGAGCTGAAAAATGTGGCTCCATAGTTTCAATAGCCACGAGTGGTAGTAAACAAAACATTTTTTGGATACCAAGTAGTTGTATCCAATTTTATTTTACATTGACTATGTTGTGTTTTTAATGACTCTTAGTGTATTTAATTTTCATGTGTGAACTGAACTTTGACCAAGTTCTTTTTAAATATGAACTGACTCAACACTGTAATAGGCTATACAGCTTGTGACTTTTTTTTCTTTTGTTGTTACTGTATGATCCAGACCTTCTATTCTCAGGTGGGCCGGATCAGTAAAAGAATGTCAACTCCAAATATTTAGCTTCGTTTTTCAGTACTATGCTTTATCATTCAGCCTACATTTGTAGCCTACCTTACATATTATAATCACGGATGACAAGGGATCTGTTCTAAGCACAACACATTTATTCACAATCAATAGAATTGGAAAAAAACAATGATTTGGTGGTAAATGTGTTAACAACTGGTTTATTTTAACAGTTGAGTGAATGCAGTTTTACACCTGAACCAACTCACCACACTAAAACTCAAGTGGGAGCTATGAAAAATTATTTTTGCCTTAATTGTCATACTGCTTTGAAATAAATAAAAAAAAAAAAGAAATGCAAAATAAAAGTTAGAGCAGTGCATGGGCAATAAGATTAGGCTACATCAGATCAAACTACTAGGCTGGGCCTACTGAAGCTGAGAATATACTGCACAATATTGTCTTTAATATGAAACCAGCTTAATCTTACTTTTAATGATCTGTATTCATGAGTGCAAACAAATTTTGTGTCATCACACTTTTTTTCTCTCTTTCACTGCATTCCTGCAGTCTACTTGCTGCTGCTGGCTGAAACTTGGCATCTTTTGCCTTCACAAGTGCATCAGTATTAGGTGTAAAATCCTGAGTAGCAGCACATTTAACAGTGTCATTCAAGTGTTCATTTGTAAACCTTGAGCACTGCTTTGTTTTATTATTGTTCATTACGGAGAACACCTGTTCACAAAGATAAGTAGTCCCAAACATGAATAGAACCTTTGCAGCCATGGCTGTTAATTTGGGGTAGCCTGGCACAAGGTATTGATAAAACTTATCCAATCCCACGGACCCAAATTTATCCTTCATAGTGGAGTCGCACTGCAAGTCAATTAGCTCGAGTTGAATGTCAGCTGGCATATCAGAAGATTTCACTGTAAATGGCGAGCGAAAAAAGCCAAAGTTGTTCTCAAGTTCACTGAATACCTGAAACCTCCGTTCAAACTCTCGCAGCAAATCTGTTTTGTTGTCTTTATATTTATCCAAATCACCATCTCAACGGTCCGGTGCCTTCAGACGCACAGCTGTTAGACAAGAGAAATGCTTAGTGTCACCGTTGGATAGCAGTGACAGTTTCATGTTGAACGCGCGTATGCTGTCGTCACATTGAGTGACAACTTTGTTACGGCCCTGCAATGTAGTGTTAAGTATATTCAAGTGTTGTGTAATATCAACCATAAACGCAAGATCCTGCACCCATTCCTTGCATTTAAGTTCCTTCACTGGGCGTCCCTTCTTCTCCATGAACTGTCCAATTTCCCCTCGTAGCTCAAAGAAGCGCTTGAGTACTGCACCTCTGCTTAACCACCGCACGTCAGTGTGGTATGGCAGGCCAGCATGAATGTCATTATCACTGAGAAATGTGTCAAACTGACGGTGATTTAGACCACGCGCTCTGATGAAATTGACGGTTTTCACAGCCACACTCATAACGTGGTCCATTTGCAGTGTTTTGCAACATAACGCCTCCTGATGCAAAATACAGTGGAATGCCCAAAACTCTTGTCCTCCATTTGCAGTCTGTACTTTGTCACAGAATTTTGTGGCAACGCCTGCCTTTCTCCCGACCATTGATGGCGCAGTGTCGGTAGCCAGGCTTACGGCATGGAACCAGTCCACTCCCACCTTGTCCAGCACTCCAACGAGAGAGCTGAAGATGTCATCTGCTGTTGTGGTGTCGTTCATGGGCACCAATTCAAGCAGCTCCTCGGTGATGGTCATCAACACCTCTAATGAATATGGCCAGTTGAGCAATATCTGTGACATCGATGCTCTCATCTATTGCAATTATGCGATAAATGACTTGATTTTCTCTTTCATTTGGCTGCTCAAGTCACTTGATAGTTCTGTCACTCTATCTGCAACAGTGTTCTTCGTTACACTAATATTGGCAAAGGCAGGCCGCTTTTCAGGGCAAGACTTCTGCAGCCTTCAGCATGCATGTTTTTACGAACTCCCCATCAGAAAATGGCTTGGATGCCTGCACCAGATCGTTGGCAATAATGTAGCTGGCTCTCACAGCCCCATTAGCGATATCGCAGCTGCGAGTAAAAGTAGACTGCTGTTTCTTCAGACCAAACCAATTTGTTTATCTCGTCTTTCCTTAGTTGTCCTTTCAAGTGGTCATACATGTCTTTATGATGAGCCTCATAGTGGCGCCGAATATTAAACTCTTTGAACACTGCAACTTGCTGATTACATACCAAACACACTGGTTTTGTATTCACTTCTGTGAATTAATAATTCTCAGTCCATTTTTCCTAGAAAACTTTGTACTCCATGTCCACTTTTCTTTTTTTTGACAGTGCCATTTTGGGAAGGGTGTGTTGACCAATAACTTGTTTAGTAGTGGTGAATGGTGAAGCAAGATTGCCGGTTTATTTTTACATGGACACATCACGTTGCAAATGTTTGTTTCCTCTGACTATCTCGTGTCAGTACCACCTGCTGGACATGAGCCTTTTTACACATTTGCTGCCCTCTAGCGGCCGGAGGGAGCATTTGGTTTGTATTTATTTAAAAAAAAAATATATATATATATATAACTTTTGATAGAAATGAGCTAGAGACTCACTTTTTTTTTTTTTTGGACATACCCAGAAATTTATGCCGGGCCGGATTATATTATCCAACTGTCCAGGTCCGGCCCACGGGCCGTGTGTTTGACATGCCTGCTGTAGGCGATGTTCTTTTCTGAGAGAGGCACCATCCCCTGGCGATACTCTGAAATCAAATGAATGGGCATGTTTTGAATTAACATAGGAGAGGTTGGGGGGAAAAGATGTGGCTGGCTTTTGGCTGGGAACGGCACAGCAGCTGCACGGCAGCTGCACGCTGTGCGGCTGAAACAGGAAAAATTCAGTGGCTCCTACTGTACATTACTGCATCATCCACTCCGATGTTCAGTTGGTATGTCAACTGCAGTGGGTCCAGATGTGAACTCACCATGGGGTGGAGATTCCTCAACACAATCCTCTCCAGGGTCTTCATCAGGTGAGAAGTGAGGACCACAGGCCCGAAGTGGTTGGGCTCCCTGGTGTGCATTGTCTTTGGGACAGGAACCACACAGGAAGTCTTCAACATCATTGGGACTCTCTCCAGACTCAGGCTAAGGTTGAAAATGTGCAGGAGCACCTGACAGAGCTGGTCTATACAGTCCTTCAAAAGTCTGGAGCTAATGCCATCGGGGCCTGTGGCCATTCTAGACTTCATCTTCTTCAGCTCCCTTCTCAGCTGGTCAACTGTAATGGAGATGGTGGTGGAGGAGGATGAGGTGAGGAGGGCTGGTGGATGAGGTGGGGAGGGGTGGTGGTGGCATTGGGAGCAGAGTCAAATCTGTTGAAAAACAGATTCAGTTGGTCAGCCCAGTCCTGGTCTCCTTTAGCTCCCCTCTCATGACCTTTGCTCTGACCAGACATGGTTTTTAGGCCTCTCCAGTCCTCCCTTGGGTTTATTCTGTTGCTTCTGTTGTTGGAACTGTGACAGGATGCCACCTGTGCAACAAATCCAGTTGTGAAATTTTCTCTCTCCAAAATATTCCGCTGTCAGCTGTATTATTAAAATGTGGAAGTGTTTGGGAAGGACAGCAACTCAGCCACGAAGTGGTATGCCACGTAAACTGACGGAGCGGAGTCAGCGGATGCTGAGGTGCATAGTGCAAAGAGGTTGCCAACTTTCTGCAGAGTCAATCGCTACAGACCTCCAAACTCCATGTGGCCTTCAAATTAGCTCAAGAACAGTGCGCAGAGAACTTCATGGAATGGGTTTCCGTGGCCGAGCAGCTGCATCCAAGCCATACATCACAAAGTGCAATGCAAAGCGTTGAATGCAGTGGTGTAAAGCACGCCGCCACTGGACTCTAGAGCAGTGGAGACGCGTTCTCTGGAGTGACTAATCGCACTTCCCCATCTGTCAATCTGATGGACGAGTCTGGGTGTGGTGGTTTCCAGGAGAACAATACTTGTCGGACTGCATTGTGGCAAGTGTAAAGTTTTGTGGAGGGGGGGATTATGCTGTGGGGTTATTTTTCAGGAGCTGGGCTTGGCCCTTAGTTCCAGTGAAAGGAACTCTGAATGCTTCAGCATACCAAGACATTTTGGACAATTCCATGCTCCCAACTTTGGGTTGAATTAGAGCGGAGACTGAGAGCCAGGCCTTCTTGTCCAACATCAGTGTGTGACCTCACAAATACACTTCTGGAAGAATGGTCAAAAATTCCCATAAACACACTCCTAAACCTAAAAGAGTTGAAGCTGTTATAGCTGCAAAGGGTTGACCAATGTCATATTGAACCCTATAGATTAGGAATGGGATGTCACTTAAGTTCATATGTGAGTCAAGGCAGGTGAGCGAGTACTTATGTCAATATAGTGTATTTTCCATCCTGGTTCTGTAGCTGGCCTTGCCCTCCTTTATCTTCTTTTTCAGCTCTCTCGCTCTCTCTGCACCTCAGCTCCTCTTTGTCCCAAAATGCAAATGCCCTCCTCTTCTCCTTCAGTAGGGCCTTCAGCTCAGGGTTTGCCCAGGGTTTGCTGTTGGAGATGCAACGTACTTTTCTGGTGGGTACAGTGTTTTCCACACAGAAGTTAATGTAGGGGTCACACAGTACATGCCAGTCTGTGGTCCTGAAGCAGTCCTGCAGGGCCTCAGTGACTTCCTCTAGCCACAGCTTCGCACAACTTATGGTATGTGAAGCTGTGGTACTGGTTGCTGGTATGGTGGTACTGGATGCTTCTTCACCATAGGTATGTAAACGGGCTGCGGACTCACCAGGTTGTGATCTGAGCGACCCAGCAGGGGAGGGGTGATGATTTTTATGCATCCTTGGTGTTTGTGCAGTCCACGTACTGGCTGTATGTGGGCAGAGTGGTGGAGAGCGATATGTGATAAAAGTCTCCTGAGATGATGATCAGAGACTGAGGGTGAGCTGTTAGAAGCTGGGACACATAGGAGTGAATGAGCTCACAGGCTGCAGCAGCATCAGCTGAGGTGGGGGCTGTCAACAGTGATTGCAATCACGTGTAAAAATCCCTTGGCAGATAATATAGACTAAGGTTCTGTTTACACGACAACGGTAATAGAATAAAATGCAAAGGTTTTGTCACGTTTCGGCCTCCCATTTACACGGTAACGGCGTTTTAGACAACCTAAGAGTGGAATTTTTCTCAAACGCAACAACTTCTCTCACTGTGTAAACGGGAACCCGGAATTATCAGGTAGGATGATGCCGTCACGCTCCGCTTTGCACACACGCATTACACTTTATTCTAGTTGCTATGCGCTAACTGGGTTACAACATTACTACAACAATGGTGGACGAGTGTGTTGGGCTTGTGCTACTTCTGCACATTTTGTCTCCATTGTCCTCTGTATTTGTTTGTGAAAACACGGTACAACCAGCCATAAAAAGCAGAAATGCTTTGTGTTTTCGCGGCTGGCTGTGCTTATTCCGGTCTGTGCACCGGAAAAAGTGATCACGTGGGGTGTGCCTCTACAAAGTCACATTGCCAACTACCGGCCTGGCATACATACTACAGCATTTTTTTGTTCTCCCAGCGATCTAATGTAAACAGTTTTTTTTTCCCCGTTGTCGTGTCAACCCAACAATACTCTTGCGTTTTCGTTTGACACGTCGGGTAAACAAGGCATAACAGCCAGCAGTTCAACGTTCTTAGTGCAGCGCTGTTCTTAAAACATTGAGTATTATGCAAGGCCTTGGTCCCGGGTCTTGTGCTGTCCTGGGGAGTAGTGGAGTGGGAATGGGGTCGACGGTTCAGCGGGGTGGGCGCCCGGGAGCCTCAGTGCAATTGCTCTTGGGGATGGCGTGGGCCCCTGTGTCTTGAGCGCCTTCGGGGGTTGCTCTGTTTCCCGTCTGGGGCGGGTTGCTGTGGGCTGCTGGCCTGCGGGGTGGCCTCATCGACCGCTGCAGCTCATGGGAGTCGTGGTGTCTGTTAAGGGAGTGTTGAAGAATGACCCGACACCGCTTGTAGGCGAGCACTCGAATGCTGAGCTCTAGGTTTTATTGCATTAATAAAGCCAACGTTGCCCCCTACCGGGCTCAACAGGACATAGCTGGAAAGCTATCTCCACATCTCCCTTTCTTTATTGTAGCCAAACACAGCTAGTCTAAATAAACAAGACTACATAGTTGTCTGAAGTCACCATGCTATCTGTGAACCTCTCACCAACAGAGAACAGTATACATGTCTGAACTAAACATGTGATTTGTCAAAGTCTGAAAGTAAACATGTCTGTCAGGGTAGACTACCTGGCCCTGCCAGAGGAAAGCTCCGGGTTTATTCTGCCCGTATGAGAATCCACCGGACTAAGCTAGGCTAGTCTCAAAGTCCTGCAAATGTATTGGGGGCCCCAGCTCCCTTTCGGGATACCGACGGGATGCCGGTGGGGGTGACGCTGTCTCAGCATGATCAGGAGCCAGTGGGACATCGGGCAGGACAGGGTCAGAGGAATTGGGCGGGACATGGTCGGCGGAGTCACTGCTGGTCTGCTGAGCAATAGTGAGGTCCCAACGGTTCCTCCTCACTATACGGCCCTCTATGTCCACATAGTGGGACCGCGGTGTGTCAGCCCCTCGCCGTACAGTACCTTTGGAGTTACAGTCCCGGACCCAGACAAAGTCACCTGAGCTGAGAGGTGGCAGTGGTTTGGCTCTGTCACAGGTGTCAAAGTGTGTTTTTTTTGTTTCAGCTTTGACAGCTGGTCTCATCTTGTGAAGGCCGAGAGGTCAGGCCAGCTTGGCTGGAGGGGCGACGGGTGGGCAGGTACTGGTGTGCGGAGGTGGCGTCCCTGCAGGAGCTCAGAGGGGCTATATCCACCGGTGAGAGGGGTGGAGCAGTAGGCCAGGAGTGCCAGGTACGGGTTTGATGACTTCTTGAAGAGTTGCTTGACTGTTTGAACAGCCCTCTCTGCCGGCCCGTTGCTCTGTGGATAGAGCGGGCTAGATGTCACATGGGTGTAGTCCCAGGCTTTTGAGAAAAGACGGAAGGTGTCTGATGAGAATTGCGGTCCATTATCAGTGATCACTGTAACTGGGACTCCATTGCGTGCGAACCAGGACTTCATACGTTCAGCGACTGCAGATGAGGTAGTGGATTGCATTTTGGCCACCTCAATGGACCGTGAATAGTAATCGAACATGACAAGGTACGTGGATTCATCTCAATGACAGAGGTCAGCCCCAACCTTCTGCCAGGGGCCATCAGGTGTGTTACCAGGGAGGAGAGGCTCAGGGGGTTGTCGTCTGTTCTGTGTGCATATTTGGCATTGTACTACGGTCTGCTGTAGCTGTCTGCTGAGTCCAGGCTACCAGACAGAGCACTTGGCCCTCTCTCTGCATTTGGTGATGCCTTGGTGGCCTGCATGGATTTTGTTAAGTTTGTCCTCCTGCATTGAAACAGGGATAATCAAACACGTGCCTTTAAACAGTAGGCCCTGGGTTATGGTGAGGTCAGCTGAGACGGCCCAGTATGCTTTCAGTGCACTGTCATGCTTGACAATGTCTGGCCAGCCTTCCTGGCAGTGGTGGGCCACCTGACTGAGCACTTCGTCATCCTGTTGAGCTTGTTTGAGCTGCAAGAGTCGCTTTTCAGTGATGGGTAGTGATGAAATCACTGAATGTACAAACCCCTCAATCACCTGCTCTTGTGCAGGGGCTTCCGGGGACTGAGAGGCAGGCACCGGGGCTCTGGATAGTGCATCTACTGTGGCCAGGCTCTTTCCCAGCACATGTGTGAGGGAGAAACGGAACCACATGAGTCTCATCCGAAACCGCAGAATGCGGGGTGACAATTCATTGAGTTGTTTGGTCCCCAGGAGGGCAAAGAGGGGCTTGTGGTCTGTTTCAACTTGAAAAGTCATGCCAAGCAAGAAATCCTTGAAACGCTCACACGCCCACGTTATGGCCAGTGCCTCTTTTTCGATCACATCACTTAGGGCCCTGTGGTAGTGTGGGGTGGGGGCGGTGGTTCGTGTGGTTGGGCAGATTGCAGTGCTCTCTGGCATTGTGTCCTCTCTGTCTCCCTCCTACTGTCCCCTCCCATTCTCCACTTTTTATCTCCCTGCCGTCCCTATTGCCCATCCAACTTTTAATGCACCACTCTACATTCAGGGTTGCACTTATACACGGTGTAGGGAGAATATTTCTTCGTCTGGGATGGGAGAAATATAGTAATAAGGTATAATGGTGGATCCACACTTCATGGCATCGCCGGTGGGGCCTGGCCCTCTGGCTTTCAGACGCTGGGGGTGTTCAGTCACTGGCTTGCTGTTGCTGTGGGGTCCCTGGGGTAGTGGTCTGGCTTTTCCCTGGCATGCTGACGCCCCCCCCCCCAGTGCTGCAGCTCAGCATTTGTAGCTGTGTCCCAGTTTGTGGCGATCCATGCTTCGTCTTCAGCTGGTTAGTGAAGCCTGCTTTGTGAAATGATGAGTGCACACATGCTTAATTTTGGTAGCACTTTTGCTACATTTCCAGCTAAAATAAAATCAATCCACTTGGTCTTCAGAGAACGAACAGAGTAAAAATAGCCTCCTGTGCTCGTTGAAGCAACCAACAGCAGTTGCCCTGCTTTGCTCCTAACTTTGTCAGGTTTGTTTGCGAAAGTTAACGAGGAGAAGCAATGGCGGCCGCTCGGTAACTTTAGAGGAGGGTTGTCTATCTGGGGGGGGGGGCTGGCTCAAAGGCAGTGTCCTCTACTGGAGGGAGGGGCATCGCTTCTCTTGACGTTATAAGCAGAAAAATGTTCAAATCCATGTTTGTGTTATGCAAATGCAGCACTAAAAGAAAACTGCATAAAAGAAAAATTAAGAAAGAAAATAAAGGTAAAAAAAAACAGAATAGAGTAGGCAAGGGCTGCTGTGACTGACTGCCATCTATGCTGCTGCTGCTGTGATACATTTGGTAAGTTCTGGATATAGGGAGTGTACTGTGTAGAGACATTATTTGAGGGGAAATCTGTCAGCGTTCAGTATCACACTGGAGAGCTTATTTTCCAGGGTGGAGGATGACTTATCCAGACCTTTTCCACTGACCATGGGTATGTTACATTAGGTTATGTGTTTCAGTGCGATGGCCTCCCCGTACAGTTGGTCTTCCTTCTACTCGGTGGTTCTGTTTCACTGATGCTCTGCTACAACCCGTTATATCATGCAATTATACAGGAATTTGCAAGATCTTGTTCTCGCAATTCCAGCTGTCCGATGCAGCAGGCATATCTGGTGCGTATTGACGGACATCAGTGTCATTCCACAACCACTGGAAATTAGGAGTCAGGATTGTATGCTGCATTTGACCTTGTCTAACACTCATGTTTCGCAAGTTCTGGTTTCAAATCAGATGAAGGATTCAAATTGTTTTAATACTTTGTCACAACGTGAACAGATTTGAAAGTCAGAGAGGCCAAAGTCCTTTAGAGGGTGTATAAGAAATGTGTTTTTAAATGAATTTGGAGGAAATACCTATCGCCAGCAGATTTTATTTTGAAAGAAATAGCCTGAGCCTGAGCTTCCTGTCTGTGTGTGTGATCAATGATGTCATCCACTCTCTGTATCTTTGGTAATGGCCAATCAGAAGCCTGTATCATATCATTACCTAAGCTCTATATATGTGTCTATGTGGGTCCCCCCACCTGACACACACACGCACCAACATTCAATCACACTCGGCCACTGATTATGAGCTGACCTGTCGAATCACCTCTCGTATAAAAAAAACTATAAGGAGTAGACCTTAGATTTTTGCACCTGAATGATGCTATGGTGATGGAGGTTCATGCATATGACCTAATTCTGCTGGCGACCCCTGCATGGCTTCGGCACCCCATGGGGCACCCCTATGAAAAAGTCTAGGCACGCCCCTGGTCTGTCTCCCTGACTGGCTCTCACTGACTGCCACTGTTTTCAAGCTGAGTCGGACCTTGCAAACTCCTCTGAATACCTCAAAAACCCTAAGGAGTATGGCTTTGGGGTTTAGACAAGAGGCGGCAGGAGCTTGTGAGGATCGCAGCAATGTAAATTTTATGCCACTCGGAAGGCTGACAGCGGCAAGCTAAAGAAAAGAGGTTTTTCTGCTTTTCCAGGATTTTTTTCTCTGAAATTTAACATTGGACTCTATGGAGAGAATCTTGGGAGGTGGGGTAATAATTAAGGCCATGGAGCAAAAAGTACAAATCTCACAGACATAAGACACACATTGCTATGACCGGGACGAAATTTCCAACGTTTTGCTGTAAAAATTACGTCGGTGGCGTGAACGTAGCCCTCACAATCACGATTAAAAAAAAAAAAAAAATTCAGACAATTCTGAAACTGCTCTCCACTCTAGGTGTGGAGTTGTGTCACTCTAGTGCACGCAATAGACACCCATGTTAAGCTCTGATTTTTGACATTTTCCAGGCTCCGAATAAATCGATCTGACAGACAAACAGTACATTTTATGACATGAAAATGAATTATGAAGATGTAGTCAGGTAAATTTGCTGCGTTTTGCAAGTTGAATGGAGTTTCTAGGTGAAAGTATGAGGGAGCTGTGATTGTTTGTTTGCTGAAGAAAAAAATTTTGAAGTCTAATCCTTTCCTCATTCATTCCTATGGGACTTTTTTCTGTGGTTTTTGGGGTCTGGCGTCGCCGTGGTGATGGTTTTGATGGAGAAAGTAATACCACCCCTCACACGATCGAGACGCACGTTTTGATATATGTCATGCCTGGGTGCACCTTACGGTTCGGACCGCGTTATTTGCCGAAAAATGTGTCTATAATAATAAAAAATAACCCCCATCCTGGATACTAATATACGTGTTGCTGGCTTAAAACACGGTGATTTTAGGATTTTGGGATGGATTATTGGGGATTTTTTTTTTTTTTTTTTTTTTTACTTTTTTCTACTACAAGCATTCATGGCAGGCGAAGCAATCTCAGAATCTTGGGCCCCCCCCCCCCCCAGAAGGAATAGTAATATGTGCCGCCGTGCAGACACATAATAACACGCACAAAAGGAACCCCCCTGATAATGGACTGGCCCTCTGCAGAGTGCCAGAATCTGACGTGACCAACAGCAACGTTTTTTCTGTAAAGCTTTTAGCAAAAGATAGAAAACAGTCAACGGTTATAATCAAGGAGCTCCAGGAGCTGCACAGAAAGGGGGCTGATTCTTGCCGTATATAGTGAGCTGTGGGACACAAGACTGTAGTTTCTGGATGAGCCGAAACTCTCCCACATCCTGCCTCCCCTCAAAGTGGCATGTACTCAAACTCTTCTTCATGTGCTCCTCCTCATCAGCATGATTAAAGCCAGGGCTTTCCGCTCGATCCATAGCCAAGCAACGTGGTCACTGTGGTCCTGCTCTACACTCGCTTGCGCCGCACTTTCCGTGTTTGGTGTGAAACCAGCTTTAGAAAGATTTTTTTATGAAATATTTAAAAGGTAGAGTTAATTAATAATTAATAAAACAGATAGTGTAAAATAACTGTTTTCCAGTCATACATTTTGTTTATTTTAGTTTTCTTAAAATAATGTAAAAATTCTGACTTGTCTCATTTTCATGAACCCAATATGGTGTATCACCTCCTCTCATGAGCTGAGTTTATCGTTACACCCCTAACATATACTGTAACCCAGAATGTCAACATATTCCAGGACAGTGTGGCATGTTGTTTGCTTTTGAGGTCAGTGTAAGTAAGTTCGTAAAATCATCCTCCGCTTCTGTTGTGTAGTCTTTATCTGCTGACACTTACTCACATCGACATTGTCAAGCATCACTACCAGGCCGTTAAATCCCACATCCTGCTTTCAACCCGGCCGCAAGCACAGCGGTGCGTAGGCATTTTGATAAATGAGGAAACATAACGTGAGTCCATTTCTCTGACTTAATTAGTATGCAGTGAGTCACTGAGCGCTGCTGGTGTTTCACTTCACCTCTAAAAGTGTTTCCCTTTCATTTTTTCTTTTAGTATATGCTCTCCATTTGTTTACCTCATCACCTTTATACACAATTAGAGTTCAGGTGATTCATAGAATCTTTTTTTTTTTTTTTTTTTTTAATCACAGGTCGGGGTTGTCAAAAGGGGACATAGAGAAAGGAGGCAAATTAAAAGCCACTCACCCAGATTAGAATATAAATAACAAAACAGGCAGTGTGGAGGAACTCCCTATGTAAGGGAAGTAGTGGGTGCTGGGCACAACATGAGAGTTTATGTAATCTGCTGTTGACAATACTATTCTGATACCACATTAATATATTATTATCATTATTATTGATTTTATATGAGGCTCTAATAAACTCCTCTCTACAGGCAAGTATATCTATGTATGTATGCATATCTCAACGGCAACTTGAGGTCAGTAAGAGGTCAGAAATAAGTAAAAATTTCATCCTGAAACAAATATGCAATTGTAAGGGTTTCAAATTGAAAAATATTTGTCTTCCTACACAGCATATATCAGGGCTCTGAAGTTTTGATTTCAGGTTAGAGTGGAGGCGGGGTATGACATTTTATAGTGACATAGGTGTGTAGTGAAGCTGCTAAAAGTAACAAGCTTTGTGGACTTGATAAGCTATCCTCCTTTTACACAATAAGTACTTTTCATGATTCTGAAGGCTACAAAATCAGATGATGAGATGATGAGCAGAGGAAAATGGATGGATGGATGGACGCATTGTTGTTGATTGTATACCCTGCCTCCTTCCTCTTCTCGCCCCCAGACGTCTGTCCAACGAACCACAGCCACAAACATTACATATACACGTCACTTACATTCACTTCTCATCCATAAAACATTTTATATATAATTTAAGGGCTTAATACAGTTGCGAGTATTCAAACTCTTTAGTCCTGTTGTAAGGTTTACATAACTACTTATTCCTCCTCATTGTCATTTGCTAAATCAATACCATTAACAAACATATTAAACGGTTTCCATATCTCTTCGAACATATCTTGCCTTCCTTTTCGTATGTATGTCACTCTTAATAAAGGAATTCTTCTTCTTCTTCTCTCCAAAGGAAAGTTTGCCAACATCTGTTTCACCCAATATGTAACACTTGGTCTGCTGATCTTCCAAAACATTGCAATGGATCTTTTGGCATGTAAAAGACACATATCTATTAGTATTCGTTGACTTTTGTTGTATTTATGACCTTTTGGGTAAAGACCTAAGACAAAGAGCGCGGGATCCATTGGAATGTTTTTTTAAATAATTTTTTCTATTGCTTTTAACCTCTTCCCAAAAAGATTTTATCTTGTTGCATTGCCACATACAATGGAATAATGTCCCCTGCGCCTCAGTACATTTTGTACATGTATCTGGAATATTCCTATTGTATTTATTTAACTGAACTGGCGTAATATAAATTCTCATCAGCCATTTATAATGCACCAGTCTAAATCTGGTGTTGACTGATTGGGTGTGAGCCTTAGTGCATATATATTGCCAGTCCTCTGATGATATATCTGTGCCTAGATCTTCCTTCCATGCTTCTTGTTTATGATCTGCATTTTCAACCGATTTTGATAACAAATATTTATACATCTTTGCTATAGCACCTTTATTTAAACTGTCCTCAGATATAATTTTTTTTAAGTCAGAAGCTGAGGGTTTGGTTAGAAAACCATTTTGGCTCACCCTAATGTAATTTCTAAGTTGGAGGAATTTAAAGAAGTATTTTTTTTATCTATGTCATATTTATATCTTATTTGTTCGAATGATAACATGGTATCAGAGTTGGTCAGATAAAGATCCTGAATTTTCTCTTGTCCCTTTAATGCCCACCGTCTAAATACAGCATCTGTTCTTCCCGGTGTAAAACACTGATTTCCCCAAATAGGAGTGTACTGAGATAAACTTGTTTCTTTTTTCTTTCTTTTCTTTCTTTCTTTTTTACTTCAAACCATACTCTTATCATATTTTTGACAATTGGGTTAGTGGTTTGTTTTATCAAGTTTGGCAATCTGTCAGAGTAGAAATACATTGGTAAAGGCAAACGCAAATATTCTGATTCCATTTCTTTCCATTGTGGGACATCCTTTGTTGCAAAATAAAATTTAATAGTCCTTAATTGTACTGCCCAATAATACCATGTTATATTTGGACATTTTAAACCTCGCTTACCATGTGGTAAGTGTAACAGGGAAAGTCTAAATCTAGCTTTGTTGTTTTGCAATATATAAACCCAGTAAATAACTTTCTTATTTTCTTTAAAAAAACATCTGGTGGAGACAACGGAATATTCTGAAATAGATATAATATCTTAGGAAGTGTATTCATTTTTATTATGTTAATTCTACCGATCAAGGGTAAGAACAGGGAAATCCATCTATGAAATGATTCTGTTATTTCATCAATCAATGGATCATAATTAGATTTAACAATTAGAGCTACTTTGGACCTAATTTCTATCCCCAAATATGTAAATTGATCTACCACTTTAAACTGGGAAGTTTCCCTCAGTGGATTTTCTTTCTCGTTGTCATCAAGTAGTAAAATTGAGGATTTGGAGTTATTAACCGTATATCCTGAGATGCCACCAAATGTTTTTATTATCCCCATCAACACAGGAATAGTTCTGCTAAGGTGTGAGATGAAAAGAATAACGTCATCTGCATATCACGCTAATTTATGTTCTGTATGACCTATCGTTATTCCAGCTATTCCAGTATGAGTACGTAGGTATAGCTATTGCTAATGGCTCAATCGCTAGAGCGAACAACAGCGGAGGTAGGGGGCACCCTTGACGGCATCCTCTTTTAATTGTGATTGGCTCTGATACATTTTTGTTTGTTAATATTTCTGCTGTAGGGTTTAAGTACAGCAGCTGATCCCATTTTAAAAAGGTATTGCCACATCCAAATCTTTCTAAGATGTTAAAGAGATAAGGCCACTCCACTTTATCAAACGCTTTTTCAGCATCTAAAGAAAGGAGGGCCTTATCGGAGGGGTCTTTTAAGCCTTGAACAACATTAAGGACCCTTCTAACGTTATGGAATTTGCCCGCCTTCATACCCTCAATAGCCATGCCTATTTCCTCCTCTTTTAGGTCTGCCTCCAGCACTTCTACAAGTTCAGGAGAGATAGTTGGAAATTTCAATTTGTCCAAGAACGAATTTTGGGACTGTGGGTCATGTTCTACCTGAGATTTGTATAAATTCTCATGGTATTTTCTAAATTCCTTATTTATTTCAATAGGATCTACTATCATATCCCTGTTATTAGTCTTAATTGAATCAATGGTTTCCTTGTTTCCAACTGTTTTATTTGCCAGGCCAGCAGTTTACCGGGCTTTCCCCCTTGTTCATAGAATGTTTGATTAAGCCTAAACATATCTGAGGCTGCCCTATCTGCAGATAGTTTATTAAACTCTGCTCTTAAGCGCAATAACTCTTTTTCTGCGTCAGGGGTTCTATTTTTAAAAACCTGATCTTGGAGAGCTTGTATTTTAGATTCTAATTGTTGTCTCTTTTGGCATGATTTTCTAGTTTTTGATGAGGTATAATTACTTATGTGTCCCCTTAAAAAGGCTTTAAAAGCATCCCACTGAATACTTGCTGTTGTTTCATTTGTGTTATCTTTAAAATAATTATCTATCTCATTCCCAACATATTTGAGAAAATTTTCATCAAGTAGCCATATTTAGACTCCATCTAGGTGGATCTTTTACAAGACTCCTATCCACATAAGTCAAACAGCATGGACCATGATCTGATATTAATATGCTGCTGTAATAACAATCCTGTATTTTGGAAACCAGTGTTACAGATACTAAAAAATAGTCTATACATGAGTATGTCTTAAAGGTACCAGAATAGCAGGAGTATGCAATATCATTGGGTTTCAGGTATCTCCATATGTCCAACAGATTCAACTCTTTAATAAAATGGTTGATAGTTATTCTACTTCTATTATGAGTTTGGTCAACACCTGTGGATCTGTCTTTCAATGGGTCCAATGTGCAGTTCCAGTCCTCTGCAATTATATATTCTCCTGGGAGAGATGCCAGTGTTAGAAATAGATTTGTAAAAAAGCTGGGTTCATCTGTATTTGGCCCATAGATGTTTACTAAATTCAAGTTAACTGAGAGCAAAGATCCCTGTATGATCAAATATCTTCCATATTTATCCTTAATTAGATCAGAGACTTGAAAAGGTACCGAGTTGTGAATGAGAGTCATAACTCCTCTAGCTTGTGATGCAAATGACGCAGCATAGACATTTCCCCACCATCTCCTACTTATCTTTACATTATCTTCTTTTAAAGTGTGAGCCTCCTGTAAGAAGACAATTTTTTAATCCATGTCTCTTAACTTATTCATCACTTGTTTGATTTTCTTTGTTTTTTTGTAAACCTCTACAATTCCAGGATATACAGTACATTTAAGTTCTACCCTTGGAGACATTCCAAATGTTACACCACAATATTCCCTTAATGAAAGTGACATGATTGAGAAGCGCAACACATTTAACCATTAAAACATACACTGAACTTAATGAACCATAATAAAGAACAAACCCCATTTCCCAACTCAATAGGAAGCTTCCCCCCTAGCTTGCGCTGCTTCCAGCTATTTATGGATAGATCCTGGATCAAACCTATCCACTTCTTGTTGAAAAAAAAAAAAAAGGAAAACAAATAACAACAAATCAAATAATCAACGCTCCTTGCTCCTTGCCACATTATGTTTTCATTTCAACATTTCAAGTTTCATCTATACAAGTATATATATATATATTTCCATTGTATTTTAGTTCATTGTAAATATTTTATTCTATTTTATTCTGTTTTATTATTATTACTATTGTGTCTGTGATTTTGTCTTTGTTGCTGTGGCAGGTAAATTTCCCCCCAAGGGGGATGAATAAAAAACTATTCTATTCTATGCAAGTATAAACACACCTGAGCGTAGAGTATAGCCTATAAGCTAAGTAATTTACCAGGGTTTAGTATACTGACGTGACCTTCAGCCTATGTAGATTATTCAGAATTAAAGGAGAGAAGGAAACAGAAGAAAAAAAGAGAAAAACAGATGAGTGCCTTAAATAAAATAAAACTTAGGGCAGTACTTGATAGAAACGCATACATGGGGCGGAGATAAGCACCTCTGAGTAAAATATAATAGGCCTATATTGATGCAAACTTAAATTCTTACCGCTGCTTAGTTTACTAACGTTACCATAACTAAGGGCATCTGCACAGTCTCTTTTAACTTAGCCTGCTCGTCTTCCACTGTGGACAGTCGTGTTTCCGCCTCTTTTATTTTTTCAGTACAATCAACTAGTTCTTTCCTTGTTTCCTCAACTGCCATCAGAATCCCATCCAGTCTGGTCGAGAATTCTGACTTTAGGCTACATATTGCCAGCGGTATTTCTTCTTTGGCCCCACAGAGCTCGCTTTCACAGTGCTCCTTAGTTGCTGAGTGGCGGTTAGCATCTTTGCTAGTATTGTGCTCCATGCTTTGCGTCCCGAAGCTTGTTAACTTCGCCTGCGTCTGTGTTTTCGCTCTATCCCTGCTCGTTCTTCCAGTATTTGGCATCACCTTGTCTTATCTGGCGTTCGCCTGTGTTTTCAAATTCAAACTTGCAATTTACATCAGGATTCGTTCAAGATTGTGGCGGAGCGGAGTAGAACATGACTTTCTAGCTCGCGGCCATAACCGGAAGTCACTACAGCCACATTTAGTTTAAATTTAGGCTACTTTTTAATTTACTTTTGCTAGCTCCATCCCTACTTTTGATAGTTTCTGCTCAGTCTTCTTTGTGTTTTCTGTTTCCACGATTTCTTGCGCTGGTTGGTTGTACTGCCTGCGCTCAGCCAATGAGCATCTAGTGCATGGGTATCTTAAACATTATCACGTAGCATCATGACAGCATTCATGAGAAATGTAATCAGTACTGCCCAGGGATCGAGAACCGTAGAGCGGCTCTGACTGACATGATTGCTTCATGCATCACCGGCCAAAATGGCTAGCAAGTTTTTATTAACACATGCCAAAGTGATTTTTAACCCGCATTTGGCAGGTGTTAATTTAGAACCCTGGTCATCAGAGAACTTCTGATTCTGTGACAGTTTTAGGAGTTGGGTGAAGTCGACCATGTAGACCGTGAACAGGAAAGGAGCCAGGACTGATCTCTGCGGGACTCCAGTGAGGTAGTAATTTTAAACCATTTCAATTCTGCTGGTAAGGAACGGAGAAGGCTATCTGCTGGGGTAATGGAGTTCACATCACAAATTGATGGCTTTAATATAAATGACCAACCTAAAGCCTGTGTCGAATTGCCTTTTTCAACCTAGCCCACAAGGGGGCAGTATAGAGACGAGTAACAGTGTTCAACACAGCCCATAGGTCTGTGATGAAGTAATTCACATCAATAAAGACATTTATTACTCAACCTGAAAGTAAAAAAAAAAATGGAAAATTAAAATGCCCTATTCCCCTTAGTTCTGCATATCATGACTTCTTTTTTTGCATCCATCGAATGACTGGGACAGAGGAGTTTTGCCTCCTATATAATTTAACTACTTCTTTCATGACAGATGCACAGTTCAGGTGATGATCAGTGATAACGCCATGAAATGGATAGTATTGGATATATATACTAATTTGGTTGTATACCTATAGCGATGGTCAGTTGCTCAGTAATAGATGTCTGTGTCTATTATATTAAATATCCATGATAGAGATATTTGGTAAAACCTTCCTGAAATATTACTGTTAATGTTCAGATCTCGTAAAGTTATTTCACACCATGACAGAGCCATTAAACTGAAATGTACAGCTCTGCTTGAATCCAGTTAAGTGGAAACCATTATCCGTCCTATATGCACCTTTGTGTATGATAAACAGGGACGCACACATGCAAACCATGAGTCAGTGAGAAGACTGATAACCAGTCAACATTTACTCCAGCCATCTAGCACCATGCCATCTGCAGCCTGTTTCCAACCATGCTGTTCGTTAGGATGGATTAATCGTACATTGTGCCAGACCACCGTGCATCAATGTTGGTCAGATGTATTTGCGCATCACAAATAATCTCCACATTGATAGAATGAAAATATTTAGTGTTAATGTCAACATATTCATCCTGAGATTGTGCTTTTATTGCAACATGAGTGCAGTCGATCGCTTACATCAGGGAATCTGGCTATCACACATATTACGCTTTAATGTTGGCTTGTTTAACTGCATTTTATGGGAATTTTATACATGTGGCTGACATGAGCAGGGTTTTTCCTGGCGAAAATTGAGGCAGAGGTGGTACCATCTTGACCATGCGCCATGACGAGCATATATTCTGTAAATTCAACTGAATTTTTTTTTTTTTTTTTTTTTTTTTTTACAGGCAACATACTTTAAGTTAAGAGTTCCAATAAGAATATAACTATTACCATGTTAAAGCATTCATTTATTAAAACTATAGACATACACAAATCAGGTGCCAACTTTAAATTGAAAGTACACTTTATCTACACATCTCGCAACCAGACAGAGAACATTTCAGCCTCTTCTTTTTCATTCTGTAGAACCTCCTCGTGCACTCCTTGTAGCCCAAGGCCTCCTGGTCTGGTCCGTCAATGGCCACCTTACAACAGACATCCAAGTGCCTCTCCTTCAGTCTGTTGCAGAGAGGTGTCTTCACCTTAAACAAAACAATTCATCATGCATTAAGTATTTTTGTATTATTCTGGTACAGACATGAAGAGTGATAGTGTTTTCAATCATATATTACAATTTTGAGTACAGAGAAGAGCCTCTCCACATCTGCTGTGTGGACAGGGGCTGTGAGGGCGATAGCAGCTGCAAGGTTTATGGTGGGATACAGCTCAGCAGATTCTGTAGATACAAGCCACAGAAGCACCTCCTCCAGGGATTTGGTCTGAATAAAAGCAGTGAAAACAAAGATGAATGAAATTATTCAGTAAAACCAGACTGTGTGGTGGTGATAAAGTTAATGTAACTTAATATATAGTACCTTCAGATCAGGACTCCCCACTCTCAGTCTGGATGAGCTCCACTCAGACAACAAGTCAGATTCCCTCAGTAGTTCCAACAGTCCTGGCATATTTAGTGAGGTAATGAACTGCCCTCTGCCCCTTAATGCAGTCTGACACTACCAGATTGAGACGATGTGCCACGCAATGTACGGTTATCAGGCCAGGGAATGAGTCTTGGAGTGTCTTCCTTACTCCAGCTTTTCTCCCTAAAATAAAAAAAAAACACAATAACTCTGCAATCTTATAAAATGTTAACTAAAATGTAAATGCAAAAAAAAGGAAAATTCACCTATCATTACTGCAGCACCATCACTTGCAAAGGAGGCTAGCTTTTCAGTTGGCAGCATTTTGTCTCTGACTCGCAGGATGCTGTCATACAGAGTTGCAGCATCCCCAGCAGACACTCTGCCCAAATGCAACACCCTGGTTTGGACTACAGTGCCTCCCACATGGTTGGGTCCTAAAAAGCTAAACATAAAAAAAAAAAAATCTGTTAGTTGAAGTAATTTTTAATACACAATTTTATTTAACTGTACAAGGTAATGTTACCTCACAACTAGACCCAGTTGCTTTGTGACAGAGATGTCAGTGGTCTCGTCAACCATTAATCCCCACACTGGGGATTTTGACAACTCTGCCACCAACTGGTCATCTAAAATCTGGCCAGTGACCTCTAATTAGGTTGGCTTACTTCATTTTAAAACAATTATGTGAAAAACATTGAATATACAATTATGTAATAATATAACTTAAGAATTTACATTCAAACCATCAAAATAAGCACAAAATAAGCACTTTTGCTTGAGACACTCATAGATGATTTTGAAGCAGCCTTCAAGCGCACTGTGGTCCATGTCCACCTGTGCTGCAATAGCATGCTGCAGTGTCCTCCCTTAAAAACAGCAACAACAAAAAAAATATTTCTTAAACTATCTATCTAAACTATATTATTATAAATAACAGTGCATGCCTTCCTCAGTATGCCTGAGCCAGGTAAATTGATTTAGCCACTGCTTGCCAAAACCACTGGCTCTGTTTTTTTGAGGAGATCTGTAAAGAGGAATAAAAAAATTAATGTTTCAATCACGTACATGTTGGCTTTGCGTTGTTATGCTCCTAATTGGAAACAGATTTATGTACCCTCGCCTCGTCGACTCGTCCTGTCTTGCATTCTGACCCTCGCCATCACCAGTCCCTTGTGAACTACTTTCAGACCTGACACAAATTTCCACATGTTGTCACCACCATGAATTATTACATTTATTACAATTATTGCGTTAATTTCTCTGCTCTGTTTCACCTGGACTCGTGACTTTCCTCCTTGCAAGGTCGCTTTTTAAAGTAGTGACTGATTTTGCCTGCCATATCTGCAACGCTAAAAATCATAAACGTTACTCTGACATGGAGAAAACTTTTTTAAATCAACACGACATGCTTGGATGCAAAAAAACAAGCAATATTTACCTGTTTGTACCATCCGCCAGGGAAAATCAGGAAGCCGATAGCACCAGCTAGCGGGAAAAAACACGATTCGATCCGTTTCTTCTTCGGTAGTTGCTTCAGGTCTTTCCGGTGCGCTGCTGCTCCATGGTGGCGCAACGCTGCAACTGCAGTTAAAATACTTAACTGCCACAGAGGGACATCAATCGCTCAATCAACACAGCTGGAGCTTTATGTTGTGTTGAGCGATATCAATCACTCTGGCTGGGGGCGGCACAAAATTAGCTGGAGGCGGCCGCCACGCAATTTTGGACGCAGGAAAAACCCTGATGAGGATGATCCATTCCAACACAGGTGGCATGGCCCAGCTCAGGGTTGACTGGCTTACTCGTGATCAGTCGGCCAGCTACAGTGGTCAAGAAGCCCAGTATTGTCAGCACCTCTGTGCTCTGGTAGCGACAGGCTCCTCGCTGTGGTGCTCCAAGACTGGTCACAGCTCATTCCCATGACTTGACCCGCATGATTAAAATTCATAATGTCTTTATTTTGGCCTTTCATTATGTTTGATAAGAGAACATTGTGGAAACTTCTTCTGTCCTTGATCTTTTTTTCTTTCTCTAGTCCATTTGCCTGAGCACAGAGCCATTAATCTCCATTAGAAAGCTTTTTATCTGTGTAACATGGCTCATACAAATGAGATGGTGCCTTTTCTGTCACCTCTGTTCATTTTACATAAAAAGCCAGTTTGTTCAAGCTTTTAATAATGTGTTGTTGGCTCATCCAGCCTTGTCTCTGCTCCCTCTTTGAAGACAAAACAGCTGTTGTTAGTCATCCAAACACTGCTAACACATTCTTGTTTCGGGAGAGATGCAGGAAGGCATCATTTTAACTCCAACAAATCATTTTTTAACAAAAATTTGCTGTATTTCAGGATCTTATCATACACGCTCATAAAGTCATCACCCCATTTGTCTATTTTCAAAGGGTTATTCAAGACTGAGTTTAACAATGACAAGACTGGGTTTAACAAGGACAATACTGGGTTTAACAAGGACAAGACTGGGTTTAACAAGGACAAGACTGGGTTCAACAAAGACAAGACTGGGTTTAACAAGGGCAAGAGTAGGATTAACAAGGATGAGACTGGGTTTAACAAGGAAACACGTTGACCGCAAAAATGGTGGTGTGAATCAAAATGCATTGTGGGATCATGTGGCCTTTCAAGCCCTATAAAGTTGTGGCCAGGCTTTACTGTACTGCATTAATATTAGCTATTATATACTGTTTGTACACACTGCCCGTCACTACTAGCGACTGGATGGTTTAGCGAGGTCCTTGGATTGGCTCTGCCACAGTTGGTCACGTCCCTGGTGGCGCACCAAGGAGACGATCAAATTTTTATCTAGAGGAAGTAAAAGTCATAACAACGTTTCCGTAGGTGAACCTGCGGTAGGATCTTTACCGATAGCTGGGGCGTCCGTCCCCACACGACCGGACGCGCCGTCCCTGATCCCAACCCCCTCTTGCCAACCCATGCGGTTCGCGCCTCAGAGGGTTCATACGGAGTGGATCCACGGGTGCTGGTTTGGTGGCGGGCTGCCCACTCTGAATCGCAAAACACCAGCGGTCTCTCGCCCTGGCTGTTCCGCCGCTTCCCTCCGGGTACCCAACACTTCTCCTCTCCCACTCTGGCTCCTCGTGGTCCATAGCGGGATGGAGAGCCCGGAGGTTTTTTCCTAATTTCGTTGTATGCACTGTCATATAATGACAGTAAAGGCTTTTGATTTGATTGATTTAATATATGTTGTTTTTTTAAATCCTAACCCGACTCCTCTCCTAAGCTAACGTGAGGTTGTCATCTCTCCACAGTGTCCTCCCCATGAAGCAGGGCATCCTGCTGGGCCAGTACCTGGGAGCCTTCAACCTCATGGACACATTCAGAGGACGCTCCAGAAAACAGGAGTGAGTGAAGAGAGAGGAATAAGAAGCTAAAGATGACTGAAACCACAAAGACACATGGGGATATTAAAGCCATCAACACCCAGTTTAATGGTAATTACACGTTAGGGCTCACTTCAGTGCTTCATGCTTGAATACAAATGAATATCTCACAATGTATAGAATCCAAGTTTTAAGTATTAATTTCCTTAGTGTGCTTGTTTTTAAATTGTAATATTTTTATGTGCAATTTTGTAATTGTATAGAAAAATCACACTGGCCGTGTTTCGGCCTATTGCCACTATGACTTGCTGGAGACCAATCAAGATGATTTCATAATGTATCATTCGTCCTCAACATTCACAAGTCAAACATTTGGTTTGGTGTGGTTTCTGAAGAAATTGAACAGAATCAGCACATATAATAACTGTTCATCTTTTTAATTTCATTGTCTTTTGTGTGTGACTGATATAATAACAGCCATTCTCATGCTGATTAACTGTAGATGACGCTCATTTTCCACCAAAAATCCAGCATTAAAGGGGACATGTGATGAGCATGATATGTCTCCTAATAAACAGAACCATGTTTAGTGTAAAGGACACTCATTAGAACATTAGCGTGTATCTTTCCATATACACTTGTTTACTGTATTTCCCGATAGCATGGAAAATGGCAACTGTGCTGACATTAGTACGATTCTAATGGCTCTGTTAGTCCATTTCTTTGAGATTTTTGTTTCTTTGTCTGAATCATTTCATGCTAAGCGCTTCTACTCAGGAATAGTGTTTGTTATGATTTATTTCCTAACAATACCCTGGTGAAAGGGTTTAGGTGAACCACTTCTAGTTAGTTTTTTAATGCCATGTGCTAAGTTTGAAACTTTGGTTGTTTTTCAAGAGTGTCTCTAACTTGCTTCAGCTAGCTAGTATGCAAGCATTAGTACTAGTGGTGTGACGAGATCTCGTGGCATGAGATCTTGCGAGACTAAATCGTGATGATATTTCTTGTTTCATGAAAAGATGTCTCGCGAGAACAGGGCATAAAAAAACTGTCAGGCCATCTAAGCTTAAGCTGAGCTCTAAGATTAGTGACCTGTGGGTGACAGTAAAAGAAACGGAAGGAAGGAAGAAAAGAAGGCGAAGGAAATCAGCAACTGCAGCACTTCTGTAAACGTCAGCTGGTTTCACACTGAACGTGCAAGGTGCAGGTGCGCCGAGAGAAACCCCATTCATTGTGTATGTGGTCGCACCGCGCAAAGGCGCAGCGGTCTGCGCCAAAGAGAGCGCAGCACAGGGGTGGAGTGTGTGCTCTTGCACGTTGTAGGAGAGATGCCAGGAGGAAACTCTCACACATCCTGCCTCCCCTCAAGTGGCGCATACACAAACTCTTCTCCATGCGGATCTCCTCCTCAACAGCATAAAGCCAGGGCTTTCTGCTCGATCCGTAGCCTAGCAACTTGGACTCGATGTGCCCTACCCTGCACAGTGCAGAGCACTTTACGCGTTCAGTGTGAAACCAGCTTTAGAAAGATAGTCGCAGATTTATTTTGTCATTTTACTTTTCTTAAAAGTAATGTGAAAATATTGTCTCGTTCTTGTGAGCCCAATATAGTGTGTTGTCATGTCTTGTGAGCTAAGTGTATTGTCACACCCCTAGTTAGTACCCAATCTGTTCCAGCTGTTCGATCAGTTCTGCATGTTTGTCAACAAGATCCGCCCCTACACCACTACTGACTTCTAAACTGAAGTGCTAACAGTGGGTAGCCTAGCTATGATACTAACCGGAGCTTTGGATCTGTCAAGGCTGAATAGAGTGACTCAACATATAACTTATATTGCCCTCTAAGACCCATTAGCTTTTCTATTGTGTCACTTTTTCTTGACTCTGCCATAGTATTTCCTCTAGTGGACAAATTTCTGAATCCATGTTGAGAGATGAGATATATATGGACATGTATAGACGTGTATAGATACTGTATGTATCGACATGTCCAAGTCCAGCCAAGTCAGGTACTCTCCAACCCGGTTTCAGAAAGTATTACCTCACCAGTAGCAGGTTTTATTTGTTCATTCATGGCTGCCATCCAAAGATGAAGACAAGCACTCATGTGATATGGGAATATCCAAAAAGAAGCCAACAGCTGATCCATCACAAAATGATCACTATGTCCAAATTTATCCGGCAAAGGCACCTCCACAATCCTATTTTTTGACAGAAAAAGGCAAAAAAAAAAAGTTGTGGCGATTGAATTTAATTTGGACAGTTTTTAATTGTTCTTTTGTGTCAATAATAATTATGCCAAAAAGACGCCGACAGCAGAAACAACTGCTCAGTCATGTGAGCTAAATGTTCTCTACGTCCCAATTTATCCAGAAAATTTAGGACATCTTTCAACAAAAGAAAAAAAAGTATCAACATTTTATTGCCTATTGCTGTTTCCATAGGCAACAAGTAAAGAAGGCTGCATGCTTGTGTCCTGTGGGAGAAAACATTTTCAATTTATTTTATTTTATTTTTTTTTTTTTAGTATCATGCATGTATTTCCACAATGGTCCTTTCATTACTACCAGGCAACCCTCAGTCTGCACCGGTGATATTATAAAGATTATAATAACATATGTGGATAAATATGTGTCTGTTAATTGAACATTAATGTGTAATATGTAACTGACTGCCATCATTTGAGTGTTTAATTGATTCTTGTTGTATTTATCTTGAGCACAACTTCTGTAAAAGTCATCTGAAATATCAATCCATCTATATGTCAAAGAGTTGACATACACCTGTTGCCTTAATCATGCAAACGGTTCAATGAATCCTGAAGAAAAAAGAAAAATGAATGTGCTTTGTTTTTGTGTTTGGTCATGATTAAAGTCAGGGATAAATAATGCTAATTGATGGGGGTCTCGGTAGCTGAATGGTTACAGAGAACGCTGGGGAAAATATCACTTTCATTGTGTTGCACTAGGAAGCTAATGTGTCATTATATGTTAAGTTTTCATGCCTCCACATTTATTCAGTAGGACAGTAGTGACATTTATAGCAGTGTTCGGAGATACAGCTACAGTCAGCATCCACAATACCAGAAGGCCTCCCCAGAGATGAGAGGCACCCTCAAGTAAGATAAATGTTTTTGTCATGGTGATCTGGGTGTCACTCAGTAGTAACCTCTGCCAAGAGTAATAAATCCATAGGCTGTCAAACACATAAACATACTATATGTCAGTTGACAACAAGTCAGTTCATCTCTTAGACCAGAGTCTGCATGATGTTGACTGGTCTGCAATCAGCTGACACCATTTAACAAGAGCTGGAGTTAACTTTTCATTTAGTTTCATCCTCAGGTCTGTGGGCACTGGCTGATTAGCTGCATTGTCATTAGCTTAGCTCGTAGCCGCTGGCTCAAACTGGAAGTACTTCCCACTTTTTATTAGGGCTGTCGGAATTAGCACGTTAACACAGATTAATCCATCATCATGATTAATCTGATTAAAAAAAAAATTAATCCATGTGCAGCAGAATGACTTTGAATGTCTCCAACTCACTTCAGTTGGTCCCAGTGGAGTTTGTGGCTCAAATGATCAGTTCATCCAGTAGTGACAGGAAGTAAAAACAGCCAGACTAGTCTCATTGCAGGTTACAGTATGGAGTTAAAATCATGCCAAAACCTCACACACACACACACACACACACAAGATGTTTTACTCACGCTCAACGATCGACAGACAACATCAATCACAAACTAATTTTGTTTTTCAAATAAGAAATATACCTAACAAATACAGTATGCTTTACACATATATTGCCAAAAGTATTCGCTCACCCATCTAAATGATCAGAATCAGGTGTTCCAATCACTTCCATGGCCACAGGTGTATAAAGTCAAGCACCTAGGCATGCAGACTGCTTTTACAAACATTTGTGAAAGAATGGGTCACTCTCAGGAGCTCAGTGAATTCCAGCGTGGAGCTGTGATAGGATGCCACCTGTGCAACAAATCCAGTAGTGAAATTTCCTCGCTCCTAAATATTCCACAGTCAACTGTCAGCTGTATTATAAGAACGTGGAAGTGTTTGGGAACAACAGCAACTCAGCCACGAAGTGGTAGGCCACGTAAACTGACGGAGCAGGGTCAGCGGATGCTGAGGAGCATAGTGCAAAGAGGTCACCAACTTTCTGCAGAGTCAATCACTACAGACCTCCGAACTTCATGTGGCCTTTAGATTAGCTCAAGAACAGTGCACAGAGAGCTTCATGGAATGGGTTTCCATGGCCAAGCAGCTGCATCCAAGCCATACATCACCAAGTGCAATGCAAAGCGTCGGATGCAGTGTTGTAAAGCACGCCACCACTGGACTCTAGAGCAGTGGAGACGCCTTCTCTGGAGTGACGAATCACACTTCTCCATCTGGCAATCTGATGGATGAGTCTGAGTTTGGCGGTTGCCAGGCATAAAAAAACTGTCAGGCCATCTAAGCTTAAGCTGAGCTCTAAGATTAGTGACCTGTGGGTGACAGTAAAAGAAACGGAAGGAAGGAAGAAAAGAAGGCGAAGGAAATCAGCAACTGCAGCACTTCTGTAAACTTCAGCTGGTTTCACACTGAACGTGCAAGGTGCAGGTGCGCCGAGAGAAACCCCATTCATTGTGTATGTGGTCGCACCGCGCAAAGGCGCAGCGGTCTGCGCCAAAGAGAGCGCAGCACAGGGGTGGAGTGTGTGCTCTTGCACGTTGTAGGAGAGATGCCAGGAGGAAACTCTCACACATCCTGCCTCCCCTCAAGTGGCGCATACACAAACTCTTCTCCATGCGGATCTCCTCCTCAACAGCATAAATAAAGCCAGGGCTTTCTGCTCGATCCGTAGCCTAGCAACTTGGACTCGATGTGCCCTACCCTGCACAGTGCAGAGCACTTTACGCGTTCAGTGTGAAACCAGCTTTAGAAAGATAGTCGCAGATTTATTTTGTCATTTTACTTTTCTTAAAAGTAATGTGAAAATATTGTCTCGTTCTTGTGAGCCCAATATAGTGTGTTGTCATGTCTTGTGAGCTAAGTGTATTGTCACACCCCTAGTTAGTACCCAATCTGTTCCAGCTGTTCGATCAGTTCTGCATGTTTGTCAATAAGATCCGCCCCTACACCACTACTGACTTCTAAACTGAAGTGCTAACAGTGGGTAGCCTAGCTATGATACTAACCGGAGCTTTGGATCTGTCAAGGCTGAATAGAGTGATTCAACATATAACTTATATTGCCCTCTAAGACCCATTAGCTTTTCTATTGTGTCACTTTTTCTTGACTCTGCCATAGTATTTTCTCTAGTGGACAAATTTCTGAATCCATGTTGAGAGATGAGATATATATGGACATGTATAGACATGTATAGACGTGTATAGATACTGTATGTATCGACATGTCCAAGTCCAGCCAAGTCAGGTACTCTCCAACCCGGTTTCAGAAAGTATTACCTCACCAGTAGCAGGTTTTATTTGTTCATTCATGGCTGCCATCCAAAGATGAAGACAAGCACTCATGTGATATGGGAATATCCAAAAAGAAGCCAACAGCTGATCCATCACAAAATGATCACTATGTCCAAATTTATCCGGCAAAGGCACCTCCACAATCCTATTTTTTTGACAGAAAAAGGCAAAAAAAAAAGTTGTGGCAATTGAATTGAGTCTGGGTTTGGCGGTTGCCAGGAGAACGAGACTTGTCGGACTGCATTGTGCCAAGTGTAAACTTTGGTGGAGGGGGGATTATGGTGTGGGGTTGTTTTTCAGGAGCTGGGCTTGGCCCCTTGGTTCCAGTGAAAGGAACTCTGAATGCTTCAGTATACAGGGCTTTATGTTAACTTTTTCAGCACATAGCACTAGTGCTACAGAGGCTGACAGTTCTTTAGCACAGGACCAGAGAGTTGTAGCACACCCTGAAAATGCCCATCACCTCTACAGACGACAATTAATGCAGCTCATCACTTAGACAGTAACATCATGTGTAATTCATATATACATAATTTGATACAGTTGTAGAATAATAACTCAAAGTGTTTTCAGATACAGAAGAAGAATCTTTATAACACTTCAAACTCATTTTTAGATAACAGGTGTGCTGCATGACACAGTTATACATAAAACACTGCCAGTCTAAAGACTGTCTGCTTTCGCCACACAGAAGGCTACATTCATTTTCACAAACATACACACACACACACATACAGAGACACACAGACAGGCACATACACACGCACACACACACAGACCAAGACAGACGCACGCACACACATACTCACAAGACAGACAGAATATAGCTGCCTATAATACGTTTAACTTAGGGTTGCTCGATTATGGAAAAAAATCATAATCATGATTATTTTGGTCAATATTGAAATCACAATTATTCAAACTATTTTTGAATTATGATGCATTTATTCAGCATTTCTCTCTCTCACATGTATAATAATGTGTTATGCTGTGCTAGTGTTATCAATGATTAAACAGTCAGCCAACACCTTTTCAAGAGCCAGAAAGAAAGGCGGCATAAAATTGCATCCCATGTGACTATGATCTGTGTTTAGCAACCAAGCTAAGGTACGCCCAGCGATCTTAGCTCTGCTAATGCGATCATATCTCCCCATCAAGCATAGTCAAAAGTTATCATACGTCACACATACAACATATTAGCACAACGATTATGCAACATAATGTTATGTGATAGTGTGAAGTGAAAAGCACACCAGAACACGTAACATAAGTCGCAACCATGCCGTTATGTTTACATTCTCTACTTCCTGTTTCCACTGTACCGTATCGTTAAGCTTCAAAATAAAGGTCCTATTAATAAAACTACGACACCCAATAAATCATTTCAACTCAATCATATGAGTTTGGAGATTGTTCGATAACAAACTTGCAGTTGTGATCAAAATTCGATTTAGTGCACAGCGCTAGTTTAACTTACTGTGACGGTGGGATACGTTGTATTTTTTGCACATTGTCTTTCTTGTGGTTGCCGTTAACAAGATTATCCTTTCTTAATTTAAGTGGTGCTGTCTGACTGAAGGAGCAATATATTACTTGCTTTATGGCATCGAACTTGAGCCAGGTGAACTCCTGCTCCCACTTGGTGTTGTAGATGTATGTTTTAGCTTTCACTTTTGTCACTGGTGCATTTTCGGTCGGTCCTCGTTAACTTCATTTACGTTATTGTCTGTGTTGTCCGGGGTGCCTGGGCTCTAGTTGGTTTCGTATTCTCAATGCGGACAGGTTGGAAAAATCTCTTCGTATTGTTGACTTGTGGGAGTAATGTTAGCGTTAGCCACTGTGTGCCAACCCAGCCGCATGGGACAGAGCATGAGTAAAAGCTGCGACCGTGAGGAATCGTGGAAATTGCCGTTCAGTAGATAAGACATACCATTAATCATTGACCACAGTTTACAACTATTAGGAAGGATAGTCATAGTACCATCATTCTACTTTGGTTCTACGAAGAAGGATTTTTTAATTAAGATTTTTTTTTACTTAATCTGCCAAATCTGCTAAATTTAAGTTAAGGTAAGTAAATTCTTAGCACAGGCATGTTTTGATGTAGCACGTGCGATATATATGTCGCACTGTACAGCCCTGGAATACCAAGACATTTTGGACAATTCCATGCTCCCAACTTTGTGGGAACAGTCTCCAGCTGGCCCCTTCCTATTCCAACATGACTGTGCACCAGTGCACAAGCCAAGGTCCATAAAGACATGGATGACAGAGTCTGGTGTGGATAAACTTGACTGGCCTGCACAGAGTCCTGACCTCAACTTGATGGAACATCTTTGGGATGAATTAGAGTGGAGACTGAGAGCCAGGCCTTCTCGTCCAACATCAGTGTGTGACCTCACAAATACACTTTTGGAAGAACGGTCAAAAATTCCCATAAACACATTCCTAAACCTTGTGGACAGCCTTCCCAGAAGAGTTGAAGCTGTTATAGCTGCAAAGGGTGGACCAACGTCATATTGAACCCTATGGATTAGGAATGGGATGTCACTTATGTGAGCGAAGGCAGGTGAGTGACTTATGGCAATATATATATATATATGTGTATACGTATACGTATATATACTTATATGTGTATACGTATACGTATATATACTTATATACGTATACGTATATACACACGTATACGTATATACGTGTGTATATACGTATACGTATATACACACGTATATACACGCGTGTATATACACACGTATATATATACATATACAGACTACGGATGCTCTTCTCTCCGCTGTGTTGAAACCAGAGCCTGTGGGATCACCTTTCACAGATCGGATATTACAATACTATGACTATATTCAGGATAATCGTTAGTTATTTAGTTGAAGTATGTACAGTACAGGTCTTGTTACAAAAGAACAGCGGGGCTGACATAATAGTATTGCAAGATTGTTGTTGACTCAAGGCTAATATGTTTACACAATCACTGAATGTTTCTTTTGGACACCATTTTTATTGCTGTTTTAATGTGGTTTTTCTTAAAGTACATGCATACATACATACATACAAAAAGAAATGAGGTTTGAAAATTTTAAACATTTTTAAGGTTTCTCAAAACCGGAGAGAGGAAGAGGAAGTGGAAATTTGCTCTAAGAAGGGAGGATTTTGCTGCTACTGACATGACACTAAGCACTTCAGAAGTGAGGACTTCAACAGCACGGGGCAGACTGTCCAGTTTAAATTATATATTTATCTAATCTGTCTCTCTCTCTCTCTCTATATATACAGTCATGGAAAAAATTATTAGACCACCCTTGTTTTCTTCAATTTCTTGTTCATTCTAATATCTGGTACCACTGAACGTATAATACAATGAACACAACAAAAAATGCAGCTGGTCACATAATACTTTATGTCCTATTTGACATTCTTAAGCTTAATTGATTCCCAGGGTATATAAGAGGCCATTTCATGTCACAAGCAGCACTGCACATGCAAAGGCCTAGAGTGGTTTCCTGCTTACATTCAAGCCGTAGCACAACTCAGAAGTTGTCAGCTCTCACATAATGCCTAAAACAAAAGAATTATGTGAAGCAACAAAGGCAGCCATCTTGGCACTGCTGGAAATTGGCATGAGTGAGAGACAGGTAGCGAAAAAACTGAAGATCTCCAAGACAGCCGTTCATTACAACAAAAAAAACAAGCTGAACATGGCACTACCAAATTGCTACCTGGCCGTGGCAGGAAACGTCTTTCTACCCCACGAGATGACCGTGCACTCATCTGTTCCTGTGTCAGGAATCGTCGTCAGACCTCCAGGGACCTTAAAAATGAGTGGGCACTGTCGAGAAATGTGACTTTCTCGTCAAGGACAGTTCGAAACCGACTTGTTGAAGCTGGTTTGAAGTCACACAGAGCACGCAAGAAGCCCTTCATCAATGAAAGGCAGAGGAAGGCCCGGTTACTCTTTGCTCGAGACCACAAGGATTGGACTGTTGATGATTGGGCTAAGGTTCTCTTCAGTGATGAATCCAATTTTGAATTGATGCCCACTCCAGCCAACTTACTGGTTAGGAGGAAGCCTGGAGAAGCTTACAACCCAGACTGTCTTGCCCCTACAGTAAAACATGGGGGTGGATCAGTCATGATCTGGGGTTGTTTCAGTCTGAGTGGAACAGGGCAAATGCAATTGTGTGAAGGCCGAATGAACCAGGTCAAGTACAGGACTACCCTTGAAAACAGTCTTCTTCCATCAGCTGGAAAACTTTTTCCTGCCTCGAATGACTGGATTTTCCAACAAGACAATGCCCCTTGCCACACGGCAAGGTCAGTTAAAGCCTGGATGGAGAACCACAACATTTGCACCATGCCTTGGCCTGCTCAATCACCAGATCTTAATCCAATTGAAAACCTGTGGAAAATCATCAAACTCAAAATGGAGAACCACAAGCCCAAAAACAAAGAAAATTTGTTTGAATTTGTCCAACAGGAATGGGCTGCTGTGACAGCAGAACAATGTCAGAAGCTGGTGGAGAGCATGCCAAGACGCATGGCTGCAGTCATCAAAAACAATGGTTATGCAATCAAGTATTAACTCTTGTGTGTATCATGTGTTTAAAGCAAACAGAAAAGAAAACATGGAATGCTTAAAAGTAGTGTTTTTGACGGTACAATGCCATAGCTATTGATGTAAGAATTTAAGTAATTTTGGTTATTATCAAGAAAACCATGGAAAATGAATAATCCTTAGTTCTTAAATTAAACTCTCATGAGCTATTTTTGTTGTTATCATTATAATTGTCCAAACAAATGTACCTTTAGTTGAGCCAGGCATTAAAATTAACAAGAAATTGAAGAAAACAAGGGTGGTCTAATAATTTTTTCCATGACTGTATATATATATATATATATATATATATATATATATATATATATAGATATATATATATATATATATATAGGCACAAACATAACAGAGTTATGTTAAGTGTTCAGTGTAGACATAATAATTCATACTGAAATGATGCTAGGTAGTATATTGTTGCTGGGTAGAACTCTCTCTCTCTCTCTCTCTCTCTTGCCTGCCTAGGCTATGCACAAGGCTGCTTCTCTCCCCTCAGCGTTTTAACTTTCTGTTTGTTTTTACAGAACTGATCTTTGCACTTCCACCCTTCCACTCACTGATTTACACAACACTCCTGTTACTTTATATTCTTCTTTAGTTATCTTATCATGTAATGAATATTATTTATTATTATTGACTTCACTACGTTTTTCGGGTCATTTCTTATCTCTGTCCTCCATGTGTATACTTCCACAGTAGTCTAGTTTTCTCTTCAGCATGGACATTTCACCATGCAGCATTTCTTGAATGTATATTTGTAAAGGGAAATATTTTACCTATTTTTTATTGCAAAAAATGTCACATTTATAAAAAATATTACTAATATAATATCATGCTTTGAATTATTACTTTAAACACGTAATAATTAAAATTAGTTTATCATGTTAGTATTCCATCCATCCATTCTCTACCACTTATCCTCTCATAGGGTTGCGAGGGAGCTGGAGCCTATCCCAACGCTAAGTTTTAGTAGCTCATCTACTGATTTGGCATAATACCTTGCATGTGTGTGTGTGTATATTCATTGCACCTATCTGAGGTCCAATGGGGAAATAAAAAGGTAATCCCAAACTTTTGACCGGAAGTGTAATATAATTGTCCATAAGTGCAGTGTTATAACTACACATCTGACATTTATAACAAAACAAACCCTTTGAAAATTGGTAAAAAACTGAGCAAGTTATGGTTATTTAAAAGTAGATGCACCACTACAACACAATGTTATGGGTGAGCGAGCTTACTGTGGCAAGATGTTCACTGTGGCTGCTCTGATGTTCATGAGTTGCTGATCAAGGCTTCCTGAGCATTTTAGGAGCTTCCACAGTCATCAAATATCCATTTCTACGGTCTCTAACTGGAGGAGATGCAGCATCATTCAACCCTAATGACCAAGTATAGTGGAGCAGATAGATGAACAATGTTTGATGACAAATGATTGTTTAAAACTAAGAGACAAAACATTGTTAGGATGTTTCGAGTTGTGTTGTTGAAACTAGAATAGAATGATCTTTATAGTCATTATACCATTGTACAATGAAATTGTAGCTTCTCCCTTTCAGTACACAAGAATAAGTTATAAGTATAACTTAACTCATTTAAAGTATAAATAAGTATAAGAATAATAAATTGCCTTGTGTACAAATATGAATTTACAACAATGATAAATACTTAAAAAAAAATATGTTGCACCAGATATTAGACTACTGTACAACAAATTATATTGCACAGGGTGTTTAAAAGGAGAGCAGCAGTGACTGTTGAAGGTTTAATAAACATGTTCAGTGCAGATATATTCCCTTCTTTCTGTCTTCTTATGTAAAATGAAACATGATTAATATAGATTAAAAATAAATGATATTCAATAATGATTATTCAAAATGAAACCACAACAACTGTGATTAATCTGATTAAAAATTGAAATCATTTAACAGCTCTAGTTTTACACAAAGTGCATATTATGTCTCCACTGAGCCTTCTGGGAGTTTTTCCAAAATAAAACCATTCAGAAGTGTATTGCTGTCGTTGTTTTCCATGACTACGACAGGAAGCTGTAACTATAATATAATTAATGCTGACAGTCTTCAAAGGATCCAATCTACAAGATCACAACAAAGGCAAAATGTCCACTTTAATCAGTTTTAAAACACAAACTTTCACTTTGTCATTTCGCTGTCCTGTGAAGCTCTGTCAGTTCTGGTTTTCCACATTTTCATTGCCGTTTCCTTCCCTTTTACTCACTAAAGACTAAAACAAATCACACTTTGTATTTAACTCATATAGGACATATCTAACAGCAATGGTAAATAGGGGTGATAGGTTTCCTCCGCAAGCTCGAAGCACTTGCTTACAGCTAGCAAACAATGTGACAGTAATCAGACTCTCTGTCAGAGAAACATTAGACAACATTTTTTTGACAGCCATTGTGTTTCGACATCACTACTAAATTAAGGTTAGAAAATGTTGCAGTTGCAGAACGAGACATAAAGGCATCTTATTGGTTCTTTCCATTCGGACTGAATGGCAGGGATTGGTCAGAGTTTTTACAGTCCTGCAGCTGCCACAGAGGTCTAATTCTTTTCATTCCTTTTTCTGAATACATAATATATTGACTGCTCTCAGGGTGAAAGGACCATTTCACCCAGCAGAACAAAAAGTGTTTCTGAACAGGAATACCAGCTATTCCTTTACTTAGCTGTTTGATCTTGTGCTTTTATTTTGTCTCTTCGACTCTCCCTTACCAGCAGTTTCCTGCTTCCTCCTGCAGTCATGGAGAAGAATGACAGCAATGCAATTCTGAATTGTTGGTTTTATTTTGAAAAACTCCCAGACTAATCAGTGGAGAGATCAATCAATTATATGGACATTGCAGAATTTAAATATAAGGGAAGTACTCTCAATTTGAGCTCGCAGACAATCAGACAGATGCTAACGGCTAATGCCTTGTTCACACGAAATGACTGACAGCGTCATTGACTCTCTGTGGTGTTCACACTACGTGACTCTCTTCTCCCCCGTCAGAGTTTTGAGGTGTTCACACTACAGGACTGGTCAGCGATGGGAGTGTTCACACTACAAGACTGTATTCAGCAGTTGTGTCCGACTGCAGCACTGCTGTCCAGTCCACCACCTCTCATTAATTCCTGGTTAATAAATGAGCCGCTCATTGTTTTCTAAATGCGTGTTTTCAGTGAACACTGAAATGGCTCTAAAGCTGACAGGAGCTTTTCTTTTTTCACAAAGTTTAATGAAGAACATCATTGATTGAACTTGTGGGATAAAGAAAATGTCTGCGTCATTTTTTCTGTATTTCACTGTAAATATGAGTGACAACATGAAAGTGATAGTTCAGAATTTAGGACATAGGGCCTCATTTCCAAGTGAGCTGGAGTGTTGGAGATGTGTGAAGACAGATTTCAAAAAAATTTCATTCAGTCCTTTGAGTTGCAGAGTTCATTAATGCTAGGCCAATGCAAGTCAGTAGGTCTAGTTAGCCTGCCATTAAAAACAGTCTTACCCACTCCATAGTGCACCTGAGGCAAATCAATTATTATGGCAGACTTTCGATGTAAATGTCTGTGTTGATAGAATAACTTTAGACATATTAGACATTAGAATGGGTCGCTCTAAGGAGCTCAGTGAATTACAGCATGGGACTGTGATAGAATGCCACCTGTGCAACAAATCCAGTTGTGAAATTTCCTCACTCTACATTTTCCACAGTCAACTGTTAGCTGTATTATAAAAACATGGAAGTGTTTGGGAACGACAGCAACTCAGCGACGAAGTGGTAGGTCACTTAAACTGGCGGAGCGGGATCAACGGATGCTGAGGTGCATAGTGCGAAGAGGTCGCCAACTTTATGCAGAGTCAGTCGCTACAGGCCTCCAAACTTCATGTGGCCTTCAGATTAGCTCAAGAACAGTGCACAGAGAACTTCATGGAATGGGTTTCCATGGTTGAGCAGCTGCATCCAAGCCATACATCACCAAGTGCAAAGCAAAGCGTCGGATGCAGTGGTGTGAAGCACGCCACCACTGGACTCTAGCGCAGTGGAGACGCATTCTCTGGAGTGACAAATCACGCTTGTTCATCTGGCAATCTGATGGACGAGTCTGGGTTTGGCGGTTGCCAGGAGAACAATACTTGTAGGACTGCATTGTGCCAAGTGTAAAGTTTTGTTGGACGGGGGATTATGGTGTGGGGTTGTTTTTCAGGAGCTGGCCTTGGCCCCCTGGTTCCAGTGAAAGGTACTCTGAATGCTTCAGCATACCAAGACATTTTGGACAATTCCATGCTTCCAACTTTGTGGGAACAGTTTGGAGCTGGCCCCTTCCTCTTCCAACATGACTGTGCACCAGTGCACAAAGCAAGGTCCATAAAGACATGGATGACAGAGTCTGGTGTGGATGAACATGACTGGCCTGCACAGAGTCCTGACCTCCCTCAACCTGATAAAACACCTTTGGAATGAATTAGAGCAGAGGCTGAGAGTCAGGCCTTCTCGTCCAAAGATCAGTGTGTGACCTCACAAATACGCTTTTGGAAGAATGGTCAAAAATTCCCATAAACCCACTCCTAAACCTTGTGGACAGCCTTCCCAGAAGAGTTGAAGCTGTTATAGCTGCAAACGGTGTACCGACGTCATATCGAACCCTATGGATTAGGAATGGGATGTCATTTAAGGTCATATGTGAGTCAAGGCAGGTGAGCGAATAAGTTTGGCAATATATTGTATATATCAGCTGGATATAGCGGCTACAGTGGTTAAGACAACTGACTGGTACACAGGAGACCGGGTTTCGAATCCCGGACAGGGCGAGGGTCATCAAGTAAGGATCCTTAGGCAAGACACCTAATGCTACACCAGCCTACCTCAATATGAGCGGATACAATACTGATAGAGTTATACCGGCTCAGACGTCGCCCGGGTTAACAAGGTCCGCGTCAGATGCTAGGGAACCATGGCAATCTGATGGGAAATGGGCTACTGGAACAAGACATACATGGACAAGGGCGGAGAGTATGGAATTGTTGGAACTACTATAAAAGCAATCCCAGAGAGATGGGATATATGGCACGAATGTGGGACCTATGGATGCTTCGAAACCCCAATCAAGGTTAACAAAGAAACAGCTATTAGCCCAGTGTTCCAACATCCGTAACCGAAAACCGCTATCACAACTAGAGATCGATGAAATACTACGATGCTACGGCAAGGGGGAGCCAGGACGACAGGTCAGTGGGGGGATGTCACCATCACCCCCACAATCCGAGATTGGGTACCAAGCCCCAATAGACAGCCTCAACTCAACACAAGAGCTGCTGACCTGAGAAGGATGATCGTGAACCAACTAGAGGCCAACTACTGAAGCTGAATTGTCAAGTACCTTCAGAAGATCTGCTAGAAGATGTCAATGCTGCAGTAAGAAAAATCCCAACTGGGGACATCACTGAGACCAGTGAGCTGATACACAGTACAGCAACAGTACTCCTTGAGACGCTAGGATATAAGATCAGTATTGGCAGGAGGCAGTACCCTCCATGGAAGAGATGGTTGGAGGCCAAGATAAAGGAAACCATGAGGAGGCCGCAAGGAAGTCAGCCACAGCTAAATATCTCCAGAGAGTAAGGCAAGTCCTAAGGAGTCAGCTGAATGGGAAGAACAAAGTCCGAGCCATCAACATGTATACATTACGCAGTCATCAGATACCATAAACTGGCCAAAGGAGGAGATAGAAGCCACAGATATCAAGACAAGGAAGCTCCTCACCATGCACAGAGGTTTTCACAACCAAGTCCAGCACCCTGATGCTGTACACTAAGCAGAAAGAGGGAGGCCAAGGACTAGTGAGCGTCAGAGCCACTGTCCAGGATGAAACATCGAGAATCCAAGAATACATCAGGAAAATGGCCCCAAAAGATGAACTGCTCAGTGAAAGCCTCAGGCAGCAGAAACCTGAAGAGTGTGAGAAGGGTGACAAGCCCCTACATGGCATGTACCACCATCAGATAGAGGAAGTGGCTGATATCAAGAAGACCTACCAATGGCTGGAAAATGCTGGGCTGTCAGACAAGCACAGAGGCACTGATCATGGCAGCACAAGAACAGGCCCAGAGCACGAGGGCTATAGAGGCCAGGATCTACAACAGTAGACCAGACCCAAGGTGCAGGCTGTGTAAGGAGGCCCCTGAGACAGTCCAGCACATAGTAGCGGGATGTAAGATGCTAGCTGGATCAGCGTATATGGAGAGACACAACCAAGTGTGTATATGTATATATATACAGTCATGGAAAAAATTATTAGACCACCCTTGTTTTCTTCAATTTCTTGTTAATTTTAATGCCTGGCTCAACTAAAGGTACATTTGTTTGGACAATTATAATGATAACAACAAAAATAGCTCATGAGAGTTTAATTTAAGAACTAAGGATTATTCATTTTCCATGGTTTTCTTGATAATAACCAAAATTACTTAAATTCTTACATCAATAGCTATGGCATTGTACCGCCAAAAACACTACTTTTAAGCATTCCATGTTTTCTTTTCTGTTTGCTTTAAACACATGATACACACAAGAGTTAATACTTGATTGCATAACCATTGTTTTTGATGACTGCAGCCATGCGTCTTGGCATGCTCTCCACCAGCTTCTGACATTGTTCTGCTGTCACAGCAGCCCATTCCTGTTGGACAAATTCAAACAAATTTTCTTTGTTTTTGGGCTTGTGGTTCTCCATTTTGAGTTTGATGATTTTCCACAGGTTTTCAATTGGATTAAGATCTGGTGATTGAGCAGGCCAAGGCATGGTGCGAATGTTGTGGTTCTCCATCCAGGCTTTAACTGACCTTGCCGTGTGGCAAGGGGCATTGTCTTGTTGGAAAATCCAGTCATTCGAGGCAGGAAAGAGTTTTCCAGCTGATGGAAGAAGACTGTTTTCAAGGGTAGTCCTGTACTTGACCTGGTTCATTCGGCCTTCACACAATTGCATTTGCCCTGTTCCACTCAGACTGAAACAACCCCAGATCATGACTGATCCACCCCCATGTTTTACTGTAGGGGCAAGACAGTCTGGGTTGTAAGCTTCTCCAGGCTTCCTCCTAACCAGTAAGTTGGCTGGAGTGGGCATCAATTCAAAATTGGATTCATCACTGAAGAGAACCTTAGCCCAATCATCAACAGTCCAATCCTTGTGGTCTCGAGCAAAGAGTAACCGGGCCTTCCTCTGCCTTTCATTGATGAAGGGCTTCTTGCGTGCTCTGTGTGACTTCAAACCAGCTTCAACAAGTCGGTTTCGAACTGTCCTTGCCGAGCAAGTCACATTTCTCGACAGTGCCCACTCATTTTTAAGGTCCCTGGAGGTCTGACGACGATTCCTGACACAGGAACGGATGAGTGCACGGTCATCTCGTGGGGTAGAAAGACGTTTCCTGCCACGGCCAGGTAGCAATTTGGTAGTGCCATGTTCAGCTTGTTTTTTTTGTTGTAATGAATGGCTGTCTTGGAGATCTTCAGTTTTTTCGCTACCTGTCTCTCACTCATGCCAATTTCCAGCAGTGCCAAGATGGCTGCCTTTGTTGCTTCACATAATTCTTTTGTTTTAGGCATTATGTGAGAGCTGACATCTTCTGAGTTGTGCTACGGCTTGAATGTAAGCAGGAAACCACTCTAGGCCTTTGCATGTGTAGTGCTGCTTGTGACATGAAATGGCCTCTTATATACCCTGGGAATCAATTAAGCTTAAGAATGTCAAATAGGACATAAAGTATTATGTGACCAGCTGCATTTTTTGTTGTGTTCATTGTATTATACGTTTAGTGGTACCAGATATTAGAATGAACAAGAAATTGAAGAAAACAAGGGTGGTCTAATAATTTTTTCCATGACTGTATATATATATATATACGTACACATACACACATATACATACGTACATGTGTGTATATGTACGTATATATATATATATATATATATATATATATATATATATTGCCAAAAGACGCTCACCTGCCTTCACTCGCATATGAATTTAAGTGACATCACATTCCGAATCCATAGGGTTCAATATGACGTTGGTACACCCTTTGCAGCTATAACAGCTTCAACTGTTCTGGGAAGGCTGTCCACAAGATTTAGGAGTGTGTTTATGGGAATTTTTGACCATTCTTCCAAAAGTATATTTGTGAGGTCACACACTGATGTTGGACTAGAAGGCCTGGCTCTCAGTCTCCGCTCTAATTCATCTAATTCAACGGTGTTTTATCAGGTTGAGGTCAGGACTCTGTGCAGGCCAGTCAAGTTCATCCACACCAGATTCTGTCATCCATGTCTTTATGGACTTTGCTTTGTGCACTGGTGCACAGTCATGTTGGTAGAGGAAGGGGCCAGCTCCAAACTGTTCCCACAAAGTTGGAAGCATGGAATTGTCCAAAATGTCTTGGTATGCTGAAGCATTCAGCGTTCCTTTGACTGGAACTAAGGAGCCAAGTCCAGCTCCTGAAAAACAACCCCACAACATAATCCCCCCTCCACCAAACTTTACACTTGGCACAATGCAGTCTGACAAGTATCGCTCTCCTGGCAACCGCCAAACCCAGACTCGTCCATCAGATTGCCAGATGGAGAAGCGCGATTCGTCACTCCAGAGAACACGCCTCCACTGCTCTAGAGTCCAGTGGCGGCGTGCTTTACACCACTGCATTCAACGCTTTGCATTGCACTTGGTGATGTATGACTTGGATGCAGCTGCTCGGCCATGGAAACCCATTCCATGAAGCTCTCTGCACACTGTTCTTGAGCTAATCTGAAGGCCACATGAAGTTTGGAGGTCTGTAGCGATTGACTCTGCACAAAGTTGGCGACCTCTTCTGACTATGCGCCTCAGCATCCGCTGACCCAGCTCCGTCAGTTTACGTGGCCTACCACTTCATGGCTGAGTTGCTGTCATTCCCAAACTTCTTCTTCTTCTTCTTAAACTCTTCCACGTTCTTATAATAGATAGATAGATAACTTTATTTATCCCTGAAGGGAAATTAAGTTGTCACAGTAGTCCGGTGCAAATACAATAAGAAATGCAATAACACAAAATACTTAAGTAGAGAAAATAGGAATAAAAAAGAGATAAAATATGAATAAAAATATCAATAAAAATACAAATACAAAGTGGGACAAGGCTGATAGAAAAGCACAAGTTAAATAAGCAAATAAGCGAATAAAGTGCAGTGGCAAGGTGATGGTACAATACTGATGGTATGATGGTAATGTTACTGACAATAACAGTGTATAATGACGGTATAACAGTATATAGTAGCAATAATAATAATAATAATAATATATAATTAATAATATAGTATAACAGTAACTAATAATAGTATAACAGTATATAATAACAACAGTATCTAGTACTCATGGGAGCAGCAACAGTATATAATAATAATAATATATACACATAAAAACGTGTCATATATTTAGCCTTACACACAAGACAAGACATGATGTATGAAATAGGATGTGGTTAACGATACAAATATTGTATATGATATATATATTATTAGTATGATAGTATTCACAATTACATATCACTTAATAAAAAACATTAAGTATATGCTGCAGGGTTTGTACAGTGCAAAAGGGTAGATTAGATTAGTCCAATTGTGTGATTGTGGCTCTGGTCGAGGTAGCTGTGTAGAGTCTTATTGCAGTGGGTAGAAACGATCTCCTGTATCGTTCCTTAGAGCAGCGGGGTTGAATGAGTCTGTTGCTAAAGCTGCTCTTTAGCTTGTCTGGTGTTTTGTGGAGAGGGTGAGAGGGATTGTCTCTGATTGCCAGCAGTTTTGCCAGCATCCTCTCCTCCACCACCTCCTCCAGGGTGACAAGTTTCGAGCCTACAACAGACTCTGCCTTTCTGATGAGTTTGTTTAGTCTGTTGGCATCCTTTGCCTTGATGCCCGCACCCCAAGACACCACAGCAAAAAAGATGGTGCTCGCCACAACCGAGTGGTAAAACCCCCTATCTGGCTGTAATGATGTATTAACTGGTGGAGGTGGAAAATGGCGCTGCGCGAGTACCGACATGCAGTAGTGGTCTGTCCGTCTGCTTGTTTATTGTTATCTGTGTCTATGTGGGTTGTGATCACACAACAATCTGAGTAAGATCAGTCTGTTTCACCGATTGCCTGGGAAAAGTTGTCGCCTTCTAAATGGAGCTGCTGTCTTTTATCGTTTTATGGACCCTGATTGCCGTGGCTTACAGCCTGTTTGATCCGTGCCACCCGCACACAATCAGGATTCAATATCCTCGGGAATTCCTATTGAACCTGAGAGATCAACAACAGCCACATACCTATTTGGACTTATTTCGGGGGGACCACACAATTGCGGAGATCTACCGTCACCATGCGAACTTAAATACAAAGTGGGGAAATAACCACAAAGTGCGGAAACGCGGAAGAAGGGCAGGCGTCCGGCTGAGGCTGAAGCGGCTGAAACTCCGCCGCATACCCCTCCCCTCGATGGTACTCTGCAATGCCCAATCCATACGGAATAAGGTCGACGAGATCCAAGCCAACGTCACTCATCAGGAGAAATTCAGAGACTCGTGTATTTCAGCTTTTACGGAGACGTGGCTTACTTCCAGTGATCCGGACACTGACTTAAGCCTCACTGGTTTTGGGATGCCGGTGAGGCTTGACAGGGACGCCGACGTCACAGGGAAATCCCAGGGAGGCGGGGTCTGTCTCTACGTTAATCAACGGTGGTGCAATCACATCACTGTCAGAGAGACTATATGTACAGCTGATACAGAGCTGTTGTCTGTATCCCTGCGCCCCTTCTATCTACCCTGCGAATTTCCCAAAATATTTGTTACTGTGGTGTATATACACCCTAAAGACAACGCCAACAATGCTGTGACAATTATTCTTTTTTTTTTTCTTCTTTTTTTTTGTCAGCACCTCCTCCCATCGTAAAACACCACAGTATGGCAGGTGTCAACTTTTTATGAGATTGGTGCTTACTTTTATCTTGCAGAAAAGTATGATATTTTGTGCATTTGTGTGACTGGCCCCCGCCCTCTCTGGAAACTAAGCTATCATTCTTTATTAGAATTTCTTATTATGAGCCAGAGAGGAAAGTGCTGCACCTTTTGTGAATTGAGGGGGAAAACAGATGATAGATAGGATGACATAGGATAGATGGGAAAGGGGTACAAACATGCAGTGTTATTAGAAATCAGGAATATGAGATGCATTATTCCTAGCAACCAATCTCCCGGAAATAAGAAGAAGACAGAAAAGACAGTAACAATAATAATGATGATAATAATAAATAAGTAAATAAAGTTGGGCACTAAGGGATGAAGGTGAGATGTAAGAATGCATAAGAAGCATGAATTTGAAGAGTGATTTCACCCATTCTGGCGAGTCCCATCAGTACTCAACAATGGGACACGACAGGCATTCGTACACCCTGAACCAACATGCATGAGTGACTGGCACCGAAGCCCAGAGCAGCTAAGACGACTGAGCAGGGGCCCGCTGGCCGAGTGTCCGTCCCGCCCAGGCAGCAGGAACACCCAGGAGGCCTTGCCCAGAGAGCCAACCAGAACCACAGAGAAACACACAATTCCAGGGACCTAGGGAAGGCACAGCCAGACGCCCCCACAGCGCCACGAACAAGCCCAGGAGGCCCGGGACAAGAGGGCCCACCCGCCACCCAACACCCACCACCAACCGCCCCACCACCCCCAGCCCACACCCACCACCCCCACCCCACCCCACCACCCCCATCCCCCACACCAGAGGAGGCAGGATGCCCCCAGCCGACCAGGGGAAAAGCCGGGAGCCAGGCACCCCCACCCAGGAGAGGGTAACCAGCCAAACGACAAGCGGGCCACTACCAGGTGCAGGCCAAGAAGAACAGATGCCGGGGCCCGATGCAGATCTAGAGAGCAAGAGCAGGGCAAAGGGAGCCAGCTGGAGGGTGCCCTGCGTATCCCCCAACACCTTATCCCGGGGTGGCGCGGCAGATCCATAGCTCTCGATCCCGGAGATGTGCCCCATCCCCAAGCAAGAGCCGAGTCACTACGAGCCACCAGCAACTGCTGCAGCCACACCAACCAACCGAGTCAGCAACTCCAGCCCCACAACAAACTAGAAGTCACAGCACCAGGGGGCCCATCAGCACGCCGGAGAAGTCCCAGACAACCATACCAAGACCCCGGGGATCCCGCAGCAACAGCAAGCCAGTGACTGACCATTCCCAATGTCTGAAAACCAGAGGGGCTGGGCCCCACCAGCGATGCCATAAAGTGTGTTTCCACCCTTAGACCCTATTACTATATTTCTCCGATCCCTGACGAAGAAATACTCGCCCTACATTGTGCATGCGTGCAACCCTGAGTGTAGTGTGGTGCATTAAAAGTTGGATGGGCAGTAGTGGTGGCAGGGTGGAGGGTTGAAGGACCACAGAGAATGGGTACTCTGCAGTCTGCTCCAACCCAAATCCCCCGAGCCAACCAAGACCTTCCATCCAGTGTGAGTGTGTGTGCTGCATTAAAAGTGGAGAGTGGGAGGATGCAGCTGGAGGGAGATGGGGAGGACACAATGCCACAAAACACTGCAGTCCGCCCCACCCCACGACCAACCACCCCCCCCCACACTGCCGCCGGGCCCTAATTGACGTGTCCCTGTATGTGCCTAAAAGTGTATATGTACAGTGAATTGTGTGGAGTGTGAAGTGCGCAATAAGAGGCAGTCTGGTGCGGGCCCGGCCCAAGGTGACAGAGCCAAGGGGAGGTCAGTACGGATGGAAATGGTACTGAAGTACCCCAGGGCCCCCAGAGCCGAAAGGCAAAGGAACCCAGGACAACACCAACGGACCAACGGGCACCACAAACGCCACGATCCCCAGGAGCCGCTAGACTAGAGCTGCGCCCAGATGGCCGATGGGGCCCGACTACCGGCCGGCAGCCCACAGCAGCCCTCCCAGACAAGGGACAGGGCCACCTCCAGGAGGCTTAAAGCGCAGGCGCCTACGCCATCCCCGCCTACGCCCATCCAGCCGCAACATCACCTCCACTCCCCTCCACTACCTCCCAACTCTACACAGGCCCCGGAATCAAGGCCCCCAGCCAGCACCTATTGGTTCTGGCCTCCCTCACCAATAGGAGCCCCCGAAGAGCGAGCTGGAGCTCACCCCCGGGGAGGGCCCACCCGGCCCCCAAGCCCGCCCCAGGCAACAGAGGGCCCCCAGCCCCCCGAGGGGCGGGGAGGAGGGGAAGAGGGGGGACGAGGAGGGAGGAGGCAGAGAGGCAGGAAGAGGGGTGGGGGAGCAACAGGAGGGCCGACCCACCCCAAGCCCCAGGGCCCTCCGCAGCGCCCCAGGAGCGACCAGCAGCAGCCACCCCCAGGACCCCAGAGAGAGCATGAATCCGGCAGCCCAAGGGCTCAGAAGGTGAGACACTGGATACAACCAGCCTCCAGTAAGAGGAGCAAAGGCCAGGTAGGCTCAGCAAAGCGGAGAACAACCCCAGGGGTAAGTGGGAGAAGAAAAAAGAAGAAAGAAAAAAACAAAAAAAAACAACACAAGGACACCTCAAAAAGGAGAAGTAAAAAAAAGAGAATAAAAATTAATAATTACAATACACATTGACTTGGAGTGAAAAAAATAAACAGCCAGGGAACAAAGTGCTGACAAAAAGAAAAGGGGAACATCAAACATAGATCAAACACACCGACAACAATAAGCTAACAAACTAAACAAACATGTAAGACAAACTCATTTACACAGAACAAGAACAGAGATAGATGGGGGATAGGAAAAAGGGAAGAGAGGAAAGAAGAGAAGGGGAGTATGAATTTCATAGACTTATTTAGAGTGGTATGTTAAGGGGGGAGGTTTTCATGGTTCCATACGTGGTTTTGGTTTGGAAGATTTTGTTTTGGGTTTAAATGAATTAAGATTTTGTTCCAAGTATCATTAAAGGCAGACATATTATTACTTTTGCAAGCAGATATTTTTTCAATTGAGATGTATTCTGTGAGAGAGTTGAACCAATGGGAAATGTGGATCAAATTTTTAGTTTTCCAATTTTGGAAGATTATTTTCTTTGCGATAGTTAGAGAGACCAATAATAGATTTTTGTATTTTAGAGGGAAAGTAATTTGTGTGGTGTCTCCTAGTAGGCTTAGTGATGGGGACAATGGGATTCTGCAGTCCAAGAAAGTGGAAAGATTGTCAGTGACAGCTGTCCAAAAAGTGCAAACTGGATGACAGACCCACGTGACATGCATATAGTCGTCTGTGCTACCCGCTATGCATTGTGAACAGATGTTTGTGTCTGTTAATTTCATTTGAAACGTTTTATTCTGGGTAATGTGGTACCTGTGGATCGTTTTATACTGTATTAACTGTAGGTTTGTGTCGGTAATCATGGAGAAAATATTTTCATTGATTTGTATCCAGAAATCAGGGTTGGGAGCAAGAGCCAGGTCGTTTTCCCATTTGGTGGTTGGGAGTGATATGGTGGTGTCTGTGCTAGAAATAAGTTTATACAGATTGGAGGTGATTTTTTTTTAGGTTTTAAATTTCATAATTTCTTCCATTAATTTAGGTGGTTGGAGTGTGTTGTTGACTATCTTAATTTTGGATTTCATTACTGATTTTAATTGATGGTATTGTAGGATCTGATCTCTCCCAACCCCGTATTCCTGGGTTAAAGTATCAAATGAAATGAATTGATTGTCGGGAAAGAGGTGGTAGAGATGGGTGATTCCATGCTGGTGCCATGTTTGAAAATAGATAGGGATGCTGCCTAGCTTGAAATCAGGGTTGTGCCAGATTGGGGTGTATTGACATGGGGCAAGCGATGATTTAGTGATTTTGTTGGTTTTCCACCAGGCTGTCAGAGTTGTGTGGATTGTAGAGTATTTACAGTAGCTCAGCTTTTGGATTGACTGTGGTAAAAAGGGAAGGTCTGTGACTGATGTTGTTTTACATATACTTTGTTCTAGGGCTAACCAGGGGATATTGTGATTTTGCTTTTGTGTCCATTTGAATAAATATTGCAATTGGTTTGAGAGGAAGTAATATAGAAAATTTGGTGCTTCTAATCCACATTGTGATTTTTTATTTTGTAGTGTTGAAAGTGATAGCCTTGGCTTTTTCTTGTTCCAATAGAATTGAGTAATCAATGAATCTAGTGTTTTAAACCATTTGTCGGTAGGGGTGGTGGGAATCATTGAAAACAGGTAAGTGATCAGGGGCAGAATTTTCATTTTTATTGAGGCTATTCTTCCAATTAGGGTGAGTGGTAATTTCGTCCAGCGTTTGAGGTCCTCTTCTATCTGTTTGATTAATGGGGTGTAATTGAGATTGAATAACTCTGACAGCCTGGGAGAGATGTTAATTCCCAAGTATTTTATATTGCCAGTGTGAAGTGGAAGGGAATGACTTTGGGCTGCAGAATCCCAGGTGTCTTCTGATAATGGTAAAATAGTTGATTTATTCCAGTTTATTGAGTAGTGAGACATGGTGGAAAAGTTGTTAATGATATTGAAAGTTTCCTGTAGTGATACTGAGGGGTTCTGTAGGTATAAGAGGAGGTCATCTGCATATAAACTAAGCTTGTGTTGTGTATTGGCGTCCTCAATTCCTTTGATTTTTTTATTTTGTCTTATAGCTGCTGCAAGGGGTTCAATGAAAATAGCAAATAGAGATGGTTAGAGTGGGCATCCTTGCCTGGTTCCCTGGTGAAGTGTGAAGTTAGGTGAAATAATCCCATTTGTGTTTATTGTTGCCTTCGGTGCAGTATAGAGAATCCTAATCCAGTGGATGAACGACTCTCCAAAGCTAAATTTGTACAGTGTGCTAAATAAGAAGGACCAATTAACTTTGTCAAAAGCTTTTTCGGTGTCTAATGATACAATTATTGTTTGATTTGGCTGATGTTGGGATAAATTGATTAGGTTAAACAGTCTACGAGTGTTGTCTGAGGCATGTCTATTTTTGATAAATCCTGTTTGGTCCGGGTGAATTAACAGGGGGGTGACTCTTTCTATTCTGGATGCTAGTGTTTTGGTAATAATTTTTAGATCTGAGTTAATTAGTGAGATTGGACAGTAGCTTGAGGGGCATTTTGGATCCTTATTTGGTTTTAATACGAGTGTTATGACTGCTGTATTCATATGGGTTGGTATGGTGGAGGTCGTTTTGATTTCTGTTGTGACTTTGAAAAATAGTGGTGACAAGATATCCCAAAAATGTTTGTAAAACTCAGCTGGAAATCCATCAGGACCTGGTGACTTATTGTTTGGCATCTTATTAAGAGCTTGATTGAGTTCTTGAATAGTGATAGGTGCATCCAAATTATTTACTTCTTCCTTGGGTAGTGAAGGTAGTTTCAAATTGTTAAAAAAAATGTCTATTTCTGATTGGTGGGGGTCGTGGTCTGAAAGAAAATCTGTTTTCTTGTGTATGATAGTTTCAAGTTCTATTTTGAGCAGTCTCAATTTATTTTGTATTTCTTCACTGGGATTATTGGCATTTTGATTAGTTAGGTGTTTAATTTGTTGTTCCAGATTGTTTTCCAATTTCTGTTGCTCCTTTTTCTTATGTGATGAGTATGATATAATTTTACCTCTGATTACTGCTTTGCCAGTTTCCCATAACAATGTTGGTGTGAGTTCTGGAGAGTCGTTTATCTCCAGGAAGGATGCCCACTCTTTTTGGATCATGGAGGTAAAATCAGGATCATCTAAGAGAGAAGTATTGAAACGCCATCTTGTTGGCGGTTTGATCGGTGATTGAGTATTTACTGATAGTGAAATTGGAGCGTGGTCACTAATTATGATTGAATGGATTCTGTTTTCTTGGATATGTTGCATGAGTGAGTTACTTACAAGGAAAAAATCAATCCTGGAGTATGATTGATGCACAGGGGAGAAATATGAGTATTCTTTCAATGATGGGTTCCTTCTTCTCCAACTATCGCAAAGTCCATAATCCTCCATATATTGTTTTATTATATCTGTGGAGTGCCAGTTTCTTAGGTTGCTTGATGTATTAGAACGATCAATTGAGGGATTAATGACCGTGTTAAAGTCTCCAGCCAATATAACATTTGTGGAATCACACAATAAAGGGAAGAAGCTATGAAAAAAGGTTGACTCATCCTTGTTGGGGCCATAAATGTTAGCTAGGGTGAAGGTAGTGTCATTGATAGATATATTAATGATGATAAATCTTCCTTCTGGATCAATAATAGATGAGTTGTGGATAATTGGAATATTTTTACTTACTAGAATTGAAACACCTCTTTGTTTACTGTTATAAGTTGATAGAAATATTTTATCATAGTGTTTATTCTTCAGGTATTGTTGTTCTAAGTGTGTTAAATGAATTTCTTGTAGGAAACATATGTCTGCCTTCAATTTGATAAGATGATTAAAGATTTTGTTTTTTTTTGTTTGATTACGAATACCACGTATGTTCCATGTTATTAAGTTCAGAGTTTGCATGATGAAAGATATACAAGTCTCATTTTAAATAGAGGATGAAAGCTAAATGATGTGATAGAGAGAAGATCAATGGAACCCAGGAGAATTGGAATGGGGAGGAGGGGGGGGTAGAGAGTAGAAGAGGGAGAAGAAACAATGATGTCACTTTACAATAGAGACGTGAAAATAGGACAATAAATAAAACAAAAACAACAATATAGACAGTACAAACATAAACAAGAAGATTAACAAATTTGGAAAGGTCAGACATTACAAAATGCGTTTCGGAGTAGAGCGTGAGTAATCAATATTCCAGTCGATGTTGATTTTACATATATTACGGTCCATATAGTCTATTAATTGTTAATACTGCAGTTTAATATTAACTCTTTTCTTTTTTTTCCAACATGATTTGATTCGTTTTGTTCAGTTAGAAAAGCCATGGTGTAAGTGTTATGCTTTTGAACAGCTGTCCATCAATGTATAGTCTGTCACATACCAGTGAAGCACGCTTGTTGTTTTTCCGGTTTTCCTTTAGTAATGGGTACAGTACTTTACGGCGTTTGTTGATTTCATGGGGGTATTGATCGTTTAGTCCAAATCTTGTGCCTTTGAGTTCCTTTCCTTGGCTTTTAACCAGCTCCTTCTGTTTGAAGTGTTCAAATTTTGTGATGATGAGCCTGGGTCCGTTATCTGATCGTTTGCCGAGGCGATGAACTCGGTGAAATGTTATGTTTTGAACCGTGTCACGTGGGAGTTTGAGCTGAGTAATCATGAAGTCTTTAATTTCAGATTCTGGGTTGTCGGGAGTTTTTTCAGATATGCCAGAGAAGATGAGGTTGTCTCTCATGGATCGAGTTTGTATGTCCAGAAGTTTTTCTTTCAACATTTTGTTTTCCCTTGTGACGGTGTTCATCTGTTCGGTGAGTGTCTTGACGGAGGTCTGTAATTCATGGTTTGTTTGTTGCAGGGAAACTATGTTATTATGCGCAAATTCCAGGCTGTCACGTATGTCGGCAACTTCTTTGTGTAGTGACATTAATTTGTCCAGTTTTTTTTGTCCAGTGGAATCCATTCTGTTCTGCTGGTTGTAGGCGTCGATGAAATCTTCCAAGTCCCTTACGGTCACCACTGTCAGGATCGTTTGTGTTTAATAGTTGTAAAGTAGCGACTTATGAATGCGATCCGATCCGCTTTATTGTTTAACAGCTCAAAATTTGTTTTGTTTGTTATGTTTTTCAGTCGTGTCTCTCAGTTGCTGGGCGCCGCCATGTTGAATCTCGCTCTCTGGTCCGACTCTCACGATGCGTTCCGTCACACTGCCATCCGCCTCCTCACACTGCCATCTGCCTCCCTGTGACAATTATTCAAAAGGTCACACAGAAGCTACAGTCCCTCTCTCCTGACGCCCCTTGCTTCATCCTCGGTGATTTCAATCATTGTAATCTGAAATCAATGAGCAACTTTTATCAGTATATTTCTTGCCCTACTAGACTGAACAAAACTATTGGCTTATGTTATGGATCAGTCAAAGGTGCCTATAAGTCTGCAGCCTTGCCCCCTCTTGGTTCCTCGGACCACAATACTATCCTCCTTATCCCAATCTACAAGCCTTTCCTTAAAAGGGGCAACGTAGCTACCAGAGCAGTGGAGTTGTGGACCGAGAGTGCTGTGGAGGAACTGAAGGGAACCTTGGAGTGCACAGACTGGACTGTCTTCAATTCTCCTGATCTCGATGAGAGGACTGAGGTGATATCATCTTACATTCTCTATTTAAAAGATTCAATAATCCCAACGAAACAAGTAAAGGTGTTCCCAAACAACAAACCCTGGTTAAATAAAGCAGTGAAAGATGTGCTGCACAGGAAACATCATGCTTTTCTTCATGATGTTCATGATGAACATGATAGGGCACAAACTAAAAAAGAAGTTAGATATGAAATCAGGAGGGAAAAACTTGAATATAAGAACAGAATAGAGGAGAAATTTCGCAGTAATGACCTGAAGGCAGTGTGGGACGGGATGAAAGTGATGACGAGCCAAAACAAGAGGAATCTTGGGCCAATCACTATTGACGGTTTTGACTCAAACTCTGAGCTGGTGAATGCATTGAATGAATTTTATTTACGGTTTGGTGATGAACATGATTTTACTAATGTACACAATGATTTGTTGGCTTCATTGAATGTCACTACCACCTCCCCTCAGCCAAAAATCAGTGCCCACTCAGTTAGATCCATGTTCCACAAATGTAATATCAGGAAGAGTTCCGGATCGGACATGATCACTGGCAAATTTTTAAAAGCATGCGCTGATCAATTGTGCTATATTTTCTCTGACCTTTTCAATGCTTCACTTATCCAACACAAGGTCCCAAAACTGTGGAAGGAATCTATTGTTGTACCCGTGGCAAAAACCAAATCTCCAAAAGAGCTTAATGATCTGAGGCCTGTCGCGTTGACTTCACTGGTGATGAAGGTCTTTGAGCAGTTGGTCAAACAAATTCTGATCGATAAAGTACAGTGCCAGCTTGACCCAATGCAGTTTGCATATCGGACTAAGAGAGGGGTAGAGGATGCTACTATTACTCTGTTTAATTTCTTGTACAAACATCTTGAGGGTACAAAAACTCACGCTAGGCTTTTATTCGTGGACTTCTCATCAGCCTTTAGTACAATTCAGCCACATATCTTAGCCGACAAACTGTTGTAAACTTTTAACCTTGACGTCGGAATGGTGAAATGGGTGCTGGATTTTTTAACATGCAGGCCCCAGGTAGTCAAGGCCAATGGTACTTTATCTCTGAAAAGGCAGTCATCTACAGGCTCACCACAGGGGTGTGTTCTGTCTCCTTTATTGTATATTCTTTATTCAAATGACTGTAGGAGCAGCTATAAAGACAGACATCTTCTTAAATTCGCAGACGATACAGTCTTAATCAGTCTGCTCCAGGATGCTGAGGTCGATCATGGGCCAGTCCTGAGTGACTTTATAGCATGGTGTGACAATCACTTTCTGAAGCTGAACGTCCACAAAACCAAAGAAATGGCCATTGATTTCAGAAAAGCCTCCCACTTATCCTCCCCAGCTGTCATCAAAGGATCACCTGTTGAGGAAGTGGAGAGCTACAAATATCTGGGGACAGAAATTGACAACAATTTAAATCACGACCTTAACACGTCCACAATTTATAAAAAGGGCCTGCAAAGACTTAATTTTCTGCGCAGACTGAACACCTTCAATGTGGACAAGACACTGATGGTTTTATTCTATAAATCTTTTATTGAGTCTGTCCTAACTTTTTGTATCATCTCCTGGTATGGAAATCTCACAGTGCAAAAGAAAAATCGACTGTCTACCATTGTTAAGATAGCCAGCAAAATCATTGGTGTTCAGCAGCTCCCCCTGGCAGCTATTTTTGAAAGAAATGTCCTGAGGAAGGCAAGGTCCATCTTGGCCAGTACTGACCACCCTCTCTTGGAGGATTTTGCTCTTCTCCCTTCTGGCCGGAGATACAGATGCCTCAGGGCAAAGAGCAACAGATTTAATTTCTGTTTTGTCCAAAGTGCAATAAAAGCGCTTAATCTGCACCAGTGACCTGCAGTGGCACTTTACTGACTGGACTGTACCAGCACTTTAGTGGGGCCCACATTTTAATTCTATTTATTTTGTGTTCTGTGCTTTGGTCTGCATTTTAGCTTACTTCATTTTACTAAGGACTTCTTTTCGGACAACACTGTTTCTCCCATTTCTAACTGAATCTTACTCGTGTTGTGTTTTAACTGTTCTCAGAGGTTTTTTTTTGTGGTTGTGTATGCTGCATTGTAATATGTCTGTCATTGCAAACTACTCCTACTGCAAACTGAATTTCCCCTCAAGGGACAATAAATCTGAAATCTGAAACATCTGCGGCATCTTATTGCAGACATAGAAGGACCTGAGCCTCCTTAAGAAGTAAAGCCGGCTCTGGCCCCTCTTGTAGATGGCCTCTGTATTGGTAGACCAGTCCAGCTTATTGTCTAGTGTGACACCCAGGTATTTGTAAGAGTCCACTAAATCCACATCTGTCCCACTAATGCTGACAGGAGAGGGCAGGGGCTTGTTCCTCCTGAAGTCTACCACCATCTCCTTCGTCTTCGCCACGTTCAGTTGCAGGTGGTTCTCCCCACACCACTTAACAAAGCGGTCCACCAGGTCCCTGTACTCAGCCGCCCTCCCTCCCTCCACACACCCCACTATAGCTGTGTCATCTGAGAATTTCTGTAGATGACACAACTCAGTGCAGTACTTAAAGTCTGACGTGTATGTGGTGAAGAGGAAGGGAGACAGCACAGTTCCCTGGGGAGCCCAAATGTTACTAATCAGATGATCAGACACACAGTTCTGTAGTCTCACAAACTGCGGTCTGCCCGTTAGATAGTCATCAACCCAAGTGATGAGGGGAGCACTCACCCGCATATCCTGCAGTTTGGCCATCAGCAGTCCAGGCTGGATAGTGTTAAAGGCGCTAGAGAAGTCAAAGAACATGACGCGGACCAAGGTGTTAGGTCTGTCCAGGGAGGAGTACGCCTTCTGCAGCAGGTAGATAATTGCATCATCTACCCCAACATGGGGCTGATATGCAAACTGCAGAGGGTCTTGCAATGGGCACACCAGCGGCCTGAGGTGTGCCAGGACCAGTCTCTCCATGACTTTCATGATGTGAGAGGTCAGTGCCACTGGCCTGTAGTCCTCCAGTGCAGCAGGACGTCCTTTTTTAGGCACTGGAACCAGGCAGGATGTTTTCCAGAGCAGTGGCACTCTCTGAAGGCGTAGGCTGAGGTTGAAGAGGTGCTGGAGAACTTCACAGAGCTGGTTGGAACATGCCTTCAACACACGAGGGCTGATGCAGTCTGGACCAGCAGCTTTCCTCTGTTTGAGCTTCTCCAGTTCTCTCCTCACCTGGCTAGATGTAATATGGAGTCCAGACTGGGGAGTGTGTGACACGGCAGGTTCTGAGGTTGAGGTCACCAGTGGGTTGGGGGGTGGAGGTAGCGACGGTGGTGGGAAGAGGTGTCTGCTGTCGGAGGTGGTGGGGAACTGTGGGGACTGTGAGGATGTCCTGGGGGCAAGAGGTGTGAAAAGGTCCATGGTGGGTGTCAGCAGGGGGGAAGGAGATGGGGTGGTGAGGGGTAGATGGTGGTGGCGGGAGAGGGGGGGTTGTTGTTTTGTGATGCAGTAGAAGGGTTGCAAGGGGTGGGTGTGTTAGTGTTGAACCTATTGAAAAACATGTGGGGATGGTGTTTTCAATGCAGAACCCAATGCACTCGGAGACACAGTCAGTCAGTCCATCGATGTCTTCACCATGTGGCTCATACAGAGCATCCCAGTCAGTAGCCTCCAGCGCTCCACGCAGTGTCTCCATGGCCTCAGGAGACCATTTCCTCACTGTCCTCATTGTTACTGGGTGCTGCTGAACCACAGGCTTGTATGATGTTGAGAGCAGGACCAGGTTGTGGGACCTTCCCAGTGGTGGTAGGGCAGTGGAGCTGTACACATCCTTAACATTTGCGTGGTTGAAGTCACCGGTAATAATGATGAAGGCCCCGGGGTGTTTTGTCTGTAATCCAGCAGTCACGGTGTGGATGGCGTCACACGCTGCTTCTGCGTTTCCAGACAGAGGAATGTAAACAATGATGGCGATAACACTGGAGAATTCCCTCGGCAAATAATATGGACGAAGTCCGACGGCGACGAGCTCAATGTCCGGGCTGCAAAGCTGCTCTTTAACGGAGACGCGCCTGGGGTGACACCACCTGTTGTTCACAAACACGGCGAGGCCTCCTCCTTTCTTCTTGCCGGTCGCGGTGGTGTCTCTGTTGGCACAAACCATCTGGAAGCTGGGAGTGATGACATTAGAGTCCGGTATCTGCTCGTACAGCCACGTCCCCGTGAAACACATGATACTGGACTCTCTGTACTCCCTCTGCGTCCTGACGAGCGCTTCCAGTTCGTCCAATTTATTTGCCAGTGACCTCACGTTCCCAGTGATGACTGCAGAAATGTAGGGCTTAAACTTTCTCTTCTTCATCCTCCGTCTAAGCCCCGCTCTGCAGCCTCGCCGTCTCCCTTTTAGCTCCTTTGGTATGGTGGGTCTCTCTCCGGCCAAGACAGTCGGGGACCTCAGGGCAATCAGCTGGTCTCGGGTGTAAACAATGCCATCGGTGTATATATATATATACATACATACATATACATATATATACACAGACACACACACACACATATATATATATATATATATATATATATATATATATATATATATATGTATATATATATAGTAGCTGTTGTCATATTTATATATATATATATATATATATATATATATATATATATATATATATATAGTAGCTGTTGTCATATTTCTATATGTATTAACTGTTGTTATATGGAGTGTTCTATTCCATGTATGTCCATCCTGGAAAAGAGATCTCTCCTCTGTTGCTCTTCCTGAGGTTTCTTCCATTTTTTTCCCGTTAAAAGTTTTTTTGGGGGAGTTTTTTCCTCAGTCAATGTGAGGATCTGGTTAGGATCCTGGACGCTTCCCTTAGGAGGTGTACTGGGCTAGTCCCGTCGGTAGGAGACCCCAGGGACGACCCAGGACACACTGGAGAGACTGTGCATCGAGATCCCTCCGGAAGAGCTGGACGAAGTGGCCGAGGAGAGGGAAGTCTGGGCTTCACTGCTTAAGCTGCTGCCCCCGCGACCCGATCCTGGATAAGCGGAAGAGAATGGATGGATGGATGGATGGATGGATGGATGTGAGGGTCATTTGTAACGGACAGAGGGTGTCATATCCTGTACAGATTGTAAAGCCCTCTGAGGCAAATTGGTAATTTGTGATATCGGGCTATACAAATAAAATTGACTTGACTATGTCCGAAATTCTGAACTGTCACTTTATTGAATATATGGACATATTGCCTTCCAAACACTAGAACAAAGCCTCTTCTGCTGTCTTTGAAGATAGATTTCAGCTGTTTCAGTGATCAGTGTAAACAACCGATCATTTGAACACTAGAAAAAGATGAACGGCTCATTTATTAACCAGGAATTAGTGAGAAGAGGCTGTCTGGAGCGCAGTCAACAGCGAGCTTTTCATTGTAAACATGAACACCGAGCAGAATACGGCCTTCCAAGATATTTGTGTTTTACTGTGTAAGAACAAAAAGAGAAAAGTTGTTTCTGATGTTGATGTTGTACTTCTGCTGTTGCTCTGTTGCAGCCACTGCTCCTTTCAACCATGTCTGCTCTCACTGACGTCGGTGAGCTTATGACTGCCATTTATGACTGCGAACTGTCAACTGCCTCACCCTGATCTGGGGGACGGGTGTGAAAAAAATGTCGCTGACATGCCGATTGGCTGAAAATCATGGCATAACAGGCTAAAGCTAGTGTTTATCAGTGATCAAGTGTCCATGAGGATGAAACTAAATGAAGAAGTTAACTCTAGCTCTTGTTAAATGGGTGTCAGCTGACTGCAGACCAGTGCATCTAAAAAACATTTACACATGAAACATAAAATAATATTAATTGTGATTGAAAAAACAAATCATTTGGGAGCCTTAATGAAAAACTTAATTTAAAGCTTAATTTAATGCACAATAAAAATATGATTATGATTATTTTTTTTTTAAATGAACTGTGTTTGACACTAAAAGACTCCAAGTGCAGCAGCCAAGTGATGTTGTTTAGTGCTGCAGTTTCTTTGGCAGACTGGCTCATGAGTGGTACCATGCATGGATAATGAGAAACTATTAAAACTGTCAGGATGAGAACATAGTGCTACTGCCATCCTATGGAAACCTTTTGAACAGCACCCGTTTATCTTTGGAAAATGAAAAGGAAGTGATGTTACATAGAGGAACTGCTGGGAAGCTGATATGTTGCCTCACAAATTAAATAACTGTAATCAAGTTATCATGTCAGTATTTAGTGAAAGTTGAAGGCTTACGTTCTTGATGTAGCAGTGGCTGGTTTTATGGTACAATAAAGAATGCAAGCAGGACGTTTTGAATTCTGAGTGACAATATGGAAGGTTGGCATAGGGCCATTATTGGTCTTTAGCACAATGTTAGCTCTGACTGGACACGGGAAAACCCATTTTTGAGGAAACATCTGGAAAAGATCAAACTGTATGCATTATTTCTGACATGGCAACCCTTTATGGACTATGAAGACATGAGATGAGATTTTGTTTTTTCCTTTATTATTTTCTTATTATTTTTATTTTTTTGTACATGATGTATGTACATATTGGGTCCGTTTCACAAAGCAGGTGTAGTGTTAACCCTGAAATGAGGGAAACTGAGTTTTCCGTTTCAAAAAGGGAGGTAACTCAAACCAGAGAAAGAGGGGTAACTCTAGCCTGTTTCACAGAGAGAGGTAACTTAACTCTCGGTCTGTTACCGTAGTAACAGACTCTTTGAAGCTAACCCGGTCGGGACCAGGTTTTTCTCAATGAACCTCGAGTTTCTCTCTTTCTCCACCGTCTTTTATTTCCTCATTCATTCAGTCAGCAGTAGCTTAGTTCTGCCATATGTCAAAATGACATGTCCTTTCATCAATGATTCAGTGGATGAAGGAGCAGCATTACTGCGCAGAGAATTAAATATTCGTCGGGAGATTGTTATCTGATCTGTTATGTTCTGGCATTTCTGAGCGGTAGGCTACCGTCTCACGTCACAGTCCACAATCTACATACACAACCTAATCCATCCTTACATTTGCAACATTACTAACCGCAGTCAGTGTGCAAAATACCCGTTAATATTGGGGGGGTGCCCATCTCCGAATTGTTGCACAATACAGATATACATTTCAGCATGCAGTAGCCTATGCAAAATTGTGCAGTACAATAGAAGGAAACGACTGAATAAATGTCAGGTATCGACATGCAATCAGTGCACTTGTCAAAGACTACATGGCTAATTTGCATACAGGCGAGATTGACTGACTCCACTTGGCAAAAAAAAAGTGAATAATGAATTCTGAATACTGGAGGTTGTGAGCTTAGAAAACATTACAGTGACCATTAAGTCTGTTAATAGGCTACTATTCAAACAGTTTTCCCATGTAATATTATTATAAAGGACTTCATTTAAACTTACGCACAGGACCCGGGCAGCAATGTTCTCCACGCCGTCTCCCTCTCTTTTGCAGCTGCAGTGGTGTTGCACTTCTTTATAAAACATGTTCAAACTCGTCATTAAAATTTCTAATTCAAGTGAGGTGAAAAAGCACTCCGCTTCCCTGTTGCCATGGTGACTCGTTGAATTGGGGCTCCATTGATGCTGGCTTTTCATAGTTGTGGTGTACGCACTGAACTCCATGAAACTACTCCGAGTTGATTAAACCAACTCCTATCAGCTGTTCTGGAACCAGAAACTCAGAGTTTCCTATCTCAGAGTAGATCAACTCAGAGTTCGGGTTACACTCAGAGTTTGTTGAACCTGCGTTGTGAAACGGAACCCAGGGGTCAGAACTGGTCTACTGACTGACTGACTGAATGAATGAGGAAATCAAGCAGCATGTGCGCCTGAAAGAGGTCGGAGACAGAGAAACTCAAGGTTCATTCATTCATTTCCTGGTTTGAGTTAACTCCCTTTTTGAAACGGAAAAAAATGGGTTTTTCTCATTTCAGGGTTAACAGACTCAGAGTTTTGACTAAACCTGCTTTGTGAAATGGACCCCTAGACTACTAAATGACATGCAAATTATGTCCACTATTTGGACGTCTAACTATGACCCCACTTGGACGTCAATATGCAGTTGAACATTTGAATCACGAACAGAGTGACTTTTTTGGACATCATGGGGATGTCTAACACAAGATGAATATAATCCATCCATCCGTCCATCCATCCATCCATCCATTTTCTACCGCTTATCCTGATAGGGTCGCGGGGGGGCTGGAGCCTATCCCAGCTGTCTTAGGGCGGAAGGCAGGGGACACCGTGGACAAGTCGCCACTTCATCACAGGACACATAGAGACAGACAACCACTCACACTCACATTCACACCTACGGTCAGTTTAAATTAGCCAGTTAACCTAATCCCCATGCGTGTTTTTTGATGGTGGGAGGAAGCTGGAGTACCCGGAGAGAACCCACACAGACATGGGGAGAACATGCAAACTCCACACAGAAAGGTCCAGGGCTAGCGGCTCTCACAAGGCAGGTGATAATTTTTTTTGCAATGCCAACTGTTTACCATAGCTATCATCTTCAACATTTGCTGTGATGTTTTTGCATTTAATCCAGTATGGTATTGGATGCATAGGCAACCTATTTTTGCATACACATTTTCTTTATTTTCTTGAATTGATGATTTGTAAAGTGTAAATGCTGTTTTTTTTGTTGTTGTTTGTTTTTATGGCTCCAGATGCATGCGGTATATTGCACAGTTATTTATTTATTTAAGGTCATAGAAATTCTGTTTGTTAATGAGGGAAAAGTTGGTGAATTTTAAGTTTGACTTAAAGTGGGAATCCTGTTGAAAATAAAATTCAAATTATTGTTTATTAAGTCAGAAATTATTGAAAAATAAACCTTTATTTTGCATATTTCTGAAGATGGACTGGGTTTTGAAACTTAACTCTTCAATTACAACATGAGTAACTGTGGCTCTAGAAGGTGGAGAACCTGTTAACAAATGGACAAATGGACAAATGAAGCTTCATGAAGCACTTGCTATTTTTGTTACTCCTCTAGATGATGCTCTTGGTTTAAAGATGTAATGGAAATTTAATGATTTTCCACTACACCAGCCTTTTCTTTAAACCAAGAGCACCATCTAGAGGAGTCAAAAAATATTACAAGAGCTTCATGAAGCTTCATTTATCCATCACTTTCGGCTATGTAGGCTACATGCACCTTTCTGCAATATGATATGCAGAAATGCACCTTATACATATCTACATTGTCTGTGCTCCTACTGCCATTGTGTGGAAGCTGGCATTACATCCTTTCAGCCTATTTTATTCTCTGTGCAGGAGGGGGAACACGACTGAGTGTGATGCTGCTGTTCTGTCAGCAATGTAGCTGTTAACTGTTAAAATATAGCTGTAGTAGTAGTAGTAGTAACAGGTTGGGAGATTTAAATGTGAATTTGCTGCTTGTTTCAAGAGTTTTGGTCAGACTTTTAGTACTTTTAGATAGTATTGTATATTGCTGATTATCAAAATACATTTTATGCTTCTGTAATGGTTAATCCTCCAGTATGTGGAAGATCTTTTATCAAAATTTAAAAAAAATCTTTAATGCTATTATATAATTATTGTTGTTGTCCAGGAATTAAAAAATACTGTTTTAGAAAAAAATAAAATAAAAAAGCTCATTATTATCATTTTCTTTGTGATGTTAAATTGCAGTTATTTCCTGTCATTCCCGAAGAAAAAAAATGTGTTTTAGTGCTTGTTTGTTATTCTGGATTCATTTCTGACTTCTCAGTGAATTCCAGTGTTCTGGTTCAAATTTGGGTCTAAAAAGGTGAATTCAGTTTAAATTCCTCACTCCTGTTCAAAATGGTGACGAGTAGGGAACTCAGTGAGGAAAAAAGAGTGCAGTTAAAGTGAAGGGGATGATGCTGGATATATTTGTTAAGCTTTAGATGTGAAAATATTGAAGCCTATTTATTGGTTGTTTGCAATGAACTGCTTACTCATTTTTTGTCCCACTCCCATTTCGTCTTTTTGCATTTTGAAGCACTACTAGAACCGTCTTAAGATCAAACAGTGCAAAATTCTCAATTCAATTTCAATTTTGATCAGGAGTGTATAACACTTTGGCGTGACGTATGTGCAAAGCGTGCGCGAGCAAATCGGAGTAGGTCTTGCGGAGAGGGAGGGATAAAGAGGAGGAGCTGAGGAGCTTTCCACGCGCAGCTCTGCTGCTTCCATACGCAGCTGCTTCCTCTCTTTGTCCACCGCAGCGCGCGCCATGACGCCCCACAGGTACACCCCAAACACCTCATCCGGAAAGAGCGAGACCCCCGCAAGTGCAGTGACCAGTCCCTGCTACGGTGAGTGATCACTTTTTAAGTGTTAACTGTTTAAGATCAGTGTGCTAATGAGTGACTGCTCACCTCCCCAAGCTGCATTTTAAATCCTGACTTAATTATTCTTTTATTTTTTCACCTTTGTGTCGTCTTAACGTTCTGGATTGTGGTAAAAAGAAAAAAAAATAAGCTACTTCCACTAAACCTCCAAAATGAACAAGATTGAAAGTGAAATTTCAACCCAAAATCTATTTCACATGAATGAACAACCTGTGATTCTGCAGTTAATCAGTGAATATGACAAAACATTTTTCTATATGTCTAGACATTAATACCTAGCAAGCTATAGTACCTGCATGGCTTAAGAAAATTTATTTCTCATATACTGTTCAACTACAGAATACAAAAAAAGACTATTTAGGGGTTTCCTTGTCTCTAAAATATTTTTATTTTTGTTATCTTTTTACCCTAAGACAACACAAAAAGTTTAAAAAAATGCTAAAGAAATACAAATTATTATTATTATTATTATTAATAATAATTAGATTAATATAATTAGTACTTGACACAGTGGATTATCTTAATGTCAAAAGAATCAACAACTTCTCTTTGTGTCAATCAGTGCAGCAAATACTCTTTTACTATTTGTTTGAGTAAAGTTTTCTTGCATTTCAAAATAAAAACACAAACTGTGTCTGTGAGATTTCAGGTGTGTACCTCGATGATATATGATAAATGTCATTAAGTTAAAGGGAGAGCACAATCCTGCACGTAATTGAAGTCTGTGCTCCTCATTTACCTCACTGCTCATTGTGAAACACTTTCTGTTTCTTGTGGGGTTTTTTTTCATTTTCTTGTTTTATTAATCAATTGAGAACATATGGCATGTAACTTTAATGTAAGGGTAAATTACTTTGAAATCAAACATACAGGAATTCCATAAATATTATATACCCTGATTATTTTGATGTCAAAATGAAAACAGGAGTAGAAAATGTATACTGTATAAGAAAACAAATATAACAATAATAACATAAATAAATAAAAAAAATAATCCACATCATAATAATAATTTATAGCAAGTGTTCCTTTTTGCACAGTGACTTTAAGCTTCTGTCAAAAATAATTAAATAATGGAAAACAAATGAAAAAAAATTAGTCTGTCCTACCTGGTGTTGTATACGCAATCCAATTTTCCCAAGTCCTCCTGAACTAAAGTAACCCTCCACATCATATACATGTCATTTACAACGTTGGCCCAAAACTCCAGACTGACTCATAGGCCTTTATTTTGAAAATAGGAAGGACAGCCTGCCTTGTTCTCTGCTTTACTTCTACTGAATTTCACATTTCACCAACTGCAGATGTAAAAACAGCCAACAAAGGTGTTGGTGATTTGTCCTGAGCACACTGTGGTTATCTTGGTCAGCAGCAGGATAAAAATTAGCTGAGTATTACCGTTGACTAATGCCTAATGACAGCTCACCTCAGGTCTGTTTACCATCCTGCCTTGTTGTACATTAACTACCTTCTGTACACCAGTTTATGGAAATGATTGACAGGTGGTTGTAGGCGATTCTGTGGTCTGTCCCAGGACCAGTGGTCTCTGGCACGGACCAGTGGTCACAGCCACTAGGGTCACTAAAGACACGGGTCATGACCAGTGGCACAGTGGTCTGCCATGTGGTCCCTGTGGTCTGTGAAGCGGCTTTGGTATTTCCTCTCCTTTCCGGTCGTTTTGGCAGCAGTGTTAGCTGGATAAATGTCAGAGATCATAATCTTTTGTCTATATAATGCACTATATCATATATATTATGATTATTATGCCTATTGTTATTAGTATTGATTATGAAGATCTGTGTTGTCAGGACCATATGGTCACAACCACTACATGCGTTAAAGTCACTGGTCGCGATCAGCTCCTCTGTGACCTGCCCTGTGGTCCCTGTGGTCTGTGAAGCAGCTTTAGTATTTCCTCCACTTTCTGGTCTTTAGCACAATTATGGCCTCTCACATTTAGGCTATTCTAACAATAAGAAGTGAAAGGTTGTATTAACAATAAATACAATCAAACAAACACTCCACAGGTCACTCATGGTCCACACAACAGAACTGATCACAGGACCAGTCATGGTCAGGACCAGTCATTTTGTGCCAGTAAGAAGCTGGTCATGACACAGAGGCCACAGGGCAGACCACTGAGGGGCTGGTCGCGACCAGTATCTTTAGCGCATGCTGTGGTTGTGACCAGTGGTCTGAGCCAGAGACCAGCTGGTCCTGACCACGTATATCTTCAAAATCAATACTAATAACAACTAGACTAAAATTCCTAATTCCTGAAGAAATTTTAATATGTGCCTGCACACATGACGCCGGGCTCACGCGATGCCGGGCCTACGTGGCCCAGCCTGATGCATGTTGAACCTCTCCTGCACTGAAGCACGCACTTCGTGCGTGCCTGTCCCAGGTTCATGTTGCAGACAAACACACCGAAGTACGCACTACGTGCGTGCCTGTCCCAGGTTGGTGTTGCAAACAAACACACCTTGTTTCCTGTGAAGATTAAATCAGAGTTCGGGGCTTTTATTTTGAAAGGACAGTCCTAGTCACAGGTTCTTGTGAGGACACATTTACTCCTCCAGTGCTTTTATTTTGAAAAAAACAGACTTTTATTTTGAAAGAAACAGCCTGAGCTTCCTGTCTGTGTGTGCGATCAATGATGTCATCCACTCTGTATCTGTGGTAATGGGCAATCAGAAGCCTGTACCATATCATCATCTAATCTGTATATGTGTCTATGTGGATCCCCCATCTGACACACACACACACACACAGCTGCTCTGTCACACTATGCCACTGATTATGAGCTGACCTCTCGAATCACCTCTCGTAGAAAAAAAAAAAAAATTTAAGGAGTAGAGCTTAGATTTTTGCACCTGAATGATGCTATGGTGATGGAGGTTCATGCATATCACCTAATTCTGCTGGCCACCCCTGCATGGCTTCGACACCCCATGGGACACCCCTATGAAAAAGGGCGTGCCCCTGGTCTGTCTCCCACACTGACTTTCAGTGACTGCCACTGTTTTCAAGCTGAGTCGGACCATGCCAAACTCCTCTGAATAAATCAAGAACAGTATGGAGTACGGCTTTGAGGTTTGGACCGTAGGTGGCAAGAACTCGCGAGGATCGCAGCAGTGTAAATTTTGTGTCTCTAGCCCACTCAGAAGGCCGTCAGCAGCAGGTTAAACACAAGAGGTTTTCCTGCTTTCTCACGCCTTTTTCTCTGAAAATTAACATTTTTGGAGGTGCTGCCCTAATTAAGGGTCTGGAGCCAAAACCATAAATCTCAGAGACATAAGAGACACATTGCTACGACTGGGACGAAATTTCCAATGTTTTGCTGTAAAAATTATGTCGGTGGAGTGAACGTAGCCCTCACAATCGCGATTTCAAAATATTTTTTTCTGACATTTCTGAAACTGCTCCCCACTCTAGCCCCACTCTAGCCCCGAACATTCCATGCAATACACACCCATGTTAAACTCTGATTTTCTGAAGATTTCATGGTCTGAAATAAAAGGAAATGCTGAATAAACTATACATTTTTTGAAGTGAAGATGAATTATGAATATGTTGCCAGGAAAATTTGCTGCGTTTTGAAAGTTGAATGGAGTTTCTAGGTGAAAGTATGAGGGAGCTGTGACTGTTTGTTCGCTGAAGAAAAAACTTTGAAAAAAAATTGAAGTCTGACCCTTCCCCATTCATTCCTATGGGACTTTTTTCGGTGGTTTTTGGGGTCTAGCATCGCCATGGTAACGGCTTTGACAGAGAAAAGTAATAGCCATGGTGGCACGATCGAGACGAACAATTTGATATATCTCATGCCTGGGTGCACCTTACGGTTGGTATTTTTTTATCATTTTACATCATTTATGTATGTTTTGGACCTACTACAAGCATTCATGGCAGGCTTCGCCTGCTCAGAATCTTGGGGAACCCCCTCCAAAAGGAATAGTAATATGTGCCGCCATCGAGCACGGCAGGCACATAATAATATATCTGTTGTAGTACATTACACAGAGATTATGATCTCTGACATTTATCCAGCAGCAAAAAACACCTGAAAAAGAGGAAATACTAAAGCCACTTCACAGACCATGGAGACCACAGGCCAGACCACTGAGGAGCTGGTCGCGACCAGTGTCTTTAGCGCCCTTAGTGGTTGTAACCACTGGTCTGTGCCAGAGACCACTGGTCCTGGGACAGACCACAGAATCTGTTACAGTGTTATAGTGCCACTAGGCGGCACTCTAGGAAGTATGTTTAAGACACAACACCATAGAGGAAGCCAGGCAGTAAGATATGTTAGTATGTTAGAGCCTGCAAGCTGAGTGGTATGTGCTGAAGTTATGAATAAAGCCAGAGTCGTTTATACCCGAGTTGAGATCAACATCATTGAACATGGTGTCAGAAGTCTAACCCGGATGCCTTTGAGACACATGAGCAAACGGTGTGCCAACCACGACTTCGACTTAAACTAGAACTAATGCCCAGAAGCAGGAAAACTTCCACCATGGCATATCACATTCCAGTCCCGGAACCCATGGACATGAAGGGCAATGCATACAACAACTGGATGTTTTTCCGCGTGCAATGGGACAACTACGAAATTGCGACTGGATTAGACAAAAAAGACAACAACATTTGCGTGGCCACACTGCTATCAGTAATGGGGAAAGAGTGCCATCAACTGCAGCGTCACCTTCATATGCCTGCCGCGGACCGGACAGATCCAAAGAAAGTCCTGGATGCACTAGAAAAACACTTTGAACCGACCAGAAATTTAATCTACGAAAGGTTTGTGTTTAATGATTGCAAGCAAAGCCAAAATGAGTCTGCAGACCAATACATAGCCAAGCTAAGAAAGCTAGCTGACACTTGTGACTTTGGCTGCCTGAGAGATGATTTAATCCGTGATAAAATTGTCATAGGCACAAAAGATACAAGCGCACAGGCACGGATGTTGCGCGAGCCGAAACTGACACTGACTCAAGCTGTTGATATGTGCTGTGCCAGTGAACAGACGTTAGCCCAACTGAAGAAAATTTCAGGCGAGGATCAACACACCGTCCACTATGCGTCACGAGACGGTCGCCAGGGCCACAGGGGAAGTAAACAGCCAAGTGTGCCAGAACATACCAGACAAAAATCGTCTCATACCAATGCATGTCGTTACTGTGGAACTATCCATGGCAAGGCCAACTGTCCAGCTTATGGTGTGATATGTAAAGCATGTCGGAAACGGAATCATTTTGCAAGAGTTTGCCAGCAAGAACAGCGTAAGCCACAACTGAATCTAGTGGAAGAGGATGAAGAGAGAGAAGATGAAAATGATTCCATGCTTTATCTCTCCCACATAAATTTCATGCAAACCAACAAGAACAAGTGGTTCATACACCTTAAATTATCCCCACACAATGATGAAATGCTTCAGTATGACCCCTCACGTGTCATAAAATGCCAACTAGACAGTGGTTCCACTGTCAATGTCATTGGCTTTGGAGACCTCCAGCGCCTGCTCCAACATGGCAATCCGCCCTTGTCACCAAGCAAAACCACTCTGAAGCTATATGATGGTACACTGATTCAGCCAAAGTGGGAATGCAGTCTCAAAGCAGAACATAATGGCAACACCTACATCCTGAGATTCCACGTAATGGAGACATCACAAACCCCTCTGCTCTCAGCAGACACCTGCCTACGACTCAATCTACTCCAGATTACCAGCAGCCATGTCGTACACAGCCTTGAGGCAGGACAAGCAGACAGCGCCACCATGCCAAAGACGACGGAGGAGCTCATATCCTCATATGATGACGTATTCGATGGCCTTGGATGCCTCCCTGGTGAGCTCCACTTAAAGGTTGATCCCGCCATAAGACCTGTGCAGCAGCTCCCTCGCAGGGTCCCGATTCCCATCAAAGACAGAGTCACAAAGGCCATAGAAGACATGGAAACAAGGGGCATCATCGCCAAAGTCACAGACCCAACTCCATGGATCAACAATATGGTGGTGGTGGACAAGAAGGACAAACTCCGCATTTGCATCGACCCCACAGTACTAAACAAAGCTCTACTTCGATCACATTATCAGATGCCAACAATAGAGGAGATTCTGCCTGAAATAGCCAAGGCAAAGACATTTTCAGTATTGGATGCGAAAGATGGCTACTGGCAAATACAGCTGGATGAGGCAAGCAGCTATCTTACAACATTCTGGACACCTTTGGGGCGCTACAGGTGGCTCAGGATGCCTTTCGGGATCAAGCCAGCGGCCGAAGAGTATCAGAGAAGACAACATGAAGTGTTACAGGGCCTCAAAGGTGTGGCAGTAATAGCTGATGACATTCTTGTCTATGGATGCGGTGACACCAATGATGAAGCAATGGTCGATCATGACAACAATCTAACAGCCCTCCTCCAGCGAGCCAGGGCAGTCAACCTAAAGCTAAACAAAAGAAATTTGCGACTGAAGCTCCCTAGTGTGACATACATGGGACACTTACTCACCATGGAAGGATTATGACCAGATCCAGACAAGGTAGCTGCCGTCCAGAACATGGAAACGCCACATGATGTGAAGTCTCTTCAGCGGCTGCTTGGATTCGACAACTACCTCTCCAAATTCTTGCCCCACTTGTCAGATGTTTGTGAGCCACTCTGACGCCTGACTGACAAGGATGTTGAATGGGCCTGGCTCTCACAGCATGAAGAAGCATTGCGCTGTATCAAACAGCTAGTCACACAGCACCCTGTCCTAAAATACTATGACCTTAATGAAGAGGTCACCCTGCAATGTGATGCAAGCGAAACAGGCCTGGGAGCAGCCCTCCTTCAAAGCGGTCAGCCTGTAGCCTTTGCCTCGAGGACACTGACCCCAACTGAACAGAGGTGCGCACAAATTGAAAAAGAATGTCTCGCCATTGTCTTTGCATGTGACAAATTTGATCAGTATCTCCATGGCAGGGATCACATCACTGTTCACAGTGATCACAAGCCCCTGGAGACAATTTTCAAGAAATCATTGCTCGTGGCACCAAAGAGACTGCAACGGATGTTGCTCAGGCTTCACAGGTACCAGATACACCAGCTGTACAAACCAGGCAAAGAACTGTATTTGGCTGACTTTTTGTCCAGAACCCCACAGTCCACTGTGGAACACCGACAAATGCAGACACCAGCCTCTGTATATGCCATGGGTCTGACGTCAGCAGACCTGGAACATGTCACTACAAAGACGCTGGAGTCCATCAAGACACACTCTGCTCAAGATCCGGTGGCCCAGGCTCTGAACAGACAAATCAGCAAAGGCTGGCCGGAACACAGGCATGCTGTAGACCCTCCGCTTCCTCCATTCTGGACATACAAAGAAGAACTCGCAACAGAAGAGGGCGTAATCTTTAAAGGACAGAGGGTCTTTATTCCTGAAACATTACGCAACAGCTTCCTGAAGAAGATTCACATTGGGCATTCTGGTATTGAGGCCAGTCAGAGAAAGGCCCGTGAGGCCATTTTCTGGCCAGGAATTGCTGAAGACATAACAAACTTCACAAATGGCTGCGCCACCTGCAATGCCACTCAAGGGAGAAACACTCAACAGAAAGAAACACTCACCGCACACCACATTCCGGACATCCCATGGTCCAAAGTGGGAATAGACCTTTTCAGCATCAAGAGTTCCACATATCTCATCATGATGGATTACTATGCTGATTACTGGGAGATTGATAATCTTTCAGACTACACTGCATCCACGGTCCCTCCTTCAACAGCATGGAATTCCAACAATTTGCTGAGGAGAGGGTTGTTTCATGCTTACATGGTCTACTAGGTAAAATCATGGAGGGACAGTCTTCATCACGTAGAACCTGAGAGACTGGCTGGAAGAAACAGGAGAGACAAGAGGGTTAGAAAAGATGATGGTTCTTGTCATACAATTACTGATGTAGTTTTTGGCAATGACATTGCCTTAGATCTTGGTCTGTTTTCAACAATATTAACAGTGGTGTGAATTCTGAAAATTTAAGTAAAGAAATACTCAAGACAGGGAGGATCTTGGTCATAAGTTAGTGATATTTAACTCTTTGAATGCCATTGACACATTTATATGTCATTTAAAATCCAACACTTGAATGCCATAGATGTATATATACTTCAAAGTGTTTTTCGGCAACAGACACAAGAGGGTGCTCTCAGAGTATATAGAAAGAGTTCTGCCAATTAGTGTTTGCTGTTGTGTGTTAAAGATGGTGTACAAAAAATATGTGACTACCTTTTAATCAATCCCACGACAGAACTGTCCTGAACATTCTACAATTCTGTCGTGGGATTGGTTCAAACGTGTTTTGTATGCCAGCTTTAATACTCAACAGTTAACAGTAGTTTGTGAAACGCTCTCTAAATACAGCTCTGGCCTGTGAATTACATTGGAGCTTCTGGGATTTGTAGTCAGGAGGACATAAAGAGATAGGTTTTCCCATTATGAAATACAGAGTCTCTTCTTTTATTTGAGCTATTCTGTGTTTTCAGAGACATAGAGGCAAATATTGTGGGTCTTAACTCATTGAGTGTCAGCCGTTTTATAAAACAGAAAGTGCCTTGTGCCAGCGTTTTTTGTCCATTTTGAGTCATATTTCAAGACCCAGAGAATATTTTATACTATGTCCCTGTTAAGTGAAGATGAATTATGAATATGTTGCCAGGAAAATTTGCTGCGTTTTGAAAGTTGAATGGAGTTTCTAGGTGAAAGTATGAGGGAGCTGTGACTGTTTGTTCGCTGAAGAAAAAACTTTGAAAAAAAATTGAAGTCTGACCCTTCCCCATTCATTCCTATGGGACTTTTTTCGGTGGTTTTTGGGGTCTAGCATCGCCATGGTAACGGCTTTGACAGAGAAAAGTAATAGCCATGGTGGCACGATCGAGACGAACAATTTGATATATCTCATGCCTGGGTGCACCTTACGGTTGGTATTTTTTTATCATTTTACATCATTTATGTATGTTTTGGACCTACTACAAGCATTCATGGCAGGCTTCGCCTGCTCAGAATCTTGGGGAACCCCCTCCAAAAGGAATAGTAATATGTGCCGCCATCGAGCACGGCAGGCACATAATAATATATCTGTTGTAGTACATTACACAGAGATTATGATCTCTGACATTTATCCAGCAGCAAAAAACACCTGAAAAAGAGGAAATACTAAAGCCACTTCACAGACCATGGAGACCACAGGCCAGACCACTGAGGAGCTGGTCGCGACCAGTGTCTTTAGCGCTCTTAGTGGTTGTAACCACTGGTCTGTGCCAGAGACCACTGGTCCTGGGACAGACCACAGAATCTGTTACAGTGTTATAGTGCCACTAGGCGGCACTCTAGGAAGTATGTTTAAGACACAACACCATAGAGGAAGCCAGGCAGTAAGATATGTTAGTATGTTAGAGCCTGCAAGCTGAGTGGTATGTGCTGAAGTTATGAATAAAGCCAGAGTCGTTTATACCCGAGTTGAGATCAACATCATTGAACATGGTGTCAGAAGTCTAACCCGGATGCCTTTGAGACACATGAGCAAGCGGTGTGCCAACCACGACTTCGACTTAAACTAGAACTAATGCCCAGAAGCAGGAAAACTTCCACCATGGCATATCACATTCCAGTCCCGGAACCCATGGACATGAAGGGCAATGCATACAACAACTGGATGTTTTTCCGCGTGCAATGGGACAACTACGAAATTGCGACTGGATTAGACAAAAAAGACAACAACATTTGCGTGGCCACACTGCTATCAGTAATGGGGAAAGAGTGCCATCAACTGCAGCGTCACCTTCATATGCCTGCCGCGGACCGGACAGATCCAAAGAAAGTCCTGGATGCACTAGAAAAACACTTTGAACCGACCAGAAATTTAATCTACGAAAGGTTTGTGTTTAATGATTGCAAGCAAAGCCAAAATGAGTCTGCAGACCAATACATAGCCAAGCTAAGAAAGCTAGCTGACACTTGTGACTTTGGCTGCCTGAGAGATGATTTAATCCGTGATAAAATTGTCATAGGCACAAAAGATACAAGCGCACAGGCACGGATGTTGCGCGTGAGCGAAACTGACACTGACTCAAGCTGTTGATATGTGCTGTGCCAGTGAACAGACGTTAGCCCAACTGAAGAAAATTTCAGGCGAGGATCAACACACCGTCCACTATGCGTCACGAGGCGGTCGCCAGGGCCACAGGGGAAGTAAACAGCCAAGTGTGCCAGAACATACCAGACAAAAATCGTCTCATACCAATGCATGTCGTTACTGTGGAACTATCCATGGCAAGGCCAACTGTCCAGCTTATGGTGTGATATGTAAAGCATGTCGGAAACGGAATCATTTTGCAAGAGTTTGCCAGCAAGAACAGCGTAAGCCACAACTGAATCTAGTGGAAGAGGATGAAGAGAGAGAAGATGAAAATGATTCCATGCTTTATCTCTCCCACATAAATTTCATGCAAACCAACAAGAACAAGTGGTTCATACACCTTAAATTATCCCCACACAATGATGAAATGCTTCAGTATGACCCCTCACGTGTCATAAAATGCCAACTAGACAGTGGTTCCACTGTCAATGTCATTGGCTTTGGAGACCTCCAGCGCCTGCTCCAACATGGCAATCCGCCCTTGTCACCAAGCAAAACCACTCTGAAGCTATATGATGGTACACTGATTCAGCCAAAGTGGGAATGCAGTCTCAAAGCAGAACATAATGGCAACACCTACATCCTGAGATTCCACGTAATGGAGACATCACAAACCCCTCTGCTCTCAGCAGACACCTGCCTACGACTCAATCTACTCCAGATTACCAGCAGCCATGTCGTACACAGCCTTGAGGCAGGACAAGCAGACAGCGCCACCATGCCAAAGACGACGGAGGAGCTCATATCCTCATATGATGACGTATTCAATGGCCTTGGATGCCTCCCTGGTGAGCTCCACTTAAAGGTTGATCCCGCCATAAGACCTGTGCAGCAGCTCCCTCGCAGGGTCCCGATTCCCATCAAAGACAGAGTCACAAAGGCCATAGAAGACATGGAAACAAGGGGCATCATCGCCAAAGTCACAGACCCAACTCCATGGATCAACAATATGGTGGTGGTGGACAAGAAGGACAAACTCCGCATTTGCATCGACCCCACAGTACTAAACAAAGCTCTACTTCGATCACATTATCAGATGCCAACAATAGAGGAGATTCTGCCTGAAATAGCCAAGGCAAAGACATTTTCAGTATTGGATGCGAAAGATGGCTACTGGCAAATACAGCTGGATGAGGCAAGCAGCTATCTTACAACATTCTGGACACCTTTGGGGCGCTACAGGTGGCTCAGGATGCCTTTCGGGATCAAGCCAGCGGCCGAAGAGTATCAGAGAAGACAACATGAAGTGTTACAGGGCCTCAAAGGTGTGGCAGTAATAGCTGATGACATTCTTGTCTATGGATGCGGTGACACCAATGATGAAGCAATGGTCGATCATGACAACAATCTAACAGCCCTCCTCCAGCGAGCCAGGGCAGTCAACCTAAAGCTAAACAAAAGAAATTTGCGACTGAAGCTCCCTAGTGTGACATACATGGGACACTTACTCACCATGGAAGGATTATGACCAGATCCAGACAAGGTAGCTGCCGTCCAGAACATGGAAACGCCACATGATGTGAAGTCTCTTCAGCGGCTGCTTGGATTCGACAACTACCTCTCCAAATTCTTGCCCCACTTGTCAGATGTTTGTGAGCCACTCTGACGCCTGACTGACAAGGATGTTGAATGGGCCTGGCTCTCACAGCATGAAGAAGCATTGCGCTGTATCAAACAGCTAGTCACACAGCACCCTGTCCTAAAATACTATGACCTTAATGAAGAGGTCACCCTGCAATGTGATGCAAGCGAAACAGGCCTGGGAGCAGCCCTCCTTCAAAACGGTCAGCCTGTAGCCTTTGCCTCGAGGACACTGACCCCAACTGAACAGAGGTACGCACAAATTGAAAAAGAATGTCTCGCCATTGTCTTTGCATGTGACAAATTTGATCAGTATCTCCATGGCAGGGATCACATCACTGTTCACAGTGATCACAAGCCCCTGGAGACAATTTTCAAGAAATCATTGCTCGTGGCACCAAAGAGACTGCAACGGATGTTGCTCAGGCTTCACAGGTACCAGATACACCAGCTGTACAAACCAGGCAAAGAACTGTATTTGGCTGACTTTTTGTCCAGAACCCCACAGTCCACTGTGGAACACCGACAAATGCAGACACCAGCCTCTGTATATGCCATGGGTCTGACGTCAGCAGACCTGGAACATGTCACTACAAAGACGCTGGAGTCCATCAAGACACACTCTGCTCAAGATCCGGTGGCCCAGGCTCTGAACAGACAAATCAGCAAAGGCTGGCCGGAACACAGGCATGCTGTAGACCCTCCGCTTCCTCCATTCTGGACATACAAAGAAGAACTCGCAACAGAAGAGGGCGTAATCTTTAAAGGACAGAGGGTCTTTATTCCTGAAACATTACGCAACAGCTTCCTGAAGAAGATTCACATTGGGCATTCTGGTATTGAGGCCAGTCAGAGAAAGGCCCGTGAGGCCATTTTCTGGCCAGGAATTGCTGAAGACATAACAAACTTCACAAATGGCTGCGCCACCTGCAATGCCACTCAAGGGAGAAACACTCAACAGAAAGAAACACTCACCGCACACCACATTCCGGACATCCCATGGTCCAAAGTGGGAATAGACCTTTTCAGCATCAAGAGTTCCACATATCTCATCATGATGGATTACTATGCTGATTACTGGGAGATTGATAATCTTTCAGACTACACTGCATCCACGGTCCCTCCTTCAACAGCATGGAATTCCAACAATTTGCTGAGGAGTGGGACTTTGAGCATGCAACCTGGCAAAGTGGAGTCAGCTGTGAAAATAGCCAAGATGTTACTGAAACGCTGTACAATGGCTGGAGAGGACCCATGTAAAGCAGTGCTTGAATGGAGGAACACTCCAATAGAAGGCCTTGACAGCTCACCGGTTCAAAGACTCATGTCAAGGCGGACCCGATCACTCCTGCCCAGGCGGAGTGCTCTTCTGAACCCTGAAGTGATGAAAGGTGTCGTGGCAAAGAAAAGAGTCAAAGGAGCAGCAGTCAAACACCGATACGACCTTCATGCTCGCGACCTCCGACCCATCACACAAGGGCAGGCGGTACGTGTCCTTCTTCACCTCAACCATCCAGACAGCACTTGGGCGCTGGGATTATGCATTGAACAGCTCCGCGATCGCTCTTATCTGGTTCTGGTGAATGGGAAGAAATACCGTTGAAACCGCAGAGATATTCGTCCAGTGCAAGAACAACTCACCATCACTCCTGACCACAGCAGTCCACTGCTGGATGACGATAACTGGAACACTGGAGGTGACATGGAGACCCCGACCGACATCAGGGATACAGCAGCTGAAGATTCACCCGTTGGTCAACCTTCATTGCCCAATCCACCTCCTCCCCCTCCCCCTCTTCCTCCCCTATAGCATACCAGAACCAGGAGCAACATTCAACGACCTGCAAGACTCACCACTGACATTGCCGTTTAAAAAAAATAAATAAATAAATAAAAAAATAAAAAGAAAGAAAGAAATGGCAACAGTACCTGCAGAGACTTGATAGGAGAAATCTAAAACTAAATTTTGTTATGGTTTGTGTTTTGTTATTTTTATGCTTTCTCTCAAAGACTTTATTACTTAGTTGTGTTCTTTCATAACCAGTACTTTGATACAAGGACATTGCTACACTGGTAAGAGTTCTAGCTTCTGTTATATGTAAAGGGAGATGTTGCAGTGTTATAGTGCCACTAGGTGGCACTCTAGGAAGTATGTTTAAGACACAACACCATAGAGGAAGCCAGACAGTAAGATGTATGTTAGAGCCTGCAAGCTGAGTGGTATGTGCTGAAGTTATGAATAAAGCCAGTCGTTTATACCCGAGTTGAGATCAACATCATTGAACAGAATCATCTACAACCCCTGCTGAATTGATTTCAGTGGTAATGCTCTGTGGTAGAGAACAGATGAGGTTTATTTGTGTCAAAGTATAAAACGGGCTGATCTGTAGCGTCATCACATTCGGGACACTTTGAAATGGCACAAAGAAATTCACTAAATTAATCCTCCACTACATAATCTCTCCATTTTGTTACATATTTCATGGGGATGTATGAGAAAAGCATTTGTTTAAAAATGTATAAATAAATAAATAAATAAATCATTTGACAGCCCTTTATATACCATCCATCCAACCATTTTCTTACACTTATCTGGGGTCGGGTCATGGGGGCAGCAGCTTAAGCAGGGAAGCCCAGTCTTCCCTCTCACCAGCCACTTCGTCCACCTCTTCTGGAGGGATTCCGAGGCATTCCCAGGCCAACCGGGAGACATATACCCTTTTTCCACCGGGGTGGTTCCAGCAGGGGTGTATCAAGCTTTCCAAAAGTGGGGGTGTTCTGGAACGGGGAAGCCAAATTATCATTACAAATAGTGATCAATTATTTACATACATCTAGGCCTACACAATGGAAACAAGTGTGATCAGAGATTGCCAATGCTGTGGGTGACTTTGTGTGTGTGTGTGTGTGTGTGTGTGTGTGTGTGCGCGTGCGTGTGTGTGTTTGTCCAAGAGTGTGTTTGACACACACACGCACGAACACGCACACACACACACACACACACACACACAGTGCGGGCAGACAGACAGCAGTCAGTCTTGAGACAAGTTCAAAAGTTCTCCATTTCATGCCAAGATCTGTAATGTCTGGCTTTTGTGTTGTTTACTGTCTGGTCTTATTGACTGTACAGTAACTGAAAACAAAATATATTGTCTGATAATTCTAGGTAACAGGATACTGTTCTATAACAGAGGTGTCAATATTGCAGCCTACACTGGATATACTGTACAAAAAACAAAAAAAAAACCTTTACATAACCAATATGTCATAGAGCATGCACATCATGTATACCATCAGGTAGACTACAGCCCTGTTAAGCCAGTGTAAGAATTTGTTTGCTGCCTTCATGACAGGCAGTGAATTTTGCTTATCTAAAATACAGTAGGTGAATACATTCTACCTTTTCAGTGACTCTTCATTGAAAAGTCGTCTGCGTGCAGCACGTGTTTGTGTGGGTCAGCAGCACCATGATCAGGCAGGCACAGCAACCTCTGATAAACTGCTTGAATGACCGCACCACCGCACCGCCGCCAACGTTATTCACGCAACTGTTGCGCTGGGATTTATCGGGTGAGAAAAATGTTTCGAGATAGGCACACGGTACAATGACAACCATTTTCAATTTCCTTATTTTAACAGGTGAAATTTTATTTTTTTATTACAAAAGCTAGCTGATGAGGTTTTAGTGAGGTTTAGTCAGACAAAAGTGAGGGGGATGGAATTGCATTTCAGCAAAAGTGAGGGGGATGAAACGTACTCATACCCCCGTCTGCTACGCCCATGGGTTCCAGAGCTGGCTCGGCGGCAGAGCCTGACTTAGCACCAGTTCTTTGTGTTTCTACAGCCTAAGCACCACCCCCTGTGCTTAAAACTGGGGCCAGCTAAGTACCAAGTACTTGCTGGTCCAAGAGCTAAGCACCAATTAGGTCAGGGGCTTGGGGCGGGGTTATTGCGACCAAGACCGGAGTAAATACTGCCCCGCCATTTTTAAAGCAGTCAAGTGATCGTACTGTACACACACAAAAGCTAAACTAAAAATGGATATTAAATCCAAGCAGCAGTGGACTTTTGACTTTTGGATATGTGGTCATTTTCAGAAGTACAAAACAAGTTGGAGGGAGCCTATCCTGCCAAGCCTGTGTTCGAGAGAATACAGCAGGAGATGGTTGCAGTGGGGTAAGAACGAACCACTGAACAACTTCTCCACAAATCAAAGACGCTTAAAAAGGACTACAGGAACTAGAAAAAAGAGCTGGGACGCAGCGGCAGTGGTCGACCAAGGAGAAAGCCACACTTTGAACTGCTGCATTCGGTGCTAGGAGACAGACCGGTGCACCAAACGACCGGAGCCATAAACTCTGCTACAGCCATGCTAGACTCGATGGTCAATGAGTCCATTGTGCAGGCGACCACATCTAATCCTGGTATGTCTCATTGTGTACAAACACAACATATAACACGTTTGTCGAATTTTCCTAAGCAGCTACCCCGTGTCAATGTTATGAATGTTATGCTAGCTAACGTGGTATGAGAACAATAGCGCTTGGCTTAGCATAGCTACTGTTAGCTAGGCAGTTAGCCACTGGTAAGCTAACAATGCCCAAACTATCTCCTGAAGCCGTGAAGGTGTTTCTTTATTGGAAAAAAATAACTGTGATAATACTGTTGCTACTATGTTACTAAGAGTGGCGTGAATACGTCTGTGAAGTATCACATTGTTTCCTGGCTATATTTTTCACAGAACAGTCGACCTTGGACGACGAGGAGCTTCCAGTGCCACTGGTCTACAGCTCGCCATCCCTGTCCTGCAGCTCATCCTCCATGTCGTCCTCCTCCCAACACACCAAATCGGGTAAGAACTACATATTGTAGTTACAGTTGTATGCAAATATAGACAGGGCAGACTAAAACACGTTCCTTTTTTGAATGTATTAATGTCAAATATAATTTGAGAAAATTCTTTACCTTCTTTTCACTTTCTGGATTTTCCTGCTTTCTTGAGTCATATAATGACTGATATAATGACTAAATTACTGTTTTTTACTTTTTTCACAGAAAAAAGGAAGCGAGATATCGCTGCAGCTATTCTGGAGTATTTGGAGAGGCCAGAGGAGAGAGCTGAGTAGCAGGTAGTGATGGACAAATGAAGCTTTATAAAGCACTTGTTTTATTTTTTAACTCCTCTAGATGGTGCTCTTATTGTAAAAATGTAATGGAAATTTATTAATTTTCCATTACACTAGCCTTTTTCTTTAAACCAGTAGCACCATCTAGAGGAGTCTAAAACACTTCACAAGTGCTTCATGAAGCTTCATTTGTCCATCACTGGCAGGACAGAAGGGATCAGGAACTGACATCCGCCATGCTCCACAGCATGCGGGTCATGGACGAACATGCAGGTACATTGGTTGGAATGATGGGCGCATGGTGTCTGTGCTGGAGGTACTTGCGAAAAAATGAAAGACCAACAGATCCTGGTCATCATGGCCCACAGAGAAAAGACTGTAATTTTGACTGTGTTATCTTATTATTTTTTTGTATTTTGTTTGCTGTGTTGCACCTTGCATTTGAGCTTTCTTAATAAAGACGTTTGACATAAAATATTCCTGCTTTGTCTTTGCTCAACAGTTATTTAAGTGTTTATGTATTTTGTGCTTTTATGTATTTTATGCTATATATTTATGCTGACAGAAAATGTAGTACTTTTTTAATATATAGGCGCTTGGCTCTAGAAAATAGGTTGAAGAGATCTCGATAGCTTACTTTGTTCTCTTTTAACCATCACATAGTCTGCATTACTGCACAGCAGGCATCGCTTATCACTTCAAATTCTGATGTACTAGCAATATGCAGTCAAGTCTCCCCAGCATAACTTACAGTGTATGTTTTGAAATATGCCCATAATAAACAATTGTAGACAGACTGTTTAATAATGTTTATTGACAAATCAAACTATGTACACGTTATTAGAGTTTCATTACTAGTGAAACATGCCATCAACCACCCCCCACTCCTAAAAAACAAACCACATCCCTTCTTGATTGCCATGACCAGGTAATGCCTGGACAAGAGGCTGAACATTTGCATGTCTGCCTGGGAGCTCATCTTCAAAATTATCCCCATGTTCTTCACAAAAGTTATGAAGCACAGCATGTCAGTGCCATTTTCTTGCTCTGCTCCAGTTTGCAGTCATTTCTTTTCAGGAAGTATCTCCATCATCCTTTTAATCTGCCAAAAGCCATTTCCACAACTGATCGTGCACTGCTCAGCCTGTAGTTGAAGGTGTGTTGTCCTGGGGTCAGTCTGCCAGTGTCGTAAAAGGGCTTCATTAGCCACTTCAGCATAGGGTAGGCTGGGTCGCCGATGAGATAATGTCCAACATCACAGCCAGAGAGGGTAACTTGTTTTGTCCCAATAGCTGTCCATCACACAAGATTTCCCATAAATGTATCTGGTGAAGAATTCACAATTGCATCATGCACAGTCCCTGGAAAGCCAATACGCATATCTCAGAATTGTCCTTTGACATCCACAACTGCTTGCAAGACCACAGAATACCATCCTTTGTGGTTCTAGTAGTTTTTTGGATATTTCTCTGGTGGAATATGGCTGCCATCAACTGCACACTGTGGGACTCTCCAGCGATTATTAAAGAAGGTGGAAATTTCCTTCAACTTGGTGGCATCAGGGATCGCAACATGACAAGGAAGCAGCACCTTGATCACTGCATTGCAAAACTCTTGCACACAGTTGAACACGGTGGTCAGGCCTACCCCAAAAAGATGGCTGATCGTCCTGTATTCACTGCCGGTAGCCAGTTTCCAGATGGCGATTGCGACTCTCTTTTGGACCGGGACACACAGTTGGTAATTTGTATCCCTTTTGGCAAGGACATCCTTGATTTGATCACAGATGTACTGAAAGGACTCTTGGGACACACAGAAGTGTCCCACCAGTACCGTGATCATGCCCAGACAATAGGCAACCTCTGTCCCATTTGCAGCCGTGAAATAATTTGTTCTGAAACTGTGTCGCCGCTGGAAGCGAATACGACAACGACGGGTAGCCAGTAACGCTGTGTTTTTTCGGGTCTGCATTTGTTTCAAAGCCAGGAACAGACATGGGAACAGCATCAGCATCGAGCCAATCACCTCCTCCGTCTTTCTTGTTTTGGTTTCGAACCACAAGCTCTGCCGGGTGAAAACGGAAATGCTGTGACGTACAGATGTTTTGCAGTGACGTGGCTCTGACTGGGCTCCTTGCCAATGGAAAAACAACTAAGAAACGCAAGTTGATCCAGCTAAGCATCAGCACTAGCACCAGCACAGAACTAGCACCAGGTCCTTTTTTAGTGGAAAAGGGGTAATGGTCTCTCCAGCATGTCCTGGGCCTTTATACACCTGGTGGTTAATACAGTACTTAACTCACTGAATGCCACTGATGTATATTTAAAGTGGTTATATATAAAAGTGTTTTTTTTGGTAGCGGGTCGCCAATCTAGGTCTCCCGCAGCCTTTGAATAATTTTGGTGCTTCTAGGGTTTGTAGTCGCGACATAAAGAGATGGTAATGTTGTGGATTTTTTCCTTATAGGTTGGAGGCAATTTATAAAATCAGTGAGTTACATACAAAGTCCAGAGGAGTTTGCAGCAGGTCTCAATGGAAAAAAAAAAAAATTGCACCTTTATACCACAAAGGAACTTTGAGAGGATTCTAAGCTACTGTCATAACAACAGATAAAGACAATAACATCAGTCTTTGCCTTCAGTTTCCCATGGGTTCACACAGCGATCTAGGCCGGCAGTGGAAAAGGACAGACTAAAACAACAATTCATGACCTGACCTATTGATCTATTGAATATAATATATTGATATATAAGGTAAATCCATCCATCCATTATCTACCGCTTATCCTCATAGGGTCGCTGGAGCCTATCCCAGCTGTCTTAGGGCGGAAGGCAGGGTACACCCTGGACAAGTCGCCACCTCATCGCAGGGCACATAGAGACAGACTCACATTCACACCTATGGTCAATTTAAATTAGCCAATTAACCTAATCCCCATACATGTTTTTGGATGGTGGGAGGAAGCCGGAGTACCCGGAGAGAACCCACGCAGACAGGGGGAGAACATGCAAACTCCACACAGAAACCCGGGCCCGGGATTCGAACCCGGTACCTTCTTGCTGTGAGGCGACAGTGCTATCCACTACACCACCGTGGCGCCCATATAAGGTAAATAGCAGGCATAATAATTTTCTGTAACACTCCTCCCTTTTGTTCATGTATTGAACTACCAAAAATACAAAATTATTAAGCATTAGCACAGAGTATGTCAAAGGCAAACACTTCATAAAAGATGAAACAGAAATGTGCTGTTTTTGTGGAGGAGAGACATCTAACTTACAATCTTACGAAGAGAAGAAATATGGCATGTAGTAACTTTTATGTGAGTGACTGTGTAATTATAAATTTTATTTATAAAGCACTTTTCATTTTAAAATCTCAACGTGCTACAGAGAAAAGTCCCAAGATACACATTAAAAGTACTAAAATCACTCGACAGAAATTGGTAAAACAGTAATAAAATGTGAATGGCAGGTGGATGAGTGAGGAGCAAGGAGATCTTTGAGGTATTCAGGGGCATTGCCATGGATGCAAAGGTGGGTAATGAGAGCAGTTTTATATTTGACTCTGAAGGTTATGGGACGCCAGTGGAGGTTCTGAAAAATAGGTGTGACATGTTCCTGTTTTCGAACTCTCATTAGAATACGGGCAGCACTGTTTTGAATGAAATTAAGTTTTTGCAGGCTTTTTTGTGGTAATCCAATACGCAGACTGTTACAGTAATCAAGCCTGGAGAAAACAAAGGCGTGGATGAGTTTCTCTGCATCTGCAAAACTGAGGGAGGGGCGGAGTTTGGAAATTTTCCTAAGGTGGAAGAAACAGGTGTTGTACAGGTGTTTAATATGGTTTTCAAGGGTTAGATGCGGGTCGAGTTTCACACCAAGGTTGTTTACTGTAGATGAGAGGGAGATGTCTTGACCAGAAAATGAAATTGTGGTTAAGGATGATAATTGGACCTGGTGGGGGGTCCGATAAGCATGGCTTCAGTTTTAGAGCTGTTCAGCTGAAGGAAGTTGTGACTCATCCACGCCTTTATCTCCTCCAGGCAGTTGGAGAGGGCAGAAAGTGATGGTGAGGAGGATGAAGATGATGATAATGAGACCAGGTTAGCTTCAGTTCTCAGGTACAGCTGGGTGTCATCGGCGTAACAATGAAAAAAGACACCATGTCGTCTGATGACACGACCGAGAGGCAGCAAGTAAAGAATGAATAATTGTGGTCCTCGAACAGAACTCTGTGGGACACCACAGGTGACAGGGGCGGTTTGAGATCTGGCACAACCAAGGCTGACGTACTCAGTCCTGCCAGACAGATAGGAGGTAAACCAGACCAGTGTGGTGTGGGAGAGTCCAATGTCAGTGTAGAGATGATTTAGGAGGATGTGGTGATCGACAGTATCAAACGCTGCTTTAAGGTCGAGGAGGATGAGCAGGGAGAGGGATCCAGTGTCTGCAGACATGAGAAGGTCATTTATGACCCTAACCAGTGCTGTTTCTGTACTGTGGGCGGCACGGAAACCAGACTGAAATTTTTCGTACAATGAGTGAGTTTGCAGATGATCCTTTCAAGCACCTTGGACAGGAATGGAAGATGAGAGATAGGCCGGTAGTTGGACAGGAGTGCAGGATCGAGGTTGGATTTTTTTAGGCGGGGTTTGATGACAGCCGTTTTAAGTGAAGATGGGATTTGGTCAGACTGTAGTGAATGGTTAATTATTTGTGTAATGAGAGGACTTACGGCAGACAGGTTTGATTTGATGAGTGCCGTATGGAGGGGGTCAGGGGGGCAGGTGGAAGGCTTCATCCTTTTGATGAAACCTTCAATTTCATTTTGTGTGACTGTGGCAAATGTACACAAAAGAGCAGGTTGTGAATGGGGAGATGCCTTTCAATGGCACGGCCAGCAGCCTTCATCTTGCGTAGTTCCTCAGTGAACCAGGGAGCAGTCCGAGAGAAGGACACCGTTCTTGTTTTGCAGGGGGCATGTGTATCCAGGAGACAGCGGAGAGAACTGTTGTAGTGCTCAACAGATTTGTGGACTGATGAAAAATTGGGTGAGGCCAGAAACTGAAGGTTGGAGGAAAATATGGCAGTGTTGATGTTTTTTGCGTTGCGAAAATGGATGTCACGTTTGGGCGTGAGGAGAGCAAATTGGCAGCAAATATCCATTGAAATGATGCTGTGGTCAGAGACACCCAGGTCATATACGAGCAGATTTTTGATGGTGGTGGAATCAGATATTACCAAGTCCAGAGTGTGCCCCCTGTTGTGTGTGGGTGCATCAGCATGCTGAGTAAGGTTGAGACAGTCCAGTATGTGAAAGAAATCAGCTACCAGGGGGGAGGAGGGATTGTCAATGTGGATGTGCTCTGAAATGAAGGCTGGGTGTGGTTTGGGTGGTTGATAGATAAGCACTGCATTGATCTTTGCAGGGGGTTTTGATCTGAAAGCCAGATATTCAAAAGAGGAGACATCAGGCAGAGACAGAGGTGACAGCTTTAGTGTGTCACGGTAAATTAGGGCCAGCCCACCACCCCGGCCAGTACAGCGGGCTCTCTGCAGGTAGCTGTATCCAGAGGGACAAGCTTCATTAAGGGAGGAAAAAAACCTCAGGTTTATGCCAGGTCTCAGTAAGGCACATTTCTCCAGGATGTGATCATGGATCAGGCTTGATTTATTTGTCAAGGACTGCGTGTTAAAAAGTTCCATTTTAATATGAGAAGAGGCAGAAATCCTCTGGATGGGTCTGAACAGGCTATAATCCACTCCACGTCTTCCGTCACACTCAGTGAGCAGAGGTCTCGCCATTTTCAATGCGATATTACCTACCGCAGTGGGTGCGCTCTGATGACGTGTCCGAGAAGCGACCAAGAGACGAGTGGACCAGATGGAGGCGATGGAACCGGCGCTTGGCAGTTTAGTGTAAACAAACCTTCTCCGTGAGCCTCTGTGGACATATCGTGGTCTGCGTAGGAGTCTGACTTTCCTTATGGTGGAAACACACGGCGGCATGGAGCAGGAGTTTTATTTCCATAACTGTGCAGCGGAGTAAGTCAACATTGAGGCAGCTGACGGGATGTTAGCCACGGACCAGGACCAAGGTGGACAATAGCCGAGAGGAGGTGCAGAGACATCCACAGCATGGTCCAAAGGGACAGCCCAGTGGGGAGAATATCAATTTGGAGAGCCAGGAACTGGACAGTTGAGGCAGCAACGTAGCACCAAAGATGTAGCAGCTAGCACGGGATGGAGCTGCTAAGCTGAGAGCGAGTAAGCCAGCAACAGTCCTTGGTAAAAAGTGAACAGAAATTCACAGAGACTGTTTGCGGACTGTACAGCAGGATCCTACACCAGTGCAGTCGAAAGCACGCCAAAAACAAACATGTAGCTGAAAAAAGCTCGAAAATCGGCTAACAAATTGGCTTTAGAGAAGCGGCAAACAGACAGCGCCAGCGTCCTCTCGTTAGCCTCATGACCAGCAATGTTTCCATTAAAAAAAAAGACAGTGTAAGCGAGTCTTCAGTGCAAAGCATAAGATAAGCTTTTCATATCAGGAGCAGACATCATGGTACTAGGAGCAGAACCTCTCTCCCAGAAGTGTGCAACCTTATTTACACTATATTGCCAAAAGTATTCATTCACCCATCCAAATACTCTGCATGCAGACTGCTTTTACAAACATTTGTCAAAGAATGGGTCGCTCTCAGGAGCTCAGTGAATTCCAGTGTAGGACTGTCATAGGATGCCACCTGTGCAACAAATCCAGTCGTGAAATTTTTGCAAAGTCAATCGCTACAGACCTCCAAACTTCATGTGGCCTTCTGATTAGCTCAAGAACAGTGCACGGAGAGCTTCATGGAATGGGTTTCCATGGCCAAGCAGCTGCATCCAAGCCATACATCACCCAGTGCAATGCAAAGCTTCGGATGCAGTGGTGTAAAGCACGCCGCCACTGGACTCTAGAGCAGCGGAGACGTTCTCTGGAGTGATGAATCACACTTCTCCATCTGGCAATCTGATGGACGAGTCTGGGTTTTGCGGTTGCCAGGAGAACGATACTTGTCAGACTGCATTGTGCCAAGTGTAAAGTTTGGTGGAGGGGGGATTATGGTGTGGGGTTGTTTTTCAGGAGCTGGGCTTGGCCCCTTAGTTCCAGTCAAAGGAACTCTGAATGCTTCAGCATACCAAGACATTTTGGACAATTCCATTCTCCCAACTTTGTGGCAACAGTTTGGAGCTGGCCCCTTCCTCTTCTAACATGACTGTGCACCAGTGCACAAAGCCAGGTCCATAAAGACATGGATGACAGAGTTTGGGGTGGACGAACTTGACTGGCCTGCACAGAGTCCTGACCTCAACCCGATAGAACACCGTAATTCCACCGCCCAGTGTAAGCTGTTTGCTACCGCTGCCTTAAACGGACACTATGTATTTTTTTTTCTCCCATCCAGTGGTTAAATATCATTTTACATTCGCTCTCTAGTGTCAGGCATTTTTTTTACTGTGCATTGCATCATGGTTGGAACTACGGTAGGCGGAATGGGACGAAAATCAAGATTCACAAGGCTGTCGACAACATGTTTTCAAACACCAATACATTGCGTTGTCATTCGGGTGATGAGATACGTTATTTCAAACTGCATAGAATCATTTGTGTGAGCACGTAGTATCAATGGCATGAAATGCCCTTAGCTTACTCAATCAAACATATGCTAACATTACCATCCACCAACGAGGTTTATGCTTTACATGATCTACTGTTATGCCGCCAACGTAATGAATTACACAACCAAGCAATAAGACATTTTAATTTACACAGTAACATTGACTTACCTGTCGAGAAGAAAGCAGACAAGTTCAGTGTCCCTTTGGAAATCTTTCTCAGTCATGAGCGCTTTCCACCTGGGAAAGGAGACCCCAATGTTTACCCTTGTATTGTTAATTCGCCGGTCTCGAAGTTTTTTTAATTCCCTTTTATGTTCTTTTGGTGATGAGGATTCCTTCTCCTTCAGCATGGCATAACTATGGTCTTCCATTACGACCAAAAGTGCAATGCAGGTTTCAGTTTAGTGCTGGGTAGGTAATAACGTCTTCTCCACACTGCTGCTCTGTGAAAAATGAATCATGAAAACTTGTTTTGCCCTATTGGTACTAGCAGGTAGTGCTTTATGTCCTTCTCGGCAGTTCATAGTGTTTTGTAGACCGGAAAGACATGGAAGCCTCCGTATGAGCAACCCATTCTATGTAAAGACAGTGCAGTGGCAGAGCCAAATAATCACAAACCAATTAATTCAATTCAATAATAATGTGTTTAAAGTATATATATTAGTATAATATTAAACCACTTCAGATCCCCCTTCCGTAGTTAGAAGACTATGGAAAATTATCACATAACATAACATAACATAAACAGAATAAAGAAAAGACTTGGCGGGAGAACCCTTTCCCGGACCAGTACAGGCCATCAGGCAGTCGTCCTCCATCCCAAGTCAAAATTATGGTTGTCAAATGTCCATGCTGTAAAACAGATTCAATACACTTTTATTCAAAGGTCACACCTCTTAATGTTTCCCTTACTCAATGTTACACTGCAAATTCAGGCGAAAACCTTTTTTCTAGGGAAGAATTCCTGAATGACCCTCTCATAGAGCCCAGAGGAGAAAAACCCCACCTCTGCGGCCTCCACGGGAGCGATCACCATTCTCGGCTTGCAGTGAACCTGGTTGTAACACAGAACAAACAGACATTAGAACCATCATATAGGCAGTATAAACACATAGCAAAAACCATATAACCATATGATGATAAATGTAAATCTATGAATATATATGAATATATATCAAAAAGATTAAAACTTGACTGTTTGCTGCTGCAGATTTTTTCACTACACACAATATATAAAGGATATGTGACGATACATGACGGTTAAAGGCCCGCCTCCTGCTCCTCAGATGCACCCTGATCGATCCAGTCAGGGATGGGAGGGGAAAGGTCAGGCTCCTGTTGGGAATTGGTAGTCAAATTTGATTATTAATATAAAATATAAAATATTAATAATTTTATGAATATTAATATGACCTATTAATATACATAGAAAAACGGGGCACCACCCTGTAGACAGGGAATAATAATCAATTTGTTGTTACAGTCTCAAGAAAAGAGTTTAACCATAAATGTCAATATTTAAACACTATTTTACGTTTAAGGAGTTAAACAGTGAAGGGTTGAATCTGAGCACTGACTTTCATAACCAGCTGTTATTACAACACAGGTACACAATCAATTGCAGACAACTGCTTGTTAAACTACAATAGACTTTATTTAATCCAAACAATAATGATCAATGATCAATAACACTTGAATAAAATAAATGAATCTATCCTAAATCTAAACAAACAAGCAACTGTCAGCATTATATCTACAAAAGCAACAAACCAGCATATGTGGAGGTAAGTGTGTGTTGTGTGTGTTGTCTTTTGTGTGTGTGTGTGTGTGTGTCGACCAGGAGGGGTTCGATCAAGGATGTCACGTGTGATAACACATTGACGTGGGGCACAGCTGTGCTATGTTGTTTAGGCGCGCGCGGAGGCGCACATGTGTGTGTGGAGTGTGAGTTAGTAGAAAGAGGGGAGGAACGGCGTGTCAGCTTGCGTAAAAGGAGGAAATCTAATTCACCGTGGAAAGATGCAATAACTGCTCTTAATCACACAGACATCAAGCCGATTGGCTGACGCTCATCGATCTGAAACTGGTCTTTTAACTGATAAAATACAGTTATTGGCTTTGCGTGGCTACGACAGCTGACACAAAACTCACTTCACGTGGTGAAGCGAACACAATCAATAATGTGAATTTACAACACAAGCAGCAGCAGCACGCACTGAATGAATACCTCAAACGGGACTCACGGTCCGTTACAATTAAACAACAGTCAAACAGTAAGCTTATGCATAATAAGACTTATTACACACACACACAAACACACACACACATATATATATATATATATATATATATATATGTGTGTGCACCTTGGATCGCTTTCGGTTGTGATCAACGAGTGCATCCTTGTGTCCGTTACGCGTGCCGGGCAGCGCTCTGTTACAAACAGGCCATGGAGTCAACAGCAGGCGGGTCAAGCAATGTGGTCAAATGCGTTAAAATAGGAATCTACCTCAGTTTCCCTGAATGTTGGCACTAAGGCTATGTGTTTACCAACATCAAAAAGTAAACCGCTAGGAAGTGCATACCAGCACAGCGGGAGCCTCTGGCACGCGGGTCTCCCTCTGTGCATCAAGCTTCAACTGATGCAGCCTGATTGCTTTGTCAGCTTCAATTTTAGCCATTTTATCTCTAGCTGGTAATCTAACTCTGCTTGGTGGACATGCGCTTTCTCTTGAGCCTCTATCCGAAGACAAGCTAAGCGCACTTTCAAGTGAACATCACCACGTAATCCCGACGAATCAGAAGAGAGAGGGTCACACTGAGGAAGAGTGACCGGCATTTTGAGCCGCCCATCTTCCTTAATTTTTATCTCTCGAGCACAGTATGCAGCAGTCCTTGAAGGGGCTTTCCCCCTTACCAAGGCTGCTGCTGCACGCTACCTCACTCAGGGTGTCATGGTCCCGCACAGCAGACTCAAGGGGTGGAGCCAGCAAATTAAGGACACGCAACTCTACCACTTTACTGACTAACTGAGTGTTATGGATTTTTCTAAATTTAGGGGTTCCTAGGGTGAGCTAGTGTTGTTTCTTTTACAGCACTAAATCTTTAAGCTGTCCCTCCAGAATGCAGGGTTGAAGCACAGTGTCTCAAGGAAAACAGATGGCTAGTTATCTCTGAGTTGACTAGGTAACCAAGGTCAGAGGAGTCTGCCAGCGTTGGCTCTTTGATAAGGCCAATGCCTGAGCATCAGCAAGACAACAAGCGCCACTGTTAGTTCAGAGCTTAGAATGAGCATGCCCTGACTGTAACGCTACTCAAGAGTAATGTAAGGTAATATACTTGTACTTAACTGGGTGTTAGTTTATAAGGCTGAGCACCATAGGGGAAGGTAGGAATATGTGGCGGACTCTGGCAGCTGTATGGTTGTCCACGACAAAGTTCATATTCCTCCTGATATATCAGAATCTTCAATAAATGTTACTTCTTTAATCAACCACGGGAGGCTCCTGGGTGCATCCATTCTTTCATCATTGACTGTTCAATATTTTCCACGACACTGAGCTTTAATCTCCCGTTTTAACAGATGTTTGGAAATTGTAAAATTGAAGTAGTCAGCAATACAAAACAGATCATCCCTGCGACACTTTTCAATTTGTTCCCACGTGGGATGAGCAACAAACTCCTCTAACTTTAACGGTGCCATCAGTCAATCTGCACCACAAAGTGAATGTCTTTAAAACTAAACGATTACCTTTTTGTCGGGAAAGGATGGAGATCCTGGATGAGCCCCCAATTATGTTACATCCCTGAGAGATCTAGGAGTGAGGGATGAACATAACCTGATGTTGTAGCATCAAGTAGCCATTTATTAAATAAAGACAATACTTATAAACAATTAGGAACAACCAACAAAGGAAGTAGACGGGCTGCGGGTGGCGCCAAAAATCAAACAAAGAAACAAAACTCACTTTAATGTTTTAACTAAAAACCACAGCATAAGCTGGGAACTATTCAACACAGTTAACAACATAAATAAATACATAAAAACAATACATAGAAAGATAGATCATCCGGTATAAATCAAAACAGTTATTAAACTAAATCTGCCCAGTCCCCCTTAACAACTTGTGTACCATAAAAAAATGAGTTTGATTGCAAACAAATCACCACCAAGTGACTCTTAACAACTAACAGCTAATTTACTCTTTCCTGCTACCCTCACAACCCCAAATCAACAACCCAATGAGGTGGACTGCTCAGACAAAATCACAGCCACCCCGTCCCGAGCTCCACAGCCACTTTTATGATCTCTGGTCTGATTATGCTGGCGGAGTGGAGGAGTGGGGTGTCGTCATTACCCAGAGGAGGCGGGGTCGCAGGCAGTCACCATGGATCTGACGCACCAATCCAGTCTCTTCCCTATGAAAGGAAAATATATTTACCATTATATTATGTGAAGTATATTGTAATATATTGTTTCCCAATACATGTTCCAATATATTATATACTGAAAATGCAACATTATATTAATGACAAATACAATATTATATACTGGTGTAATGCAAAATATACAAAATATTGACACAATATATTCAAATTTATATGGAATCACACAGGAATGTACAGATATATGTACAATATATGGTATAAAATATACTTAATATAGGTAAAAATATATGTACAGCTATATGTACAATGTGTGGAAGAATATATTACTTCTGTTTGTTTATTTGGAAAGTATAAAATGTAAAAAAAAAACAAAAAACATGTTTTATATGGTACAACATAATATCAACATATATCCATATATGACACAATACAAGGGCGGCACAGTGGTGTAGCCGGTGTAGCACTGTCACCTCACAGCAAGGAGGTACCGCGTTCGATTCCCGGGGCCTTTTTGTGTGGAATGTGCATGTGCATTTCTGTGTGAGTTCTCTCTGGGTACTCCGGCTTCCTCCCATCATCCAAAAACATGCATGGGAATTAGGTTAATTGGCTAATTTAAATTGTCCATGTATGTGAGTGTGAATGGTTGTCTGTCTCTATGTGCCCCTGCGATGAACTGGTGACTTGTCCAGGGTGTACCCCGCCAAGGATATGGGCCATTCGGGGCGGCTGACCAGCCAGCAGGGCAGGGCTGTGAACATAATCTCCCACAGCAAACTATGCATACTCGTAACAAAGACAGACTTTTATTTATACATCCTCTTTCATAGTTTTCAAAATTCAAGGCATATAAATATCATGGAAAAAAGAAAAACAAAAAAGAGTGGCATAAACAATGTGCATTTTTGCAATGAGGGGATATGTGTGTGATTTCAGTAAATAAATAGCCCAACAATACTGTATTACAGTATTAGTAAATGAACGACAATGACAGTTGAAAAAAAATACTGTCAGTAAAAAAAGGGGAGTGTAATGTATGAATAAATGGATAAATAGAGCAGGATCAAAATAAACCATGACAGTTAAAATAATAAACGCTGATTAACCTGTATGACAGTGTTGTCTGGGATGTAGGAGTAATCCTTCTTTTCCTTCACTGTGTAGACGCTCCAGGACTTGGACTTTTTATTGTAGTGTCGTCTGTAACTGAAAGGAAACAAATATTAGAACACTCTAGTATAGAACACTATCAGGCAAACACTATGAGATTCCATTCAGGAGTTGTCCTTAGATATGAATTTTAAACATGCAGCAATCTCTGTAATTTGAGCTACACTCAGCGAAAGGTGCTATTGATAAGCAGGACTATGAAAAGTCAGAACTCAATACACATTGCACACGGGTTTTGTTTTACTGATTATTTACAGCAAGCAAAGTGCTTTGACTTCTTTTGCAATCACTGTAGTGACCTCAACAAAAACACGCCAAGAATCCCGTTTTTCTCTAAAACTATTACATAACAACCATCAGAAACTACTGTTACATACATACAAACTGACACGATAATAGCACAATGATTCAGTATGACTGATCTTTCCACAGTAGGAACATACACATTTTACTCAAACTTTATACAGTATTTGCGGTTTACCGTTATCGCATTCCTTTTTCTTTATGCAGTACTTTTGAGATTGTTGTGTGGCTGGTCGTGACAGTGTGGGACTGTGAATTGTCAAGCTGGTGGCTATTTATTGCTACCACGCAAATTTCCGATAACTAACATTAGCATTATCGTTTTGATTTGAGCATTGAAAGCTACTTATTTGTAGCATAAAATAAGGTAACTATAAAATAAGGGACTTATCTTATAATGACGACATTCTCATTTTTTCAGTGTCTCTCCAGGACCCTGACACTACCTGGCACCAAATGCTCTGTAAGTGTGTTTTATGACCTGCTTGAACAAACAAGGGACAGGACCATCTTCCACCCCCCAGTATGACTCAAAGAACTCCAGAACACATATGGGGTTGGGGGAAGAAGTTTTATGGCTGCACTCCGCATTCCTCCTGACAGACACATCCAAAGCTTAATGTGGCCCCTTCCTTTCTCCCTGCCTGGAACAGAACATTACATTAAGATTTTAATAGTCAAGTACGCTTTAATTCCTCAGCTACTGTCATATAAGTATCACTGTTACAATGTCAAAGGTCAGTCTCCACATAGATCCTCTTCCTTTTCCTCCTTCTGATAAAGATCAAATGTGACATGTGGGATTGGTTGTGGATTAAGTCTACAGATACAATCTTACATAGATCTGACTGTTGTAGTACACCTTCCTACATGCTCTGATATCATGGTTCATCTGTGTTGTTTAATTTGTTGATTAATTTCAATTCAATTGGTCAAATTTTGTTCTGTGGTTTCCTACTATAGATTGCTTGGTGTCGATTTACGGCTGAGAGAGGGCGCTTTCACATAGAGAAACTTTAATAAAGTAAAACATAGCAGTATTAACATTAAATAAGTTAAAAGAATATAATTTCAGCTAACTTGTTGGATGGAGAGGGACCGGTGGTCACACCCCCACTGGACCTTCAACAAAGACCATAAAAAGCCTCAGCTGGTCTGAGCTCTCTCTACTCTTCTTTGGTCCTTCAGTCAGTCAATTGCTGGTCTTTCCTCTTCTCCACTAGTTCTCTGTCCTCCCTCTTTCATATGCTGGGAAGAGGGAGGAAAAATGAATCCACTGATCGGGACGCCACCATGACCTCTTCAGGGCCCAGCACCTCACACCATGGAACAGCCTCTTCAGAACTTTCAACATGCTCCAGTTATGACTTAAGGCTCTGAATCCTGCCTCTAAACCCTCTCTCCTCTCTGCTTTGCTCCTCTACGTGAACTAAATGTGACCAAGATCCTCTGCTCAGACACGGGCTGCAGGAAATGAGTCCAGCCTTCATGAAGAAACTGAAAAGAAGAAAAGACTGTCGACCAACACCTTGGTGTGAATCCAGCCAACAGTGGTAACCACTGGGGGGGAGAGAATTGAAGTCAAGTCAAGTCAAGTTTATTTGTATAGCCCAATATCACAAATTATGAATTTGCCCCATTGGACTTTACAATATGTACAGGATATGACACCCTCTGTCCTTTACAAATGACCCTCGCATCGACTAAGGAAAAACTCCCCAAAAAAAAACTTTTAACAGGGAAAAAGAAACGGAGGAAACCTCAGGAAGAGCGACAGAGGAGGGATCCCTCTTCCAGGATGGACAGACGTGCAATAGATGCCATGTGTACAGAATAACACCAATTAAAACACATTAACACCACATATAAAATTGTATGGAAAAGTCCAACTCAATATAACAACAGCTACTATATAGTGTGTATATATAGAATTATATGAGAGTGTCCAAGGGGATGAAGAGCATCATCAAGCTATCAGCAAAGGATGAAAAGCATATCTTCCTCTCCACCACGCCAACCAGAAGAAGCCTGGGCAGCACGTCCTCCTCTCCCCCACACCAACCAGAAGAAGCCTGGGCAGCACGTCTTCCTCTCTCCACCAAGCCAACCAGAAGAAGCCTGTGCAGCATGTCTTCCACTCCACCACACCAAACAGGAGAAGCCTCCGCAAGATGACCTCGTCACCACCACGTCGCTCAGAACCACAAGAATTAGGCCTGACTGGTCTGCACAACCACAACTCCACCAGGTAGACTGGATCCATGGATACCTGTGAGATGAGAATGCACAGGGACTACGAGGCACAAAACTAATCTGCAGCATGTGATAAATGGAGAAGAAACACATCCTCTTCTCCACTACCCCAACAGATACAACCTGAGCAGCATCGCCAAAAATTACCCCTAGATTCCTAACAGTGGTGCTCGAGGCTGGTGCAAAGCCACCTAGAGTAAATAAGTCATTAGATATTATTTATTTCTGAGATTTTCGGGGCCAATTAGAATAACCTCGGTTTTATCTGAATTTAACAACAAGAAATTGTGCGTCATCCAAGTTTTTATATCCTGATGACATGTTTGGAGTTTAGCTAACTGGCTGGAATCGTCTGACTTAAATGACAATGATGTTCATGATACTCATCAATGATGATGAGTATCATCTGCATAACAGTGAAAGTTTATGGAGTGTTTTCTGATAACATTGCCTAAAGGAAGCATATATAAAGTAAATAGAATTGGCCCAAGCACAGAACCTTGAGGAACTCCATAACTAACTATGGACTGCATGGAGGACTCATCATTAATGTGAACAAACTGTGATCGATCCGACAAGCAGGATTTAAACCAGCTTAAAGCAGTTCCTCTGATGCCAATTAAATGTTCTAATCTCTGCAACAGGATATGGTGGTCAATAGTATCAAAAGTAGCGCTAAGATCTAACAAGACAAGTACTGAGACGAGTCCATTGTCTGACGCAATTAGCAGGTCATTAGTAATTTTCACCAGAGCGGTCTCTGTGCTATTTTCTAAATCCTGACTGAAAGTCCTCAAATAGATTATTGTTCTGTAGAAAGTCACACAGCTGACTGCACACTGCTTTCTCAAGGATCTTAGAGAGAAAAGGAAGGTTGGATATTGGTCTATAGTTAGCTAAAACCTCTGGATCAAGACCGGGCTTCTTCAGAAGAGGTTTGATTACGGCTACTTTAAATGACTGAGGCACATAGCCTGACAGCAAAGATAAGTTGATCATGTTTAATAAAGAGGTGCTCAGTAACGGTAAAACTTCTTTAAGCAGTGAAGTTGGGATGGGATTTAAGAGACAGGTAGAAGGCTTAGATGAGGAAATCATTGAAGTTAGTTTGTGGAGGTCTATGGGAGAAAAGCAGTCCAAGTATACATCAAGTTCTTCAATGAGTCCTATGCTTCCTGTGTTTAAAGACAAAGCAGTTTCAGTTAAAGGCACAGTGTGACAGATTTTCTCCCTAATAGTTATAATCTTCTCATTAAAGAAGCTCATGAAGTCACTACTACTGAGGGTTATGGGAATAGATGGTTTAATAGAGCTGTGGCTCTCTGTCAGCCTGGCTACAGTGCTGAAAAGAAACCTGGGGATGTTTTTATTTTCCTCTATTAATGATGAATAATAAGCTGCTCTGGCCTTACGGAGAGCCTTCCTATAAGCTTTCAAACTATCATGCCAGTCCAGACGAGACTCTTGCAGACCGGTTAAGCGCCACTTCCTTTCAGATCTTCTTGCTGCTTGCTTTAAACTGCGGTTGTGAGGGTTATACCATGGAGCCAGCTTTCTGTGCTTTACTAGCTTCTTTTTTAGAGGAGCAACAGAGTCTAGACATGCTCGCAGAGAGTCTGCAGCACTATCCACCAAATTATCAATTTGAGTAGGACTGAAGTCTGAGCCCTCAAGTATATTGAGATTTGGTATTGAATTAAAAGCTAATGGAATTATATCCTTAAACTTGGCTACAGCACTATCAGATAAACATCTAATGTACATGGATTTACCTGATGGAGTGTAGTCCAGAAGTAAAAATTCAAAGGTTAACAAGTAATGGTCTGATAGGAAGGAATTCTGTTGGTGGACTGATAAATGTTCTACTTCAATGCCGTAGACCAGGACCAGGTCGAGGGTATGGTTAAAACAGTGAGTTGGTTCCTGAACATTCTGACAGAAGCCAATTGAATCCAACAGTGAGATAAAAGCAGTACCAAGGCTGTCACTATCAACGTCCACATGAATATTAAAGTCACCTTCAACAATTACTTTATCAGTTCTCAGGACTAAAGTTGATAAAAACTCAGAAACTCAGATAGAAATTCAGAATTTGGACCTGGAGCACGGTACACTATAACAAATAAAACTGGTTTCTCTTTTTTCCATGTAAGATGAGAAAGACTAAGAACCAGGCTTTCAAAAGACTGATAGTTTTATTTAGGTTTAGGTTTGATCGATAGACTAGAATCAAAAATGGCTGCAACTCCTCCTCCACGGCCTGTATCTCTAGGAATATGAGTATTAATATGACTAGGAGGAGTGGATTCATTCACGCTGACATAATCATCTTGACACAACCAGGTTTCAGTAAGACAAAATAAATCAACGTGGTTATCTGATATTAATTCATTTACTAGTAGAGCTTTAGATGATGAGGGCACAGAGACTATGCTGTAAAGAAAAGAAAGAGACAGAGAAAGACTGAGATGGAAATGATGTCAGCCGAGCCATGTCAACCCAAGATGTCCAGAGACGACCAAAGATGTCCAGAGCTGTCCAAAGAAGTCCAGAGCTGTCCACAGATGTCCACAGATGTCCACTGGTGATGAAGCGATTCAAGCTGAAGTCGCCTGCAGAGATCTAGCAGATCCAGACAGAACTTGCAGCCACTCCTCACTCCATCCATCCAGGAACGGTGACATACTGCATATGCATCCTCAGATATTTAAGAGTTGATGATTAGACACTAAATTAAATGGCTGGAATTTAGAGCTTAATCTAACAAACTTAATAATACTGAACAATAAAATACTAAACTTAAATTCATTATAGTAAATGGTCCACAGTCTCCTCTGGTGCCTCTCAAACTCTCAACTGCTGAACGGTGCAACCTAAACCAAATTTAATTAACAGCAGCCTTATTCTTAATTTGGTATATATAACCACCACTGAATTTAACTGGTCACATTGAATTAAACTTTCCTTCTGTTTAATCCTTCATTCCATTGTGTTCACAGTGAGTCAACGTCATATCTACCATCAGACTTCCTTTAATTTAATTTAATTTTTCTATTTTATTACTTTCTGTCAGTAGCCTGGTCATTTAGTTATCAAATTAATCCTTTATTGTTAGTTATCTTCTGTTACAGTAGTAGTCTGGTTATAGTTTGTCAAATAAGCATCTCATTTGTAAAGAACTTGGTTATTCTGATTTGTGTATGTGTATATAAAGTCAATTGAAACACTGTTTACCAGGTCAAGAACTCCATAGCACCCTGAGATTATGAGACTTTATTAATTAATGTCAAATTTAAGTTTTAAAAAAACTGTGTGGCACCCGGATAATTCCTACTAGTAACAGTGATAGTGAATTATACTTGAGGCTGAGTGTCATCACCCTTCTTCACCTTTATGACCATTTTGGTTTATGAGCAATAGCTTTAAGTTACTGTTCATAAATACATAATTTGATATTAATGATTTACTAATCTGCTCTAGGGTATTATGCTACATACTACATACAATGTTTATCCTTGGCTGTCCTTTTATCCGGGTAGCCTCCCTTTTTGTCTCCTCAGACAAAACTTTTTGTTTCTTTGGTTGTTTTGCAGCTTCTGCCATGATAGCAGTCATTGCGCGTAGGCATTTGCAATGACTTCCGTCTTTGTAACCAATGGAGAAAGGGGGAAGTGACATATGCCGTAAAGCAGTCAGCACGTTTGTAGTTTTTTGTGTGGAAGGGTTCCTGCCACCCTCCTCAAAGTTGCTTAGTGCCAGTGAAAGCGATATAGACCACCTCAGGCCATGACAGAGGTGTCATTCAACTAGTTGTAAGTCAATGTATCTTCATAAAAGTTAAAAAATACTTTATGAAGTTTGAAAAGTTATTAAGTGTTTCTTTAAAACCACTTGTTTCACAAATTAAAGGTACACTGTGTAAGTTTTTAAGTATTTGATTTCTTCAAACTGGGGGTGGCACGGTGGTGCAGTGGTTAGCACTGCTGCCTCAAGAAGCAAGAAGGTACTGGGTTCGATTCCTGGCCCAGGGCCTTTCTGTGTGGAGTTCTCCCCATGTCTGTGTGGGTTCTCTCCGGGTACTCCGGCTTCCTCCCACCATCCAAAAACAAGCATGGAGATTAGGTTAATTGGCTAATTTAAATTGTCCGTAGGTGTGAATGTGAGTGTGAGTGGTTGTCTGTCTCTGTGTGCCCTGCGATGAACTGGAGACTTGTCCAGGGTTTACACTGACTTTCGCCCTAAGACAGCTGGGACAGGCTCTAACCCCCCCAACCCTAACCCTAAATCACTATTGGTTTAATGTCAAAGCATAATTTTTTTCTCATGCTTTTATTTTGTGGCTTTGACACAGCCTTACTAGTAGCTTCCTGCTGCAGTCATGGACTGGTTTTATTTTGAAAAACTCCCAGATGGCTCAGTCCCAGGTCAGCTTGTTATAGATTTATTTTGTACTTCTAGCCAATATCACTTTAATTGAAAGGTAAAAATGTGAGACAGTGTGTCACCCAAAGTTAAAAGCCACAGTATTGGTTTGAAATGTGTGTGATGAGAGCTCCGTCAGCTTTGACATGTGACTGGATCCCACTCATCAGTCCACTTCCTGGGCTGATACACATCGCATGCATTTGACTCTTTCATTTCCATTGAACCAGAGGCATAGTTATTCAACTACAGGTGGTCTTCTCCCTGACAAACACCTTGAAACAGCAGAGCAGATTGTGTTCATGTCAGAACTTTCCTCTCCTCTCACATGATGCGATTAGATTCCTTCTTCCACTAAAACGTTTTTTATTTATTTGTGCTTCTTCCAGGAGAACCACACAGGTTTGATCCGTCCTTCAGGGGTCCAGTCCGCAGAAGGTAACTCTATACATCCTTCCTTGCACAACAAGCAGCAGAGATATTCAGTTATACTGCTTTCACACTGAAATTAGCAGGTCAACGCGGGATTTTCGACCCACCTCGGCTGTGGGTCTGTGAGAGATGCTGCCTGTTTTTTCCTCCCTCCCATACGTCATCACATTGACAACACTATCATTACAGATTTAAGTGTGCTGGAACACTGTGAGGTAAACAAGGAATAGCGATGGATAACAATGATAGTGTTGTGTCGTTCTTGAACGATTCGTTCGAAAGAACAAATCTTTTGAGTGAACAAACTGAACTGAATCACTTCCAGAACTGATTCATTCCTTTCTCACTTCACTTGAGCTCAGTCTCAGTTTGGTGGCCGGGAGTTCAACTGCCTCGTTTGTTAGTTCATGACTCGTGAATCTTTGATGAACGACCCAGCTGGCGAGGGGAGGGGAGGAGGACGCTACCTTCCTCCTCTGAGGAAGCTGGTAGAGTCACTCAGTCAGTCCCACGAGGAGGAACTAGCAGCGGGGGATAAGCTCTCATGGCCCTGATATGTTTCTCTGAGCTAACAGCAAATGCTAAGTGAAGCCACATCCAAACAAAGGCACACACATCACAGTGCTCATATTAACAGGCGCAGGTGCATTGAGATTGATATTTCATTCTTAATATATTCATAATTAATAGTTTATGATTGTCATTTTACTTTTTAATGATTATTTCCCTCTTTGTCTCTTGTTTTCATTTCAGTGCAGTAACAATATTTAACAACCTGACATGTAATCACATACACTATATTTGTTTATTTAAAAGGCTAGAAATGCATATAAGTCAAATCAAGTCAATTTTATTTGTATAGCCCAGTATCACAAATTATCAATTTGCCTCAGAGGGCTTTACAATCCGTACAAGATATGACGCCCTCTGTCCTTTACAAACGACACTCGCATCGACTAAGGAAAAACTCCCCCCAAAAAAAACCTTTTAACAGGGAAAAAGAAATGGAAGAAATCTCAGGAGGGATCCCTCTTCCAGGATGGACTTCCAGGATGGACAGACATGCAATAGATGCCACGTGTACAGAATAACAACACTGAAAAACACATTAACACTCCATATAACAACAGTTGATACATATCGAATTGTATGCAAGTGTCCAACTCTATATGACAACAGCTATATATATATATATATATATATATATATATATATATATATATATATATATATATATATATATACAGTCATGGAAAAAATTATTAGACCACCCTTGTTTTCTTCAATTTCTTGTTCATTCTAATATCTGGTACCACTAAACGTATAAGTTTCGAAACCGACTTGTTGAAGCTGGTTTGAAGTCACACAGAGCACGCAAGAAGCCCTTCATCAATGAAAGGCAGAGGAAGCTGAGTATCATCTGCATAACAGTGAAAGTTTATGGAGTGTTTCCTGATAACATTGCCTAAAGGAAGCATATATAAAGTAAATAGAATAGGCCCAAGCACAGAACCTTGAGGAACTCCATAACTGACTATGGACTGCATGGAGGACTCATCATTAATGTGAACAAACTGTGATCGATCCGATAAGTAGGATTTGAACCAGCTTAAAGCAGTTCCTCTGATGCCAGTTAAATGTTCTAATCTCTGCAACAGGATATGGTGGTCAATAGTATCAAAAGCAGCGCTAAGATCTAACAAGACAAGTACTGAGACGAGTCCATGGTCTGACGCAATTAGCAGGTCATTAGTAATTTTCACCAGAGCGGTCTCGGTGCTATGATATTTTCTAAATCCTGACTGAAAGTCCTCAAATAGATTATTGTTCTGGAGGAAGTCACACAGCTGACTGCACACTGCTTTCTCAAGGATCTTAGAGAGAAAAGGAAGGTTGGATATTGGTCTATAGTTGGCTAAAACCTCTGGATCAAGACCGGGCTTCTTCAGAAGAGGTTTGATTACGGCTACTTTAAATGACTGAGGTACATAGCCTGACAGCAAAGATAAGTTGATCATGTTTAATAAAGAGGTGCTCAGTAACGGTAAAGCTTCTTTAAGCAGTGAAGTTGGGATGGGATCTAAGAGACAAGTAGAAGGCTTAGATGAGGAAATCAATGAAGTCAGTTTGTGGAGGTCTATGGGAGAAAGGCAGTCCAAGTATACATCAAGTTCTTCAATGAGTCCTATGCTTCCTGTGTTTAAAGACAAAGCAGTTTCAGTCAAAGGCACAGTGTGACTGATTTTCTCCCTAATAGTTATAATCTTCTCATTAAAGAAGCTCATGAAGTCACTACTACTGAGGGTTGTGGGAACAGATGGTTCAATAGAGCTGTGGCTCTCTGTCAGCCTGGCTACAGTGCTGAAAAGAAACCTGGGGTTGTTTTTATTTTCCTCTATTAATGATGAATAATAAGCTGCTCTGGCCTTATGGAGAGCCTTCCTATAAGCTTTCAAACTATCATGCCAGTCCAGGCGAGACGCTTGCAGACCGGTTAAACGCCACTTCCTTTCAAATCTTCTTGCTGCTTGCTTTAAACTGCGGGTGTGAGGGTCTCAGCTGCTCTCACGATGCGCTGCAGAGTCTTACGGCAGGATACGGTGCAGGCGCCGTACCACACAGTGATGCAGCTGGTAAGGATGCTCTCGACGGTGCCTTGGTAGAATATATGCATGATGGGGGACGGGGCTCCTGCTCTTCTTAGTTTCCGGAGGAAATACAGGCGCTGGTGGGCTTTTTTGGCCAGTGATGCAGTGTTGTGGCTCCAGGACAGGTCTTCAGAGATGTGCACACCCTGGAACTTGGTGCTGCTCACCCTCTCCACTGCAGCACCGTCGATGGTCAGAGGAGCATGTTGGGAGCGCACTCTCCTAAAGTCCACCACAATCTCCTTTGTCTTCTCCACATTCAGGTGGAGGTTGTTGTCCTTGCACCATAAGGCCAGCCTGCTCACCTCGCTCCTGTAGGATGTCTCATCACCGTTGTTGATGAGGCCGACCACAGTTGTATCATCCGCAAAGTTGATGAAGAGGTTGAAGCTGGAGGATTGTGTGCAGTCGTGAGTCAGCAGAGTGAAGAGGAGGGGGCTCAACACACATCCTTGAGGGGCACCTGTGTTCATCATGATGGTGCTGGAGGTGTTGCTACCAACCCGAACTGCCCGTGGTCTCCCCGTCCAACAGCAGCCAGTTGCACAGGGAGGTGCTGAATCCCAGCTGGTCTAGTTTGTGGATGAGCTGCTGGGGGATGATAGTGTTGAATGCTGAGCTGAAGTCGATGAACAGCATTCTGACGTGTGCGTCTTTGATTTCCAGATGAGTGAGGGCTGAGTGGAGGGCAGTGGAGATGGCGTCGTCGGTCGAGTGGTTGGACCGATATGCAAACTGAAAGGGGTCCAGGGCCGGGGGGAGGGCAGACTTGATGTGCTGCATGACTAGCCGCTGGAAGCACTTCATGAGGATGGGGGTGAGTGTGACCAGGTGGTAATCACTGTAGCAGGAAGGAGACGACTTCTTCGGGACCGGTATGATGGTGGTGGATTTGAGGCACGTGGGGACAACAGCCTGGCTCAGCGAGGTGTTGAAGATGTCGGTGAAGACATCTGTGAGCTCCGCAGCACAGTCTCTCAGGACACGACCAGGAATGTTGTCAGGACCCGCGGCTTTCCGTGCGCTCGTCCCTTGCGCTATCAGGGGATAGTGTCAAAACCTGGTCTCCGGGAGGAGATGGAGTCTTCTGTGCTGGGGTGTTGTTGTCTGTTTCAAATCGAAATAATGCAATTTAATGAGGAAAATCTTCAAATCCTCTCAAATGTACACCTTTTTGAAATGCCACTATTTCCGCCATACTTTCACCTAGAAACTCCATTCAACTTTCAAAACGCAGTAAATTTACCTGACTACATCTTCATAATCATCATTTTTCCATAAAATGTTTAGTTTCTTTAGCATTTCACTTTCTTTCAGACCATGAGAACTTAAAAAAAATAGATTTTAACATGGGTGTCTATTGTGTGCACTAGAGTGGGAGAAGTACACAGAGTGGAGTGCAGCTTCTGAATTGTCTGAAAAAAATATATTTAAATTGCAATTGTGAGGGCTATGTACACCCCACTGACATAATTTTTACAGCAAAACGTTGGAAATTTCGTCCCGGTCGTAACAATGTGTTTGTGGTGTCTATGAGATTTATAGTTTTGGCTCCAGACCCTTAATTAGGGCAGCACCACCCAAAATCCCTCCATAAATGTTATAAATATTTTCAGAGGAAAAGGCGTGAGACAGCAGAGAAAACTCTTGTGTTTAACCTGCTGCTGTTGGCCTTCTGAGTGGGCTAGAGACATAAAACCTCACACCTGCAGGCATTAGTCATGGAAAAAAATCCTGCATTCACCAGTGTCAGCCTCTGACTGCTGCAAGCACTTCAGCACTCATCCTGGTTATCATCATTTTCCAGTCACCATAATGCGATAAGTAAATCTCCTCCTTCGATGTCACTATATCATTACCGCTAATAAATCAGCTGATCCTTGTTTAATCAGAGATCTGTCTAGCAGGGAATTCCTCGTTGCATCTGGGATCTTCAGAGATGTTGTGTGTTACGATGTTTCTTACACACTGAAATAATTTACGACCACTTAAATCGGTCCTTAACTTCAGTGCTTTGCTGAACAACAGCACATGAGCATCTTCCCCTTCTAATGTCGTCCTCTCACTCTCGAACGGCACAGCAAACAGAATGTCAAAATGAAAGGGGCATTTTCAAAATAAAGTCGACAGCCTCTTAAGCACTACGAACACATAAAGGCACTTGAAACATATACAAAATGACAATAATATTACAAGAGAGATAAATTGTGATTATCAGCTACACCGACAGAAGGGCTAGCTTGATGTATATTTGACACTTATCTGTGATTTAAATTTTAGGTATAGAAGGAACTTATTTTATCAATACCACAACACGTTCACCAGCAAAGCAGCGCTCTACAACAGTCAAACACTCGACTAACTGATCAATCCCAGACTCTGAGATTCTCCTCATGATCAGTGGCTGGTCTCAGGCAGTCACCTGTACACATGTGGGAATGTGGGCCATCATGAGTCCCTGTGTTCACATCTGCCTTTCCTGCTGCTCCATGATTTCCTCTGACAACGCGCACTGCTTTAGACAATCACGGCAGAAGGTGGAGCTTTTCGTAACAGACTCATTCGTAGCTATTTCAACAAGACAGTGTGCACTTATCTCAACTGCGCTTTTCTTCATGTCTTCACACACCCAAATCTGCTCGCCCCCGCAATTGATCCTTGCCCGTCTGGTCAGCCCTCGGCAAGCAGGGTGGCTCTCACACATCATGAAAGAACATCCGTCCCTCCAATAAGTGTCCAAGCTCTGGCTGCAGAACTGTCGAACCACTGCCCTTTGACATAATTAAGTGCAGAGCACAGCTTTTCCTCAGCTAGGTCTGGAGATGACCTGTACCAAATATCAAGTTGATCAGATGTGGCCCCCATCAGATTTTTGAGATCGCCACCCTTTACCTGTGTATCAACTTTCATGATGATAGGTCTGGAGATCAGTTGTACCAAATTTCAAGTCGATCGGACGAAATCCCTAGGACGAGTTCATTTTCATCAGAAAATCCGAAATTCAAAATGGCCGACTTCCTGTTTGGAGTAGACAATTGGTGCAAGAGACTTTTTTTTGCGTCTGGTCTAGTTGCACATGTGTACCGATTTTCATGTTCCAACTCCATAAAAACCCCTATGGGGAGGTGTTTTTGAATGTTTCAAGGGGGCGCTATGGAGCCATTTTGACCGTTTATGGACGTGGCCCCCATCAGATGTTAGAGGTCATCACCCTTGACCTGTGTATCAAATTTCATGATGATACGACTTTTTTAAAGCCATCAAAAAGCCAAACGTATTTTCTTGGCGAAAAATCGGAAGACGCGGCACCGCCATACGGACGCCGTTTATCGTAGCTTCACGGTGTTCGTAATGTAGCTTCACCAATGTGTGGATGTTTTAGAAGTGGAATGAAGTCGATGGGGTCAACTATGTCGTATCAGAACATGTAAACGTAAATTTTTTTGTTTTTTTTGTAATTTATGTTTTAGAAGTGTAATGAAGTTGATGGAGTAAATTATGTGAAATCGGTAAAAGTAAAAAGTAAGAACGCGTCCCCGTCATGCTCAGAAAATTTGAAGTGCCCTACAACTTTATTAAAGCTGTCAAAAAGGCAAACGTATTTCCATGGTGAGTGATCGAAAAATCGCAGCGACGCCACACGGGCGCCGTTAGTCGTAGCCTCACAGCGTTCGTAATGTAGCTTCACCAAGTTGTTCTTTAGGTTTTAGAAGTGGAATGATGTTGATGGAGTAAACTATGTGCCATCAGTTAATGTAAAAAGTAAGAACGCGTCACTTCCTGTTACCAACGTTCAGGGCCGCGCCCCCGTCATGCTCTGAAAATTTGAAGCTGCTAGGATCGAGTATGTGAACATGAGAGTCGTTCGAATTTAGACGGCGAATTCGCCAAAGTTTGGCAAGCCCTATGATCTGTACCAAATTTCAAGTCGAAAAATCTAGGACAAAATCCCTAGGACGAGTTCGTTTTCATCAGAAAATCAAAAATTCAAAATGGCCCACTTCCTGTTGGAAATTGAGCCTCCTGCCAAGAGACAGTTTTGTTTGTCTGGGTATGGTTAACGTGTACCGATTTTCGCTGAGGTACGCCAAAGTTGGCAATTTTCCCTATGGGGATTTTTCAACTTTGTAGGTGGCGCCATTCAGCCATTTTGCATGCAACGTGTGCGAACACCCCAAAATATCGAATTTCGGGGCGGACCGCAGGAATGTACAAATTTATACAACTTTTTAACGGTGGGAAAGGGGCGAAAATTGGGAAAACAGATGTTCAGGAATAATAATAATCATAATAATAATAATAATAAACACTACAGTTTCAATAGGTCTCTTGAGGACCTGTTTCACAGTCCGCTCGGGCCCTAATAATAAACACTACAGTTTCAATAGGTCCCTTGCGGACCTGTTTCACAGTCCGCTCGGGCCCTAATAATAATAATATTAATAAACACTACAGTTTCAATAGGTCCCTTTCGGACCTGTTTCACAGTCCGCTCGGGCCCTAATAATAATAATAATAATATTAATAAACACTACAGTTTCAGTAGGTCCCTTGTGGACCTGTTTCACCGTCTGCTCGGGCCCTAATAATAACCAGAAAACCGCAAGCGGTTATGTAGGGCCCTCGCGGCATGTCGCGGTGGGGTATCAGATGGGGACCGCGATGCGAGCAGGGGGCAGTAAACGGTAAGCTATTCGGACAATACACAAAGGAGTTATGGCCATTCAACGGTTCAATGTGGAAATCACGCCAATATCAAGGGGGCGCTCTGGGGCCATTTTGCTCCGCCCATTGGTGTGGACCACATCAGATGTTAGATGTCACCACCCTTGACCTGTGTATCAACTTTCATGATGATACAAGTTTATTCAAGCCACCAAAAAGCCAAAGAAGTGGTCACTTCCTGTTACCAGTGGGGGGTGCCATGAGTAAGGCATGACATTCATACATTAGCACGTTCAGTGCCGCACCCCCGTCATGCTCAGAAAATAGTTTCAATAGGTCCCTTGCGGACCTGGGGTGCGTTTCCCAAATAACGACGGAAGTTAGCATGAAACCATGGTAGTACGTCGTACTTCCGAACGACCGAACTTCCCCTTTTCGACTGTTTCCCAAAAATATCCAACTACCGTCGTACTATGCAAGTTGGAACGACATTAGTTTGAACTTCTGTCGTCCGAACGACATAGTTTCTAGATGTTTTGGAAGCATTCGGAGAGCACTTCGGATGCATTTGTTTGCTGAAAGCCTGTTGACGACAGAAACATGGTTTTATTTCCATTAAGCCAGTGTGACATCTTTAGCAACTTTGGGAAATATTCATTAACATTATCATGTTCTCTACTCATTGAAAGCAAGAACTGAATGCAGTTTGTTTCATATAATCGTAATAAATTGAAGATATAAAATATATACATCTAGCCTATATATACCAACAGCTCTTGCCGCACTCTGTGGTGGGATAGGACAGTGGTTAGAGTGTTGGCACTGCAGAGTGTCAACATGGCATTTAGTTAGGCATGGGTTCAAATCCTCCTGAGGACGATAAGACTTTTACTTTTGCTGGCAGATAAGATGTAGCTTAATAAAATTTCTGACGTTGTAATTGATTACCACGTTGTGGTTTTGCAATATTTGTGAAGATTTAACATCACTTGTTCATCAATTGTTGGTCACTACCTTATTCAATCGGACTGCTTTAATGATTAGTTATTTTCAATTCAAAATCTTATGTGTAACTGTATGTTACACACTGTCATTTGCAACTGCACTGTAACTGTCAGACTTATATTTCTGTTTTTCTTTTTTCTCTCATAGTTTATCAAAAATTACACCTCGTATTATTATCTGCTATCATATATTATCATAACCTGCACCTTGCATTCCTCTTATGTATCTATTACAGTATACAGTTTGGTACTTTATCTCTGATTTTATTTTTATCCTCCTGACCCCCGCATTTCACTGTGTGTTTCCATCTTTCAAGCTGCTGGAATTGTGAATTTCTCTGTGAGATGACTAAAGTATCTATCTATCTATCTAGCTATCTAATAATATAACATAATGTAATATAATTATTTAATAGTAGGCTATTTACATTGTATTCTGAAACTTCTAGGGCTACACAAACATTGTTTTTTAAAACATAACTTGCATCTTTTCACCTCAACTGTGAGGTGAAAGTTAAAGTGACATCCTTCATTCATGCTATAGGGGGGATCATGGATCACAGGGTGCCCAATCTTGACATTTCAAGCCCCAAGAAGAGGACATGACGTCACCTGAACGAACATTCAACGACAGCTCCATGCTATTCATTCGAACGACACAACTTTGCAATGCAACTTCCGATGCATCGTTCCGCCTAAGCTTTTGGGAAACACTTCCGTCTTTCAACGATCGGACTACGTTAGTTGTAAACATCGGAAGTTGCATCATTCGGACGATGCTGTTGGGAAACACCTGCATCGTAGAGCCATCGTTCGAACGTAGGAAGTAGCTAACGAAGTTAGCAGCGAACCTTTTGGGAAACGCACCCCTGTTTCACAGTCCGCTCAGGCCCTAATAAACAGCAGGGTTTCAATAGGTCCCTTGTGGACCTGATTCACAGTCCGCTTGGGCACTAATAATAAATAATAAACATTACAGTTTCAATAGGTCCCTTGCGGACCTGTTTCACAGTCAGCTCGAGCCCTAATAAACACAAGGGTTTCAATGGGTCCCTTGCGGACCTGTTTCACAGTCCGCTCGGGCCCTAATAATAAACATTAAAGTTTCAATAGGTCCCTTGCGGACCTGTTTCACAGTCCGCTTGGGCTTAAAAAACTCCCTTCACTCAGCAAAGACTCCGTCCATAATTTAAGGAATAAAGAATGGACTTTCTGATAATGTGAAAATAAAGGACAGATTTCCGAGTTTGAAATGTTTCACGATTAGTAGCATACAGTTTGTGATTCATCACATTTTCCCATTAGCTGTGATGATTTTCAACTCCAGTGTTAATTTCTTTTTGCTAACATACTGTAGACCAGAGACACTAAGTAGCTTATGCTAAGTTAAACTAAATGTTTAGCTTTTACTATCGTTAGCTTTTTGGAGCTTGTATATATCATAGTACATATGCGGCAACACGTCATCTCTCTCGTGTCCAGAATATTTCAAAATAAAAGACATGCTGTTTTTTTGAGTTCTTTCTCCACATTTTCTGTTTTCATCATTCTTCCCTCAGCCATCACAACCGCTAATTTTGCGCATGCACTTTACCGTCTCAATCTCAGCTAGCATGCATGGGAGAGGATCTTTTGCGACATGTATATCAACTCATTTGCGACACATTATACTTTATGATATGATATCGCTTCTCTGGTTTATCTTGTTTCTCTCTCTGTCTTTTCAGAAGCTGCACTGATATCTTATGTTGTTTGATCTTCATCATTGTCATCCTGTCATATGTGGCCCTGGGGGTTGTGGGTAAGTGAGTGTCTGCATACACACACACACACACGCGCACACACACACACACACACACATATTGTGTATTACTAACAAAATAATCAGATAATAAAAAGAAGTATAAGGATATTGTATGTATCATATACTATTCTGATAAATACCCAAATCATACAAGTTCATTTTGTTTAAATTTACTAAGGATCTTATATCTAGATTCACTGTTGTACATTTTACATACAAGTTTCATTCAAAGGAGATAAAAATTTTATAAGATTTATCTATAACTTTTCTGTATGGATATTTAGGAAGTAGTGCTGTGCTGACCACTAGTGATGGACAAATGAAGCTTCATGAAGCACTTGTATTTTTTGACTCCTCGAGATGGCGCCCTTGGTTTAAAAATGTAGTGGAAATTTAGTAATTTTCCATTACACTAGCCTTTTTCTTTAAACCAAGAGCGCCATCTAGAGGAGTCAATAAATATCACAAGTGCTTCATTAAGCTTCATTTGTCCATCACTGTTGACCACTATAGGTGGGAAGTTGGTGTAATACATCAGCAGTCCAGCTTTCATTGGTTCAGAGTTGTGGACTTTGATGACTCTGATGATTTCCCCAGATCCACTCAGTTTGAAGCTAACAGCATTCAATCAGTTTCATGTTATTACTTTGTGATGTAAGATGGCACTACATTTGGTGAAGACAGCATTATGATTTACTGTATGACTCACAATTTGGGACTTTTGACTTGGGGCTTGCCTTCCATGATGGTTGCTTTTGTTAATTTTTGTCCATGTAACCATGTCACAGATGGTCAATATTGCCTCTCTTTCATTGTTGTTTGTGTAAATGAGGAGGGGAAAACAGTGAGATTGGGAAAAGAGAGAATAAAGGTGAATGAAGGAAGAGACATACAGGCTTATCTGACAGATGGAGAAGTGAGAGAGATAAAATGCCCCATATTGTGTCAAAAATTATTGAGGCTTCTTGTTATTATAATTATTATTCCGCCCAAATGAATCATAAATTTGACCCCCTAGATGTGCGTTGTTTGCATGAAATTTTGCAGGCGGTTCAGGTCTGGTGTAAATTGTAAGGTTTTAATGTACAAATAAATGGAGCAAAAAAAACTGCTCGGTAGCGCCTGTTTCAGATTATCATGAACGGGGAGTCATAGGACTTTCATAGGACTATGAAATTTTGTAGTACTCATGAAGACCTTTGATTTTGTCCCTGCACGCTTTTCTCTAAAACGCACAGGTAAGGAGCTACGAATTTTTATTCAGGTGATTTTGGTGATTCACACATACATTTGGAATTTTAGGATTTTTTCTGTGCATGTGATGTGCCAAAGTGTGACCAAATTTCCAAAACACAAAAACATTTCTAATTCTGTTATCTTGTTTTCAAAAAATGTGAAACTTTCTGAGATGATGGAGCATTGAACCCTGAATGGATTGCTGGAGATTTTTTTCTTTCAGAAGTAGCGCCCCCTAGCAGCCAAAGAATAGAATAGAAGAATAGAAATAGATGCCTCAAAACCTCAAATTTCACCTACAGGCTGTAAATTAGATGTAGGGGAACTTATTTTCCAAAAATCAGGCTGATAGGTCAAAGGACGTGGCTGTGGCACTGTTTGAAACTTTGATGTTCTGCCATGAAAAACAGTTTTTCTGGATTATGGCCGATTTTAAGGTATTTTCAATTGTATACTGCGTTTCTGGGTTTTGGGTGATTTTTCCAATTAATTCAATTCAGTAATATGTTTAATGTGTATTACATGAAATCACAATTAGTGAGACAATAGTTGATCCATTGATAGATAACAATTGGAACAATATACATATTACCTGCACAAAGAGAATAGATGACAAAGGTAGGCGAACCGGTCCGAGGTGGAAAGATGTAGAAGACGAAGAGGAGGAGGAGGACGAAGAACAGGAACAGGAATGAAATGAGGGAGTAGGACCTGTGTCTTATCAACAAAGACCCCCTCCTCTGCTCATACCAATAGTCTAGTTGTACTGTTTCGGGAAGCTCAGAACAGGTTCCAGTTTCCTACCCGTATTAGGCGATTTCTGGTGATCATAACATCAACATCAGTTCATTCGAGGACAGAGGGAGGAGGAGAGAAGAGCCCTTGCAGAAACTGCACTATGAATAGAGTGAAATGAAGTACTATGAAGTGCATTACACAGGTGATATACTATATGAAATATAGTATATGACAGTATGGCTAGATGTTCATCATATATAAATGTGTATATTAAACCACTTCATTTCCCCCTTCCATAGTTAGAAGGCTATGGAAAATTATCAAACAGAAACAAAATAAAGAAAAAAACAAAATAAAGAAAAGACTTGGCGGGAGAACCCGTTCCCGGACCTGTACAGGCCATCGGGCAGTCATCCTCCATCCCAAGTCAAAATTATGATTGTCAAATGTCCATGCTGTAGAACAAACAGATTCAGTGCATTTCACTTTTATTCAAAGGTCACACCTCTTTAATGTTACTCCTACTCACAAGTTGTGAGGGCTTCAATGTCGGTTTAGTACAGTTCATTGAATCTAGCTCCCACCTATATTCACATTTATCTCTTCCCACCCTACCTTTAAACTGGGAACCACTTTTTTCAATGCATTCAATTTAGCCTACAAATATTAGCGGAACCCCTCGTGGCATCCCTAACACTGCACTTCTCTCTCCTATCTTAACATTCATCTCATTGTATCTTTGAAGATTAGCATTCTCCTGGGTTCCAAACTTAACATAGTCCTCATACAATGGTGTAGCCAACATTAATACACACTCCACTGTGCACCAAGATCGGGGGTTTTGGGTGGCTGTAAGTACTTGAGAGTTACATTCTGTCCAGCTAAACACTGTCTTCATTATGAGAAATCTATATGGCTTAGCCTTGGTACAAATATAACAGTCTGTCTTACCATTCTTCTGTCCTACATATTGAACCCACTTGTACCAGCTGTTTTGTTCCCAGGTATTCAAAAAGTCAACCTCATAATCTGTGTTTGCCTGATCCTGATCCTCGGTTTTACCCTTAATAACCTCCGTTACCTTCTGTACAAGTTGATGTATCCATCCTGCTATGCTACGTTTACTCTCTACAGGAGGTCCATCTAATTTGTCAAGTTCACTAACATCTTGGTCTATTCTTGATCCTCTATCTTTGGTTAGTAGTGTGGTTGTCGCCATCAGAACTTTCATCGTGAATGTGACCCCTGAGGTTTTAGTGGTCACTGGCATTGTGACTGTGGTTGTTGGTGTAGCAGAACTGGATGTTGTAATTCCAATGTTTCCTGTGGTTGTCTTAGTGGGTGGTTGTCTTGTCTTAGTGGTTGTTTTAGTTGTTGTTGTTGTGGTTGTTTTAGGGGTTGTAGTAGGTGTTGTGGCTGTTTTAGAGGTTGTTGTCAGAACTTTGATAGTGGTTGGTTTCACAGTGGTGGAGGGAGGAGTCATTCCTTTAGCAGTAGTCATTGTCCCCCGCGGAGGTTGCAAAGGTACCTGGTAATCAATCCTGTGCCTCCCTAAAACGATTATATATTTTGCTCCATCTAAAATAATAGTTCTCGGTTAATTTCCTCAAGGGAGGTTTAAATCCAACTTCAGTTACCCATATTTTCCATATGTCAGTCTCCTCTTCTCTCAGTCTTAGGGGACAACGCTGTCATCCCCACAAGTCATGGGTGGATACACTCCACCACCGGCTTACCCATTCTATCCCACACATACAATCTCGCTTGCCATCGCTCACTTCTACAATGAAACTGTCTATGTGGGAAGTCAGATTTTGCTTCACTATTTGTGCAGTCCAAGTATTCCCCTAGAAGTTGCTAGAAGTCCACTCATTTGATCTTGGCTCTGGAATAAGTGCCCTTTTAACCCTTGATTTACCCATTACTTCCCCAGTTGTTTCCTCACTGACAGAATGAACGGTATCCTGAGTTAAGTCAGTTAATCTTGTGTTTAAGTGAAATGTAAGTACAGTCATCAGAGTCAGAAGGAGCAGCACTATCAGTATTCCCCTGAACCCCGGAACCCTGTCCTGGGTCTACATCCTCATCTTTCTTGACTGTTCTCAGCTTGTCCTTATCTGTGTCCACTGAAAGTTTAACACAGTGGTTTAAATGATACCAAGTAGGAGACCCTTTAACTTGCACCACTCTAGAGGTGGTTCTAACCACCTCATATAGTCCTTTTCTCCTAGGATGATCCCATTTTCTTCTAAGCACTTTGACATACACCCAGTCTCCTGGTTTCACTTTAGGTTCTTCTCCCTCCAGGTTCTCTTTAGCCTGTAAGGAGACAACACGGGAGGAAATACTCCTATGTACGTATGTTAGTCATTTGTTAAATACAGGATTTCAAGTCATTTGTTAGTATATCAAGTGAGTATATCAAGCTCTGTCATGCGGTGTTAGTTTCAGTGACCTATGAGCACTTGATCTACATGCCATGAGGGCTAGTGGCAAAGCATCTATCCAATTCAGCCCTGTGCTCATGCGGATTTTTAGCAGTTTGTTTTTCAAAATCCCATTCTGCCTTTCCACATCCGAATGGGAAGTTGGACTATACATTGCTCTGCTTTATTCCTAATTTCTGCAGCATGCAATTCACTGTTTTGTCAACAAACTCTCTTCCGTCGTCTGAACTTATTTTTGTGGGAATGCCGAATCTTGGGATTATTCTTCTGCACAAAAATGTTGCCACTGTTTCAGCAGTTTTGTGTTTGGCAGGTGTGTCTTCCATCCACCTGCTAAATCGATCGACGACAACAAGCATATATCTCTTTCCTCTCTGGCCTAACCATATCCACAAAGTCCATTGTTAAATGCATGAACGCATGAAGGTCCATGAATGCATTGACCTTCTAGAACTGGTAGATGCCCCGCAGGGGGCACCATTCCTTTTTGAATGTTACATTTGAGACATGTTTCACTTTACACTCCATCCACATACTGTTGCAATTTTGGAGCCCAGAAGTTCCATTCTTTAATTCGTCTTAATATTTCCCCCCCCCTTGACTCGTGACTCAACCCATGAGCTTTGTTGATTAACAGTGACAGCAACCCACTTGGAGCTACTAGTAGCCCTTCGTGGTTCCTCCACACTCCTTCACTGTCTTTGGAAGCTCATCTCTGAACCCAAAACTGGTGCTCAGCTTCCGGTATCTCCTCCTGCAGCAGCATCAGGTCTTTTAGGGTTATTTGTTTCTCGTCCTCAGTTTCATAAGCCACTATAATTTTAGGCTTGTTGTCCTGCAGAGGCAGCGAATCTTGCTGCTCGGTCTGCAGCTGCATTTCCTTGCCTGGCAATTGAGTCACCTTTCTGATGTGCTGTGCATTTAATGATACCGAGAGATTTTGGCTTCATCATTGCCACAAGCAATTTCTTGACTTGATCTCCACGCAGAATGGGCGATCCATCTGCTTTCTTGAATCCTCTTCCTGTCCATGTTGCTCCAAAAAGATGACACACACCGTGTGCATATGCTGAATCAGTGTACACATTGGCTCGTTTGCCCTCAGCCAACTCACATCCATAGGTTAAAGCTTTCAGCTCAGCCAACTGTGCTGAGCATGGTTGGGGACACACTTGGCTACCTACTACCTCCATTTGTCCATTCCTTTCCTCTAATACTGCAAACCCTGCCTTGAGACCCTCTCCATCTCTATAACATGATCCGTCCACAAATAATGTCATCTCTGTGGTCTCAAGGGGTGTGGCACTCAGGTCAGACCGCAGTTTAGCATATTTTTCTGCTTCTGCCACACAATCGTGTGGTTCTCCTTCAAAGGGCAGTGGAATAGAATCTGCAGGGTTTTATGTTTTGCAGACTCGTAATGTCACGTCGGGATATTCAAGAAGTTGATGGTAGTCGGTGAAGCGCTGTGTAGTTAAGACAAATTTGCCTCTCTCAATCACCAGTTCACCAGTTTATGGTGTGACAAAATCTCCACAGGTTAGCCCATTGTTAAAGTTGACGCTTTTTCATACATCAAGTGCGCAGTTGCCAGATGTTGGTAACACACGGGAAATCCAAGCTCCACTGGGGTTAAAGCAACAGTATAGTGTACTATAGGCTGCACACTTGAGCCAATACCTGTTTTCTGACGACACAACACGAACAACTCAAATGCTTTTTCATAGTCAGGAAGAGCCAAAGCTGGCACTTGTTGCAACAATGTTTTTATTGTTTCAAACGCTATATGACCTTCGGAGGTCCACGGTAATTTTGCTTTGAGGTTCCCAGAACCTTCAGCTTTCACTGTCTCTCAGTGGTTGTACAATGGTGGTGTATCCATCGATCCATTCAGAACTGTATCCAGCCATACCCAAAAAGGTCAACATCTTTCCAACTGTGGTCGGCCTGGGGGCCCCCGCCATAGCCTCCAACTGAGGTGGTGACACCGCTCGTGTCCCTTTATTTGATCAGTCTACCTAAATTAAACCTACTCTATATGATCCTTGCAGTATTGTAGCTTTTTCAAGGAAACCTTGTGACCTCGCTCAGCGAGTTTAGTTAGCAAAGCCATTGAGTCCTTATGGCAAGTTTTCAGATCAGGTGAACAAAGAATGAGATCATCCACATACATAATACATGTACTGGTGAATTCCGCAAGTACAGTACATCTTTCAAATCTTCTCTCAAGACTTTGTTGAATAACTGAGGACTAAAACGAAAGCCTTGTGGCAGTCTTTTGTAGGTGTAGGAGCGTCCTCAATATGTGAATGCAAATAGGTGCCTACTAGACTCACTGAGAGGCACACTGAAGAATGCAGAACACAGATCAATCACTGTGAACCACTTTGCATCGGGTGGAAGATTAGACAACAAAGTGTGAGGATTTGGGACTTCAGATTGATGATCCTCTACTACCTCGTTTACAGCTCGCAGGTCATGTGCCAGCCGATACTTATATTTGTCTGCTTTTTTCACAGGTAAAATGTATTACTATGTAGTGTATTACTACATGGATTTGGTTCAATCATCAACACATCTGCCTCCAACAGGCCTCGTATTGTCTGTTAAATTCCAGCTCTAGCCTCAGGTTTAAGCGGATATTGAGGTTTCCTGGGAGATTTGCAACCTACCTTCAGATTTCACATCCTCTACCGGCTGTGCTGATTTGATGAGACCCACACCAGTCTCATGTTTTGACCACAAGACTGTAGGAACCGTAGCCAGCATCTCTTTCTCCAGATCAGAATGTTAGTAATAAAATACAGATTTTCAAGGAAGCCTAACAGCCTGGGGACTTGCCCAGCCTGAATCAGAGACAAATATCTTCATAAAAGATCTGTCTTTACTCATCCAAATGTTCTTGTTCTCTGTAGGCACAAATGTTGCTTCTTTAGTCTCTAGAACCATAGGCCCCAAATGCTTTGGTTCAAAGCCAGGATTCACCAACAATGTGACACGTGGAAGAGTGTTTTTTATTTTAAATTCTTGGTCCAAATACTGACTTTTCTCCACTGTCATAGCTGCTCCCTGTTTTCCCAGTATGATGGATGATGACCATATGTGGTCCTTTTCAGGCTATTCTTTTAGCCAAATATCTGGCTGTGCTTCCGAATCATTTTTGAAAAATTGAAGGGTGCAGTGAGGCGAACACGCAGGAAGGGATGCCTCTGGCATATTGGCGATGTCTATCCACACCTTGGCTGCCTCCAGAAAAGTCTCACTTAAATTTACCAACCAATACACCATCTCCTCTTCTCCTCTCACAGTCATTTGATAGTGTTGCGTCAACAATCACTCCATCTGGAGTGCATAGGATGGCACATTTCAGTTTACACAATGTGTCTCGTCCAAGTAAGTTCACTGGTGTCTGGATAGATATTAACACTGGAAGGTTAATAGTTTTTCCCTGAAATATCAGGGGAACAGAGTTTGAAGTGGGTATCAACACTGTTTTTCCCCAAAGAATCCTACAATCTGCACATCGTGTCCAGATTTAAGGAGGTGTCCAGCATTAGTCTGTCCTACACAGGTGTAAGCTGCCCATGAGTCCGCCATCATTTCAATGGATTTGCCAGCCAAAATCACTGACACCATTGATTCTTCATCCAGGCTAAAAATTGGTATTGCCTGTGATTCAGTTGTTTCCATGACTGATAGTTGATGCTCTCTTCCCTGATTCCCACTTTGATTCTCTGGGCCCCCTAGTAGCCAATTGGGGGTCCTCTCCATGGATTCACTGGTCCGCCAGGTGCTGAAGCATCTGGTGTGCTCTGAGGGGGTCCACACTGAACCCCTGGACCGTTATATCTCATATGTCCATAATTTCCACATGCAAAGCATCTAACAGGCCTATCAAAGGCCCTATTGTTGCCCCTGTTTCGTCCTCACATAGATCCTCTTCGAATGCTGCTATCCACTTTCCTGCTACATCATGAATACTGGGCAGCCTCTGTATTGACCCCTCCAGATCCATTGTGGGCCAGGGGACATACTGCTCCTTTTGCCAAAAGAGGATACTCTGATGCCTCTTCCATCGCTGTTGTTAGCACTGGTGCCCCTCTAGAGTTGAGGGCGAGTACTCCATCCATCCTTCATTGTTCCTCTACAATGTCACTTCCCACGGTCAGTCTTTCTGCTTCTCCTGCTCTTGGTTTCAAGTTAGCAGCAAGTTGTGGGTTCTTACTAACCTGTGGAGGGCTTGGTATTACCCCCTCTTTCACTTCTCTTCTATCATACACTATATTGCCAAAAGTATTTGCTCACCTGCCTTGACTCACATATGAACTTAAGTGACATCTCATTCCTAATCCATCGGGTTCAATATGACGTTGTTCCACCCTTTGCAGCTATAACAGCTTCAACTCTTCTGGGAAGGCTGTCCACAAGGTTTAGGAGTGTGTTTATGGGAATTTTTGACCACTCTTTCAGAAGTGTATTTGTGAGGTCACACACTGATGTTGGACGAGAAGGCCTGGCTCTCAATCTCCGCTCTAATTCATCCCAAAGGTGTTCCATCAGGTTGAGGTCAGGACTCTGTGCAGGCCAGTCAAGTTCATCCACACCAGACTCTGTCATCCATGTCTTTATGGACCTTGCTTTGTGCACTGGTGCACAGTCATGTTGGAAGAGGAAGGGGCCAGCTCCAAACTCTTCCCACAAAGTTGGGAGCTTGGAATTGTCCAAAATGTCTTGGTATGCTGAAGCATTCAGAGTTCCTTTCACTGGAACTAAGGGGCCAAGCCCAGCTCCTGAAAAACAACCCCACACCATAATCCCCCCTCCCCCAAACTTTACACTTGGCACAATGCAGTCCGACAAGTATCGTTTTCCTGGCAACCGCCAAACCCAGTCTCGTCCATCAGATTGCCAGATGGAGAAGTGTGATTCGTCACTCCAGAGAATGCGTCTCCACTGCTCTAGAGTCCAGTGGCGGCGTGCTTTACACCACTGCATCTGACGCTTTGCATTGCATTTGTTGATGTATGGCTTGGATGCAGCTGCTCGGCCATGGAAACCCATTCCATGAAGCTCTCTGTGCAGTTTGGAGTTCTGCAGTGACTGACAGAAAGTTGGCAACCTCTTCACACTATGTGCCTCAGCATCCGCTGAGCCCGCTCCATCAGTTTGCGTGGCCTACTACTTTGTGGCTGAGTTGCTGTCATTCCCAAACACTTCCACGTTCTTATAAGTCAACTGACAGTTGACTGTGGAATATTTAGGAGCGAGGAAATTTCACAACTGGATTTGTTGCACAGGTGGCATCCTATCACAGTTCCACGCTGGAATTCACTGAGCTCCTGAGAGCGACCCATTCTTTTACAAATATTTGTAAAAGCAGTCTGCATGCCTCGGTGCTTGATTTTATACAGCTGTGAAGTGATTGGAACACCTGATTCTGATTATTTGGATGGGTGAGCAAATACTTTTGACAATATAGTGTATTTATAGTGTGTCACCTGGCATGGGAGTAGAAACCAAGCCAGGGTCAACTGCAAAGGCAGTTCTGTAGTATGAGGAGGTGGTTGTCCTTTTTCTCCTCCTGTTGTACTTTTTGTGCCAACTGACTTTCTCTGTTCCAGTTGCTTTTTGACATGTTGTTTGGTATTTTCCCTCAATGCTTTAGCGGCTTTGGAGAACAAGCGTAACAGTATGCTCTCGTTCCCGTTTACAAGCTCCTTTTGCAGATTTATCTTTTCCTTTATAATTCTTTATTAAGTCCATCATCTCTGCACACCATGATACATCAAATGTTCCCTCCGGTGGTTTCCTCGTTCTTGCATTCCATTTTTGTGACATTTTATTTTTATTTCATCTGCTAAAAGTGGATTCTTTTTCCCCAGTATACCTACTGGAGACAGATTAAGATTATTGTTGTGATATAATTAGTATTATTGTTATTATTGCAAGCGCTATGTGGTACCATTATATAGATATTCTACTGTTACAGAATAGAATTCTAGTTTACTCTTAAACCAAGCAAAGCCAATTCAAGTAAAGCCAATTCAATACCATCAAGGAAACAGCATATTAAAAATATGCCAAATGCAACATAGCAGGTTAAAACTCAGCAGATTAACAGCTTCAGCAAAATGTATAGTTCAAATAGCTTCAACAGGCCACAGCACGAATTATTCCATGTTAGGCTTTTCTCATGGACACTCAGCTGACATGCATTCCACTGTTTCACATGCAGTCAAAACACACCAACACCCACACACCAGTATCTTCTTTCTCCCTGGCACACACACACAGGGACGGTGCACACACTTCAATCTCACTCAACCACTTTACTCGAGTCTTAAACACACAATATAGAGGACATACAGAGGTACAGTCTGGACACATATACACATACAAAGAGCTTAAGTGGGATTTTGCCGGCTTTTCTCTCTCGTCTCACACCCCATGGACTGCTCTTTCGCAAAGGGGCACTATAGTCTAGCCCTGTAGTGCCCCAGCTTCCAGGGGTCCTCTATATAGTCCACATGCCTTAACCTGTTGTGTAAGGTTGCAGCTCAGAGAGCCACTCTTAAGCAGTCAAACTCCACTGTTAAGTAGTCACACTACCCTTTGGCAGATACCCAACTTTATAGTCAGAACCCACAACAGGACGCGAATCTAACTCCAGCAATATCCAATATCCGAGCACTTCCTCAGCTCAATTGTGGGACCAGTCACTGTCAATCAAACTTTAGAGTAACCAAACCCAGTCGACTGTCACCAATTTGCATTGCAAATCCACTGTAGACCCACGCAGAGCAATATCAGAACTTGGAGTCGAAAGCCTGAACAATCTAGAGTAACCAAACCACCAAGTGCACACACTTAATAAAAGAATATACAATCTGTAGCATAAATAGTGTAGATTGTTAATGCAGATTAGTCAATCATTAATTAATATCAAATTATGTATTTATGAACAATATCTTTAAGTTATTAATCATAAACCAAAAATTGCCTTTAATAGCACAAATTATCAGGGCGCCCCCCAGTTTTGCTAAAACAGGGAAAACTTGTGAATTTGACATTAATTAATAGAGTTTCTTAATCTCAGGGTGCTACGGAGTTCTTGACCTCGTGTACAGTGATTCAATTGCTTTATATACACACACAAATCAAATAACCAAGTTCTTTATAAATGAGATATTTATTTGACAAACTATAACCACACTACTACTGTAACAGAAAATAACTAATAATAAATGATTAGTTTGACGAACTAAATGACCAGGTTACTAACAGAAATAAGAAAATAGAAAAAATAAAACTGGAATAAAGGAAGATTGATGGTGAAAACATGGGACTTACTCATTGTGACCAAAAATGGAATGAATGATTACACAAAAGTTTAAGGATGAATGATTAATTGATTCAATGTGACCAGTTTAATTCAGTGGTGGTTATCTAGACCAAATTAAGAATTAGGCTGTCAACAAAATTTGGTTTAGGTTTGGTGTACCGTTCAGCAGTTGAGAGTTTGAGAGGCATCAGAGAAGATTGTGAGTAATTTACTATTCAGAATTGGTTTAGCATTTTATTTAAATCTTACTAAATATTATTAAGTTTGCTGGATTAAGCCCTAAATTCAGGCCATTTGATTTAGCGTCTAATCATCACACTCTTTCATATCTGTAAGATGTATATGCAGTATATCACCGTTCCTGGATGGATGGGAGTGAGGAGTGGCGGCAGGTTTTGTCTGGATCTGCTGGATCTCTGCAGGTGACTTTGGCTTGAACTTCACCAGTGGCTCTTTCGGGCTTCGGTGGACATCTGTGGACAGCTCTGGACATCTCTGGGGAGTTCTGGGAACCTTTGGTCATCTCTGGACAGTTCTGGACAGCTCTGGACATCTTTGGTCGTCTCTGAACATCTCTGGTTGACATGGCTCCATCTCAGTCTCTCTCTGTCTGTCTCTCCTCCTCACAGCATAGTCTCTGTGCCCTTGCTTCAATTCTTCCCCCCCTCTTTGTTGGTGGGGGAGGTCGGCTGGATTCACACCAACGTGTCGACCGACAGTCTTTTCTTCTTTTAAGTTTCTTCATGACAGCTGGAGTCATTTTCTGCAGCCTGTGTCTGAGCAGAGGAGCTGGCTCATATTTTCAGGGCAAAGGAGTAGACAGAGGAGACGGTCTTGAGGCAGGATGCAGAGTTGGACTGTTCTGGATAGGCTATTCTTCATGCCGTGAGGTGCTGGGTCCTGAGGAGGCCAATCAGAGGCAGCATTCAGAGTCTTTCAGTCATATCTGGAGCAGAATGAAGATCCTGGAGAGGTTGCTCTTCATGCCATGAGGCGCTGGGCCTGCGGTGGGACAGCATGTCTCTGTCTCTGGGTCATCCTTGTTTCCCTCCCCCTCCCAGCATGTGGGAGAGGGAGAACAGAGATGCAGTGGAGAGGATGAAGACCAGCACTTGACTGGCTGAAGGACTGAAGAAGAGTAGCGGGCGCGCTCAGACCAGCTGAGGCTTTTTATGATCTTTGTTGAAGGTCCAGTGGGGGTTTGACCACTGGTCCCTCCCCATCCACCAAGTTAACAAAGATGATATTATTTTAACTTATTTAATGTTAATACTGCTGTATTTTACCCTTTTAAAGTTTCTCTATGTGAAAGCTCTCTCTCTCCGCTGCAGATCAACACCAAGCAGCCTATAGTAGGAAACCACAGAACAAAACTTGACCAATTGAATCGAAATTAATCAACAAATTAAACACACAGATGAACCATGATATCAGAGCATGTAGGAAAGTGTACTACAACAGGCATATCTATGTATGATTGTGTCTGTAGAGTTAATCCACAACCAATCCCACATGTCACATTTAGTCCTTATCAGAAGGAGGAAAAGGAAGAGGATCTATGTGGAGACTGATGTTTGACATTGTAACAGTGATACTTATATGACAGTAGCTGAGGAATGGAAGCATAGTTAACCATTAAAATCTAAATGTAATGTTAGTCTAATGTTCCTTGGGTCAGAGAGGAGGAACTGGGGTTATCTGTTTATTTTGCCAGTCATAAAACTTAAGCCTTTAGCACTTAGGTGCCACATAGTGTCAGATGGATTTCCTGGGGAAATACTCAGAAATGAGAAGAGTTAAGTTCATTATTTTATGCTCATTGATATGCTACAAATCTGTGCACTATTGTCTCACACATTTATAAGTCAGAATTTTTATCGAGCGGCCCTTTCTCCCCCTTTCACAGACAGAATCAAGATTTCATGAAAAAAATGCTCTTACCCCGGGGTTCTTGGAAACTGTCTGTCAAGTCAAGTCCCAATCTGGCTCCTACTGTGGTTCGTGACTCCAAGATCCTGCAGTGGCAGAGCCAAATAATGACAAACCAATTAATTCAATTCAATAATATGTCTAATGTTTATTACATGAACTCACAATAGTCTAGTTTTACCGTTTTGGGAAGCTCAGAACAGGTTCCAGTTTCCTACCCTTATTAGGTGATTTCTGGTGATCCTAACGTCAACATCAGTTCATTCGAGGACAGAAGGAGGAGGAGAGAAGAGCCCTTGCAGAAACTACACCATGAATAGAGTGAAATGAATTACCATGAAGTGCATTACACAGATGATATTGAAATATAGTATATGATGGTATGGCTACATGTGCACCATATATATATATATGTGTATATTAAACCACTTCAGATGTGGTTGTGTTGCCATTGTTACTGTTGTGGGTATTCTCCCGTCAGGTCATTTGCATATCTCTGGACCGGGAGATCTGAAGAACTCTCTAAGTCTTCTCCCTCACCAATGGCTTGGAGCTCAGGCTCAAAATGAAGGCAAAGAGTCACTCTTCCAAAGTTGATTTTTGACACACAGACATGTTAAACTCCATTGAGTTGTCTGGAGCAACTCTGAAACCACAAGTGAAACCTCTTCTTTTATTCAGTTTTTGGTCTTGGGGAGTCTCCTCCCCAAGACCTCCTTCTTTTGGCATTATCACCTGGGATTTTCCACAGCTATCACAACAAATTTTCTTAATAGTGTCTGACTATGGTTGGTTCCCTTTTTTTTAAACATTTAAATATCACACATCCCTCCCGTATATCATAGCTGTATACAACACCATACACCTTTCTCCATATGTTGCAGGTCCTGGCATGGGTACCTGCTGGACAGCTTATAAATTACCCTGCAAACTGGAAACAGGACACAAGAATCAGGCGTGTTACCACTTCCACACGATCCACAGGATAATGCGTAGTTTATTAAACCACAAAAAATCTTATTCTGTCTTTTCCTTTCTTTGTTTTTTGTCCATTGTCTTTTCAATGTTCATTTTGTATTCAACAATAATCAATAACAATTATTCTGCCATTACATAAACATCTCATCACATCATTCTCATTACCCTTTCTCTCCATACATTGTCACATCACACACACATTAACTTTTCTTCGCGCGTTAACATAAAACCGCTTCCTGACCATAGTCAGTGTCATTACCGATTCACCGTATTACTCCGGCAAAGCCGCTGCACCATTACTGTGTGCCCAGGAAATAGACAGTGACCAACGCTAAATAACGCCAGCAACGGCTAACGCTAGCAACGGACTTTTCCCCCTTCCATTACATGTACAGTAGCCGGTTAAACCATAGAGAAAATAAACATCCCGACTCAATAAAGCTGTCTACTTTGACAAATTAGTTAGAACAAGTGCTAATGAACCATAGGAGCCACCATTACTAACCTGGAAACAGGACACAAGAATCAGGTGTGTTACCGCTTCCACGCGATCCACAGGATAATGCGGAGCTGGACGGAGGCGACGTCACTATGTCAGCGAACTCTCAATGCAAAACAGACATATACTGCCCCCACTGCCCGTAATTAGTTGCTCTTTTTTTTTTTTTTTTTTTTTTTAACGCTCTGTTAAATTCTGGTGTCTATTTCTTATCCACACAAGTATTTATAAAAAAAGTAATTATATAAAAAAAAACACAAATGACACATTCCTGTGGGTGTCACACATACACAATGACAAACATCCATTTGACCTGATCCTTTATTTGAAGATTATTGTTTTAAAGTGAACATTCTTTTAGTCTCTTCACAGTTTACCACTACACACGTCACATATCTGTGCTTTGCTCAGACATGTCCTCTGAACAGGCCTTTGCCCGAACATGTCCTCGGGGCTGAGCTCTTTACTTGCCCCAACATCCTCCTCCTTGCTTTAACCTAGTTTTATACCAGTATGGCCCTTATTCCTCTACATTACTTTCTGTGGTGTATTGTAGCTCTTCACGAGCACCCTCAAATTTCACTGTACCCTCCCGGTATAATGACAATAAAAGACTATTCTATTCTTTCTCGTCGACAAAACTACCTTGATCCAGTGGAACTACCACAAGTGCTGTGTGGTGCCTCCCAGCTGAAGCAACAACATCTTTACTTGCCGCGTTCATTACCGCCTATGCAAGTCTTAAGCTGCACAGTTATTTAGAGCGAGCGAAAATGTCCTCTACCATGATACTGACAGCTTAATTCATGTGGTGAAAGAGGGGGACACTCCTCTGCAATTAGGTAATTATCTGGGGGATTTGATGGATAAGCTGGATTGGGACAGCATTTGCTTCCGCTGGACCCAAAAGCTACGCGTACCAGACCAGAGAGTGCAAAAAAGTAGTGTTACACGTCAAGGGCATTACACAGAGCCATGAATGCAGCGAGCGGGTAAACTTTCACAGCGTAAGGGAGTTGTTGGAGGGCTACCTCAGAGGGTCACGTGAGGATGTCATAGAGAGTCCTCAGCACACCATCAAGTGCAATAAGAAGGGGTTTGAGTTGAGAAACTCTACATGTCTCAAAAAATTTTGTGTGGTGTATGACAAACGGCAACTATGCCTTTTGGCTTTTAGGATATAGCATAAAAAATGAAAAAAAAAAGATATTAAAAAATGTCACACCATACCGTCCTGCAGGAAATTCAATTTGACACCAGATTCATGACACCTTGTATGATTGTGGGACCTAGTGGATGCAGAAAAAAATACTTTGTAAAAAGTGTTTTAGAAAATATGAAATGTGATGGATGTACTTGATAATATTGTGTGGATTTATACTTCTTTGACCCATGTACGCTGAGCTGCAAAAGACAAGTAAAAAGATCAAATTTGTTGAAGGACTACCTGACTCTTTTGACGACCCTGATGTGTTTCCTCCCGATCAAACCCATTTGATCACCCTATTTTTCAAGCCTCTGATCATCCTGAAGTGGTTAAAAGCTTTACGCAGTACAGACATCACAGAAATATGAGCATATTCATGCTGACTCAAAATGTATTTCATGGGGTAAACACAGTCGCACTGTGAGTCTAAAGAGGAACTATTTGTTTAAAAACCCTGAGATAAATTACAGATGAATATTTTGGCTCATCAAATTTTTCCCTCACAAAAAAACTTTTTTCTGGAAAGTTTTGAGGATGCCACTAAAGGTTGTCATGGGTGCCCAGCTGTTCAGAATCATACAGATTGAGGTCGGGTACACTTCCTCTCCAGTGGCCGGCTGTTTATGTTCCCAAAACAAAGTAGGGTGGGGGATCATGTCGGCCTGCCGAAGAAGAAATGCTCCCTTGCTCAAATCTCTATACCACACCACCCCACTGAAACGTAGGGACATTCTCGCCCACAGCTCCCTGGACTTTCTGAGAGCTTTGTGTGAGATTGCAATAAATGTTTTAAAAGGTAACGTTCCTTTGTCTTCCTCACAATTCAAGAAGCTAAAAAGACAGAAAAAAAATTATCAAACTGCTAGCTAATAGAAAGACGGGATTAAAACACAAATGTCAGACCTTGATGAAACAGGTTTTTTTCTTCCTCTGCTGTCAGCAGCCATCCCCATCCTTTGTAACCTTTTTGGAGAGCTATTCAAGAGAGATTAATCGGAGACATATCTCTGAGGATAGTGCAAAAAATGTTTCTCGTGCCACCCCACCAGCTAAACTGACTGACTCAATCCAACTCGTCCATCAGACAAACAGCTGAAAGTGATTTAGACGTGAAAATGAGAGCGATATTAGATGATCCTCTATTGACTCTCTATGAAAAAATTAAGAAACACAATGTTCTGCTGCAGAAATACCTCACACTCTTGAAGCAGGGTTAAAAATATCAGCGATGGGTGACTTTAACTGTGCAGAGTGAGCCAGATGAGGAGCAGCATCCTGAAGGTGAAACTGAGCAGCGTCATGAGGGTGAAAAGAGGGATGATGTGACGAGTGAGGTGTTAAAGAGCCTTCCCCCACGCAACCGCAAGAAAGCAGAGTACATCCTCAAAAAAATGTCTAAAACGGATGGGGATTGACGTCAAAAGGGGAATTTATTCATCAAGGGAATACTATAAAAGGTTCTCACATGATTGATTTATTTAAAAACCTCTTGTAAACAATCTTCAAACTCGGCCCATCAGGCCTGGACAAGTTTTTTAAATACTCTGACAGACCTCAACATTACCCTGTCCTCTGTGAATAACCCTCAAGTTCATGAAAAATACAACCGCTTAAAAATGAACGAACCCCAGGTCATAACTCCGTCAAGGAAAAAGCAGAAAATCCAAAGAGTAGAGGAGAGAGAAGAGGCGGAGGGTTCAGAGGATGAAGAAGCTAAAATCCCAGCTTGGGAGGGCATACAAAGCTCAAAAAGGAAAAAGACAAAAAACCCTTGGATCAACTTTTCTCCCTAAATTAATGTGATTTGTGAAATTGTGATTTGTCATAAAGCTTTTTATTTGTCACATTCAAAAGTCTACAGACATTTTTTTATAAAACACTTAAAAACATACAAACTCACAAATGTAGCAATCTTTAAATATTTGTAGAGAGCAAGTGAAAAAAAGGCAGGGCTTTGATTTCTGACAGAGCCTCTGTATTTTTTTCACAAAGTCAGATACTGTTTGGTCATTTTTTATGACATTATCAGAATACAAAGACAATACTTGGTCCATTGATTTTCCGCAGGCCTGCTGGCACAGATAATAAATGCTGTGTTGACCGCACACAGTGGACAGGGTGTGCTGAAGCTGATGATTGTGGTACAATATTTGCTTTGAGTGACATTGCAAAAACTGTAAGATGGTGGAGGGGTCCAGAGTCATCGAGAGCCAGTGCTCACCAGGTAGGTGTGATGGGTGCGTGTTGACAATAAAGTAGGCAGGTAAGATAAATATTTGCTTCAATAATGGCAGCTGTTCAGAAGCCCACACGCTGCAAAATCAATCTCCCAGCAGAATGCGCAAACGAGAGCTGATGATTATTCATTTTTTTCAGTAATAATCCACCAGCACTTGCCTTTTAGAGTTAATTTCCAGAACAGAATCGTAACAGGCATAAACAATTAAGGTGGTGGTGTGTGGCAAGGGGACTCTGAATCTCATTTCCAGTCTTAAATTCCCATTGGCTAAGGGAGAGAAAGCATCACTGTCTTCACCAGCGCCTAGAATTAATACAAACAATGAGTATTCATTGGTAAAATCAGCGTGGTTGATGCTGAGAGGTATATCTTTCAAATGTCTTCCCATGGCGAGAAACATGTTGTAAATTTCTCAAACCGCGATGCCCTGATCAAACCGGGGTTAAAACACCTTGGCCGGAACCTGTTTTCCATTCTGACATAGGGCCAGATATTCCACGTTATTGTGCCTGAAATTGAACGGCGACAGGTCTCTTCTCCCTGTGAAGGCTTCATGGTGCACCATATCCGGCACCACGGATTTGGGTATGGACCCCAGAAAGAGCTTCTCCTGGTTACACACTGGGGAATTGGCTGGGATGGAGTATGTTTTCACATTTACATGAGACAGCGTTTAGAGCTCATTACCCTTGAGCAAAGCTGCCACGTGCCCCAGACGGATGGCGGGTGAATTTTTTGATAAACAGACCCTAATATTCTCACACAATGAGCGGCGCCCTGATTTCCCATGAGGCAGAAGGCGCGGCTGGCCCAGCTCAGTTTGATTCTCAAGTCTACGGAGTTCAAAAGCAGCCTCTCGCAGAAAAATATATCCGCGTGGAGTGGGCCTAACAGCTGTACTTCCCTGGAATTGACACATAGGGCTGCTCTGGCATTAAGACCTCGGACAATTGTTAATGACGGTAGAGTCCATAGCTCCTGCCGTGTCTTTGTAAAAAAGCCCTTAACTCACCCCAAAACCTAACCCCCAAAACAACATTGCACTGACTGAAAAACATATTCAGTGGATAATTGATGGGGCCTACGACCGCATCGTTTTTTCAGGTCTGTGCCATCCTCATTGGTGATTTTGATGCGAAGATGCAGTAAGGTATCGTTCAGATCTAAATACCTCTCACCCTTCCCGGGAATAAAAAACTCTATGGGTCCTCCATCTGTAATGACTGCCAGAGGTAAAAACTGTGTAGGTTTTTATCTTCAATCGACAAATGCGTCATAGGAGCTGAAAATAAATCCAGCTCTGCCAGGGTGCACTCAGGTGATTTTTGATGCAAAAGGGCCATTTTTTTATTTATTTATTTTTATTTTGTTTATTTTCCTTTCCCCCTGGTTAAAAGATGGTGCCGGACCAAGCAGTAGACTTCCTCTTCTTTGACCGGTTTCTCGCTACTGATTTCTTCTTTTTACATTCCCATATTTTTTAGGGATTGTGAGCACACAATCTCCCAGGAGTCTCTCCCTTGATCTACATGATAAGACCATAATCCCCCCAGACCCCTCCTGATTTTTAACTCTTGGCTTTAACTTGGCTTGATTAGAATAGTTGAAAGTTGTATTTTTACTTCTTTTTTGAGAGTGAAACTACAGGCATTTAGTTTGAATTTTAAACAGCACAAAATACATAATCTGAGCATAAAGCATGTAACTTGTACATTTAATTTTTTTTAAATATACAGTTTATGCTCATGCAATTGAAGTTTTACAGTCTGTATAACAGCTTATATGATGCAGTCTGCTTCCTGTTTCTCTAAACTGGTCTGGTCTTGTCTTTCCAGCCTGGTTACATGGGGACCCCAGGAAGGTGCTCCATCCCACTGACAGCTATGGCCAGTTCTGTGGTCAGAAGGGGACCTCCAATGCGTAAGTCACTGCTAAACCACTGCACACGTGTTCACATGTCTGCTTATAGTTATGCTGTATTTTCCTTTTTGCAGGAAGAAACCAATTCTATTCTATTTCAACATCTTGAAATGTGCCAACCCAGCTATACTCATCAACTTACAGTGCCCCACAACTCAGGTACGACTGCTAGCTACTATTTCTGATTCATCGTGTCAGTTTAAAGAACACACATTGAATGTCATATCAACACATTCTCACTCCCAGCTCCTAAAAATCCCAACAGTGTGAGTTTCTTCTTGCAGTCTTTTCAAAATGAATTTCCGTATTCACAGAAAAAGTACAGTTTCCACTCGTTACATGCACACATTTTTTTCAAAATCAACGTTTGTTGCATAGTGTCATTTCAAAATAAATTTCCAGCTGGTCAAATTTGTGTGAACATAAGTTGCACATTGTCTCATGAATTTAGACAAGCTCAAGATCAAACCGCTGGAGCATTAGTTAGTCCAAAAGGCATGACCAAATACTCATAGTGGCCTGACGTTGTGTTGAAACCTGTTTTCCACTCATCCCCCTCCTTTATATGCACCATGTTGTAGGCATTTCTTAGGTCCAGCTTGGTAAATATCTTCGCTGCATGAAGTTGTTCAAACAAAAAATGACATCAGGGGTAGTGGGTACCTGTTCTTAGTGGTTACCTCGTTTAGGAGTGCATAGTCAATACAGGGGTGCAAGGAGCCATACGTCTTAACAAAGAAGAACCCCGCCCCAGCCGGAGACAAGGAAGGACAGATCAGGCCGGCTTGAAGTGAAGTCTGAATATAGTCCTCCATGGCGAGCCTCTCGGGACCTGAGATGGCGTATAGGCGACCCTTGGGGATGGCAGCACCTGCCACCAGGTCGATTGCGCAGTCATATGGACGGTGCGGGGGCAAAGACATGGCTCGGGACTTAGAAAAAACCTCTCTAGGTCATGGTAACAGTCAGGCACGTTAGACAAATTGGGGCTTACCAGGAGAGTGGGATCTCCAGGAGGAGGGACCTGCGTGGCTCTTATCTGCGTGCATGCGATGGCAGTCTTTAGACAGGTTGATGTGCACTTGGAGTCCCACCCCGGGATTCTTCCGGTCCTCAAGTCCATCTGTGGATTATGCTGCCGCAACCAGGGGAAACCCAGCACTAGCGACGGCTGTGCTGCCTCGAAAAGACACAGGGTTAGCTTTTCCTCATGATGATCAACAGTTAAAGTCAGAGAGGGTGTATGGTGTGTGACCGTGAAAATAGTCTTGCCGTCTAGCGCGGTGGCTCTGAGGGGCTCCATCAGAGGAACAGCCTGAACCCCCAGGTTTTTGGCCGACCCCCAATCTAACAAATTCACATCTGCCCCAGAGTCAATTAATGCCATGAACGAAAGGCTGTGAGTGTGTGATGTGAGGATTACCTGAGTCAGGGTTCGAGAAGGAATATCCAGGGCGGAAAATCGGCTCACCAGTGCCCTCCTCAGCTTCACTGACGAGCCTCCCCTTTTACTGGACACTCCTTTAGCCGGTGACCCCGATCCCCACAGTACAGGCACCTGCCCTCCCTGAGACACCATTGGCATTCCTCCGGCAACAACTGGGTCCAGCCCAGCTGCATGGGTTCTCCTTCGGACGCTGTGATAGCCGGGATCTGTGGGGGTTTGCCGACGATTCCAGGCGTAGGAGCAGGAAAACTCCCTCAGACGATCCCAGCGTCGGAGCTGCAGCCGGTTGTCCGTCCGTATTGCCAGTGCAATGAGTGAGTTGAGATCTGTCGGAAGCTCCATTGACACAAACTTGTCCCAGATGACCCTCGCCAGACCGGTGATGAAAGCTTCCCTCATGGCGCAGTCGTTCCAACCACTATCTGCTGCGACGGTCCTGAAGGCAATGGTGTAGTCGGCTACGGACCGGTTACCTTGCAACATTGTAGAGAGGGTCTCCACTGCATCCTGCCCCGGCGTGGTGCGGTCGAACACCTTGCGAAGGGTGTCCATAAACCGCTCGCGAGAATTGCCGGAGAACCGCTAGGCCCATTCTACCATGGCCCAGGCGGCAGTCCGTCCAGCGAGGGGGTGTGATGAACGCCACTCATGCTCGTGGTGTGGGAAAGGCGAGGGGCGTCATCTCAAAGTGAAGCTGATATTGGACCAGGAAAGTTCGACAGTCGTCGGTGTCACCAGAAAATCTGCAGGGAGAAGTCAGTCGAGACGGAGCTGCTGAATGGATGGCGGAAGCGGGCCCATCAATTCCGGTATGGAGACAGAGGATCCAGCAGGCTCTGCAGGTGGGTGAGAGCGCATCTCGGTGATCAGCTGGGTCAGCTGGTTGATGCAGGCGATGAGAGCCTCCTGACCATCCTGCTGTCTTATGGACAGGTTTACAATGCCCTGGCGGACTGCTGCCACCTCCTCTTCGTGGCGACTTAAGCGTGCTTCCTGGGAGGGACCAGGATTCCTTGTGGTGAGTTGGCTGGTTCTGCATGGTGAGTTCATACTGTTACGCTCAGTGTTCTGCGAGAACCCAGATGCACGACTCAGGAAACAGTACTGTCCAAAAACAAAAGTCTTTATTTAACAAAAAGTGCAGGGATCAACATATGCAGCTCCTTGCTGCACTCTACTAAAACTACTCTGACTAAATACATACGGCTGTGAAGAAGCAGGTGACGGGAGACGGGCTCGGACAACATGCACACAGACAAGACAAACTCACACTGACTGGGGGGAAGACACGACTATTTAAACATGAGGAAATGAGGAACAGCTGGAAATAATTAGGGCGGGGTCAGACAATCACAGTCACATGGACACACAAGGGGCAGGAAGCAAAAACACCTGAAACGAGAGGGAAACAACATCACTACAAAATAAAACAGGAAGTGACAAGACAACATGCAGGCACCAGACAAAAATGGGTAACTTAACCAAAACCAACAGACAGGACTTAACAGGGACATAGTATAAAATATTCTCTGGGTCTTGAAATATGACTCAAAATGGACAAAAAACGCTGGCACAAGGCACTTTCTGTTTTATAAAACGGCTGACACTCAATGAGTTAAGACCCACAATATTTGCCTCTATGTCTCTGAAAACACAGAATAGCTCAAATAAAAGAAGAGACTCTGTATTTCATAATGGGAAAACCTATCTCTTTATGTCCTCCTGACTACAAATCCCAGAAGCTCCAATGTAATTCACAGGCCAGAGCTGTATTTAGAGAGCGTTTCACAAACTACTGTTAACTGTTGAGTATTAAAGCTGGCATACAAAACACGTTTGAACCAATCCCACGACAGAATTGTAGAATGTTCAGGACAGTTCTGTCGTGGGATTGATTAAAAGGTAGTCACATATTTTTGTACACCATCTTTAACACACAACAGCAAACACTAATTGGCAGAACTCTTTCTATATACTCTGAGAGCACCCTCTTGTGTCTGTTGCCGAAAAACACTTTGAAGTATATATACATCTATGGCATTCAAGTGTTGGATTTTAAATGACATATAAATGTGTCAATGGCATTCAAAGAGTTAAATATCACTAACTTATGACCAAGATCCTCCCTGTCTTGAGTATTTCTTTACTTAAATTTTCAGAATTCACACCACTGTTAATATTGTTGAAAACAGACCAAGATCTAAGGCAATGTCATTGCCAAAAACTACATCAGTAATTGTATGACAAGAACCATCATCTTTTCTAACCCTCTTGTCTCTCCTGTTTCTTCCAGCCAGTCTCTCAGGTTCTACGTGATGAAGACTGTCCCTCCATGATTATACCTAGTAGACCATGTAAGCATGAAACAACCCTCTACCCCACAACCTACTGAAAGTATCAACTCTGTCATTTTCTAAATTTAAATGTAGGTGATAATTCACGCATATGTGTTCATATTATAAGACTACGTGTGTGTTCCAGTTCTCCAGAGATGTCTACCAGAATTCATCACTCTGAATGGAACGGTGACTGTAGCTAACAGAACCAGCTTTAACGACGCCCTGGAAACGGCACACAGTGTTACTGAGCTTTAATATGCTGCCAAGTACCATAACTTCTCTTCCATATTTTTTCTGTCTTTCTCTTACAAATATAAATTGTAGCATGTAGGTTCTCTCTTAAGTTAAGGTGTGAAAGCCACACTGAACAATAGAGTGAAACTAATTAATCACATTTTTATTGTACATTTAAAACTCTTATCGATCATCTCCCATCAGTTCTTCAGATCATATCATCAATGAGTGTTGAATTAATCATGTTAGGTGACAACCAGCCAATCAGAGTTGGTCTCTTCGACCAGAGTCTTCATGATGTTGACTGGTCTGCAGTCAGCTGCCATCATTTAACAAGAGCTGGAGTTAACTTCTTCATTTGGTTTCATCCTCAGATCTGTGGACACTGATAACTGCTAAATACTTTAGCCTGTTAGCCGTTAACATCATGCGTCCAGCATCTGATTAGCTGCACTAGCGTTAGCTTAGCTTGTAGCTGCTAGCTCATATTGGAAGTACTTCCCTGATATTTTAATTTTACACAAGGGGCATATGACATTTGATTTCTCCACTGAGCCATCTGGGAGCTTTTCAAAATAAAACTGTGTAGAGCCGTGCAGTACCGTACAGTATGGAGACTGTGGAAAAGTGTCATAAGTGTACAATGAAGCTACGAGCTAAACATGCCAGTGCAGATAATCAGATGGATGCTGATGGCTTAATAATGTGTCAAAGTGACAAAATAAAAGCATATGATTTAAAGAAAAAATGTGTTATACTTTGACCATTTCTGATTAATGTGTTACTGCTGACAGCCCCCGTTGTAATCTGATGTAATATAGCCAGGATAATTCACTCCTCCTCATCCTCCAAATTATCCCACCAGTCACAATGAGCCAGGTGTCAGTTTTATCTTGTAACCAGCACACATTACTTATAAATTGGTGCAACTCTAAAAGTTTCACTTGCAAGTAAACTCAAACCCAAGTTCGAAATTTAAGACACATGAAACATGGTATTTTTGTAATATCTTTCCTCTGTCTTTGCTGATGTCAAGTCCTAATTCCTCATGTCTTTGTTTCTACACAGAGGTATAACAGGACTAGTGGACCCTAAGGATCTTGGCATGAAGATAGTCGAGGATTATGCCAAGTCATGGACATGGATACTGATGTAATTACAGATGTGACACAGAGGAAATTCACATCAAACCTTGTAGTTCTGGTTATGTCTTAGTTGTCTCTGTCATTTTCATTTTCTCTTTAAATAACATAAATTAAATTTATTCACTGTTATGTGATGGTCCATGAAGAAGCCTCAGGTAACAAAATGTCTCCCTCAGCAATATAGCTCACCTTAAACAAAAAATGCCACAACAAAAGTATGGTTTCAACTTTTCATGCACAAAATATACAACACTTCATATAAAGTGTATAACAAAAGACCTGCAGAGCTCCATTATACATTCCTGATAATGTGGATGGATCTTAATTAGTGCTTTGTTACGACCCAGCTAGGGGAAAGGGAAGTAAAACCAAGATGTAAAAAGGTTAAATAAAGTTGTTTAATTAAACAAAAGAAAGAACAATTACACAACAACAAAAGGGAGGCAATTAACTACCTAATGAACTCTAAAACAAAAGAGTATCTAAACTGGAGTTGTAACAAGAAACAAAAGAAAATTAGTAAGCAATTTATTGCAAACTTGCAACATTTTTTTTTTGCTTCATATTTTATGACTTTTCCTAATTTGATAAGTACAATTGATTAAGCATAAAATTTTCATGATGATATTTTTACAATGTGCTGGAGACATATTGCACGCATAGGTGTTCCTCTGGGGTCAATTTGACCCCAAGCTTTTTTAACTATGTAAAACTGGTCTGCCTGTGTGTGACCCTTGTTTGACCCTTGGAGTGTGTGTGTGTGTGCGCTTGTGTGTGACCTAACATTCCCACACCTGCAGGTGCAGAATTGATATATTTGAGTTGATACATCACATGGAGTGTGTGTGTGTGTGTCTGTGTGTTTGTCTGTGTGTGTATGTGACCTAGCATTCCCACACCTGCAAATGAGCACTCACACCTGCCAAAGTAGAACTGATATTTCTCCTGATGTGTGGCTTCGATGCAGCTACTCAGCCATGGAAACCCATTCCATGAAGCTCTCTGCGCACTGTTCTTGAGCTATTCTGAAGCCACATGAAGTTTGGAGGTCTGTAGAGATTGACTCTGCAGAAAGTTGCCGACCTCTTTGCACTATGAGCCTCAGCATCCGCTGACCCGCTCCACAAGTTTACGTGGCCTACCACTTCGTGGCTGAGTTGCTGTCATTCCCAAACACAGCACAGATGGCATCCTATCACAGTTCCACGCTGGAATTCACTGAGCTCCTGAGAGCGACCCATTCTTTCACAAATGTTTGTGAAAGCAGTCTGCATACATAGGTGCTTGATTTTATACACCTGTGGCCATGGAAGTGATTGGAACACCTGATTCTGATTATTTCGATGGGTGAGCGAATACTTTTGGCAATATAGTGTAGGTCTCAGATGTCCAGCAATATTGTATGCAAAGTGTATTACCCCAAACTCAACCCTGGTCCTGAATTCCAGCCAGTTACAAATCACAGTATTGAGCTCTGCTGAGGACAAGCTGTTTCTGTGTCTGTACCTTCAAATAACCCTCAGCTGTCTGACCATGCTCCTTTCTGGAAAGAGGAAATTTCTCTCTCTCTCTCGCCTTACTGTGTGCTTCTGAAGACTTCTAGATGTGTACTGGCAGTGGCTAAAGAGGCTAATGTCACTCTGCAGTAGTCAGTCAGCCAAATTACAAATACGTGTATAACGCTAGCTTCAAATGAGCTTTGTGCTCACAGAGCTTATGTTGAATGTCTCCTGATATTAATTACCCAGGGACCACCAGAACTTCCCAAAGTTTTGCATGTGTGCACCCATCATTTCACGGAGGACTGCTTTGCAAACATGGGCCCAGCCAAATTAGGCTTGGCTACACAGCTGAAGTTGAAGCAGGGAGTGCGATAGTCTGTTTACATGTCCCTGTAGTGTTAGCATTGCAGCTACCGGAGGTTTGCAGCTGCAGGTATTGCTGCGGTGCTAACCGGAGGTCCGGCGATCTGGTTAGCTCGGTTAGCACTGCAGCTAATCCTGCTAACCGGAGCTCCAAAGCTGCCGGAGCTCTTGCTGCAGCGCTAACTGAGCTCTGGACCTCCTGTAGCTGCAGTGCTGAAGCTACAAGGTAAAAACAGAGTAAAAACAGTGTTCCTGTGCTCCTTGAAGCAGCCAACAACAGAGCAGCAAAAATGTGGATTCAGTGTTATTTTTTGTCAGGTATCCACACTGTCATGACCTCTTAATGGCAAAGGCAAAAAAGCTTTCTGTCTTTGAACACAGTCAGATTGTTGAGCTGCATCAGCAAGGCCTTTTGCAGCGTGCCATTGCTGCTGAGGTTGGATGCAGTAAGACAGTCATTTTAAACTTCTCAAAAGATCCTGAGGGTTATGGAACAAAAAAGTCAAGCGGTAGACCCAAAAAAATTTCACTGGCCCTGAGCCAGAGGATCCTTTTGGCTGTCCGTCAAGACATGGGATGATCCTCAGCTCAAATTAAGCTTGTCACTGGTGCAAATTGCAGTCCCATAACTATTCAATGGCATCTGCAAGAGAAGGGTTTTAAGAACAAAAAATGTCTTCAAAGGCCTCGTCTCCTTCAACGGTACAAAGTTATCCATTTGGAGTTTGAATGAGAGCACCAAACATGGCACATTGAAAGGTGGAAGAAATGTCATATCTGTCAAGTTAAGTGTGTTTATTATTTCAGTCATGTCATTTGGTCTTGTCAGTTCCTGTTTTATTTTGAAATTAATTGTCTTCCCTTGTGTTTCAGCTTCACTCTTCCTGCCCTGTGTTTCCCATGTCTGGTGATTGTCAGCCCCGCCCCTGATTGTTTCCAGCTGTTCCCCGTTACCTAGTGTATATATGTCTGTGTCTCTCTTTGTTTTGTGCCAGCACGTCTTGTGTCCGTGAGCCAAGTCTACCAGCCTTTTTCCACGTCATCGCTTCTTGTCAGGTTTCCCATTCCTTTGTCAGAGTGTTATCTGTTAATCGAGCTGTTGCTTCGTTTTTGTGATTGTCTCCCTCGTGTTTGTCTGTCAGTGTAGTCAGTTCTCTGTTTAGTGTGCTATTTACTTAGATTCTCCCTCACACGTTTGTGAGCGCTTTTTGTTAGTATGTTTGCCATTTTTCCTCACTGTTTGTGAGCGTCTTTAGTTGTCTTTTTCCACCTGCAGTTTGAGTAGCAAGAGTAGCCAGTAGCAGGGTATTTTCAGTTGTAATTTTCATAGCTTGCTCTGTTGTTTATTTTGTAATTTTGATAGCCGTGTTGCTTGTTTTCGTTGTATTTCCAGGTAGCCAGGTTAGAGTGTCAATCCCTCCCTGTACTGTTGTTTTCTGTTCGAGCATTTGGGTTCTTTTCTTCCTGTGTTTTTGCCGAGTTCTAACAGAACGTACTGGCCAGGATGAACCCAGCCGACTCCAGTCAGCTCAGAGACCTAGTCGTGTCCCATGATGACAGACTCACTCAGCAGGGGGAGCAGGCTGCCGTTGGGCCGTAATGTAGCTACTTTGTCCTCATGTCAAGAGGAATTCAGACACTCCATGTCGGCCCAGGGAGACGCGCTAGCTCACAGTATGCGTGATCTACTTAATTATCTGCACTCTCAGCCATCAGCTCCCCCTGCCTCCTGCTACCCCCAGCCAAAGCCTACCTGCTACTGCCGCACCCGTGGTTGTTCAAACACCGCCTCGCTTGGCACCTCCGGAGAAGTTCTCCGGTGAGTCTGAACTATGTAGACCATTCTTGGTTCAATGTGACTTGCATTTCAAGATGAACCCAGATGCCTTTCCTACTCCCCAGTCGCGAGTGGCATTCATAACATCCCACCTGACAGAAAGAGTGGCAGCTTGGGCCACCGCGGAGTGGGCTCGGGACTCAGCTCTCTGCTCATCACCAGAGCAGTTTATTGCAGAACTGCGCAGGGTTTTTGACCATACCCGACTGGGTAGGCAGGCAGCTCGAGCACTTAAGAGACTCACGCAAGGCAACAGGACAGTTGCGGACTATGCCATTCAGTTTCGTCCACTATCTAGGGACAGTGGCTGGGGGGAGCCAGCCCTGGTAGACGCTTTTTTGGAGGGACTCAATGACCAGGTTCACGACCAGCTGGGACCCCAGGAGCTGCCGGACGACCTCGAGGCGGTGATTGAGGCGGCCATCCGTACAGACAACTGGATACGGGACCGTCGTTACCGGAGGCGTGGAGCACCAGGAACCAGCACCGGACGAGAGGCAGGACCAGCGGTATTCAGCGGGTGTGGACGCCGTACGTCCCCTGATCACCAGACGGAGCCCATGCAGGTTGGTCGGGCCCGACTCACCCCGGAGGAGCGACAGCGGCGCCTCCAGCAGGCCTGTGTTTTTATTGCGGGCAGCCCGGATATCGACTGTCGACGACAGTCCGGCCAAGGGTTCCACTTCTTCTGCAAGTAGAAGAGGTCCGACCACCCAGTCAGGCCCCCCGGAAGGATCTCCTCGCCAGCTGACACAGGTATCGTGTTCAGTGGGGAACCAGGTGTTGACTCAAGGGGTGCTCATTGACTCAGGGGCAGACGAGAGTCTAATGGACTGGGGGGTGGTTCGGGAGTTGGGTCTGAAAACTGAGACTTCCCAATGCTTTGAATGGGAATAAATTATTTAAGATAACCCATGTCACGGAACTGGTAACGCTAATAATTGGTAACCACAAGGAACAGCTAAGATTTAATGTATTCAACTCAGAGAACCAGGCCATAGTGTTGGGTTTCCCGTGGTTGTGCAGACATAATCCGGCTATTGACTGGAGATCGGGGTTGGTAAGGGGGTGGTCTAAGGAATGTGAGAAACATTGTTTAAGCAGTGGCAGGAGACTCCTAGCGGGCAGTGTTGGGGCGGAGTCTGGGTCAGTGTCGTCTTCATCTGAAACAGTTTCCATAGATGACAATGTTGATCTATCTGCTGTGCCACTATGCTTTCACGACCTTGGCCAGGCCTTTAGTAAGGCGAAGGCCACTTCTTTGCCTCCCCACAGGCCCTATGACTGTGCCATCGAGCGACGAGCGGGGGCGGCCTTGCCCAAGGGGAGGCTGTATTCCATCTCAGGCCCGGAAAGAGAGGCAATGAACAATTACATACAGACCTCTCTACAGACAGGCATCATTAGGCCATCCTCCTCCCCGCTGGGAGCGGGCTTCTTGGATGGGTCTCTCAGGCCCTGCATTGACTATGCTCCTCTCAATGAAATAACCATTAAGAACAGGTACCCCCTCCCTCTCATGTCAGATGCTTTTGAACAGCTGCGAGGGGCGAAGGTTTTCACCAAGCTAGATCTGCGCAACGCTTACCATCTCGTACGCATAAGGGAGGGGGATGAGTGGAAAACGGGATTTAATACCCCGTCCGGACACTATGAATACTTGGTTATGCCTTTTGGGCTTTCCAACGCCCCAGGGATGTTTCAGAACTTGGTGAACGATGTTTTAAGAGAGTACCTGAACAGATTTGTCTATGTGTACATTGATGATATTCTAATTTTTTCCTCGGACCTTGAAACTCATGTGCAACATGTCCGCCAGGTGCTGCATAAGTTGTTAGCGAATCATTTGTATGTTAAGGCGGAGAAGTGTGAATTTCATGCCGAATCAGTATCTTTCCTGGTCTTCATCATAGCCCCTGGGTCGATACAGATGGATCCGGCTAAAGTAAAGGCTGTTGCAAAGTGGCCCGTTCCGAATAACCGGAAGAAGGTTCAGCAATTCTTAGGATTTGCGAACTTCTATCGTCGGTTCATTCGGAACTATAGCACCATCGCGGCTCCTCTGCATACATTAACCTCTCCTCAGTCTTCCTTCCAGTGGACCCCGGCAGCGGACGCTGCGTTTCGGCAGCTCAAGGCACGATTCACGTCAGCCCCCATTCTCTCTGAGCCTGACCCGACCAGACAGTTTGTGGTGGAGGTGGATGCTTCTGATGTGGGGATGGGGCGGTGCTATCCCAAAGATCAGTGACAGACGGCAAGATGCACCCCTGTGCATTCTTGTCCAAGAAACTATCACAGGCTGAGAGAAACTACGACGTGGGCAACAGAGAGCTGCTGGCGGTGAAGGTGGCGCTGGAAGAGTGGCGTCATTGGCTGGAGGGGGCCCAGCAGCCCTTTTTGGTGTGGACAGACCACAAAAATCTGGAGTATATTTGACAGGCCAAGAGACTAAATTCACGCCAAGCCAGGTGGTCCTTGTTTTTTAATCGGTTCAATTTTTTCCTCTCTTACAGGCCCGGGAGTCAAAATGTCAAGCCTGACGCCCTCTCACGGCTGTTCGACCCCAAGCCTGTTGCCAAGACACCTGAACCCATCCTGTCACGCAACTGTGTGGTAGGAGCAGTATCTTGGCCAATAGTAAATGAGGTGAAACAAGCCAATGGGGAAAACCCACCACCAGAGGGCTGTCCTCCCAATAGGCTGTTTGTGCCTGAGGGGCTGCGGTCGCTGGTGGTACATTGGGCCCATACATCTCGCCTCACTTGCCATCCTGGTGTTAAAAGGACTCTGTTTTTCATTTGCCAGCAGTTCTGGTGGCCATCTATGGAGAAGATCGTCAGGGAATATGTGGAGGCGTGTTCCGTGTGTGCCCGTAATAAGTCTGCAGCCCAGAAACCAGCAGGTCTCCTCCAGCCACTTCCCGTGCCCAGTCGTCCGTGGACTGCAATCGCTCTGGACTTCGTCACAGGACTACCTTGCTCCAACGGAAACACCGCCGTTCTCACAGTGGTGGACAGGTTTTCTAAAATGACACATTTCATTGCCATGCCTAAGTTGCCGTCAGCTAAAGAGACGGCAGAAGTTATGTTTAGTCGAGTTTTTAGTATTCATGGTTTCCCCACATACATTGTCTCCGACAGAGGACCTCAGTTTGTGTCAAGGTTTTGGAGAGAGTTGTGCAGCCTTATCGGAGCCTCTGTGAGCCTTTCTTTGGGCTATCACCCTCAGTCTAATGGACAAACTGAACGGCTGAATCAAGTACTGGGGGCCTGTGCTGCCTTATTACCCAGAATCCCGCCTCTTGGAGCAAGCTTCTTCCCTGGGTCGAGTACGCATATAACTCCCTGCCCTCGGCTGCCACCAAGATATCCCCTTTTCACTGTGTGTATGGTTACCAGCCACCAGCCTTTCCTGACCTGGAGAAGGAGGTTTCGGTCCCGTCAGCGCATGCCCTGGTCCGACGGGCTCACCGGGTGTGGGAAGCTACTCGCAGAGTGTTGCAGCGCAGCGTGGTGGGGATGAAGAAGACAGCCAACCGCCAGATAAGACCAGTGCCAGTCTACCAGAGTGGACAGAGAGTATGGCTTTCCACGCATGACCTCCCCCTGCGTGAAGTCTCGAAGAAGTTGGCACCCAGATTCATTGGACCATACCCCATCACCAAGGTGGTGAACCCTGCATCCATTCCTCTGCGCCTCCCCCGCTCCCTCAAAGTTCACCCCACATTCCATGTCAGCAGAGTCAAACCAGAAAGGGTCAGCTCGATGGTTCCCACTCTCCGACCCCCACCACCCCCCCGTATCATTGATGGTGGCCCGGCCTACACTGTCCGGAGACTCCTGGCTGTCCGAAGTAGGGGACGGGGGAGGCAGTTCCTGGTGGACTGGGAGGGGTATGGACCTGAGGAAAGGGAGTGGAAGCCAGCATCTTTCATCTTGGACAAATCATTAATCACAGACTTTTTTATCGAGCTGTTGCTTCGTTTTTGTGATTGTCTCCCTCGTGTTTGTCTGTCAGTGTAGTCAGTTCTCTGTTTAGTGTGCTATTTACTTAGATTCTCCCTCACACGTTTGTGAGCGCTTTTTGTTAGTATGTTTGCCATTTTTCCTCACCATTTGTGAGCGTCTTTAGTTCTCTTTTTCCCCTGCAGTTTGAGTAGCAAGAGTAGCTAGTAGCAGGGTATTTTCAGTTGTAATTTTCATAGCTTGCTCTGTTTATTTTTGTAATTTTGATAGCCGTGTTGCTTGTTTTCGTTGTATTTCCAGGTAGCCAGGTTAGAGTGTCAATCCCTCCCTGTACTGTTGTTTTCTGTTTTGTTAATAAAGCCTTTGTTGTTACTTTGCTTTGAGTCAAGCATTTGGGTTCTTTTCTTCCTGTGTTTTTGCCGAGTTCTAACAAGAAAGTTTTATTCTCTGATGAGAAAAAAAATTAACCTTGACGGTCCTCATGGCTTCCAACGTTACTGGCATGGCAAGGAGATCCCACTTGAGATGTTTTCTACACGGCACAGTGGACAGGGCGCCATCATGATCTGGGGGGCTTTTTCCTTCAACGGAACAACGGAGCTTCAGGTTGTGCAGAGGTGTCAAACGACAGCTTGCTAAGTGGAGATGTTACGGGGGCAATCCCCCATGACTGAAGGCTATCGTCTGTGTGTGACTGGGTGTTTCAACAGGACAACGCTGCAGTCTTTTATCACAATGCCCATCTGACAAAGGACTTCTTCCTGAGAAATTTCAGACAGTGGATGCTCTCCATGAAGCCACCTTCACCACTTGGAGCAATATTCTCACCAGCCTCCTGGAAACGAATTGTTAAGGTGTCAGGTCAAGTCCCATTTGCCCCATTGGGCTTTACAATCTGGACAGGATATGACACCCTCTGTTCTTTACAACAATGAAAACACATTAACACTACCTATATAATATTGTATTAAAATGTCCAACTCAATATGACAACAGCTAATAAACAGTGTATATATAGAATTGTATGAGAGTGTCCAAGGGGATGAAGAGCATCATCAAGCTATCAGCAATGGATGAGCAGCATGTCTTCCTCTCCACCACGCCAACCAGAAGAAGGCTGGGCAGCAAGTCTTCCTCCCCACCACGTCAACCAGAAGAAGCCTGGGCAACACGTCCTCCTCTCCGCTACACCAACCAGAAGAAGCCTGGGTAGCACATCTTCAAATCAAATCAAATCAAAAATCAAATCAAAAGCCTTTATTGTCATTATATGACGGTGCATACAACGAAATTAGGAGCGCTGCTCCACATGGTGCTCAGTGAAATAAACAAGTAAAAAAAGATATAAAATAGAAAAGACATAGAGTCATAAGAAACGAGACACTATTTACAGTAGTTGGGCACAGATAATTTTTGCTTCTGAAGTAAAAAAATTTCAGTTTTTCCAGAAATGGTATTATTGCACATAGAATGGAGTAGAATTATTGCACATTGTCATTGACTATTACTGCACAGAGGATATATATATATATATATATATATATATATATATATGTTTATAATATAAATAAAACAATATATAAAGATAATATAGTTTGTGTATCTGTGAGATACAGCACATAACAATATGATAATACTATAACAGTATAGTACTAATGTAGTACTAATATAATAATAATAATATAAAAATAATATGACAATACTGTAGTATATGTATATATGATATACATTAATACATATCTCAGATATACAGAGCGTTGAGGTAGTGTAATAGAGAGAATAGAGAGTCTGGGGTAGTGTGGTAAAGAGATTCAGTGATGTTGTGTGTTCAGAGCACTGATGGCTCTGGGGAAAAAACTGTCTCTGAGTCTGTTAGTCCGTGTTTTGTGGGACCTGTATCTCCTGCCAGAGGGCAGCAGGTTAAACAGGTGGTGACCAGGGTGAGAAGAGTCCTTGATAATGTTTTTAGCTCTGCTGAGGTAGCGAGAGCTGGCTATGCCATCCAGTGAGAGCAGAGAGCAGCCAGTGATTTTCTGGGCGGTGTTAATCACTCTCTGCAGAGCTCTCCTGTCTGCTTCTGTGCACCCAGCGTACCACACTTTGATGCAGTACGCCGGATGCTCTCCACGGTGGATCTATAGAAAGTCACCAGCAGCTTTGCATCCAGATTGTGCCTCCTTAGCACCCTCAGGAAATGGAGTCACTGCTGGGCCTTCTTCACCACTGCCGTGGTGTTGACAGACCAGGAGAGGTTGCTGGTGATGTGGACTCCCAGAAATTTGAAACAGTGGACCCTCTCAACACATTCTCCATTGATGAGAAGTGGGGCAGGGTCTGTGCTGGTTTTCCAGAAGTCCAGGATGAGTTCTTTGGTTTTTGTGGTGTTCAGAATGAGATTGTTCACCGAACACCACGCTGATAGATTTCCAATCTCATCTCTGTAAGCAGACTCATCTCCTTCTGAGATGAGCCCAACCACGGTGGTATCATCAGCGAACTTGATGATGGTGTTTGAGAGATGGATTGGTGTACAGTTGTAGGTGTATAGTGAGTACAAGAGAGGACTCAATACACAACCCTGAGGTGATCCAGTGCTGAGCGTGATGGAGGAGGAGAGGTAGGAACCAAGTTTCACAGTTTGTGGATGGTTTGTTAGAAAGTCCTTGATCCAGCAGCAGATGGTAGGAGATAGTCCGAGGTGGGAGAGTTTGTCAGCCAAAATACGAGGGATGATGGTATTAAAGGCTGAGCTATAGTCAATGAAAAGCATCCTCACATAGTTGCCCTGATGCTCCAGGTGGCTCAGTGCTGTGTGAAGCGCGACAGAGATGGCGTCCTCAGTGGACCGGTTTGCTCTGTAGGCAAACTGATGGGGGTCGACTGAGGGGGGAAGTGAGTCCTTGATATGTTTAGCTACCAACCTCTCAAAACACTTCATGATCACAGACGTAAGTGCAACAGGCCTGTAAACATTCAGACTGTCAGTAGCTGACTTTTTACGGACGGGGATGATTGTGGCAGACTTCAGGCAGGAGGGGATGGTAGTTTGCTGCAGGGAACAGTTAAAAATCCGTGTGAAGACACCAGTCAGGTGGTCAGCGCAGGCTTTGAGTACCTTCCCAGGTACTCCGTCCGGGCCGGCAGCCTTCCTGATGTTAACAGTCCTTAGCACACATCTCACTTCATGTTCCTGAAGTGTCAGTGTGCTGCTGGAGGGTGGTGGATGTGATGAAACTGGATCTGGTCTGTCAGTCTCAAAATGGGCAAAGAACCGGTTCAGTTCCTCTGCCAGCGAGGCGTCTGTTTTAGCAGACCCCTGGTTATTGTTGTTGTAGTTTGTGATATGTTGTATTCCCTGCCACATCTTTTTAGAGTTATTGTCAGTGAAATGCTCCTCTATTTTCCTTTTGTAGGACACCTTGGCCTCTTTGATGCCTCTCTTCAGGTCAGTTCTGGCAGAGCTGTACTGCTGCTTGTCCCCTGACCTGAAGGCAGTGTTGCGGCATTTGAGGAGTGCCTGTGTTTCACTGGTCATCCAGGGTTTTTGATTGGGGAAAATCCGGATCTGTTTACTGACAGTGACAGTGTCCATACAGTTTTTGATGTAGGAAAGTACAGTGTCTGTATATTCCTGGAGGTTGTGGTGTTTAAACAATTCCCAAACAGTGCGTGAGAAGCAGTCCTGCAGCTGAGACAGAGCGTCCTCAGGCCATGTTGTAATTGTCTTTGTTTGTGGCCTTGTTTGCCTCCGGAGGGGGGTGTATGAGGGGGTGAGGGACAGGCAGAGATGGTCGGATCCAGCAAGGTGGGGGAGGGGGGTGGCCTTGTATGCATGCTTGATGTTGGAGTAAACATGATCCAAGGTTTTATCCCCTCTGGTGGAACACTTCACGTACTGGACGAATTCGGGGAGAACAGTCTTTAAGCACGCTTCATTGAAGTCACCGGCAACAATAAAGACTCCATCGGGGTGGGCGAGCTGCTGTTTGTTTACAGCCGCAAGCAGTAGGCTAAGTGCTGTGCTAACGTTAGCATCCGGTGGGATGTAAACAGCTATCACAATGACTACTGCTAGCTCCCTCGGTAGATAAAAAGGTCTGCACGAGACTGCCAGCACCTCTAAATCAGGAGAGCAGTGAGTGTCAATGATCCTGCTGTTACAGCACCAGTCGTTTTGGACATAAACACAAAGTCCGCCTCCTCTGCTCTTACCGGAGTCTCTGGTTCTGTCCTGCCGGTGTAGCGTGCTGCCCGCTAGCGAAACTGCAGCGTCTGGGATCAACGCATCTTCCTCTTTCCACCACACCAACCAGAAGAAGCCTGGGCAGCACGTCTTCCTCTCCACCACACCAAACAGAAGATGCCTCCGCAAGATGACCTCGCCACCACCACGTCACTCAGCACCAGAAGATGAAGCCCGACTGGTCTGCACAGCCACTACTCCACCAGGTAGACTGGATCCATGGATAACTGTGAGATGAGAACGCACAGGGAAGGCAAGAAGGGTAAACACATCCTCTTCTCCACTACTCTAACAGACAAAACCTGAGCAGCATCGCCTTTTCTCATCTCACAGTTATGAAGCCTGGATGACACCACCTCCTTCCCACCAAGTAGCCTCAGCTTGCGGACACCTGGGAGCTGAAAGCACAGGGACTCCGGGGAAGAAGATGAGTCAGTAAAATGACTTAATGGAGGCATCCAAATGAAGAAAAAGAGAAGCTCAGTGTGTCAGAGGAAGTCGCCAGGCAGTCTAGACCTTTAGCAGCATAACTAAGGACTGATCCAAGGCAGCCTGATCAGTCCTAACTATAAGCACCAAAAGCACAAAAAGGAAATTCTTAAGCCTACTCTTGAATAAGGACCAACTCCCTCTTTCTGCCTCCCGAACTGAAAGAGGGAGTTGGTTCCACAGAAGAGGAGCTTGATAACTGAAAGCTCTAGCTCCCATTCTACTTTTATAAACCCCAAGGAACCTCTAATAGTCCTGCATTCTGAGAGCGCAGAGTTCTAGCTGGATTATAAGGCACTATCAGCTCTTTAAGATAAGATGGTGCCTGACCATTCGGTGCCTTATAGGTGATGAGGAGGATTTTAAATTCTATTCTAGATTTTACAGGGAGCCAGTGCAGAGAGGCTAACACAGGAGAAATATGTTCTCTTTTCCTGGTTCTGGTCAGAACACGTTCTGCAGCGTTCTGGACCAGCTGGAGAGTCTTGATAGACTTATTAGGGCAGCCTGATAACAAGGAATTGCAATAGTCCAGCCTAGAAGTAACAAATGCATCGACTAATTTTTCTGCATCGTTTTGAGAGAGAATATGCCTGATTTTTGAAATGTTACGCAGATGGAAAAAAGCAGGTCTAGCTGTTTGTTTCATGTGGATGTTGAAGGACAAATCTTGGTCAAAAATTACCCCTAGATTCCAGTGGTGCTCGAGGCTGGTGCAAAGCCATCTAGAGTAAATAAGTCATTAGATTATTTATTTCTGAGATTTTCGAGGCCAATCAGAATAACTTCAGATTTGTCTGAATTTAACGAAAAGAAATTGTCCGTCATCCAAGTTTTTATGTCCTTAACGCATGTTTGGAGTTTAGCTAACTGGCTGGATTCGTCTGACTTGAATGACAAATATAGCTGAGTATCATCTGCATAACAGTGAAAGTTTATGGAGTGTTTTCTGATAGCATTGCCTAAAGGATGCATATTAAAGTGACTAGAATTGGCCCAAGCACAGAACCTTGAGGAACTCCATAACTGACTTTGGAGTGCATGGAGGACTCATCATTAATGTGAACAAACTGTGATCGATCCGATAAATAGGACTTAAACCAGCTTAAAGCAGTTCCTCTGATGTCAATTAAATGTTCTGTTTTCTGCAACAGGATATGGTGGTCAATAGTATCAAAAGCAGTGCTAAGCTCTAACCAGACAAGTACTGAGACGAGTCCACTGTCTGACGCAGTTAGCAAGTCATTAGTAATTTTCACCAGAGCAGTCTCAGTGCTATGATATTTTCCAAATCCTGACAATCCTGAAAATCCTCAAATAGATTATTGTTCTGGAGGAAGTCACAGAGCTGATTGCACGCTGCTTTCTCAAGGATCTTAGAGAGAAAAGGATGGTTGGATATTGGTCTATAGTTGGCTAAAACTTCAGGATCAAGATCGGGCTCCTTCAGAAGAGGTTTGTTTACAGCTACTTTAACCCTCCTATTACCCTCAAATATTACTCACACATTTCGTCCTTGGGGTCAATTTGACCCCAGGGATATTTTCCCCTAGAAAATGATTTACAGGAAATTGTTGTTTTTGTGTCAGGCACATTGTTTATTTGTTGAATACACAAATATCCACCTGATAATAAACCTGGACCCCTCCTCTAGCGCCACCATCAGGCCAAACTTTTGAATTAGAAATAATTTATCTTGAAAATCTTTCATCCAAATCTTTTCTAATTTGGGGTGCACTTTCATGATTCTCCCAGAATGAACCATAGTGATTCATTAACCCCACCCCACCCACCCCTCTCACTCCCCCCTCCTCTTTTTTTTATCCGGGCTTGGGACCGGCAGTGGCAGAGTTAAAGAGGTTTTTTTTGTTGTTTTTATGATTTTTTTTTTTTTTTTATGAAACAGAAAATCACAATGAGTACATCAGTCAGAACATGTAACATCTCTTTATGCCCACAGTCAGCTTCTAGTCTGCCCTACTGTACACAGGATGTATATAGAGAGAGTGTGTGTATGGTCCTTGCAGACATATTTCTTGCATGAGGAACAGGTCATGCTGGTCTTGGAATCATTTCGGGTGGGACAAACCTGACACCTGCCACGTTTCTTGCCTGCAGTTTGTGCCATTGGAGGAGTTTGGGTGTTTGTCCCTGTCTGTATCTCCTTCACAATAGCTACAGCAGCTGGTGACGCTCTTGGAAGGCACCGTCGTGTCTCAATCTGAGGTTTGACCAGTGCATTACCAAGCTCCTCCAGGAAAATCCTCCTTCTGCTCAGTTTTCCCCTGTTCAGTCCTCGTTTATTTCACACCATATAACAAATGCATTGTATGCACTCACATCAATGATGTGAAAGAAGACAACAAGAGGCCAACGAGCAGTCATGCGTCAACAGCTGTATGTAGCTGTGACCTTGTCCAGGTTGTCCACCCCTCCCTTTGTGTCATTGTAGTCTAGCACCATTTGTGGTTTTTTGTCTTCTCTGCTGCTCAGGGCAGCATCTTTGCGCATGGTGCTGAGCAGTAAGACATTTTTCCCTTTCTTGGGGCAAAAGGACACCAAAGGTGCTTTATCAGTGAAGGCAAACACTGAAGATGTTACCTTCTTGTTCCTGACAGCAAGAAGTTCAGAGGGAAGCTCTGGTTTGTTCTTTCTCACGGTCCCCAACATTGTGATCTTCCTTTTCAGCAATTCCTCACCCAGGGAGTAAGATGTGAAAAAATTATCACATGTAATATTATGCCTATGCAGTCCTTTGACCATATCAAGCACAACTCTTGTGCCCTGATTTTTTTTCTGGTGCTTCGCCAGGAGATTTGCCAGTGTAAACTTGCGAATTCCAGGCAAAGCTGGACTGCGCATCGCATGCTGCCCATATCTTGATGCCATATTTGGCAGGTTTACTTGGCATATATTGCCGGAATGGACAGCGCCCACGAAATGCAACCAAGCATTCATCAACAGTGACGTTGGAACCTGGATTGTAAATCAGGGGTAAACGTTCCACCCACTTGTCCCACACATCCCTTATTGCCACAAGTTTATTGCGTTCCCGTCTGCCCTGCCTTGTTTCTTTGTAATCAAAGCGTATGACACGGGACAAAACTTGGAATTTCTTCAGAGACATGGTGGCTGGAAATATTGCCCTTCCAGTTTTGCCATTCCAAAGGCTTGCTGTTGCCTCACCTTTAGACTTGTAAACACCTGCTAAAATTAGCAGGCCAATGTAGGCTTCCAAGTCTACCACATCGAGGTCTTCCCAAGCATCCCCATACACACGCTTCCCCTCTAAATTCGTCATCACATGAACAATATTTTGAATTGGTAGCATTATGAAGAGCTCAAATGATTCATCAACACGACTGATAGCGTATCTAGTTGGGCCTGGAACCATCTTTATAACATTGGCTGCCCTAAGTCTACCCTTCTGTTCAGGTGGCCAAAGGGACCATAATATTTTCCCATTTTTGGAGGGGATCGTTTGTGCTGGTTGAGTGCCAACAGGAGGGTCAAGACTCTCATTCTCATCAGATGAGAATGAGTCAAAATCAGGGTCTTCCTCGACACAATCCTCTGTCTCAGACACATTCGCCTCTATGGCATTCTCACTTTCAAAGAGCTGCTCTAAAACCTCACTTACAGTAAACCTTCTTCCAGAGACCATTCTCAAATAAAGAGAGACAGATATCTTGCAGATTGAGAGCACACTGAGGAATGATTTGGATAAGGAGCAAGCTTTTATATGTTTGCTCCACCCTTATTTTGCATGAACTACCAATGTCCTTGCGGGAAAACCCACCCTCCACAGCACGAGAAATATCAGTTCTACTTTGGCAGGTGTGAGTGCTCACTTGCAGGTGTGGGAATGCTAGGTCACATACACACACAGATAAACACACACACACTCACACACTCCATGTGATGTATCAACTCAAATATATCAATTCTGCACCTGCAGGTGTGGGAATGTTAGGTCACACACACGCGCGCACACACACACACACACTCCATGTAATGTATCAACTCAAAAGTATCAATACTGCACCTGCGGGTTTGGGACTGTTAGGTCAAACAAGGGTCACACACAGGCAGACCAGTTTTACATGGGTCAAATTGACCCAAGAGGAACACCGATGCGTGCAATATGTCTCCAGCACATTGTAAAAATATCATCATGAAAATTTTATGCTTAATCAATTGTACTTATCAAATTAGCAAAAGTCATAAAATATGAAGCAAAAAAAAAAGTCAACTGTTATTTTTTGAATGATAAACATTGAATGGGGTCAAATTGACCCCAAGGATAACAGGAGGGTTAAATGACTGAGGTACATAGCCTGACAGCAAAGATAAGTTGATCATGTTTAATAAAGAGGTGCTCGGTAGAGGTAAAACTTCTTTAAGCAGTGAAGTTGGGATGGGATCTAAGAGACAGGTTGATGGCTTAGATGAGGAAGTCATTGAAGTCAGTTTGAGGAGATATATGGGAGAAAAGCAGTCCAAATATACATCAGCTTCTTCAATGGGTACTAAGCTTCCTGTGTTTAAAGACAAAGCAGTTTCAGTGAAAGGCACAGTGTGACTGATTTTCTCCCTAATAGTTATAATCTTCTCATTAAAGAAGCTCATGAAGTCACTACTACTGAGTGTTATGGGAATACATGGCTCAATAGAGCTGTGGCCCTAGGTCAGCCTGTCTACAATGCTGAAAGAAACCTGGGGTTGTATTTATTTATCTCTATTAATGATGCTATGTATTATAAGCTGCTCTGGCCTTACGGAGAGCCTTCCTATAAGCTTTCAGACTATCATGCCAGTCCAGACGAGACTCTTGCAGAGCGGTTAAACGCCACTTCCTTTCAAATCTTCTCGCTGCTTGCTTTAAACTGCGGGTGTGAGGGTTATACTATGGAGCCAACTTTCTGTGCTTTACTGTCTTCTTTTTCAATGGAGTAGGACTGAAGTCTGAGCCCTCAAGTATATCAAGGTTAGGCATTGAATTAAAAGCTAATGGAATTATATCCTTAACCTTGGCAACAGCATTATCAGATAAACATCTAGTATACATGGATTTACCTGATGGAGCGTAGTCCAGAAGTAAAAATTCAAACGTTAAGAAATAATGGTCTGATAGGAAGGAATTCTGTTGGTGGACTGATAAATGTTCAATTTCAAGGTGATTAAGAATGGTGCAACTACTCATTACTGAGTCTTTTTTTTAAATGTTTTTGTTTTTTTTTGAGATGTGGGCTGAAACTTTTAATCAGCTGATGTATTTCAGTCTATTGGTGTTTGCAATAAATTGCTTACTCATTTTTTTTTGTTTCACTCCCATTTATTCTTTTTGCATTTTGAAGTGCTACTTAGAACCTTCTTAAGATCCAACAGTACAAAATGTAAATTCTTGCAATTTTCCAACTGGTCTTTTGATGTATTTGAGTTCAGGTGAGGTCTGTGGAGATCAAACTGAAAGTATTTCCCTGATATTTTAAATCTGTTTTTCCGAAAGTGCATATTACATTTGATGTCTCCACTAAGCTTTTCAAAATATAACAAACCATTCAGCAGCTGTTGTTCTTTTCAATGACTGCAGCAGGAAGTAGTCAAACTAATAAACATGATGAGATACAACTTGCAGAGTCTTATAAATGCTAACATTATGTGTTGACCTCTCTCTGTGTATGTGTGACAGAGGTCTGCTGATATCCTTGGTTGTTAGTCTGATCTTCATCCTGCTGCTGAGGTTCACAGCTGGACTGCTGTTGTGGACGACCGTCATCACTGTCATCCTGCTGCTGGCATACGGTGTGTACTCAGGGGCCAGTGTAGATCTGCCTTGAGAAGAGCAACTCTTGATCTTCATTATGTCTGTATGTATCTGTTCACAGGCATGTGGTTCTGCTCAGTGGAGTTATCCCGGCTGAGACACCGACCAGGCTCTGATGTTGCCATTACTGAAGTGGGCCTGCAGACTGACCTGCACATCTATCTGCAGCAATTTTAACGTTCCAACTCCATAAAAACCCCTATGGGAAGGAGTCCTTGACCTATGTATCAATTTTAATGATGATATGACTTTATTAAAGTCGTCAAAAAGGCAAACGTATTTTCATGGCGAGTGATCAAAAAATCGCAGCGTCACCACACGGGCGCCTTTAGTCGTAGCTTCACGACGTTCGGAATGTAGCTTCACCGACTTGTTCTTTATGTTTCGTAATGTAAAAATTAAGACGGGTCACTTCCTGTTACCACAGGGGTTGCTATGAGTAAGGCATGACATTAATACATCAGAAAGTTCAGGGCCGAGCCTCCATTATGCCCAGAAAATTTTAAGCTGCTAGGATTGAGTATGTTAACGTGAGAGCCGTTCAAATTTAAACGGCGAATTCGCCAAAGTTTAGCGAGCCATAGCAGCCACGCCCTTTGACCTAATTACGCACAGAGCACAAATTTTGCTCAGCTAAGTATGGAGATTTTCTGTATCAAATTTCAAGTCGGTCGGACGAAATCCCTAGGACGAGTTTGTTTTCATCAGAAAATAAAAAATGCAAAATGGCCAACTTCCTGTTTGAATTTCAACTTCCTGCCAAGAGAAAATTTTGTTCGTACATGTATGCTTAACATCTCTACCAATTTTTGTTGAGGTACAACAAAGTTGGCGAATTTTCCTATGGGGATTTTTCAACTTTGTAGGGGGCGCCATTCAGCCATTTTGCGTGCAACGTGTGTGACCACCCCAAAATATCGAATTTCGGGGCGGGCCGCAGGAATGTGCAAATTTATACAACTTTTTGACAATGGGAAAGGGGTGAAATTTGGGAAAACATATGTACAGGAATAATAATAAGAATAAACATTACAGTTTCAATAGGTCCCTTGCGGACCTGTTTCACAGTCCGCTCGGGCCCTAATAATAATATCTAGAAAACCGCAAGCGGTTATGTAGGGCCCTCGCGGTATGACGCGGTCGGGCATCAGATGGGGATGGCGGTGCAAGCATGGGGCAAAAACCGTCAAGTGATTTGGCCAATACACAAAGGAGTTACGGCCATTTGATGGTTCAATGTGGAAATCATACCAAAATGAAGAGTGGAAACAAAATGGCCGACTTCCTGTTTGGAATAGACAGTCGGTGCAAGAGACTTTTTTGTGTGTCTGGTCAAGGTACACGTGTACTGATTTTCATGTTCCAACTCCATAAAAACCCCTAAGGGGAGGGGTTTTTAAAAATTTCAAGGGGGCGCTATGGGGCCATTTTGCTCCGTCCATTGGTGTGGACAACATCAGATGTTAGAGGTCGCCACCCTTGACCTGTGTATCAACGTTCATGGTGATACGAGTTTATTAAAGCCATCAAAACGCCAAAAAACTGGTCACTTTCTATTACCACTGGGGGGCGCCATGAGTAAGGCATGTCATTAATATATTAGCACGTTCAGGGCTAAGTCCCCATCATGCTCCGAAAATTTGAAGCTTCTCAGATAGAGTACGTGAACGTGAGAGTCGTTTGAATTTAGACAGCAAATTCGCCAAAGTTTGGCGAGCCCTAGCGGCCACGCCCTTTGACCTAATTACGTGCAGAGCACAACTTTTGCTCAGCTAGGTCTGGAGATGGAGCGTACCAAGTTTCAAGTCGATCGGACGAAATCCCTAGGACGAGTTCATTTTCATCAGAAGATCCAAAATTCAAAATGGCCGACTTCCTGTTTGGAGTAGACAATTGGTGCAATAGACTTTTTTGTGCATCGCGTCTAGTTGCACATCTGTACCAATTTTCATGTTCCAACTCCATAAAAACCCCTAAGGGGAGGGGTTTTTAAAAATTTCAAGGGGGCGCTATGGGGCCATTTTGCTCCGTCCATTGGTGTGGACAACATCAGATGTTAGAGGTCGCCACCCTTGACCTGTGTATCAACTTTCATGTTGATCAAACAATCTGATTGTTTGATTTAATCACTGTATAGAGTTGCTTTGTTCTCTGTTCTTGCAGAGCCATCGGTCACGTCATGTTCACAATGTTCTTTCCAAGCTTCACCTTTCTCTTGTTGACTGTTTGCGTCTCCTACTGGGTGGTTACAGCTGTGTATCCTTCACAGTGGTCAGGAAGTAGTAGCTCAGAGCTGAGAGATTTGAAGTAAAAATACACATTTATAAATCTCGCCCATATCCAGTTTGTTAGATGTATCTTTAATCAGCACTGTGGAATCAGTTACTTCGCAACCTCAGGTGACTCTGTCTAGCTGCTACTTTGAAGGGTAGGATTAGAGGAAGCCGAACTAGATTATGTGATGTCCACATGGAAGTTATTTCAATGAGAAAGACTCAAAGACAGTCCTCACCCTGATCCTTATGTTGAGATGCAGTTAATTTATGGTGCTTTTATCTTAAGTTTGAAGGAGGTCTAGTTTGATGTCTGATGTCCACATGTAAGTCATATCATGATAAAGTGTTATGATTGTTCATTTATGGGGCTTTTATCTTTAACGGCTATGTTCAATTCAAATGTGTGACATCCACATCGAAGGTTTTATGATAGGCCTCATCCTGATCCTCATGTTAAAATGCGGTTGGTCTAGGGCCTTTTATTATGAAGGAGTGAAGAACAGTTAGGGAGAGATTTTCAGCACTTTGTCTGATGTGTCTTTAACCAGCACTGTGAAATCAGTTACCTAGCAACCTCAGGTGAAGCTGTCTACAAAGTGTTGTCTCCTGATGTCAGCTGCCCTGATGCCAACAGTACTTGCAACCCTGAGGTACAACATGTTTTCTTCAATGTACATGTACATGTACATTTCTAAAACAAACAACAACAGAGAGAGAACAAAGAGAAGCATTTCACATTTTTTTTATTCCATTAGACATAGCCAACATATATTAAAAAAGGCTCAGAAAGTGAGAAAAGACAAGTGGACAATACAAAAAAATCTACAAAAATCCTAACTAGTCCATTGGTGTTTCCATAGCAACAGATACATGTATCTAGGTTTTAAATGTATGATGAAGTTCAATTTATTTTAATCTTGAATGACTGAAATCACTTTATTTCAGAAAAATATTACGTTAAGCTAAATAATCCTTTATTCGTTCCATCAACGGGGAAATTTACAGAGTTCCAGCAGCAAAGTGGATAGAGCAACATTATAATAGAAGCCTATGTAAAAAAAAATAAGAGGGTGAGAGAGTGAGATCGGTAAACAAGTAGAATAAGTGGGAAATATATCACAATAAGTAGGTAACAAAGATAAGTTAGTAAAGAAATGTATATGAACCAAACCAACACTTGGTAAAGCCGAGGTGCTGTGACTTCTGTACACCTTTTCAACCCAAATACATACAAAATACATGCAGTTGTCTTATATTGGTGTGCGAATCAAAAGAGGAACATTTTGTAGCATAATCAAGACGACATATAGTCCACTGAGAACAGAAAAGTATGAGGCTGATAGATCCAGTGGTACGTGATATTAGCCATGGACAGACAGACACTAACACATACATAATCTCCTGGCGAGGATAGTAACTCCCCTCTGACCCCTTCACTTCTCTGTCAGACCTTCAACAGAACCAACATCTCAAAACCAGCATCCTGTCTGGGTTCTGGGTGTCTGTTTGCCTTCTACGGTAGAGAAACATCTCCTCTGACCCCCTCACTTCTCTGTCAGACCTTCAACAGAACCAGCATCTCAAAACCAGCATCCTGTCTAGGTTCTGGGTGTCTGTTTACCTTCTATGGTGGAGAAACATTGTACCACCACCACCTCTTCCTGCTGCAGCTGTCCAACCTGCTGGTCTTTCTCTGGCTGGTCAACTTCATTTTGGCCCTGGAGCAGTGCACCCTGGCTGGGACGTTTTCGAGCTACTACTGCGCCAAGAGGAAGCCTCAGGATAGCCCACCGTGTCCACTCTTTTCATCATTCAGCAGGGCTGTCAGGTCAGGACACACTCAGAATTAATATCTCTTAATCCATTTTTTTATTGTACATTTAAAATTCTATTATTTCTACAGTTTTTTTTAGATCATATCAACAATGTAAATCAATTAGTACCAGAGTATCTTGATTGGGACTGAAATTAATGTAAATACAGTCACTTGACTTTACATTTTACAGCCAGGAAAAAAATCCACAAATACATTTTTAGAAGGATTACACTAATCCACACTGAGAAATGTGCAGAAGTTCATGCACAACATATACAACACATAAAACACATAAAAAATAATAAAGGTTATAACAAACAATAAGTCCTGCATATTTGATTTCAGATGAGGTCTATGGAGACTTGATCACCGCTAAAAAGTAGCTTTAGCCTGTTAGCTGTTAGCATCCCTCAAATTAGCTGCACTAGAATTAGCGTAGCTCATAGCTGCTAGCTCAAACTCGAAGTACTTCCCTAATATTTTAATTCTGTTTTACAGAAGGTGCATATTACATTTGATATCTCCACTGAGCCATCTGGGAGTTTTTCAAAAGAAAACGGCCCATTCGGATGCTGTCGTTCTTCTCCATGACTGCAGCAGGAAGCAAACTGCTAAATACATCTATATCTGTCTATATTCAAGTATCACACAGGGTCTCTGGCTTTTGGAGCTCTGATTCTTTCAGTTTCCCAACTGGTCCGAATTGTTCTGGAATACCTGGAGCAGAAATTAAAAGGTGTGATACTCACAGATACAGTTTCTCCTTCCTCAATCCTACTATAACTGGTACCACTATACAGAGCTTTTCCATGTGTTATCCCTGTAGGTACTGACAACAGCACCTCCAGGTTCATAGTGCACTGTCTGAAATGCTGCTTCTGGTGTTTGGAGAAGTTCATACGCTCCATGAACCGTAATGCTTATATCATGGTGAGTGGATTCAGTGCTTTTTAGTACAAATTGTATAAATACCTGCTGTCCACTGCTCATTCTGCTGTCTCTTCTCAACCAGGTGGCAATCTATGGTCAGAACTTTTGTACCTCAGCCAGACAGGCCTTCTTCCTGCTGATGAGGAACGTGGTAAGGTGAGAGCTCACACAGTGGTCCTCTGATTATCTCTCTGGGCTTTACTTTCATGGCTTTTGTTGTGTGGATGAGGTTATTATTTGTCTTATCAGCAGTGATGGGGGCAATGTATTACTATAATTATATTACATTCGTCTGTAACACGTGACTGTTGTTAACTTAAGTAATCACATTACAGTTACTAATCCATAAATCACATTGTTACTTTCTAACTATCTTTATAACAGGAGGACAGAAAAACAGATTAAATGTCTCTTTTCCTGTTTGATCAACTTTCATCATAATGTTGACTTACCTTAAGACCTTAAGACGTCTTGTAACAATTCACCTGTTCTTAATGTCAGGAGAAAAAGTCATTACGCTACTTTTCATGGGTGGGTCTTACCTTGCAGTTGCTAAATCTATTCTATGCTTTTAACTAAGCAAGCTAAGCACCAGGTCAAACACACCCCACCAATGAGGACAGTGCAGACAAGAAATATACAGTCACAGTTTGATGATCGATCCAATACCAAACCTCGCGTCTCTAGTTTGACACAGCTGTTGAGAAGACAAAACAACAGAAAAGACCGCAACGCAACCTCACCAGACCAAATGTTCGGGAAAGCTCCTTTTCCTGAGGTAATCCACTGACTTTAGGTTAAATCCACGGGTTAATAAATCCAACAGTTAAATGCCAAAAGTGTTCCAGCAAGAGGAAGGCCCAGGAATGCTGTTTCACCTGTCACCTGCTTCAGAACAGCAAGAGTCCACTTGTGCCCGCAGAGGTATTTCAAAGTTCTGCCCATAACCCTGAACCTTCGTCATACAATTAGCAGATGACAAATTTAAATATATGACCTTACAAAGGGCTGAGAAAATACATATTAAATGCAACACTTATTTTAAGCAGCCATGCAAAAAGGTAATATTTTAGGCAACCTTTACAGTCTTCGGAGGATGTAATATTACAATATTACAATAAGGAGCTTTACTTTGAAATTATCCAGTGTCTGTCCTTTTATTACAGTAAGGAGCTTTATTTGAAATTAGTTGGTCTCTGTTCTCCTTTTATGGCAATAAAGAACTTTCCTTTGAAATGATCTGGTGTCATTCATCCTTTTATCACAATGACGCTTTATGCTTTACTTTGAAATTATCTGGCATCTCAGCTGATGTCACAGAGTAATCCAAAAGTAACTAATTCATTATTTTCAGCAGCGAGTGATTTAGTGAATTAAGTCATTTTCAGAAAGACACATAATGTGTCATTACTTCTTTTGAGTAGCTATCTCTCAGTAACTGTGACTGTTGAACTGGTACTCTATCTTGAAGCCATTTGTTAGATGAACTTTTGGACTCTTATCTCTGCAGGGTTGCAGTTTTGGACAGAATGACAGACTTTCTGTTGTTCCTGGGCAAAGTGCTGATAGCAGGAGGAGTTGGTAAGTGACATTGTTTATGGCAATTAAATTAAAGTCAAAGTTAAAAGTTAAAGTTATTTTTTGGCTTAGACGCACCCTTACCAGCAGCTTCTTGCTTCCTGTTGCAGTCATAGAGCATTGGTTTTATTTTGAAAAACTACCGGATGGCTGAGTGGAGACATCAAACCTTAATATGCACCTTTTTTTTATCTGAAATAAAATGTCAGGGAAGTACTTCCAGCCTGAGCTACTACACGCCAGTACTAGTGCAGGCAGCTTGGGGCGGCAGTAGCTCAGTCTGTAGTGACTTGGACTGGAAATCTGAGGATTGCTGGTTCAAGTCCAGGTGTGTGGATTTGAACCAGCTACCAGTCTGGTAGCAGGGCAATGCCGACTTGCCCCTTGAGCAAGGCACTGAACCCCCCCAACTGCTTGGGGCGCCTGGATACGGGACAGCCCCCTCACTCTGACACCTCTCCTCAAATGCAAGTGCATGTATGTTTCATAACCTATGTGTGATGTGCAACTGAAAAATAATAACAGAGTGAAAACTTTAATTTCCCCATCTTCCTCTTCTAAACAGATGTTAACAGGCTGAAGTTACTATTTAGCAGTGTCCACAGACAGACTGAGGGTGAAAATAAACATTTTTTAAATATATTGTGTCATTTGAAATGTATTCAAATGGTGCTGACAAGGTTCATACGGTATGAGCAAATGTATTTCACTGCATTTGAATCATTTCTGTGTATTGCTTCCATAGAGAAGATATGTAAACAACAAGAGAGTGTGTAACTCTGTGTGTGTGTGTGTGTGTGTGTGTTTCAGGTGTTGTTGCATTCTTGTTCTTCACCAAGAACATCCCTGTTGTCCAGGAGGAAGTGCCCGACCTAAACTACTTCTGGGTCCCCCTGCTGGTCAGACACACGCTGTACACTTAAATACTGTATGTATGTTGTAAGGAAATGTTATTGTTGAGCTCGTCCACACACAATTCAGCCACATTTTTCACTGGCTGCACTGGCAGGATCTGATCACACACACGTGGATCTAAAGACATTTTAGGTAAAACCGGTGACAGACATCCTCAACATGCCAGCTTGAGGTCTTTTTTGACACAAAATCAAATGACAGTCCAGTCATCATTGACTGTAGTTTTCAATCCTACTTCAGTTGCATACCCATTCAGCAAGAATGGGCCTCACTTTCTATTTTTAATCAACTGCTATTATCAGCCATCCCAAAGCTGAAAGGGTTGGGCCCCATCCTCCACATTAACTCACTGAGTGCCACTGACATATATAAACACATTAAATCACTCATTAACAATCCGACGCTTGAGTGCCATCGATGTAATAATACGTCAAAGTGTTTTTTTGGCAGCGGGCCACAGATCGTGGTCTCCTGCAGCCTGTGAGTAATGTTGGGGCTTCTGCGAGATGCAGTCAGAGCATAAAGAGATGGTATACGCCAAGGAGATCAAAGCAGGAAGAGAAGAGAGAGTGCAAAACAGATTCTGGACAAAAAGTGGTGATTTTGGGAAAATGGCCTCTACTCTACCTCTGATAAAACACGAATGAAATAAGGCAAAAACAAACATTTTTTTCATCATGACACAGTCTGTTCTTTCATTTGAGCTATAAAGTGTTTTCAGAGACATAGTACAAAATATTCAATGGGTCTTAAAATATGACTCAAAATGGGCATAAACGCTGGCATGAGGCACTTACTATTTTATAAAGCGGCTGGCACTCAGTGAATTAAAAACAGTCTACAGGCTGCTAGAGGAAACCCAGAAAGTGGCAACAGGTCTCATTATTTAGGTTTAAGATACAATCTGTTCACACAGTGGTCATACAAAGTGATTACTCTCTGTGCTGTTCACATCAGACGGTGGTCATAGGCGCCTACCTGATTGCTCACAGTTTCTTCAGCGTCTATGCCATATGTGTTGACACCCTCTTCCTCTGCTTCTGTAAGTACAGTTTCATGCATACAGTCTCTGTATGTACACAATGCAGTCAGAAAGTATTCAAACCCTTCCACTTTTTTTACATTTCAACAGTCTATACTGATTATCCCAGACTGAGCAAAAACTTTACAAATATTTGCTAATTTATTGAAAAGGGATAAAAATTTAATATTCTATGTGGACATATTCAGACCCTTTACTCTGTACTGAAGCAGCTGTGGTAAGGAAAGCGTCTGAATATTTTCTGACTTCACTGTATATGAATCTTCAGTATAGATTGTGATCCTCACATTGATAATTAAAGTTAAAGTACTTGACACTATTATTGCTGAATTTCCACTCTGGATTAATAAAGTATTTATCTCTCCTCCATTCATATTCATCAAACCATTTGTTTGTCATTGAAACTGCCCCCGAACATGTATACCGCAAGTAACAATAGGATATTGTTACAACTTTG